>OX467712.1:63689289-64295829 GCA_950111635.1 Agelastica alni
TAACTACATGCAAGCGCTCATCGAGTTAGCGACGGTACAAAGTCACTCTGACATGGGTTTTTGGGCACACAGAAATAAAGGGCAACGGGGTTGCCGATAAACAGGCAAGTAACGGAACCCTGGTGGGACCAAGCGGTCAGTTGGTCAAATTGCCAATAGCCAAAGCAAAAGAGTTTTAATAGCCTTATTCAAACGGAACTAAAAGATTGTAACAACATTTTGGTTTTTAATTAATCGTCGAGATAACCTTCTGAACACATTTTTTAGAAGTAATGGAACATACACACACAAACACACACACACACACACACACGCACACGCACACCCACACACACACACACACATACACACACACACACACAAACACACACGCACACACACACACACATACAAACAAACACACACACACACACACATTCGCGCAGTTATTAAGGCCCTTGTGAGTAACACCACAACATGTGGTGTAGGACTGCATGCCACCCCTTATCAAGTTAGCGACGGTAAACAGTCTTTCTAACATGGGTTCTTGGGAACACAAAAATAAAGGGCAACGGGGTTGCTGATAAACAGGCAAGAAACGCGACCCTGTTGAAACTAAGAAGCCAGTTGGTCGAATTGCCAATAACCAAAGCAAAAGAGTTTTAATAGCCTTCTTTGGACGGAACTAAAATATTGTAACAATTTTTTTTTTAATTAATCGTCGAGATTAACTTCTGAAAACATTTTTTAGAAGTAATGACACACACACAATGGATAAAGAAATAGAAATAAGACACAAATATATTAAAAGAATTATCAGTTTTTTTAACTCTCTGAGTAACTGCAATCTGCCTAAGGCAATAAGCATAGGCGGAGTTGGTTGCTTTTGGCCATTGTCTCATTTAGTGTCTTCCATAACAATAAAATTGACTTGATAGTCACTCTTCATCAATAAAAAATTTTAACTGTTTTTTTGTGTAATTAATTTACCACTAAAGGCTTAAATAATAAAAAAAATTTTTAACTAAATAAGTGTTAAAGTGGTCATATACAAACCTTCTCTGTTCTTTGGGGCATCTAATAAATGACAGTCTGTCTAGTAACGGATTTTCGGAACCGTCCACAAAACAAATATGTTTACCGCCCATTTTATTACAAAATTAATCGCCAAAAAAATTAGAAATTATCGCAAGACACCGGTACAGTTGGCGCCGTGTGAACACTACGCCGGCTGCCGCCGACAACGGGGAAGGTGGCAAGATGTTTTATTATTATTAACTAAAAAATGTAGTTACAGGAAACTCTAATAAAGCTTAAAAGATAATTATATATGCTACATAATATATTTACAAAGTTTAGGGTGTTTTATTTAAAATAACCTCGATATAACTGTGTAAATTTGCTAATTATGGAACTAAAAATAAAAAACATGCCCTAAGGAATTTTATAATAAAAAATTATCAAATAAATTAAGGTAATGTTATTACTTAAAAGCAAATTGGTAATAGCTATTTTATTTATCTTTTTTTTTTGCTTACATTTTATAAATAATCTAAATAAGTCAAAACACACCTATTAACGCCTAGCGTTGCCACATGGCTACGGCAAACACGTGACTACTCAAGATGAGCCAGTATTGGCCATGCGCTAGTAAATTTCTTATAGGCGTTTTATATCACTACTAACAGTGTGCCAAAACCACGTGTTCGCCTATTTTCAGTAAGAACACCAAATTGTGTGTGTTTAGAGCGGTTAAAATTGATGAATTAAATCATCGTGAAAATATGGATATACGATTCAAGTATCATTTATTTTTTATGTGTAAAAGTAGGGGTTATTTTGTTATACTGTCATTCTTAGAATACTTGGCCAAATATTGCATAATATCCATTGATAAGTTAGTGAGTTACAATGGTGTAACTTGTATGTTACCAGTTACGAGCCATTAAATCCGTTGAAATCATCAAGAAATTCCAAATAAGTTCAATGCATTTATGACACGATAAAATTGCAAAACTGCAATTCTGCAATTTTGCGCTTTTATTGTTTTGATTACACATATTTATTTCTACTATAAATACAGGGTTTACGTTAATTCTACCATCCATACCACAAACGCAACAACCAACTAATCCTAATTCACCAACAATAACTCCTTCAACATCCCTGCAACCGCAGCAAACTCCCCAAGTTCCACGACAAAGCAACATCATGCCCATCTTCGACATAAAGGAACTGAGTATTCTCTCAGAATTCGATGGCAACCCGAACGAACTCCACAGTTTTATAAATGTAGCCACCATGATCCTGAACCACTACTGGGACACAAATAATCCAAATAGTTTAAAAAATTACATGATGGTCCAAGGAATTACCAGCAAACTTAAAGGAAAAGCAAAAGAAGTTATTTCAGTCTTTGGATGTAAGGAATGGGAAGACATCAAGAATACACTGATTCAACATTTCGCTGATCAGAGAAATGAGAATTCATTAACCAGAGACCTAGTTAATCTCCGTCAGGGACCTAATGAAAATCCGCAACATTTCCACGACAAAGTAATGGGTCTTTTAAGCACCATCTCCAACTACATCGATCTACATGAACAAAACGACGCAATTAAAACAAGCAAGAAGACCTTCTTTTACCAGCAGGGCTTAACAACATTCCTAGCAGAGCTCCGAGAACCATTGGGATCCACAATTAGGGCCATGCGACCCACTTCTCTCGCTTTGGCTCTTCAATACATCCAAGAAGAAAACAACATAAGATATCTCCAAAAGGGATACAGCTCACCATCACTCATCAATAGAAGTCAAAACGTCCATCAGCCAATGAGATCACAAAATCCCCAGACCTCTACCTTCACGGTTCCGCAGTGGCAACAATCTAACTTGAGACCGCAATGGCAACAGCAAATCCAGTTTAAACCAACAATGCCGCAATTTTCACAGCCAAACAACTTTTCGAGACCATCCTTTTAACCACCAAGGCCATTGTTTCAACAACCAAGATTCCAAACAAACTCACAGTTCAACAGACCTTTTCAAAAAACATCATTCAACGGGCCGGGACCATCTCAACCCTTTAAGCCAACCCCTATGAGTACTACCACTAGGGCTACCGTCAGAATAGGACCACAAACCAACCGAATTTCTCCAGGCCACAACAACAAAGAACTCCGAACTTCACGTCTGAAGAACTCTTTAACGTCGAGCAAACAGATGAAGCCTGTGGATACGACACAAATCCATATGAATTTGATGTGAACGGATTCTACAGCGAAGAAAATAATGAATATTATCAAGACAGCCAACCAAACTACATAGATAAACAACAAGAAGAAGAGGAACAACTTCAGTATGAAGAAGAAAATTTTTCAGAAGTTCCAAGAAGAAGCTTCAAAACATAGTTGAGCTGCACTCCTACGCTGACAAAAAAGGGCTCCCGTACATTTCCATAAGTAATCCACCTCTTAAACTCCTTATCAACACTGGAGCTAGCAAATCTTTTCTTAATCCCGAAATTGCATTCAAATTTTATCCCGATAATATTAGACATGATCCCTTTATAGTAACATCCATCTTCCAAAATCATTCCCAAAAATATTTTGCCGAAATTCCTATATTTTCTGAGTTTAACTCAGATGGCCAATTTAAATTCCACTTTTTTAAATTTCATAAAACCTTTGACGGATTGATAGGCGTAGATAACTTAAAATTTCTAAAAGCAAATGTTAATCTCCCAGAATCAAAACTTATAACAGAAAACTCCATTCTTCCTATTCAATACTACGAAAGTAATAAAACCCAATTCTTTACAATCCAACTCGAACCACAAACAATCACCCGTGTTCGAGTACCAGTTAAAGAAACTACAGGGACCATTATCCTACCAAGACAAGAAGTTCAAGGAGCTGTATTGAGAGAAAGTTTAACCACGGCATGTAACCACCTAGCCTGGACAGAACTCATTAATGACTCCGATGAGAAAATTCAAATCGCACTAATCGAAGAATTAAAAAGTACAGAAGTTGACCTTCAGGAATACCAATTATATACTGCCGACATTTCACCTCAAGAACAACAGAAGTTGGACATTGATCCCCTTATTAGAACTGATCATCTTAATCCAGAAGAGGAAAAACATATCAGAAAATTATGTAGAAGATTCTCAGACATTTTTCACCATCCTGATGCACTTCTCACATTTACAAACCAAATCAAACATCATATTCGAACTACAGATGAAACTCCTGTTTACACTAAATCCTACAGGTATCCACACGTACATAAGGAAGAAGTCAAAAAACAAATATCTTCCATGCTAGATCAAGGGATAATTAGACCCAGTCAGTCACCATGGTCATCACCAATATGGGTCGTGCCAAAAAAACCAGATTCTTCAGGAAAAATAAAATGGAGAATCGTCGTAGACTACAGAAAAGTTAACGAGAAGACCATAGACGACAAATATCCGATCCCAAATATAACGGATATATTGGACAAACTAGGACGATGCCAATATTTCTCAACCCTTGACCTCGCAAGCGGATTTCATCAAATTGAAATGGCAAAAGAAGACGTCCAGAAAACAGCTTTCAATATCAAAAACGGCCATTACGAATATGTACGAATGCCTTTTGGACTTAAGAATGCTCCTGCAACTTTCCAACGCGTTATGGACAACATCCTCAAAGGACTCCAAGGCGAAATATGTCTCGTATATATGGACGACATTATAGTCTTCTCCACCTCACTCCAAAAGCATCTAGTGAATTTTTCAAAAAATTTCCAACGACTACGAGAAACTGAATTTAAAGCGCAAGTTGACAAATGCGAATTTTTGAAGAAAGAAGTTGGTTTTCTGGGACATATTATTACTCCAGAGGGAATCAAACAAAACCCTAGCAAAGTTAAAGCTATCATAGACTATCCCATACCAAAAACTGCGAAAGACATCAAAGGATTTTTAGGACTTCTTGGATATTACAGAAAATTTATAAAAGACTTTGCTAAAATTACGAAACCACTAACTTCCTGCCTCAAGAAAGATATCAAGATACAACACACTCCAGAATTCTTGAATTGTGTAAAAACATGCAAAAATCCTCTGACCAATAAACCTCTTCTCCAGTACCCAGATTTCTCCAGACCATTCAATTTGACCACGGATGCAAGTAACTTTGCAATTGGCGCTGTGCTGTCGCAAGGACCTGTAGGCAACGACAAACCTATTGCATATGACTCGAGAACATTGAACGAGACAGAGCTTAAATACTCAACCATTGAGAAAGAAATGCTAGCAATTGTATGGGCCACAAAATACTTTCGACCTTACCTGTTCGGAAGAAAATTTAAGATTCTATCGGACCACCGTCCTTTACAATGGCTCTTTTCCTTAAAGGACCCAAACTCCAAGCTTGTTAGATGGCGTCTAAAACTAGAAGAATTTGATTACGAGGTAATCTACAAGAGAGGGAAATCCAACACCAATGCGGACGCTCTATCAAGGGTAGAAATTCACACCAAAGAAACACATACCCCGGACAATAGCCTTCAGAACAATATTAAGGAAATAACTACCTAGTATTTTGACGAGCTATCCTTGTATAACCACCCAGGATCAATATGTGACCCATTGGAATTAATTACGAATAACCCAATAGGTGGACCGAACTCTGAAGAATTGGACATAATTACAGAACTACTACAGGAAGAGGAAAACAGGGAACAAAACGAAACACTTCAAGATCAAGACAGCGACGTAACTAAACACACTGCCATAGAAGACCCTATACTAGAGATACCAATAAGCGAAAAGGCGTTAAATTATTATAACAACCAAGTAATTCTCCGGGTAGTTAACTACAATCCTGCACCTCCAATTATCCAAGAAACATTCACCAAAAAAAGAGATTTTACATCCAGTTAGGCAAAGATAACCTTAAAAACGACATTTTTAAAATTTTCAAGGATTTCTTGGATCCAAAAAGAAAATACGCACTATTCTTTGAAACAGATGACCTCTACCCCACAGTATGTAATTCAAGAACACAGCGTATAACCTTGTTAAGAGTAATTTTCTCCTAGAAGATGTCAATTCCAACGAAAGGCAGAAACAAATTATATTGGACTACCATGAAGGAAAAACTAACCATAGGGGAATAAACGAAACAGAAACCCAAGTGAGAAAACGGTATTACTGGCCAACTATAAAAAAGGACATTGAAGAAACGATTAACCTTTGCGACACCTGCCAAGCTAATAAATACAACCGAAACCCACCAAAACCAAAGTTCAAGCTAACACCTACTCCAACGAAGCCAATGGAGATTATTCATCTCGACGTATTTCAAGCAAATGGCCAAAAGTTCTTAACTATTATTGATGCATTTTCTAAATATGGACAAGCATATCCAATAGAAGGAGGAAATGCTGTTAACATTCTCAACGCTCTCCTTATCTTTATTACACACCATGGTATGCCACACATGATCGTAGCAGATAGTGGTACCGAATTTAAAAATGGACTAATGCAAGAATTCATAGATATGCACAAAGTATCTATCCATTACACTACTCCAGATAGTCCGCAGTCCAATGGAATGATCGAACGCTTTCATTCCACGATTCTCGAACATCTAAGGATCATCCGGGAGAAAAAAAAACTTTTAATATAAAAGAGCAAATGCTGTACGCAGTACTGGGCTACAATAACTCCATTCACTCGGTAACAAAACTAAAGCCCATTAACGTCCTAAACGGCCATCTGGAAGCTCAAGACCCTTTTGATATCGATATCAGAAAAACCCTACTCAACAATTACACCCAAGATCACAGGGAAAAAACGAAAGAAATTTACAAAGAAATAAACAAAAGAATACAAGATGTGAAAGAAAAAAACATTGAAAGAAGAAACGAAAATCGAGAAGTACCAATAACCTACAAACCTTCCTCCAAAGTCTACTCGAAGAAAATAATCAAAAGAAACAAGCTCCTTCCTAGATTCACTCCAAAAATAGTAAAAATAATAATCCCGTTACTATCGATACCCAAAAAGCAACCATTCATAAGAAGAATATTAAGCACAAACCTAACAAAACTAATATCTTACAGATGTACCTTCAGCATGGCACAGGAAGTCAAAATCAAGAGCCTTAAGGACAATCCTGGAATACTACCTGTAAACCTGGGACAAGCAAGAATAAGAACAAATACGCATGATTTTATCCACTACTATCCACTAGAACCAATCGCACAAGAAATAGCATCAATAGAACTACAATACGAAGCCGTTAATGCCACCATCCAAAATGGACTAAGCTACCCATATTTTAATAGTTTAAGTAACTTCGACCAAGCCCTTCAATATCAACTTCAAACCATAAGAGAAAAATTCCACTCCATTTCTCCACTTACTAGGCCAAAAAGGGGACTAATCAACGCTCTCGGGAGCATCATTAAAACCATCTCTGGAAATCTTGACCAGGAAGACGCCAAATATTATAATCGAGCGATAAAATCACTAAGAGAAAGTGAAGATAACATCATTTCCCAAGTAAAGCCTTAACCATAGAAGAATGGAAAAATTTAACAAAACTATCTCGTTAATAACACATAATCAAGAAACCATCGCTAATGAAATTAACACAATTAACTCAAAACTGAATAAATTCGTTTTCGACTACAACCACTATCTACAAACAAGAAATGTTCTAGACCAGCTTAATATCATTTTACAAATAATTCTACAACTCCTAAATGATTTAGAAGAAGCAGTAACTTTAGCTAAAATTAATATCCTCCACAACAGCCTAATCAAGGAGGAGGAATTTCGTTGGATCATAGCAGCCATGTTAGACCACCACTCGGAAGAGCAACTCTTATATGTTAGAAAAGAAGATTTTCACAAATATTATGACGTCATGGAAGTTGATGCCTACTACATGAATTCCACAATCGTGTTTATCCTCCATATTCCGATTAAACATCCACACTCATTTACCTATTACCACTTATTTTCAATTCCAACTCAAAATCTCTCGACAATCATACCCCCTGCTCCTTATCTCCTTACAAGTCCAGAATTATTTCAATACACTAAATTGACCTGCAAAAAGCTCGAGCAGGAATACCTATGTCATTCGAATTTGCTACAGGAAGTGTCAAAAAGCGAAGACTGTATCTTACAAATTCTCCAGATCGAGAATGATGAAGCATCTTGCGAATATATCCCAGTTGCCTTAAATAGTACCATAATCGAAGAGATTTCTGAGGCGCTTTAAATCGGAATTTTTCCCAATCCAACGAAGATATCCACCCGGTGTTCCACATCAGCAATGTTGATTCTCCAGTGAATATATCTAATTGAATTACCTCCCAGTTGTGAATTTAGAGCCAGCAAAGAAAACTTTATCAATTCACAAATGAACACTGTGGAAAAGCCTCTCACACTACCAAAAATAAAGACTATTAATATTCCAGGTACAGCTAAGGTAGCACCACTAAAACTAGATAAAATCCACCTGGATAAACTGCAAGAAATACTAAAGGGAGAAGACCATTTACAGCCGATAACAACTGAAGAATGGGACACAGACAACAACCACTACTGGATGACACCAATCTACATATTTATTACGATCCTTGGACTCCTATTAGGATACAAAATTAAAGAAAAACGAATAAAGAAACCAGCGGAAATACAAAAACTCGGAACAGTACAAGAGGAAACAAAAGTTTTGTTCGTCCCTTACAAAACTTCCCCAGGGGATGGAGAAGTTACGAGCCATTGAACCCGTTGAAATCATCAAGAAATTCCAAATAAGTTCAATGCATTCATGACACAATAAAATTGCAAAACTGCAATTCTGCAATTTTGCGCTTTTATTGTTTTGATTACACATATTTATTTCTATTATAAATACAGGGTTTTTAGATTGTAGTTTCAGTTCTAATTATTTAGTAGCTTATGTAATTACGTTATTTAATAAAAGTGCTTTTTAAAAAGTGCCCTTTGTACCACCAACTTATTTCTGTTTTTTTGTGTAATTAATTTACCACTAAAGGCTTAAATAATGAATTTTTTTTTAACTAAATAAGTGTTAAAGTGGTCATATACAAACCTTCTCTGCTCTTTGGGGCATCTAATAAATAACAGTCTGTCTAGTAACCGATTTTCGGAACCGTCCACAAAACAAATATGTTTACCGCCCATTTTATTACAAAATTAATCGCCAAAAAAATTAGAAATTATCGCAAGACACCGGTACAGTTGGCGCCGTGTGAACACTACGCCAGCCGCCGCCGACGACGGGGAAGGTGGCAAGATGTTTTATTATTATTAACTAAAAAATGTAGTTACAGGAAACTCTAATAAAGCTTAAAAGATAATTATATATGCTACATAATATATTTACAAAGTTTAGGGTGTTTTATTTAAAATAACCTCGATATAACTGTGTAAATTTGCTAATTATGGAACTAAAAATAAAAAACATGCCCTAAGGAATTTTATAATAAAAAATTATCAAATAAATTAAGGTAATGTTATTACTTAAAAGCAAATTGGTAATAGCTATTTTATTTATCTTTTTTTTTTGCTTACATTTTATAAATAATCTAAATAAGTCAAAACACACCTATTAACGCCTAGCGTTGCCACATGGCTACGGCAAACGCGTGACATGCGCTAGTAAATTTCTTATAGGCGTTTTATATCACTACTAACAGTGTGCCAAAACCACGTGTTCGCCTATTTTCAGTAAGAACACCGAATTGTGTGTGTTTAGAGCGGTTAAATTTGATGAATTAAATCATCGTGAAAATATGGATATACGATTTAAGTATCATTTATTTTTTATGTGTAAAAGTAGGGGTTATTTTGTTATACTGTCATTCTTAGAATACTTGCCAAATATTGAATAATATCCATTGATAAGTTGGTGAGTTACAAGGGTGTAACTTGTATGTTACCATATGGCAACACTAGGTGTTTGCACTAAGTGATTTCAAATAATTACCGACATGGTTTTTTACTTGCGGAATCGCTTAATATGGTGCATCATAATGAGCTTGATAGCAATATTTACATTGAGCCACCAGAACCCAATGTATACATAAATGAGGACTCAGACCATGGATATTTCGAAACAGCCATGGAGAAAACTGGTGGCCACTTGTATGTGAGATGGATGAATAATTCAGTGGTAACTATGGTGTCTACTTCGCAAGAGGCTCAAGAAATTGGACAAGTTAAAAGGTACTCAAAACAACAAAAGAAAAATATAATGGTTTCACGACCAAATGTTATTGTGCATAATGCCCACTTATGAGGAACTAATCAGATGGACCAGAATCTTGGAGGCTATCGGATCGGTATTTTAGTTAGGAAATGGTATTGGCCATTGCTATCTTGGATATCCATGTTGCTCTTTAAAACTCTTGGATACTATACAATCGATCTCGAAAAAAAAAGGTTGTGAAACTGTAAAGTTAGAGTGTAAAAGAGAGGTGGGGACCGTAAACTTGAAACAATTTCAAATTTTGCCGAAAGGATCTGGGCGACGATCTTTTTCATTGGAATCTTCAGATTCGCGAGTTTCAGATAATATCCGGTTTGATCGTTTAGACCATTTAGTTCAACAAACAACACAAAACAAACGAAGAAGATGTGCACTCAAGACATGCAACTTCACAGTAAGAACCATGTGTTCAAAATCTTTTACCTGTTTTGCACCTTATCATTCCCGTTAACTTTCCAAACTTGCTTACTTATTTTATATTACATCATTATAATGTTCTATAATGACATTTTAATATTTTCTAATTAAAAAATTGTGTTTTAATTTTAGGTAGTGTAAAGGCCTAGCGTTGCCATATGGCAACAGTTAATATCTCATTACCTGTCAATCTGTTACAATTGTTTTTAGTTTCTTTTAGCCAGTAAGACATATTTTGTGAAAAGAAAATATTAAATGCAAAAAAATAATAATTTCGGCGTTAAGTACTAAAACACACGGAGCGGTTTCTGGCGAGTCGGCAGCCGAAAAAATAATTTTTATAGTTGTAGAACATAGAGCCGCTATTAGCAGGTTTTATCATCCTTATATGTTTTCCATCGATGGCTCCTATGCAATGTGGAAAATTTGCATTTTTCTTAAATCCTTCGGCTATTTCTAGCCATTTTTCAGTAGTTAACGACGGAAAAGTTATATGTCTAGCATGTGTCCATATAGCTTTACAAACTTCTTGGGTGATTAAACTTGCTGTGGTTTTTCCAATTCTAAAAGCATAGTGCAAATCGACAAATGAATTGCCAGTAGCTGGGTACCTGAAATAAAAGGGTACTTATTAAATAAAGCTTTTTGTAGGCATTTTGCTTTAAAAAAAAATGGAAAAACATAAGGGATAGGTACGCTAGAGAACTTAAAGAAAATAAAGGAAAGTCAGGACAAGGACGAAAAGTCAAAAGTTCCTATATGTACGCCAACCAATTGGGCTTTTTGTCAGATGTACTCCAACGTCGCCCCACAGATACATCTATGGATGATGGGGCTCCTCTATCACCAAACAGTCAGAGTAAATCTGCGTCAGAAAGTCCTGCTACAATACATGATGACTCTCCTACTGTTCATGTCGCCGAAAAAAGAAAAGGAAACACACTGGAAAAAAAACTTGTGGAGGCCCTTGATAATCATAGTATTCGTCAAAAAAAAAAAGCACAAACAGTAAATTCTGAAGAAGACGACAATAGATTATTCTTGTTATCATTAGTGCCTTTTATGAAATCCATTCCCCCACACTTTAAATTTGCTGCTAGAATGGACATTATGAAAATCATAAATAAATATAATCCCATACAGTCACCAGCCCCCTCTGTATACTCACCACAATTACCGTATAACCAAATTTCCACCCAGGCTCCAAGCTACCAATCTGGAATACTACATCAATGGCAACATTTAAATCCACATGCTGGACCTTCCGGACTTCCAGACTTTAACCAAAGTCCTTCACAACAAGAGCCCCAAACTGGGCCTTCTGGGATTCAGCGGCAGAGTACTGAATCCCCTTTGATGTCGCCTGAAAGCTCGTATTCCCAAGATACGGATATAACCCAATTATTTTAAAAGCTATTTTGCTAATAAACATGATAATATAATACTTTTTTAAGAATAAAAATATTTTTTTAGATTTTATTTATTTATCCTACCTTAAAGTTATAAGAAGCTTTTCTTCTACTGGTATGCTTTCCCTCATGGTAGTATTTCTTTTTGAACATGAATCTTTAATTATTGACAACAATTCTTGGAATGTTTTTCTTGACATTCTGGTAAAATTAAAGAATTTATCTGGATCTCCGTTAAGTTCGTCATACAGTGTGTAAAAAAATCCTCTATTTTTCCTCTCATTTATTATGGGATGTATCGAATATTTGCGTTTCTTTTTTTTCTTAATTTTGTTATATAATAAGCCTGCAGTTATTAGAAAAAGCAAATCATCATCACTGTCAGAAGAAGTCATACTTTATGCCAACGATGCGAACCACTCAGACACAACTAGACAACTGCGAAAGATGTCTCGATAAAAACGTGTCGGTCGTAAGCTGCGGTGACGCCTCGTGTGTTTTGAGCCGCTTCTCTGCCGAGTCGGCGCCGACTCGCCAAAAACCGCTCCGTGTGTTTTAGTACTAATGGGTTAAGATATAGAATATTCTAATCAAAGTCTATTATTTTCTATATTGTTACCGTGAAATTTAAAAACGTGATCAAATACAGGATATGCCATAAAAACACATGACTTTAATATGCCACCCTTTCTTGAGTATCCTGAGTAATTAAAGATTATTTTAAACACATATTATTCTGGATTTTTTTTTATTTACTTGCCGTTAACATGCTAGAGAATAGTTCATAAGTGGTGCCCTATCCTATTTATCGATCTATAACATAGGTCTAAGTATAAAAGAATATATTAAAAAAAAAAAATTAAAAATGGACCCAACATACTGCTTTGCGCTTTAGCTTACAGTGTTGCCAAATCCAGGGCTAACCTTTGAGTGGTAGCCTTATTCAATATATACACAAAATGTTAATAAAATAGCGCCCCCTACATGGAATTTTTTGAAACTAATATGTATATATTGGAGATGTTGATAGTGAAAAAGTCGTCCCAGCCAAAAACGCAGAAAACATCGTTTTGGACCACCTTCTATACTTTAGACCAGGTATACGTGCTGTTCCTTGGTGAGCCCGAAACCGGGACGACTAACGTTTTTGTGGGCTGACCCTTGTGCTGTTTGCATAACAGGGCCTATACATATATATATATATATATATATATATATATATATATATATATATATATATATATATATATATATATATATATATATATATAAATATATAAATATATAAATAAAAAAGGTTGAAAACAACACTTACCTCTGAAGCCTTTTAAAGCCACAATGAATTTTTTAATGAACATATACCTTCCACCACAAAATTATAATTCTATACCCATAAATTAAATTTAAAAAACTGCACAGGTAGAGCAGGACCAAGGAATCAATGGCTGACCAGAGCCTGCAAATAGCACAGATCAACTTGCATCACAGCAAAGGCGCCTCGGCTATTCTTACCAGGAGCCTTACTAAAATGCAAACATTTTAGCTCTCATACAGGAACCCTGGATTGTATCAAGGGACTGGGACGACGATGGAACCTGTTTCATGCGGATACCCAAAAAAAGGTAAGAACCTGCATTATATTAAAGGATGCACAGGCAACTTGTATGTCACAATTAAGCGATCGCGAACTAACTAATAAGGATAACGACACCCAAAGGGTACACAAACCAAGCGGAATTGTTATTAGGGTCAGCTTATATGCCCTACGATTTCGCGGAAGCACCTTCAAAATCAGTCAAAAGACTGACGGAATATGCCAAAGAACAGGAGCTAAAACTCCTTCTGGGTGCCGACGCCGATGCTCACCACATAGCGTGGGGAAGCACTGACGTGAAACAGAGGGGGGAAAGCCTCCACAATTTTGTGCTTGGAGCACAACTCATTATCCTTAATATAGGTAATGAACCCACCTTTTTGGACTGTAGAAGACAAAAAGTAATAGATATCACGGTGTGTACGAAGGGTGTGGCGTGCCAGGTCAGAGACTGGAGGGTTTCTAGTAAACCCACGGGATCTGACCACAGGCAAATCTGCCTATCCCTAAACTACACACCGAAAATAAACTGGGGAAGAAACCCACGTAATACTAACTGAAAGGGATATGAGGGAGAGCTTAGCATGAGGCTTCAACACATACCCAAAAGAATACACACGAAAGACCAACTTGAAGTCGCGGCTCAATTAGTGACCCTGATGGAGTCCTTCGAACAAAACTACATGCTGAGTGCTAAAAACCAAACCTGCGAGGTCCGATGATGGAATAACACCCTGGCGGAACTCAGGAGGAAGGTCAGGAAAGCTTTTAACAAAGCAAAATTCTCAGGGACCTTTCGACAGCTCCAGAGGCAATAATAGCAAGGCAGTGATTGCTGCTAAGAACAAAAGCTGGAGCGATTTTTGCGGTGAAATTAAATCGGTCTCCGAGACCTTAAGAGTAGCCAAAATTCTCTGCAAGGAAAACACCGCAGTCCTTGGTTGTTTAAAAAAGCCAGACAGCGGATATACGGACACAAAAAATGAATTGCTGAAACTACTGATGGAAACCTATTTCCCGTGTTTAGCAAAGAAAACAAAGCCAAAAGAGACCATAAAAGTCCCAGGGACAATTAATGTACTAGGGGCTGGGATATTTTTAAGGCTTTTATTTTATAATGGTTTTGAGTAAAAACCGAAACGTTTTAGTCAAGTTTCTAATTGCTTAATTAGTTCGTCATCTTAAGAATAACGTAATAAAATTATTAAAACACTGTCTGCTTAAATTTTGTACATCAAAACTAACATTATAAAATAAAAACTTGAACGTAAAGTTATAGAAGTAAACAACTCCGTTTTTTATTCTCTTTTATTAAAAATATTAGCAACTTGTAAGTTATTTGTCAAATATGTCGTGGACACCTTTGTTTAGAATTTAAAAATTACAATATATTAAATATTATAAATATAAATATTTTATAAATTTTTCTTTTTGTTCTGGTAACATTTTGGAATCAGTTTTTGATGACATTGAGCGCTAATGAAACACTGCAGAAACATAATAATGAGGTGCGTCACTGTGACTTCATTATTTTGTGTATCTATTATTTCCCGCGTTAATGCATTGCAAACTTTTCTTTATACATAAAACTAAAACCATCATTGTGGGTGGTCCACAATGATGGTTTTGTAATCAGCTTTAAGTAATATTCATAAATTAGCACACAACCTATAAAATTAACAAATAAAAAAAATACAATAAATATTATTTGTTTAAAAATAAACTAAATTTCAGTTTTGTGTGTATCAAAAATTGTGGCTGTAGAAGTATAAAGTAAAACACGTGCAAAAGTGCAATTTCTCACTCCTTATTTGAATTGCTGCGCTCCCGCTGTGAGAAATTAGCACTGCCAGGGGCGGATGGGCCTACCGGGACGCCGGGACATTTTTCGGAGCGCCGGTACTTCAGGCACCGCAGCGGGTATTTTATTTGTGGTTTAAAAAAAATGCATAGTTAAAACATAATTGAAAAAGCCCGAGTTACAATAAAAGTATTTTTACTAATTTGGCAACTCTAAATCATAAACAACACCAACAGACAATAGAAAATATGAAACGCATGCATATGCAAGCGTCTTACGTTCTCGACTTTTCTCTTGTCTCGCGTGGAAAAAAATTATGTGAAGGTGCTGAAATAAAATCAACTCGTTAAGTTAAATAAAACACCCGATTTGTAACAAGCCCTTGTCTATTTAATAAACCGAAAGTATCTCTTGGTATTAATATTTTAAATATACGGAGAAATAATTTTTTAGCAAAGTTATTTATCGCTACGAGCCGCTAAATTTGGCAGATCAATTAAGATTTAAAAGAAAAATAATTTCATACAAGCAGCGGCACACTTTGATTAAGCGTCGTTTGATACGTCGCGACGCCGTCGTCGTTTCTGTTATTATGATTATCTCACTCGTTGCGTTGGCAATACGTTATTAATATATGTGTATATGGTTCTTTAAAAGATGCATTTTTCTGCATTGTATGTTTGGCAAATAATTGTGCAAGTGTTTTTATTAATGGTATGTCTAACTGGAAGCACTATTTTGCAGTGATGCTTTTATATATAAACTCTTATTTAAAAAATAGATGACCTTTAGACAAACAAATATAAGCCATAATAGGCAAATTCTGGTTTGGGTTATTAATGTTATAAAAAGATATAATGATATAAAAAAACATTTGGATAAAATTATTCCCGAAAGTAAAAAGATGCACGAAAAAGAAACAAAAAGGTGATGTGGTGATTTTACTTCGTTTTTGTTTAAAACCTGGATTAATGTTATTGACATTATCTCCAAGAAAATAAAAAACATAATTACGGGGGATATTTGTATTTGTATTCCATCGAATTAGACACAACATAAAATGTGTCCACCACAGACCAGCTGGCTTTGGTATTCAGGTATGTATTACAAGAAGTAGTTTATGAGACCTGGAAGAAGGCAACAGTCATGGTTAAAAAACATTCGTGAATGGACAAATATACGTTCAGTAGGAGAACTCATACACTTAGCAGAAGATCAAAATACTCTAGCCAGAGTTATAGCCAACGTTCGGGAGACCGGATAGGGCACATGAAAGAAGAAGAAGTTTATGAGAGACTTTCATTTGCATGCTACCATGACTCTACGGGAGCATGAATACATAATTTAATAATAGACGAATTGGACTCAAATAATTTAAAGAAAGAAAGCTGCATAGGTGACTTAACAGATGGTGCTGCAAATATGCAGGTAATATATAATGGATTCGTTGCTTACATAAAAAAATAAAATAATGAACATGTGAATATATGGTGTTATAGCCATATCTTGTGGTGCCGTTTTATCTCAAGGTCCAGTCGGACGAGATAAACCTATAGATATGCATCTAGAACTTTAAAAACCGCTGAACAAAATTACAGTACAATTGAGAAAGAACTTCTTGCAATTGTATGGGCAACAAAATATTTTCGACCCTACTTGTACGGACGAAAATTCTGTATTTACAATGATCATAAACCTCTTCACTGTCTTTTCAGTATTAAAGACCCAAGTGCAAAATTAACCAGATGGCGTCTTAAACTCGATGAATACGAATACACTATTATATAATATAAAAAAAGGCACACAAAACTCTAACGCCGACGCTTTATCCCGAATGAAAATAAACGAAATTAATGCAAACCATATTTTTGAATACATGAAAAATTTTAACGAAACCTTTTCATTGGAAAATTTTTCAGATCCTCAAACTAGTAATAACAAAGAATTAGACACGGAATTAATAAACGCAAATATTAACGAAGATCCTAATCTCGCGGATGCTGACTCACCACAAAATGTCGAAAATAACGACGATAATGAAACTGTTCATACTAGTCAAAAAAACCCTATTTTCGAAATTCCAGTCTCTGAAACACCAATTAACTATTTTTAAAATCAACTATTTCTAAAGATAGTTTTACTTTCTCCACGTTTACCAAGAGTAAAACGCTTATTTGAAAACAAATCAAGGACAACCATCCAGTTATCCGAATATGATTTCGAAAAAGACGTAATCAACACCTTTAAAGTATTCACTTGTACAAAGAAAACATTTGCAATAAATTAAGACAAACCTGAACTTCATCCAAAATTATGTAAAATCCTTAGCGCAACATTTAAAAATTTTGCTTTTAAAATTATAAATTGCAACGAAGTTGTGGAACATGTCAAAACACCAGAACAAGTTAATATTGTAAAATTATATCACCGCGACAATAATGAAACAGAAACAGAAAGTTAAAAGATGTTATTACTGGCCTAATATCCGAGGTACAGTAACAAAACATATTAACAATTGTGAAATTTGCCAAAGAATGAAATGACAGAAATCCTCCCAAAAAAAAATTCAAAATTACTTCAACTCCTAACAAACCCTTTGAAATCGTACACACGGATACTTTTACGATAAAAGGACAAACATTTCTGGCGATAATTGATAAATTTTCCAAATACGCTCAAGCCTATCCACTTACTGGACTTACGGCTATTCATATTTCAAAAGCCTTTTTAAATTTCATGACTCATCACGGTTCCCCTAAAATGTTAATACTTGACCAAGGTACTGAACTCAAAAATAATATCATTAAAGAATTTGCCTCACTCCATAAAATCCAATTGCATTACACCACGGCTCTGAACCCAAATTCTAATAGTACGATCGAAAGATTCCATTCCACAATATTAGAACACCTTAGAGTTATACAAGAAACGCAAAAAGATTTAAATATTTTAGATCAAATGCCTTATGCAATTCTCGGATACAATCACTCAATTCATTCAGCAACAAAACAACGTCCTATAGACATTAGTAATGGTCATCTCGAATCCAACAACCCTTTTGACATAAATATTAATTCGAAATTATACACCGATTAGGTTAATCAACATAAAGAGTGTACAAAAGAACTTTACAAAACCCTACATGATAAAATGAAAAATGAAAAAGAAGTGTCAATAGAAAAAATAAATAAAACTAGACAAGAACCAATCGTTTACGAAACCGGAAAATTAGTTTACCATAAAACTAGAGCGCGAAATAAAATAAGCCCTCGATTTAAATCCCTACCTGTACTTGAAAATAAAAATAATACCGTAAAAACAACTAGACAAAGCGATGAAAATCCAAATGTCACCCTTCAAACATACCACAAAAACAACCTTAAGAAACCCTTAATTAACCAAAGTAAAATCCTTTTACAGAATCCACCTGGCTCTGACGGTAGTCAACGAAGCTCAAAAAATTAAAACCACTTGCCTTTCCTCCAATCCTGGCATCCTACCCTATAAATTATTAAATGTAAATATTAGTTGTAATAGCGATAATTCTAATATATAAAGACCAAATATTCAACAAGGAACCAAAGAAGCCAACCCAAAACCGAAAAATCCAAAAAACTCAATCCATTTCCAAGGACCACAGACAAAGATGAATAAATACTTTGATCCACCCTACGTATGGATCATTCTAAGAAGACATGCGTCATTTTCGCTGACTTTTTTTAGAACAGCAAGATCATCATTTCTGCGACTTGGCAATTCTATTAACAAGTTCCTAGAAATTGCTAATATAAAGAATGTCACACTCGTATTTTTCTTTGTTAAAATTTATTATAAAATGTGCATTATGTATCAAAATTAACCAGTCTTGACTTTATTTCTGAATTGTTAGCTTCGTTGTTATATTTTTTTATATTATATTAATATGTTATAATTTTTTAAAAGTAAATAAAAGTTTTTTTTAAATAACTTAAAACGAGTTATAAAATTGGCGCAGTCGCATTAGAATTGTTCCAAAGAATCCATCAGGATAACTTTTCAATTTCGATGGTTAAGTAATAATTTAAAAAAGTATCTACGATTTCTACCGAAGAAAACGTGTGTTCCCAAGAATCCAGTACGTGTCCCACGAAGAAATCTACAAACATTTGACGATCAAATAATTCATTTTCAATCTTTCAAATATTTTAAACAATCGTCTATGTATAAGTTAAACAGCCATGTCAAAGCCACACATCCCTGTCTCACACCTTTTTCGATATTAAACCAGTCTCCGTTTATTCTGACACAAGCAGTGGAATCCTCTTAAAGTGATTTTACTGCTCGTATTAAACTACTCCTCACCCCATACATAGCTAATGTCGACCACAATTCACTCCTTAACACTCTATCATAGCTCTTTTCAAAGTCTATAAATAGACCTTCTGACTTCTAGCCAAGAATTTTTCGACTATACCTCGTAATGAAAAGACCTGATCCATACATACGTTTTCAACCGTATGTTTAATGTCCATCATAATTTTTTTAATCTTTTTTCTTGAAACATTGTACAAAAATGAGTTAAAAGTGAACATATTGCTATAAAAAGGCTATTGACAAATTCAGAGGTTATAGTAGGACTGTAATCAAGGTAAAAAATTTACATCGAAAATAATAATATTCAGTTTGCCACTACTCAGATACTGTAAATAGCCTTTTGTGAGAAAATACTTTGCAACTCAACTTAAACTGCTTTTAAAATTTACCATGGGCGTTTGCCTCAAGAGGAATTCGTATTGAATAATCTGTCATTTCAGCAATATAAAAGTATTTTTTTGAAATATTGGATATATTAAAAAATAAAGCAAATTTTTTAAAATTTACAGTAAGTAAATATATTGTTAACACTACATACATTCTTAGATAATATAGGTATCTTATAACCAAAAAAATTACCTGCTAAGAACGTTTGGCTTACCATATTTTATCATAATATACTTATTTTAATACCATAAAGCATTTTAAAGCCTGTCTATAAAAATGTAAAGTTATACATCGTTCCGATGACCAACAGGTTGATGGTACTAAGACAACCGTTAGCGGCTTTGCACGTCGCAGACTTTTCGATACTCCCTTGTATTCCTAGCTTTATCATCAAGACTCTCTTAAATTTTTACGATATTGCTTGGCCATTACATACTCAGACAGGGCCTTATTTTTTTTATTTTAACCTGTATAATGACTAATTTTATGGTCGCTATAGTGCTTATGATTGACAACAAAACGATTTATTTTTTTATTTTAATGTAATTTTTAACTTTAAGCTAGGTGAACTATCCGTGAGCCGCTGATGACGGCCTTATTCGGTTGTCTCTTTTGCGCCACCTTGTCCATTTTTATTTCTACCATAACTACTTACAGTTACATTTACGGCTTTTGATGCGTGCCGACTTTCGGCCTTTTTTTCATCCTCCATATCACGTTCACTCATTCGCCTCTTTTTTATCATTAAATAATTGTTTATCCTGTAGGGCTAAGAAAGAGAGAGAGAGAGAGCGTAGTTTTTGTCGTGAATCAACCTTTAAACGATCAAATGGTTACTTTGACAAACAATAACAAAAATACATGCTAATGTTTTTTTGGTTTCATTTTCCTTTCATCTTCCCTTTATAATCAAAAATCGCTTGTTTCACTTTATTCAATAATAACAAAGATACATGCTACATTACATACATGCATGCACAATTGATGTAAATAAGAGTGTCTAAAACAATACCTTGTTTAGTAATTAGTAGATAGTAGAAGTCTATATATATATATATATATATATATAATAATATATAAGAATTCTAGTTTGTAGCTGCATACAATTATACAATGCAAAAATTTTGTGGGAATGCAGCTATGTTTAAATGAAACTATTTTTACTTAAAAGCTTTCAAAATTATTTTATTTCTTTTTGAGTTACTCTAAACCTATATGGTATAATAATGGACACATTTTTTAAAAAATACTTACAGTATGTAAGTAAAAGATAAAATAACATTTAGAAAATATATTTTTGGCAGTACTTAATTTGAAAAGTCTATATGAAGTTACTAACTGAAAGATGTAGGTATGATAGGATATAGTAAAATAGTTTATAGAGATATTTTTGTAAAAGGTTGAATCAAGTTATTGCTGAATTATTAAGTATATGGTTTTTCTTGCTGAATTTTTTTTCAATATCCAAAATATTAAAATAAATTATGTTTAAATTTTGAAAATTAGGTTTATTATCCATTAAATTTTTTTCATTTTTTATGTAAACCATTTCTGTTGTAATTCAAACCCTTTTGATGAGCTATACACGCACGCCACTCATCATTAAATTCGTCGAGAACCTTCCACCGGCATAACCCCACTAACCCCATTTATCGCCTGCCCACAACCGCTTGCGCAGCAAAGAACGAATGTACGCTAGCTAGTGTAAACATCAAGTAAACTCCTTGTTACGCACGTGTTGTGCTAATTTATTAATTAGATCCTTTTTTCCATTCTTACCTTAGTTTCGCCCAAAAAGGCATATTACCGGTATCTAGTAAAAATAAATAGTGTGTAAAAAAAAGCAGCAAGTGTTTGTGCATTCTACAACAGAAATCCAAGGTAAACTTTTTTATTTTTTAATTTAAACTCCATACTGGATAAAATTTAGGTTTCACAAATTACAACAACACCTATTCATTTATTGGCGCTTAGTGTTAAAAGCAGTGAGCCTCCGGTCCTTCAGTAATTGTGAACAGAATATTTGTGATTCTCAATATATTGGTCCCATATTAAAGTTGTATTATTGAGGCATTTTCCGTACATCGACCAGAACCAGAGACCAGCTATCGAAAAAAACAATTTATATATTTGTTGATTTCCATCAATTTCTAAAAAAAGTCTTTTAAACCTATTACTTTCTTTATTTAAAATTGAAATATTGGTAAAATCAATTGAATGTCCTGTACTATTTATATGTTGTGATAAAGTACAAGCGTTTGGTCTGGAGACAAATGTCACTTTTGTGAGGAAAAATTACATACATACATACATAAAGTCACGCCTTTTTCCCATAGGAGTAGGCAGAAACCATTTCCTTTCACTTGCTACGGTTCGTGCACACATCTTTTGCTTCCTCTACTTTCATCTGTGCTCTCATACATGCTCTTCGGTTGTTGGTACTCTTGACCTGGCCTTTCTTCAAAACAATGTTGATCTGATCGAGATATGTTCTCCGAGGTCGACCTCTACCGATTTGCCCATTCAATTCTTGATTTTAAATTTCTTAATTTTAAATTTCTTGATGTTTCACCAATATAGTTTTAATTAAATTCAAGACAATTAATTTCCAAAGATTTGTTGATTGAATTGATCATTAAATGAAAAATAAATATTATCGAAAATGAAATTAATTATTTTTACAAATGAATCTTTGTTTAAATAACTTACGATAATATAATTAGGTGGTAATTGAAAAGCATTGATGAGTTCAGAAAATTTAAAACAATCTTCAATATAATACTCATTATCAACATTATAAGCTTTTGTGGGGATATTTGTAACCAAAGCTGTTAATTTGCTTGCGGGTGCATCAATAAAAGCAATAATAGGTCTAGTAATAACGTGGGCTTTTGAATCTTTGGAAAACCATAAAATTTTGGACATACAGAGTTATAAATTGTTAACGTTTTTGCAACATTATCTTCAATATATTTACCTTTTTTCAATTGACTGACCAATTTGTTTGCTTTCTGTTAAGTACCTGAAGTTGGTTCTTTGGTAATTTTTTTGTAATAAATTTTATTATCAACACATTTCGACTAGTTGAATATATTGCCCTTTGTTGATATCTACTGTGACATTACCTTTATCAGATCTAAATATGAATATTTTAAGGTGTTTTTTAAGAAAATGTTTACTTGTATTAAACCATCGATTAAATTCAGATAGTTAAACGGTTTATTCTGAAGAAAGTAAGTGACTATATTGGTGTTTCCAGAAATGTAAATATTTTTTTTTTCAGAATCATTTATTTCATTCAGTGAGAATTCAATATCTGCTAAAAGATGTTTTATAGAAATGTCATTAATAGTTGGTTTTAAACTAAATTTAGGACCTAGTGCTAAAATATTTCTATCTTCATTGGAAAATTGAGTATTAGTTAAAGTTTTAAACCAATTTTCTTTTATTTTTACATCAGTTCTAGAAAAAAAATTTAATTTTTTTTTTTAAATTGATTTTTTTACATCACGCCATTTTTTATTATATCTGATAATTTGTGTACTTTTAAAATCATTCCAAATATATTGTGGAAAATCTTCACTAATTTATTTTTCTTATTGGCGAAATTTTTTTAATTTTTCATAACCATAAACTACCCCTTAGACGGCACCCAAAAAAAATCATCTTTTGGCATATTATTCTTATGTCCACTGGAAGCATCTATAACGAAATTCAAGTTAGCTGAACATTTAAGAGGGTGTTAAACGAATTTTTTCAATTTTTCATAACTATAAACTACCCCTTAGACGGCACCCAAATCAATCATCTTTTGATAAATTATTTTTTTGTCCACTAAAAGTATCTATACCGAAAATCAAGTTGGCTTAACATTTTAGAGGGTGTTAAATAAATTTTTCAAATTTTCAATAATCATAAACTATCCCCTAGACGGCTTCCAAATCAATCATTTCTATATTATTTTTATGTCCACAGGAACTAACTATACCAAAAATCAAGTTGGTTAAACATTTTAGAGGGAGTTAAATGAATTTTCCAAATTTTCCATAACAATAAACTACCCCTTAGACGACACCCAAATCTTTTGGTATATTATTCTTTTGTCCATTGGAAGTATGTATATTAATAATTAAGTTGGCTAAACATTGTAGAGGGTGTTAAACGAAATTTTCCAATTTTCTATAAATATAAACTGCCCCTTAGACGGCTCTTTCATTCATTTTATAGTATATTCTTTTTTACAGTGAGAGTATCTATATCAAATATTAACTTGACTTAATATTTTAGGGGGTGAATTATAAGTTTCATAGACCGCTGATTTTTGTAAAGCAACCTATAAACGCAATTTATAACCATTACAAATCATTATAAAATAACCAGTGCATTAAATTTTTATTCTCCATTATTAAAACATTTAATTTAGTTGCATTTTCGATGATTTTTTAATTTTTGAGTTTACCCGACTCCACTGGTCGTTTGGCTACTAAATAAAAACGGCCGCTGGAAAGTGGCTGCTAACTTCACACCGGTTATTACTTAGACCTATTATTGCTTTATTCACGTACCTCCAAGCAAATTAACAGCTTTTGTTATAAATATCCTCACAAAAGTTTATAATGTTGATAATGAGTATTATATTGAAGATTGTTTTAAATTTTCTGAACTCATCAATGATTTTTAATTACCACCTAATTTTATTATCGTAAGTCTAGATGTTTCACTCTTTATTAATATATTCAAAAAGTCGGGCAATAACAGCATTAACAATAATTGAAACACTATTAAAAATCATTGTTCTTTAAACAAAGATTCATTTGTAAAAATAATTAATTTCATTTTCGATAATACTTATTTTTCACTTAATGATCAATTTAATCAACAAATCTCTGTAACACCAATGGGATCAAAAATATCACCTATTCTTTCTTATTATGTTATGGATGGTTTATTTTATTATTGTATGCCTAAATTATTTTTTAAAGTTCCTTTTTTAAAAAAATATTTTGAATATTATTTGTGCCATACCTGAAGGAAAAGAAAACAAGATTTTGGATACTTTTGATAATTAAGTATAATAGCTATATTCAATTTAAAATTGTAACAGAAACTGACAGAAATTGATTAGAACTTTAGAAAATAAAATAGTAATAGACTGATATATTAAACCTACAAGTTCTGGGAAATATATGAATTATTTTTCCCATCATACGAAAAAAACAAAAATAAACTTAGTACTTGGAATGAAAAATAGAATGGCAAAAATATGTCATCCAACTTCAATAACAAATTTTTTTTAAAAATTATTTAACTTTCTTCTAGACCAAAACGACTCCTTAATAAATTATTATTTTCTACAAGGAATTCCTCAAGTAGGATAATAAATAATAACGATTTTGATAATATTGAAAATCCAGAATTAAATGTCATTAAAATTTTTTTTTGTTTATCATATTTAAAGGAACTTACTCCTAAAATTAATAATATTTTAAAAAAAGAAACGAACACATCCATAGTCTATTTTAGAGCGGATTAAGGATTTGTACAAAAGTAAAAGTGTGGATTGGTCAGCACCCCAGTTTCGATTATATAAGGTTCTTAGTAGGTTAAGTCTTTCGTTGCAAGTCAATACTAATTGTCTTAAATGCTCGTGCCAGTTTATTTTCTTATCAAAGATCATTCCAAGAAATCTAATAGACCCTCTAATTTGTAGTGGTGGTTGGTACAGGTTTAAATTTGGTATTGAATTCCGATGTTTTCTGGAGAATATAATTCCTTTGGATTTGGAAGTTAAGAATATAAAACCAGTCTCCTCACTCCACGAGTCCTGATTTGTTAAGAATTTTTGTAGGATTATTTCCATGGATTTAATGTTAGAGCCCTTTATGTAGACTACTAAATCGTCAGCGTAAAGTCTTGCTTTCAATGGTTTTTGTATACCTGTAAGGATGTCATTGATGGCCACTAAGAATAAGGTGGGATTTAGAACTGATCCTTGCGGAGTGCCATTTTCTTGAATATGTTCGTTCGAAAAGGAGCCATTAACCCTAACTCCGAAAGATTTAAAGTTTAAAAAGTTTTTCACATATTTCAGACAATGCCCCTGAATATTCCAATTACGAAGCTTTTTTAAAATTTTGTATCTCCAGTCCATGTCAAAAGCTTTCGTGATGTCAAAAAATATGGCTAGGCACCGTTGTTTGAGTGCAAATGCCTCGTGAATTTCACTTTCTAGATCAACTATATTATCCAATGCCGATCTGTTTGGTCTAAAGCCGTTTATTAGGTGATTTGACGTTTCTAGAGTCCAAAGAAGCCGATAGTTAATAATTTTTTCGAGTATTTTGCCCATGCTACAAGCAAGTGAGATTGGGCGGTATGATTCAGAATGTTGTTTATTTTGACCATTTTTTAGAATCGGTATAATGATAGATTTAGACCAGACAGTTGGAAATTTGTGTTCTAACCAGACTAAATTAAATATTTGAACTAGATATATGTTGACACATTCAGGAAGGTTTTTTAAAAAGATGACAGGAATATCGTCTGGGCATGGGCTAGAATTTTTTGTGTGGTCTAAGGCATTTTGAAGTTCTTGGAGGCTAATGGACTGATTTATTGGGACATCGTTCTGTTCCGAAATAATTATGGGTTGTTTCTCGGATAGCTTTTTCTTTTTTAAAAAATTGGGAGAATAATTTTAATTACTAGAATATTTATGGAACATTGAGGCAAATATTTCCGATAATTCATTTGAACAGGTATGAGTTTGGTTGTTTCTCTTAAGGGATGTAATGTGGTTAGAATGTGGGACATTAGATATTTTCCTCACCTTTCCCCAGACCTGAGTCATAGGGGTGGAGCTGTTGATGCTATTTACGTATTGTGTCCACGAATTCTTTTTGAAAATCTTAACTGTTAAATAAGCCTTAGCTTTTAGTTTCTATGCTCTATAAGACTCCCTGGGGTTTTATGTCTTTTAAATTTAATAAAAGCCGCTTTGCTTTCTTTTATGGCGTCCTCGCATTCTTTATTCCACCATGGGACAGGATGATGTCCATTAATTTTTTTTGTTTTTCCAATTGAGAGGTCAGCACTTTTGATTAACAAATTATTAAAACTGGAGATTGTATCATCAATATTATTAGAATGTTTACATGAAGCCAGATTATTGGTAATATAGGTAGCAAATTCGATCCAGTTTGCCTCATTAAGTTTCCATTTTGGATGAAAGGATTCGTGGTTGTTTTTAGTGGCAGTGTGGTTAGAAATTTTTATTGGAAAGTGATCACTACTATATATGTGTATGGAAAAACTTCCCATCATAACATCGTGGTAAGCGTGGGATCGCTTAAGCTAAGATCGATCGCTGAACTTTCTCCAGTGACAGGATTAAAGCGGGTACCACTTCCGGTATTTAAAACGTTTAAGTTTTCGTTACCAAGAATTTTTTCAATCATTATTTCTCTCTTATTTGAACGCTGAGTCCTTTCATCAAAACAATGTTGATCTGATCAAGATATGTTTTCCGAGGTCGACCTTTACCGACTTGTCCATTCACACTTGCTTTATAAATTTGTTTCGTCAATCTTCCTTCATCCATCCTAATAACGTGTCTTAACCATCTAAGCATTCCTTTATCTATCTTTGTAACCACATCTTCTTTTACACCACAGCGTTCTCTTATCTTACTATTCTTTACCTTAACCAACCGAGTCACTCCGGCTATACTTCTCAGACTACTCATCTCCGCAGCATTATTCCTATTTTCATGCTTCTTTTGCCAAACCCAACATTTACTACCATATATAAGTGTAGAAACCAACACACCTCTATGCACAGCCAGAGGTGCCTTTTTTTTACACTTTCTGCAGTGCTCCATTCATTTGTTTTCCTGCCAACACCCTTCGCTTAATGTCACTGTCATACTTTCCATCTCTCTTAAACTTTGAACCCAAGTACACAAATTCATTTACTTGTTCCACTTTTTCTCCCTCAATCGAAACTCCATCTTGTCATGCTTTCTTCTCTTTCAAAAACCATTACTTTCGTGCTTACACTTCTTTTCATCCCTTTGATTTTCAGGGAATCATGCATAACATTAACCATCGCCTGCAACTCCTCTTCAGATTACTTAATCATCGGCGTAAAGAAGGCATTTGACGATTAAATTATTCATTTTTAATCCATACGCACTCTCTTTCAAATCTTTTAAACAATTTTCTTTGTATAAGTTAAACAGTTATGGCAAAGCCACACATCCCTATCTCGCACCCTTTTCGATGTTAAACCAGTCCGTGCAAGCTCCGTTAATTCTGACACAAGCACTGGAATCCTTGTAAAATAATTTTAGTGCCTGTATTAAACTACCACTCACCCCATACATTGACAATGTCGACCACAATTTACTCCTCACCACTCTGTCATAGGCCTTTTCCAAGTCAATAAAAGCGCAATAGACCCTCTGACTTCTAGCCAAGTATTTTTCGATTATACCTCGTAATGAAAAGACCTGATCCATACATCTTCTTCCTCTTTTAAATCCTGCTTGTACATTCCATATCATAATTTTAGTTTCATTCGTTAGTCTTTTAATCAATATCTTTGCATACAATTTGCCGACTATGCTGAGTAAACTAATGCCTCGGTAGTTCTTACAGTCCTGCTGCGAACCTTTTCCCTTGTAAATTGGTACGATAACGGCCTTGCACCAGTCGTCTGGTACGCTGCCATTTCTTCAACAAAGGTTAAAAAGACGGTACAGCAGACTAGCTACCATATTTTGTCCAGCCTTCAGCATTTCAACTGTTATCCTGTCTTACCCAGCAGCTTTACCCTATTTCATACTGTTTAACGCTTCCACAATTTCTGTCGTACTAATTTCACTTTCTTTGCAATTTTTACTCATGTCTTCGAATGGAGCCTGTACTTGTGTATCCTCTCTCTCAAATAAACATTCGAAGTATTCCTTTCATCTCTTTAATACGCATTCCTCCACTTTTACCATACTACCATCTTGGTTTCTGATTTTTTCCAGTTGTGTAGTAGTATTTTTACCTCTGGAGGTTCTTATCGACTTCCAGAAGAGTTTTATATTGTTTTGGAAATTGTCAGATAACAGTCTATCAAATTCATCTTTTCATTTAACTTCTTTCTTGCCACAACCTCTGTTGCCACACCTTTTAACCTTTTATACCCATTCTTTGCCTTGGTTACATCCTCAATCGTTGCCTTTTGCGTTCTTTGATTGGCTTTTGTAGCCAGCCAATCCAGCCAGGCTTTCTTCTTCTCTAACACTGCTTTTTAAACTTCTACGCACATTTTTTGTAGCTTACATCATTTCCTTCTTTTACTTACACCACACACTTTAATAGCAATATCCACAATTCCTTCCTTAAATGGCTTCCACAATTCTTTAACCTCACATGCTTCATCTAAACTGTCAAATTTCTCAATCAAATTATTTACGAACTCCTCTTTTATACCTTTTACTTGCAAATTCTCAACTTTTATACGCTCTAGAACACTACTTGATCTCTGCACATGATGGTGCCACCGCTTAAAGAGACCTTTTATTCTGCTCATTACTAAGAAGTGGTCTGTGTCAATACCTGCACCGCGGTATGCCCGAGTGTCCATCACCTTCTTTTTTAATCTTTCATCCACAATTTCAAAATCAATTATACTTCTCTGGTATCCTTCTTGTCTTGTGTACAAGTGGATCTTTTTATGGTTAAACATTGTGTTTGTTACAATAAGATTCCACTCCAAACATACTTCAAGTAGACTTTCTCCGTTTTTATTTACTCTGCAGTCACCGTACATTCCCATCACGCTTTACTCCTACCCAACTATTAAAATCACCCAACATTACAATTCTTTCATTCTGGTTACACTTATTTAGAATATCTGTTTTACTATCCCAAAACTCCCTTCTCTCTTTTTGGGCTTTAAAAGATTGGTTCCACTGCGCATCTTGTGGGGCATAAACCCCTAGCAAAAAGATACGAGTAAGACCAACCTTCAGACCCAGAGGAGTCTTGGGCTTACACATTCAAAATCAGTCACACATTCATTCATTCTAGCAGAGAGTATCACACCAACGCTCTGAGAACCTTTGCTGGTTTCCGAAACTCCTGACCAGTAGGCTGTATAAGATCCATGTGTTGTGGTTTCACATCCTTTTCGCTTAGTTTTAGATAAGGAATTAATAAATCAATCGATTATACTGGAAGGTGTGGAGACTAGATCGCAAAAAAAATCCAAAACCGATAAATTTACTTTTCATACACACAGGGGCCGGTCAAATTCTTTAACAATGAGTGTTGATGAAGGTGGACTAAACAAGGATATTCAAAATAGCGATGTTAAAAAAAATACTGTGAAAATGGATAAATCTGATATATTTTAACCAAGAAGCTTATTATCACACTCCCCATCCCACACACCAAATAAAAATAATAAAGAAGGCCACAAAAAAAGTGGGAAAAGAATAAGATCAAACACAACTCCTGAAGATACTTAAAGACATAAAGTTAGAAAACTAAGAAAACAGATAGAAGACTAATAACAAAGACTTAAATATAGAGCAAAATCTCAATGAATTGCACGAAGAACATACACTAAAATCCATTGAAACAGTTTTAAATTCCTTAGAAGTCAATTATTCTATACTAGATAATGATGATTCCAGAAAAACAGTGGAATATGATAAAAGGAAAGCTAGATGTGTTCTTTTTAATATTCACAAAATTATGACTAAAATGGCGTATAAAATTGGGCACTTGGAGACAGAAAACTGAAGACTGGTTTAATTGGTAACGAAGCATAATCAAGGAAATATAAATGTGAAGAAAAATACAGAACACGGGAGTATGGAGGAAAAGACGTACTGTTCCATAGTGCAGAGGCAAAAACCAGAAAACGTATTTAAATAAAACCAGAAGCAAGAAGATTGGAAAACTTCCCCATAAGAAACTAATCACGAAATGACGATAAGAATAAATGAACAAACAGATACACAAATGGTCTTGCATGAAATTAAGCAGAGTTTTGTAAAAAATAAAATTACTGAAAATGTCAAAAAAGTCGCACAGCTACAAAGTGGGACTGTAGTCATGGTGTGTTACAATGCGGAACAACGAAGATAAAAACATACTTGTCAAGGAATGCGGATTCCTACTAAAGGAAAAAGAAAATACAGATCCTATAATATTGGTTACGAGAATTAAGAAAGGGTATAACCCAAAGAAGTTTATAGAAGAATTAATTGAGGAAAATATGTTTTGGTGAAAAATTAATTGAAGATATAAGATATGTAACAAGCAGACCATGCAGAAATCAAAGAAAAGAAAATTGGGTATTGCAAATGAGACCGGAAATATTTAAATGGTTCATAAAAAATGGAAAAATCAGTTTTATATAGCCAAGTTATATGTTCAATAGTACTACAATATTGCTATGTGTTTTAAGTGTTGTAACTTTGGGCATGTTGCTAAATATTGTAATGCTCCAAATTGTTGTGCTAAGTGTGGTGGGGAACATGAAACAAGGCACTGTGCAGAAAATGCAGGGCTAGACTGCCCAAATTGCAAAAAACTAAGACTAGCTGAAAGACAACATAGTGCACGAGATATAAATTGTCCAGCGTACATTTTACAAGTCAAAAAACATCGTAAATATGTTAATTACTCAGATCCTGAACAGGATTTTTGAAACCGAATTATGGGTCAATATTAACAAAAAGCCAACAACGTACAAAACAATTAACTTTAGTAATACATCAAAACCTACAATCAATTGGAAACATTAAAGACGAGATAGAAATTCTACTTCTTCTAAATCGATTTTTTAAGTAGTACTAAAACAAGACCTTTTATCATTATTAGATGTATATAATCCATACCATACTATTTGTGAACCTACAAGAATAACAAATACCAGTAGAACGTGTATAGACAACATTGCTACAAATTTCAGGATGATTTTCATTTTTTCCATTTTTGATGATACAACAAATATTTTTCGAGACTTTAGTAAAAAAAGCCAAAAATCATTTAAAAATTCGTTAAAAGAAATACAATGGGAAATATAATCTACCAAAAACTGACATTAATCATCAATGGGACTATTTTAAAAATACAATAATATTAACATTAAAAAAGTGCTTTTCAGTTATTAACATTAAAAAAGAAATTACAAAAATTAAAAACAAGCTTAAATACAAATAATAAAATTAAAAAATGTAAGATGTTTTATATATAATTAAAAATGAAGATAATAGGTATGATGAAATATACAAACTTAGGAAAAAAGAGTACAATAGGCTACTCGAAGACAATAAAAAACAAGTTTACTCAGAAAGACTTAAGAATTCTGATAATAAATTTAAAAGTGCGTGGGCAATAGTAAAAGAAATTAAAGGAACTAAAAGAAATAAACATAGAAGGAGATGCTCTTACAAAATCAAACGAATTTAACACTTTTTTTGCAAACGCAGCGTTAGAGTTGTCAAAGTTACAAAATAGACCTTATACCTTAAATATACCATATTATAAAAAAACGATTCAATATACAATTTTAAACAAAAGAAAACTACTAAAATGCGTAAGGGAACTGAAAAATAAACAAAGTGCAGGACATGATGAAGTATCAATTCTGGTATTTTTCCTGATGACCTTAAAATTGCACTGGTAGTTCCAGTTTACAAAAAAGGAGATCAGTCACAAATCGAGAACTACAGACCTATAAGCATGTTGTCATCTTTCTGCAAAATAATTGGGAAGATCATTGTTTTGCGCATCTTAAGAGTTTATGAGTTAGAGTTTATAAGTAAATTGGATTGTTATGGAATTAGCGGATCAACATTAAAGTGGATAGAATCTTACTTATCAAATAGACAACAAAAAATTAAACTCAAATACCGTAATAATAGAGTAACTTCTGGCAGTATTGAGATAGGCCTAGGAATTCCTTAAGGGAATGTGTTGGGACCAACATTGTTAATAATATAACAGAAATTATTGAAAACCCAGGTTGGTGTTATACGAATATATTGGTGAAAGGGGATAACTTAACCAATTTACAGGACAGAGCGAACTAAGTATTTAATAGTAGTATCGATTGACGGAAAGGAATAAAAATTATCTCAACAAAAAAAAAAATTATTAACAACAATGTAAATAAAATTTTAATTAACGCCAACTAATGAAATTTTTTTTTTATAATTTATACTACTGAGTTGGTATCCGTTTCGCATTACGCTAAAGCAGTACTTTTTAAACTGCCCGATTGAGCGAGGCGTTACTGTAGTTGGAACACCCTATATTGAGCATTATGCCGCACAATGCGCTCTTGTGTTGTAATTGGAAAACTACCTAAAGTATGCTTTTGTGACTTTGGAGGAAGATAACGCCAAGATGTTGGCATCAAAGAGGGTGATAGGGCCAAATGCTACAGGTGTCATAAAGTTGGCCATATTGCAAACAGCTGCGGAAAGAACGATAATGAAGCACTATGCCACAAATGTGGTCACCTGAAAAAAGACTGCAATGATCAAGAAAAGTGCTACCTTTGCAACGTCACAGCACACAAAGCGGAAACAACGAGATTTCCCGAATATAGAAGGCTCTTACAAAAGCAGAGGAAGGAGAAAAGTGTGAGATTGCTGAGTTATTTATGCCACCTAAAAATTATATTTACATTGTTAATAATTTTTTTTATTGTTGAGACAATTCCTTTCAAAGTAATTTTATAAAAAAAAAGAAAAGAAGTGAATTAAAACTGTTAAACATATGTATGGACGAAGGTACGACATTGACTTCTTTACTTTTTTTTCAATTCTGCATATAAAATGTGGATAAATGTTCATGTTCATACGTGTGATACGTTACATATAACGTGACACGTGACATTTAACGTGACGCTTGACGTACTCACGTGACATTTAATGTACTCACGTAACGTTTAACGTGACACTTGACGTACTTTGCGCAACTCTGAATCGTTTGATTGGTCGCATAACAACATTCGTTAAGGTACTTTTGACTTCTTAATTTACGACATACCTCGTACTTATCCAAACATAATGATATTTGATTTCAACATTTTCATTGTCGATAGGTGGCGCTTCATAATCATTTAATTTTCGAAAATACTGATCTTGAATTAGTAACAAATTTACGTGACGTTTTATTTTATTTTTAGTTAAAACAACAGGTTTATAACTATGTAAAATGATCTCTTCTCTGTTTCATTCAATTCTAAAGCATAGACGTTAACTGAAAATTCGTTTAGTTTCTTAAACAATTTGATTCAATTTAATTGAAATTTCCAACCCCTTTATATCTTAAGATTAGCGTATGAAAATTTTCATAAAAACAATTTTTCCCATGCCAACATTTGTTAAGGTTCTTTTGACTTCTTAATTTGTGACATACCCTGTACATGTACAACAATATCTAACACATTTAAACTGGGACTATGTGCGTGCGTATTTATTATCTCTATACTGTCGCAATTAATATTACACCTCATTTAAGTATACGATAACAAAGTTATCTGGTAGCGCAGTTTAAGGTTATTTTTAACAAAAATGATGTCACAAATATATATTTGTATATCCAATTTTGCACGACAAAATTAATATGCGAGTTAGCTGAATATCTGTTTAGTAAGGATTAAGGTTCAAATCTCCGAGAAACCAGCTTTTTTTTCAACGCTTACTTTACACCACTTTTCAACGTAAGACATTGCTCTCTTTCTCGAAATCTCCTCCCCTCTTCCTGTCAAATGCCAAAAATGTCAAAAGTCAAAAATGTAATTTCCCCCACTCCTCTTGCCACTCCTGTCATATGTCAACAATGTCATTCCCCCTTACTCCTCCCGCCACTCCTTTCATATGCCAACAATTTCATGTCAACAATGTTATATGTCGTTTCCCCCTCTCCTTCTCCCGCAACTTCGCCCCCCTCCTTATCCCCCCACTTCTCCCCACTCCTTATTCCGCAACTTCCCCCACTTCGCCTCCACTTCCCCTACTCCTTCTCTCGCTACTTCCACCACTCCTTTTCGCTTAAATTCCTAAACTACTCGACTAGATGTTTATTTACAATGTTGAACTTGAACAGAGGAAGGCGAACTTAGCAGTTCGCGCATCGACCCGGTTATGTTAAAATATAAAAACACACAACTCTTTGCTCGACGATTCGTTGTTTAATAAATACAATTAATTCGTAAACAATGCGTGTGAGTTCGTTGGGCTTTCATTAACCCTCTTTCCATGTTTTCCTGGATCAGGGCACTACAGTGACGTTGCAAAAGTTGCACTTTTCTTGATTATTGCAGTCTTTTTTCAGGTGACGTTGTTGCCCACATTTGTGGCATAGTGCTTCATTGCTGTTCTTTTCGCAGCGTTTTGCAATATGGCTGCCTCTATGACACGTGTAGTATTTGGCCCTCCTTGATACTAACATTTTGGCTTTATCTTCCTTCAAAGTCACAAAAGCATACTTTAGGTAGTTTTCCAATTACAGCACAAAAGCGCATTGTGCGGCATAATGCTCAATATAGGATGTTCCAACTACAGCAACGCCTTGCTCATCGGGCACTGTAAAAAGTACTGCTTAAGCGTAACGCACAACGGATACCAGGTTAGGTTAGATATCATGTGAGTGGGGCGTGGTCGCCCCTCCACCGCGACCCTTAGTAGGTCTATTTTGGCTCACCCCTAGAGGCTACTGTTTACCGCACAATCCAGCCCTTCTTACGAAGTTCATGGTTGTATAGGGTAAGATTTTTTTAAAATCGGTAGGTTCTAGGTTAGTGTAACCAAATATGTTAAACCTTATTCTTCCAAGGCCGGGACATGAACAAAGTATATGTTCAGCAGTTTCGTCTTCCACGCAGCAGAACCGACAGTCCGTTTGTTGGTTCAGATCTATCTTTCCGAGGTGGTATCTTAGACGACAGTGTCCCGTAAGCAGTCCTGTTAGAATACGCAGGTCATTTCTGCTCCATTCTAGGATCTGCTTAGTTGTGTTTCTCGAGGGTTGTAACGGTAAAAACGCCTTCGAGTGGGTTAGCCCTGGTATGTCGGACCAGTACGTGAGTATTTTCCTCTCCGCCCATTCCGAAATAATTGTTTTGGCGGCACTTGTGGTGACTCCAAAAACCGGTTCTGGTCCAGTGAACGCAGATTCAGCCCCCTGTTTTGCAAGGGTGTCGGCTTTTTCGTTTCCTTCCACCCCCTGGTGCCCAGGTACCCACAGTAGGGTCACCCTGATGTTCGCACCAAGGTACTCTAAGGATTCGATGCAATTCCATACAAGTTTAGAATTTATCTTGTTGGAGCTCAGTGCTTTTAAAGCAGCCTGGCTGTCTGATATTATATTTATGTTTTTGTTTGCTAGAGGTCTGTTGGTCAACTTGTACACAATTCGATAGCGAATACTTCAGCCTGAAATATTGTGGCATACCTGCCAAGACTGGTAGATATTTCAATCTTTGGTTTCCTGCTGAAAACACCGGCCCCAACTCCATCTAGGGTTTTTGAGCCATCTGTGTACATTACGTATTCAGTCTCTGGGAAGAGGATTTTTCCCCTCATCCATTCGTCTCTCTTAGGAAAGAGGACTTTGAACGACTTTTCTACGTGTATTTTTGTGGCTAGCAAGTCAGGAACCATCCCGAGAATTTGGTGGTTTTTTGTTTCACTCAGTATCCCGGAGTGATCCTCGAGTTGCTCTCCATTTATTTGCTTTTCCAAAGACAGGAATCTATAGGAAGCTATCCTGGCCTCCCTCTCTAAGAGAATATCTAGGGGTGGGAGATGTAGGAGGTGTTCCATCGCTGCCGTTGGTGTGCTAAACATAGCTCCAGTTATGGCCAGGCATGCCAGCCGCTGAAGGCCAGCAAGCTTTGCTCTAGCTGTCTGTTGTAACCCCTTGGTCCACCAGACTACTGAACCATACGTGACCATAGATATTATCATTGTTTGAATCCAGTAAATCTGTTTAGGGTTCATTCCCCAAGATTTGCCACATACTCTTCTGAGATTCCAGAGAGAAAACCTGGCTTTGTTTATTGTTTTTTCCAAGTGGGCGTTCCAGGTGAGTCTTTTATCCAGAACTACACCCAGGTATTTCACTTCCGTCGCAAATGGAATGCTCTCTCCGTATAGGACAGGCTGCCGAAGCTTATCTAGCTTTTTTCTTTTCGTAAAAGGAATAATTACAGTTTTTCGGGGGTTTACAGACATCTGTTCCCTCTCGCACCATCTGTATACTGTGTTAAGGGCTTCTTGGAGGACGTTTAAGATCGTCGCTTCAAATTTACCTCTCACTATTATAACTTAAAAAGTTTATTTGAGAAGACATGAGTGAAAGTTTTTATGAAAGTGAAATTAGTACGACAGAAATTGTGGAGGTGTTGAACAGTATGAAATTGGGTAAAGCTGCTGGGTACGACAGGATAACAGTTGAAATGCTAAAGGCTGGACAAAGCGTGGTAACTAGTCTGCTGAACCGCCTTTTTAACCTTTGTTGAAAGATGGTAGCGTGCAAGGCTGCTTTACAAGAGAAAATGTTCGCAGTAGGACTGTAAGAACTCTCTCACAATTCCTAACCCCAACCTACTTCAGGGACCAGCAACCTTGTCCCCGCGAGCTCTTGATTTTCTCCATCTCCTAATTTTCTTCTCCAAACCTTCTATCCTCCCCCACCCCCTCACCGTAACGCACTTTTCCTAACCCCTCAAGGAAAGAAACGGAAACACTTATTAATCTTTCCCAAGAGAATTCCATGGCGTCATATAATATAAAATATTCCGGAGATGTAAATATTCCCCCGCTCGGATCACCGGGGGTGAATGTGTTAAATGAAGCTAATAGCAATACAATTAAAATACGTCAAACGATAAAAATGGGCACGTTGAACGTGCGAGGTCTACTTCAAATTGGAAAACTAACGATAGTCGAAAGAGAAATAAAAGAAGCTAATATCCAAATTTTAGGCTTAGCAGAGACCCATTGGAGAGGACACTTTGAAACCAAAGAAAATAACGTTGTTTTTCACTCGGGAAATTCAGAAGAAAGCCGAAATGGCATGGCCGTCATAATACCGAGAATCATAATCAACGCAGTAATAGGGTATATACCAGTAAACGACAGAATAATGATAATAAAACTCGGAGCAAAACCTTGCAATCGTGCAAATATATTTACCAACCGCAAAAGCACCAGAAGAACAAATAAAAAACTTTTACCAGGATTAATAAAATACACTCGAAAGAATACCTCGAAAGTAATAACAATCGTACAAGGGGACTTCAACGCAAAAGTAGAAGAAACAAACAAAGCAAAGTAGAAATGAAGAAAGATAAAATCAGCCAAACAGTTCAAAATAAATATAACAGCTTAACTAAAACTAACTATTCTCAAAACACAAAAAAGAGCTAGATGCTGACTCACAGTAGTGTAAACTAAAACTAGAGACAATAAAAACAAAAGAAGAACCACAAAGACAGACAAAAGAAAAACAAAAAAGCCATACAAAGATACCATGGATAAAGGACGAGACTCTAGCCGTAATAAAAGAAAGAAAAAACCTAAAGATAAAAGAACGTTAAATGAACAAGAAAAACATAAATACAACGCATTATCAAAATAAATACAAAGAATGTGCAGAAAAGACAAAAACGATTATATAAAGGAAATCTGCAAGAAAATCGAACAACATTCCAATAAAAATAAAACACAGGAACTCTTCAATGAGCTGTATACAGATGAAAATGCAGAGGAACGAAAAAACACAGTCAATGAATTATAAGAAGAACAAAAAGAAGAACCAGATATATTAAAAACAGAAGTGGAAAATGCCCTCAGAAAACTAAAAACAAACAAATCACCCGGAGCTGACCAAATCACCGCAGAACTACTGAACGAAATAGGTCCAGAGGGAATTAAAATAATGACGAACATTTGCAATAAAGTGTGGAAGACAGGCCCAAAAACTGGACAAAATCGACGTTTGTCCCATTACACAAAAAAGGGGAACAACGCGCAAATGCGAGAAGTACAGAACCATGGCGGTAATCTATCATGTTAGCAAGCTGTTACTATACATAATAGACCAACGGCTTAAGAAATATTTTAACAGGCAAATTCCCGTAGACAAGCGGGCTTCGTCAAAGGAAGAGGAACAAGGGACCAAATATTTAACACAAGGCAATTAATAGAAAAAACAAGAGAATTTAAAATACCTGGTCATTGCTTTATTAACTACAGCAAGGCAATAAAAGTTCCTGTGGAAAGTTCTCAAAGAAATGGGTGTCCCAAAACACCTAGCAAACATCATAAAAACATTATATGAGGAAAACGAAAATGACGTAAGAATTGGAAACGAAACTTTCAGCCCCTTCAAATGTGCAAAGTGTGTCCGATAGGCTATTTAATATTTACGGCGAAATCATTATGCACAGAACAACAGAAAACTGGCATGAAGGAATTTCCATCGGAGGCAAGAGAATTAACAACCTCAGGAGCGCCGACGATACCACGCTAATAGCAGGCGACGAACAGGATATAGTACAATTATTACAACGATTAACAGAAGAAAGCCGAACGCAGAGTTTAGAGATAAATCTAAACAAAACAAAGATAATAATAATAGACAGAGGAAACAAGCTACAACAGTTACAAGATGGAAACAAATAAGCAGACATCGAAAGAACCGACAGTCTAACATAATAAGGAGCCTTGCTAAATAACCAGGGAAACTGCGACCCTGAAATTAGACAACGCATACAAATGTGACGAACAGCGATGACAAATCTAAAAATAATATGGGAAGGCAGACAAATATTGCGAAACACAAAGATAAAACTTGTACAAACACTAATATTCGCAATATTTATGTATGGTGTAGAAAGCTGGACGATGAAAGAAGTAGACAGGAAAAGAATTGACTTCCTTGAGTTTTGGTGCTGGAGAAGACTACAGTGCATCCCTTGGACAAATGTATCAGTTATTCAAGAAATAGGCATAAAAGATCGACTGTCAACAATATGCCGACGACGAATTCTCCAATACCATGGGCATATAAAAAAAAGACAAGGAGACGACATGGAAAAATTGATGATGCAAGGAAAAATAGAAGGCCAGAGCACAAGGGGTCGCTCTTCCATCAGATAGGTATTACAGGATGACCCTTACAAACAACCATTAGAAACCAACCATTAGAGACACAGAATAGACACTTTCGAAGCATAGACACTTTTGAAGCAGATATCAACAACACAAATTGAAAATCATGGAATCACTACCTCTCATCTTTAAAAGTACGACTGACAGAGAGAGGCACAGATTTAAAGTGGCTGAAAGTGCAGAGTGCATATATTGCAAGCACGCCAAAAATATATTGAGCGAAAAGGAAAAACAATGTAGAGGACGATAAATCACAAGGGGTAGCAAACACGAAGAAAGAAATAAACAAATCATTACTAACAGAAAGATCAGCTAAACAGATAAAGCCGACGGCCCCAACAACATGACAGTCTTTCATGAAGCAATGCTCCTAGGCAGTACTAAGAAAGACTTGGTCACTCCAACGGGAAAAAAACTAGTAGATTTACTGGTAGATCTGTTTTAAAGCAGCCTGCTAGTTACCATTGGTTTCTTTGTAGTGCCGTTTGTGTACCCAGAGGCTAAAAAGCTAAATAAATATAAGACCGTGGAGACTGGCACGTCTGGTAAACGGCTATTCGCGATCGGGGCAAAAAGATAATTCAGATCACTGTCAGTTTTTGGTAAAAAAGCCATCTTCTTTGGGCCCCTTGGTAGTGCCGAGGGACCATAACTACTTAACACTACTACTACTACTGGTACAGGCTGCTTCAAAACAGATCTACCTAGTACCAAGTAGCTTTAAGTAGTGCTAAGGGACCTTACAGAAGATGACTTTTTTTTAACAGAAACTGACAGCGATTAGCTTTTCGTTCCCAGTGTCAATACTTTTTGTACTTATCCTTCCTCATTTAGTCATTCTTTTGTTAGCTCTTGTCATTTTCTTCTCGCCTTATTACACGCTTTTCTCTTTTGGGCGACGTCCTTGTTCCACCAATATACAGGCTTTTTGTATCTTGGGTTTTCTTCCTTTTTAGTACCTTGTGGATTTTGTGATCGCCATGCTCAGTCCCATAGGGTCTGTTAGTTCACTATTTTCCTTCGAGCTTTTTTACTACGTCCATGATTTTGTCTTTTTCAATAATTTATCCCTTTTCTCTCGTAGTACCATTTCTGCTGGTTTGTCTCCTCTTCTTTCAGTTTATATACAATATGTTGGTGAAAACTCAATGTTTCGGTCTCTTTAACCTTCCAATTAGCTAGTTTGCTGATGTTTCTGGTACCGAAAGTTATGTCAATGTATGATCTAGAATCCCCTCTAATAAAAGTCGGCTTCTACTACCAGATTTTCCTCGGTTCTGTTAATTTCTTTTTCCTTTTTGTCTTTGACATCAGATCCCCACAGGTACGAGTTAAAATCTCCTCCCATTCCTCCTATTCCTTTGGTTTTTTGTTTCATTTCTGTACGTAGCGATGCCAGAAACTCAATAAAAGCTTTTTCATCCACATTTGTGGAGATGTATCATCCGTAAATTACCGCCTTTTGCAGCTCCATCCATTACCTCCATCGACCGGTGAAACACCACCGCTCTGATTATAGGTACCGTGAAATGACTAGTCATGTTTCGGCACTTGGTCAGAGTTTCTGGTCGCTCGGGTAAAATGTGTTCTGGTGTATATTCCAATGAAAGCATCCAGGCATCAGTCAGGCCTCTCTGGGGCTAGGGGTACAGCATTGAAACAGTTCCGCAGGCTGGCCGCCAAGTAGTACAGTGGCCCCAACCCATTGGTAATGCTCTGGGAGGCTGCCACATCAATTGGTGTATAATCCCGATACTCCTGTTCTGCCAGTTCGTGACTGGATGGGATCCGAGCTCGTGTATTCGGGGGGCATTGGTGAGGCCACAGTCCATCGAGGTCAACTGACCGTCCTGGATGCAGAAATTTCTGTAGAAGCTAGTCCACATATCTGCTCCCCTTTTTATTTATTTTTTATTTTTTTCTTTCTTTCTTTTTTTCTTTCTTTCTTTTTTTTTCTTTCTTTCTTTTTATCTTTCTTTTTTTTTCTTTCTTAATATTTTTCTTTTAAATCAAATCATTAAACCAAATCATGAAAAGTCCAACAAAAATGCATGTTCCAACTGCGGTTGCTGATAATTCCCCAAAAAGCAACTTTAGAATTTATTTCTGCAACATTCGAGGCCTGAACTCTATTGGCAATGTAAGCATACATCCATTCTGTGATGCAAGTAAATTTTCATATGCTGCAGCATCTTTCTTCAGAATTAAGAGTAATTTGAGTGTGGTAGTATAACTAATACAATCTAGGTCTAGGTCTATCTATACTGCAAACTATTGGCTGCTACCATTGGGTCTCGTTTGGTGCAATCTATAAGAGAATCAAATCCGATTTTTAATGTTGATTTTGTTTTTTTTCTGCGTGTCTAAAACGTTTTCTGTATGCCTGGAAGCATCCATGTCCTGATAATAGTTGTTAGGTGGTATGTCACTTCACTATGTCTTCGTCTTGTCCATAATTCTAGGTAGTATTTTTACCTCTGGCCGTTCTTATGGACTTTCAGAAGAGTTAAATATTGTTTTGGAAATCGTCAGATAACCTATCAAATTTATCACTTAACTTCTTTCTTGCCACACCTTTTAACCGTTTATACTCATTCTTTGCCTTGTTTACATCCACAATCGTTGCCTTTTGCGTTCTTTAATTAGCTTTTGTAGCCAGCCAATCCAGAAAGGCTTTCTTTTTCTCTAAAACTGCTTTTTAAACTTCTTTGCACATTTTCCCTAGCTTATTTTCTTTTTTTACTTACACCACACACTTTAATAGCAATATTCACGATTCCTTACTTAAATGAATTCCACAATTCTTCAACCTCACATACTTCATCTAAACTCTTACATTTCCCGATCAATTTATTAACATACATGCATACTTAAAGTCACGCCTTCTTCCCATAGGGGTAGGCAGAGACCACTTCCTTCCACTTGCTACGGTTCGTACACACATCTTTTGCTTCCTCTACTTTCATCAGTGCTCTCATACATGCTCTTCGGTTGTTGGTACTCTTGACCTGGCCTTTCTTCAAAACAATGTTGATCTGATCGAGATATGTTCTACGAGGTCGACCTCTACCGATTTGCCCATTCACACTCGCCTTATAAATTTGTTTCGTCAATCTTCCTCCATCCATCCTTTCTACGTGTCCAAACCATCTAAGCATTCCTTTATCTATCTTTGTGACCACATCTTCTTTTACACCACAGCGTTTTCTTATCTCACTATTCTTAACTTTAACGAATTCCTCTTTTATACCTTCTTGCAAATTCTTAACGTTTATACACTCTACTTAATTCCTGCACACGATGACGCCACCGCTTAACGAAACCTTTTTCTTATTCGGCTCATTACTAAGAAGTGTTCTGTGTCAATACCTGCACCGCGGTATGCCCGAGTTGTATATCACTTTATTTTTTAATCTTTCATCCATAATTAAAAAGTCAAATATTTCTCCGGTATCCTTCTTGTCTTGTGCATAATTGAATCCTTTTATGGTTAAACATTGTGTTTGTTACCATAAGATTCCACTCCAAACATACTTTAAGTATTTAGAATATCTGTCACACTATTCCAAAACTCCTGCCTCTCTTTTTGGGCTTTTAAAGATTGGTTCCACTGCGCATCTTGTGGGGCATAATAACCCCTAGCACGAGTAAGACCAACCTTTAGCTTCACCCAGAGAAGTCTTCAAAGTCAGTCACACATTTATTCATTTTAGAAGAGAGTATCACACCAACGCCCTGAGAAACTTTGCTGGTTTCCGGAACTTTTGACCAGTGGGTTGTATAAGGTCCATGTGTGGAGGTTTTACATCCTTTTCGCTTGGTTTCATTCACACAAGGAACATCAATCTGTCTTTTTTCTATCATCGTGTAAATTTCATCAATTTTATTATTCAATCCCTCCCTCACATTCAAAGTAGCAAAGGTGCTATCCCCAGTCCACGTCCCCTAAATTAACTTTAAATGTAAAAAAATATATCTTTTTCCCATTCTTTTCTTTGTTTTAGCTTCTGCTCCACTAAGGTGTACCTCTATGGTCAATCTTTTCCTTTAGGGCGTTAAAAGGGCGGATGCAATATGCTCATTCGCCGCTTCTATTTCGGCTCTATTTTGTATAGTGCGTTACCTAGGTGCTGTTGGAAGGATTCACGTATTCTTTCCAATCTGTGCATTTTGGATCTCGAAACTGCACTATCGGATGTTGTCCTATCCTCATGTCGAATCGTATGTGTCCATGATCTAAGCAAGAGGGCTCGGAAGATACCTGCCAGTTAACTATTTTGGTACTCATAAACTGTTTACTGATAGTTAGCCGAATTCTGTTCAAGAAGTTTGGTTCCGAGCATACTTTGTTCACTGTTTGCCCTTTTCCTATTATATAATTATTTAAGTACTCACCTCTTATATTGATGTCGCTGCTGACCCAATCCAGATGGTGGGAATTTGCGTCGCATCCAATGGTCGGTTGCCTGTTGTTCCTCTTGCAGAAGGCGACTAGATCTCGCACTGCTGCTAAATAAGGGGGGTTCTTTTCGGTCTCCAGGGAAGTAAGCAGAGCGGACGACTACATCTACACTACTATCTCCTCCTGAGATCGAAAGTTGTTCTGCAACCACATCAGGGGTGCAAAACTCTGATAACATAAAATAGTTAATGTTTTTCCTGATGAGTATGCATGCTCTTGGCTTACCACCTAGAGTACACGCTATTAACTTTCCGGAGCATTTCCTAGGCCGCTTATTCGGCCTGTATTGGAAGTCCAGGGTTCCTGGATTAGTGCCACATCGAGTAGCTCCTTGGACATATGAAGCCGCTTAAGCATGTTGGATGTTCGCCTGGAGAAATTGGATGTGGTTAGCCATTTCTACTTAAAGGTAGTGCGAGGGATTTACTTTCCCTCTCCGCATTGTGTCCTGATGTAGGCCGTTTTGTCGGCGCTTTACCATGAAGGTGTTTTTTCCCTTTTTCGGTTTTTTTGCTGGTTTGGCCGGCCTCTTTTGTATCGCTCTCGCCACCGAGGTAGATTTGTCTACCTCTTTGGTTCTAACGGTTAACCTCGATCACTCCGGCTTTTTCACCGGTGTCGGATCTTTCTTGGCTTTCTTGGAACGAAATAACACTTTTCCAAAGCCAAAGTATGGGCAAAAATTTAGCCACTCCAAATCTCTAATGGATACGTCAGCCATTGAGAACGTCCACATTTGACCAGGTCCTGCATTTTTTCTGTGTAGAATAGAAACTGGGTATGCAGGGTACGGTTCATCTTCCGCAGACGGTTGGTTACCTGTTCTCCTGTCGGTCTGGGTAGTCCCTCATCGTCTGGAATGAAATCCACACAGATGTGGGGTTTTGCTATATCTTCTTTCTGAACCAACTTTAGCTGGTCGTTTTCTCAGGGTTAAAGGGTCCATCCTCTGGACCGTCTCAGCGTCTGTACAGGAGAAAAGGATAATTTCTGGTCGAATGGTGCAGCTATGGAATCGCACTTGTGGACCATCGTCCGGTAGTTTGTCTACAGAGTCCATGATGGATCGATGTATCAGCCGTAGCTGTTCGTTTGACAGCTGAGCATTTGGGTGTTCTGGGAGGATTATGCTTACCTCGATGCACTGAGTTACAGCTTCAAAGGAGCGTTTTTGCTCGTTTGGATGTTCCATAGTGCGTGGCTTTTTCGCCGCTGCTTCTGTTCCGAGCGTATTCGCTTGCTGGTGAGGGCTGTGGGGGATTGATCATCGCTCCTTTTTTTATCCCGCTCTTTTAGGATTTGATTCAAGGCGGTTTTATACGGTACCCCGCTCTTGATTAATCGGCTAAGACGTTTTCTTGTCGCACCCGTAGGTTTGACCTTTTTGTTCACGTTTATGCTGGCCGTTAGCGTAGCCTCGCCCCCTATTGTCAGGTCCGTTTTCTCGAACGTGGGGGATTTTAAAAGTACCCCCTCTGCTTCCTGCGGGATTTGGTTGCTAGGAGGGTCTGTAGTAAACACCTCCATTTGCATTTGTTCGTCTGCAAGAAGATTGCCTTCGTTGCAGATTGTTGTTTTAATATTTTTGTTACTTATTAAGTTCCCACGAGTAGCTAGAGAAAAAAAGGTCGACTACGACAGAGCTCTGCATTATCGCAGCAAGGCAAAAATACTAACGGGAGGTTGCCTGGTATCCCAAAGGCTCCGTTAGCGATATCTGTTTGGGGCAGGCACAAATATCATACATATAGTACGCCCCTTGGCACGGGTCGCATGACTCCTTGAGCAAAACCTAATACATTTACATAACTTTCGGTACCAGAAACATCAGCAAACATATAGCTAATTGAAAGGTTATAAAGACCGAAACATTGAGTTTCCACCATTATATTGTAACTGTAAGAAGAGAAGACAAACCAGCAGAAAAAGACAAAATCATGGACATAGTAAAAAAGCTCGAATGACAAATGAAAGCAGAAAATAGTAAACTAACAGACCCTATGGTGATCACAAAAAAACAAGGTACTAAAAAGGAAGAAAACCCAAGATGCAAAAAGCCTGTATAATGGTGGAACGAGGACGTCGCCTAAAAGAGAAAAGCGTGTATTAAGGCGGGAAGAAAATGACAAGAGCTAACAAAAAGAATGACCAAATGCGGAAGGATAAGTACAAAAAGAACTACAAAGAAAGTCGGACACAATTGAACAAATCAATAGCCGTGGCGCAATCCAGGGCGCGGAAGAAGAAGGAAAAAGTAGAATAAGATATTTGGGAAAAAGGTTATTAGATCGTTATGGATAAGATAAGAAGACCTCAATTGATCGAAATAAGTGATGAAGAACAAATGGGAGTGACAGAAACACTGTTCCCCAAAAATTCAGTGCCCCAGTGGGATAGATACCGACCAATCTAGCAACAATTACGCTTTTTACAAAAAAAGAATTCCTGTAGGAAAATAAAAAAAAATCTTCAGAACCAGACGAATAACGACTGAAAATCATAAAGGCGATGGTAATGAGATATCCGGAAAAGTTTCTAAAAAACCTAAACCGCATACTGGTGGAAGAAATATTCCTCAAAGAATGGAAGGTGGCAAAACTCGCACTAATCGAAAATCCCAAGCAAAGGCAAAGTTCATACAAGCACATATGTCTGCTAAACGGTCTAGGGTAACTTTTTTAATATCTGATACTCACTAGACTTAAGAGCGAAATTGTGAAATCTGGAGATCTGGCTGAAGAACAGTATGGATTCAGGGAAAAAAAGATCGATCACATGAGTCCAGGAAATAGCGGACGAGGCAAACGAAAGGAAAGGCAGAAAAAGGTGCCTGCTAGACGTTAAAAATGTGGCTCCCTATCTATACAATATAATAGCAAGCTATCTGGTGAAAAGACACATAGGAAAGAAGGGACTAATAAAGATGACGTGTGGAGTGCACCGGGGATCCGTCCTGGTCCCAACAATACAGAACCTATATTACGACGATAATCTGTACCGCAAGGCCTGAAATTGATAGGGTACCTGACGACCTAGCGATTGTAGTGGTGGTAAAGAATGAAACAGACCTGAAAAACAAGTCTAACAAGACCGTCGAATACGTCACAGGGTGGATGAACAACGATGGTTTGAGTATAGCCCCGCAAAAAACCAAGATAGTGATTCTTGCAGAAGGACGCACGGTAAAAAACGTGCGAAATTGTGGTTTAAAGAGTTTATGTATCTGGGGATAATGCAAGATAGCATTCTAAGGATGGGTCAACAAGTAAGATGGATTGCGAAAAGGACTGAAAAAGCTATAGGAACCTAAGCCGTATGATGCCAAACACGAAAAGTCCAAGAAAGGAAAATACTATAAACCGTGACCGACTTGTTAATCTTGTACGGCGCAGCCATATGGACGGGCCATAGCCAAAAACGTGTACAGGATAGCTTCTTCATATAGAACCGTCTCAACGCAGTCTTTACTGGTTATTGCAAGAATCACTCCGCTACACCTGGCGGTGGAGGAAAGATGTGAGGTAATGGAAGGGAAAAACAAGGAGACGACAAAAAAGAAAACCTTGGGAAAATGGCAGAGGAAGTAGCAACACGAGACCAATAAGGGACAATGGACGCGAATACTTATCCGATCCAAGAACGTGGGTGGAAAAAAAGCACACTGAAATAAATTATTATCTTACACAACATGGGCATGGATGTTTCCAATCATATAGGCTCAGATTTAAAGTGGCTTAAAGTGCTAAGTGCATATATTTCGGAAAGGACGACAGCGCAGAGCACATTTTCTTTAAATGCCCAAGGTAAGACATAAATAAAGCAAAGTTGGAGAAGCAAGTAGGCAGGGTAACTCCAAAAACAGTGGTGGAAAGGATGAAAACGAGCCACGGCTTTGAGCAAATTCGCCAAAAATATATTGAGCGAAAAGGTAAAACAATGTAGAGAACGTCCATCAGTTTTTCGAACGTGGCAGGGCGTTCTTCAACCCAAAAGGCATTTTCTAAAACTCGAATTTTCCATAGGGCATAGAAAAGGCACTTTTTTTATAGAGATAGGATGAAGCTCGATTTGATGAAAACCCTGGATGGACATTTGTCAGTATTATATTTGACAATAACAAACAATATTATATCTAGTAACTATAGATATTATTATATACAGTGAGTATAGATATTAAATTATAATTCTAACACCCTCACTGAATTACATATCAAGTAAAATCATTATTTCTTCAAATCTCCTTCAACCCCATTCTAGTTGTGCAGAAAGTATGCTTTGGCTTGAACAATGCTTTGGTTAGAGAATCTGCAATCATATTTTCTGTACTCATGTATTTAACAACTATCTCATTTATTTCTGCTAACTCCCTCACATAATGATATCTTACAGATATATGTTTCGTTCTATTGTAGAAAATAGGGTTATAAACCAATTTATTGGCCCCCTGGTTATCATTATAAAGTGTGATTGCTCCACATTCTCCAGATAGCTCGTTTAATAGCCGCTTCATATAAACAGCTTCTTAAGCTCCTTCACAAATCGCCATATATTCAGCTTCTGTTGAACTCAGTGCAACTGTACGCTGTTTTCTGGATTGCCAACTAATTGCAGCTCCAGCGAATGTCAACAGGAAACCTGTGTAAGATCGTCGATCTTGTTCACAACCTCCCCAGTCTGCATCTACGTAGCCTTGAAGTGGTTGACCAGTTTTTTCATAAACTAATCTATAATGCATGGTAGCTTTTAAGTATCTGAGTACACATTTCGCAGCATCCCAATGTTCATGAGTGTGTGTATTATTGAATTGGCTCAAATAACTAACAGAATATGTTATATCTGGCCTGGTACACATTGATAGGTACATTAAAGCTCCAATCAATTCTTGGTATGGGTACTGATCATCATTCCTTACTGGATTTTCAAATTTCAGATTAGGTTCTAACGGTGTACCTATCGGTTTAATATCTTCCATTTAAAACCTCTTCAATATATCTTTAACATATTTTCTTTGATCAAGACATAATCTTCCAGTTTTCCAATTTCTTGTAACTCTCATACCTAAACATTCTGTTATGTCGCCAAGATCTTTCATTTTGAACTGTTTTCTTATTTCTTCCTTCAGTTCATTAATGTTATTTTTAACCTTTGAAAAGATGTAAAAATCATCGACGTGTAATGCTATGAAAACATCTTGTTCATTATTTTTCTTGATGTAGATACAAGAGTCATGTTTACTTCTCTTGTATCCAATAGTTAGCAACAAAGCATGGATTTTTGTGTTCCATGATCGTGCCGACTGTTTTAGCCCATATATGGCCTTCTTGAGTCTGCATACTTTATTTTCATTTCCATAGTGAATGAATCCTGAAGGTTGCTCCATATATATTTCCTCATTCAGATCGCCATTGAGGAATGCTGTTGTGATATCTATATGTTCTACTTCAAGATCTAACTCAACAGCTAGTCCAAACAATAGTCTTAAACTTGCAAGCCTGACCACAGGTGCAAAAGTCTTACCATAATCTTCTCCCCATTTTTGAGAGAAACCTTTCGCCACGACTCTGGCTTTGTATTTTTTAGCTTTACCATCTGCTCCCATTTTCAGTTTAAAGATCCACTTTACATTCTTGTCATTGGGACGATCAACAATTTCCCATGTATTGTTGTCAATAAGTGACATCATCTCCTCCTGCATTGCACGCTCCCATAATGAATTATCTGATCTGGGCTGAGCGTCAACAACATCCACAGGGTCATTGGAATTTCCTTTTAGGTAAAAAGAATACTCCATATCTTCATCTCTTCTGGGTTTTCTATCTCTTTGAGGATATCGTCGATCTTCTTCAAATTGTTTGCTTCTGCCAACTTCTATTTCTTGAGTATTAACTTCTACATTTGAAGAATAAGCAGCTCTACTTTCATGATCATTTGTTTCCTCACTTCCATAGTTTAGATAGAATTTCTTCACCTTGTATTCCATTTTCTAATATAGAATTACCATCAATAATTTCAGGTTGTATATTATGTTGTCCTGGTTGAAGTTAGTCAGATTGGCATGACTTCAGAAATATTTGGTTTTCCTTAATATTATGACTTTCAAAAGAAGTAGTATTATTGGTACTCTCTTCCGAATCAGAATTTGTTTCAATGAAGATCACATCTCTTGCTTTAATCAGTTTTCGAGAATTATTGATATCCACAAGTCGATAGCCTTTAGATTCTTCACAATATCCTACCATCAAATATTGATTTGATTTAGGATCAAACTTCTTTCTGAGCTGTTTCGGAATATGTGCCTGTGCCCTACAACCAAATAGTCTGATATGGGATAGATCTATCTTGCATTTTGTCCAAATCTCCTCTGGTACCGCTTGGCTGACTGCAGCTGTTGGCGAACGATTCTTCAAGTATATTGCTGTATTTATTGCCTCACTCCAATACTTTTTTCCATGCTTTGCATCGAAAAGCATACACCTAGCCTTCCCTATTAGAGTTCTATTCATTCTCTCTGCAACACCATTTTGTTGTGGTGTATACGGAATGGTTGTCTGGTGTACAATACCATGATTTCGAAGATAATCTTTAAAATTATTATTTGTATACTCAGTTCCGTTATCACTTCTGAGACATTTTATTTTCTTGTCGGTTTGATTTTCTACTAAGACTTTGAATTCTTTAAACTTTGAAAGAACTTCAGTTTTGTTTCTCATCATATATCCAAAAACTTTTCTACTAAAATCATCAATGAAAGTTATACAGTATCTGGCTTCACCCCAGGATATTTCTTCCATAGGTCCCATTATATCAGTATGTATGAGTTCCAATAATTCACTAGCCCTTTGCGATTTATTTTTCGTGAATTTTTTTACCGTCTGTTTTTCTTCGATACATTGAATACAAGGTTGACTATTATTTTCCGAAAAATGTACGCCTGTTACAAGACCATCTTTCAGCATTCTCATTCCTTTTCTATTCAAATGACTTAATCTCTTGTGCCATAATTCTTGATTAGAAATTGTTGTATTGAATACCCTCACTGGATCAGAGTACAAATCAGCAAAATAAAGGCCATTTCTCAAAGTTCCAGTGAATTCAGCATTTACAACTATACAACAATTTGAGTCAGTATAAACTTTGCATCTATGTTTATCGAATACTACAACTAAGCCATTTTCAGTCATTTTACTCACAGATAATAGATTTGTTGTGAGATTTGGTACACAAGTAACATTTTTTACTGTTTTATTGATAGGTTTTCCATTATTGGTCAAAACAATTTCTAAATTTCCTGTACCGATTGACTGAATCATATTACAATTAGCCATTGACACATTCATATTCCCAGCTTCACTGAAATTGGTCATCAAATCCTTCTTCATTGACATATGCGAAGTAGATCCTGAATCAATAACCCAACTTGAATTGGACACTGTCGACAACATAGTAGTAGCAGTAGTCAATAATGTTTGACTGTTAACATTTCCTGCTTGTTCTTTACTGTCACATTTTCCACTTGGTTTCTCCTTTTTTTTTGGACAATCGGGCTTTTTATGACCTTCTTCACCACATGAATAGCATTTTTCTTTTTTTTTGGGATATTTCTTGAAGTTGCTTTTAGTATGTAATACTGTTTGATTACTGCTACCTTCTTGATATTTCTTACGGGCTTCTTCCTCAATTAGTTTGGTTTTAACTTCATCTGATGAAAGCTTCACATTATTATAGGTGATAGCTATTATCAAGGATTCATATTTACTATTGAGTCCATTTAACATTACAAAAGCAAGAAAATCATCTTCGATTGTTACACCAATATTTGCCAACTTATATACTGTTGTTAATACATCGTTTATGTATTCCTCCATTGAACCGAAATATTCCAAGCGTTGCCACATTTTTTTAATTTCTATAATTTTTTTTTATTGCAACAATTTATAGTAAACTTTAAGTCAAATTTATTTGTAAAAAAAAACATTGATAAAAATAAAAAAGAAATATAATTTAAAAAAAGTATAATTAAGTTAAAACTGTGAAACAAAGAATTTTTTTAAAATTTAACAATATATATAGTTTTCTATCTATAATTTAGTTCATTTCTTTTATTACTTTTTAAATGTGTTTGTTTTATTTGTTTAAATTTATAATTTCAGTGTTAATAATCAAGTAATTATTTCATGTCTATCCCTTTTAAATTGAACGACACTGAAAATAAAGGGATCTTTCGATTTTCTATATTGATATTATATTCAATATAAAATATATATAATCATCCTTCTGAGGCAGGCCTGACATTTATTTTTTTTCTTTTTTTTAATAAAAGGAAAAAATGTTGTATTAAGTACTGTCTCTATAACCTGATAAGCAAATTTTTCATAATATTGCAGCAATGGAGGTAGAATTATCGGTCGTTTTGTAACAGGGGTTAGCAATTGGTACGTCCATCCTTCTGAATTAATAGCTAAATAAAGTTTGATTAGTCGGCTATGTGATTTCAATTTTTTATCAGTTTCTAAACAACTGATTTCTTTTTGAAACGATTCAGACTAGCATCATTTGATCCATATCTTCTCGGCTTCTTTCGATTCATCCAGTGTCAGTTGAATCGTAAATTGTTTGTCAGATGATCTTAACTTCAAAAGAACGATATCTCTGAACCTCAAAATCCAGGCGGCAGTTTTAAGACGTAACCATTTCGAAATTTTTTCGATATTTGGTAGTAGTGCTACCTTTATAGTTACTGCTAAAAATTCCGCATGCTCTTGACGATTATTTTGTTTTAATATCATTCATTCTTCGTTTTAGCTCGGATTTTCAGGTTTCCGAAACTCCTGACCAGAAGGATGTATAAGGTCCATGTGTTGTGGTTTCACATCCTTTTGGTTTGGTTTCATTCACACAAACAACATCAATCTGTCTTTCTTCTATCATTGCGTAAATTTTATCATTCAATCATCCCCTTACATTCAAAGTAGCAAAGTGGCTATCCGTAGTCCACGTCTCGCACTTATAGGAAGCAAAGCATGACCGCTGCTGTTTTGGTTATGTCAATTACTATTACTTAAAGTTTCCCATGAGATAAATATAATGTATACTAAAATATATACATAAATTAAAATTAACCTAAATAAAATTAACCTTAAAATCTGACAAAAAATATAAAATTTTAAAATATTTATCGCACTTACGGGAAACTCCAGCAAATAATATAAAATAAAATTTATACTAAAATAAATGTATAGTAGATATAACAAATTCAGAAGCAAAAATTAAACGTCAAAAAATCAAAGTTGACAAACAAATATAAAAATTTTAAAAGCTTTTGGATTATTAAATGTACATACAAGAAACTCCAGCAAATATTTTGACAAAACACACTTTAGGGGACAATCCAGTAAATATGTTTCTCAAAACTTATTCTTCTGTAATACTTCACTAATTTAACTTAACTTAAAACTCAATGTTTTTCTGAAAAAGTACAGTCCTGATTATCACATTTCGTTTGCCTCGTCCGCTATTTCCTGGACTCTCTTCAAAGAATGTGTGATCGATCTTTTTTTCCCTGAATTCATACTGTTCTTCAGCCAGATCTTCAAATTTTTCAATTTCACTCTTAAGTCTAGATGTTCAAAAAGTTTTCCTAGAACGTTAGCAGACATATGTGCCTGTATGACCTTTGCTTTTGCTTGGGATTTTCGATTAGTGCGAGTTTTACAACCTTCCATTCTTTGAGGAATATTTTTTCCATTATGCGGTTTGGGATTTCTAGGAACTTTTCCGGATATCTCATCACTATCGCCTTTATGATTTCCGGTCGTATTTCGTGTGGTCCTGGAGATTTTTTTTTTATTTTCTTACATGCTCGCAGGAATTCTTTTTTTTGTAAAAAGCGTAATTGTTGCTGGATTGGTCGGTAATCTATCCTACTGGGGCACTGAATGTTTGGGGAACAGTGTTTCTGTCACTCTCATTTGATCTTCATCACTTATTTCGTTCAATGGAGGTCTTCTTATCTTATCCATAACGATCTGATAACCTTTTTCCCAAATATCTTGTTCTACTCTTTCCTTCTTCTTCCGCGCCCTGGATTGCGCCACGGCTATTGATTTCTTCAATTGTGTCCGACTTTCTTTGTAGTTCTTTTTGTACTTATCCTTCCGCATTTGGCATTCTTTTTGTTAGCTCTTGTCATTTTCTTCTCGCCTTAATACACGCTTTTCTCTTTTAGGCACGTCCTCGTTCCACCATTATCAGGCTTTTTGTATCTTGGGTTTTCTTCTTTTTTAGTACCTTGTGGCTTTTGTGATCACCATAGGGTCTGTTAGTTCACTATTTTCTGCTTTCATTTGTGCTTTGAGCTTTTTTACTATGTCCATGATTTTGTCTTTTTCAATAGTTAATCCCTTCTCTCTCGTAGTACCATTCTGCTGGTTTGTCTCCTCTTCTTTTAGTTCATATACAATATGTTGGTGGAAAATCAATGTTTTGGTCTCTATAACCTTCCAATTAGCTATATGTTTGCTGATGTTTCTGGTACCGAAAGTTATGTCAATGTATGATACAGAATCCCCTCTAATAAAAGTCGGCGTCTCTCCCTGGTTGTATACTACGAGATTTTCCTTGGTTCTGTTAACTTTTTTATTCCTTTTGTCCTCGACATCAGATCCCCACAGGTACGAGTTAAAATCTCCTCCCACTCCTTTGGTTTTTTGTTTTATGTCTGTAGGTAGCGATGCCAGAAACTCAATAAAAGCTTGTTCATCCACATTTTTGGAGATGTATCATCATCCGTAAAATACCCCCTTTTGCAGCTCCATTCATGCGTATCCATTTCCCTATCCCATTTCTCATACTTTTACCTGCGCATTCCTTATTACAGTGGTTTTCAACCTGTGGGTCGCGACCCACTGGGGGATCGCGAAGCCTCTTTAGGGGGGTCGCGAAGCTTCTATAGGAGAGTTGCAAAAGGTTGAGGAAAGCTACTGCTGTAAAAAAACAATGAAGTTTGAAATGATTTATTGAGAAAAATTTTAACCAAAGGGCAGAATCAAGTAAATAAAAAAACACAAATGAAATCTCTTCTATCCCAAAGATTTGTATAAAATTAACAAGAAATAAAAAAACATGAAAACTATTAATGCGAAGGTTGCGCTTGTTTTTTATGAATCAATTTCTCCCATCGTGGATCTGTTTTTGCTACCTTTAGAATTAAATCTTTCTTTCTTTCTTTACTTTTTATTTGGGCCATCGATGAAAATGTCAACTCGCACAAGTACGAAGTTGCAAATGGAATCAAGCACCTCAATGCCTCTATTGTCAATTCTGGGTACTTTGCTTTCCTTTTCAACCAAAAGGTATCCAAATCGACAGACTTGATTTTCCATTTGCAGCATCCCATCGGCAAATAAATGCAGCAAATTTTCTTTCAGCTTGAATGTCAAATTTTCCTCATTTATTGCTGCACTTAAAAACGGATTCAAGATCCATCTCTGCCCAGTATTATTCGATATCTCTTGCATTGAGAAGTACTTACACAGTTCTTCTTTCAATTTTTCTAACACAATTTTCATACCAGGTATGAAATACTCAATGTTTATTTTTCATCCGACTTCTTTAATAAAATACTGTGTCGAAGAAAATGAATGGAAGTGGTTTTGATTCCGAGACGATGACTACAAGTCAATTTTCTTTGTAAAGCCATGGATTTTGTCTTTAGCTGTGATGACATTTTCATTCCGCCCTTGAAGACTTTGATTCAAGATATTTAGATGCTCAAATAAATCGGACAGAAAAGCCAACCTCAAGAGGAATTTCGGGTCACAAATAAAATTGGAGTATTCAGACTTAGCCTGCTGCAGATACATTAAAAGTTCAGCGCGAAGTTTCAAAACTCTGGCTCTTGACCACCACCTAACCTCTGTATTATAAAGTAAATTTTGGTGAAGTGCTTCCATATCTTCAGAAATTTTTTGAAACAGTCGTGTCTGCAACGCTTTTCCTTTGATAGAATTAACAATTTTAATAATAATATTCAGAATTTGACTGTATTCTAGTGGCAAGGTTTAGGCCGCAAGAGCTTGGCGATGGATAAAGCAAGCGTTAGGCATCTGTTCTTTCAGTCTAGCAATAAATCCACTGTTCGCACCAGTCATGGCTTTTGCTCCGTCACTACAAATAGCAATACATTTATTTTCCCAATGGATATTCATATTTTGCGTAGCTTCAAGGAACAGTTTATGCAAGCACTGGCCTGTAGTATTCGTGGAAAGCGCTTTACAAAATAGTGTTTCTTCCATTATTTCTTCCGCCTTGAATCAAATCCTAAAAGAGCAGTATAAGAAAAGGAGCGGGGATGAATCCCCCACAGCCCTCATCAGCAAGCGAATACACTCGGATGGTAGCACTCCAGAAGCGGCGGCGAAAAAGCCACGCACTGTGGAACATCTAAACGAGCAAAAATGCTCCTTTGCAGCTGTAGCTCAGGGCATCAAGGTGAGCATAATCCTCCTAGAACACTCAAATGTTTAGCTGTCAAACGAACAGCTACGGCTGCTACAGCGATCCATCATGGACTCTGTAGACAAACTACCGGACGATTCCAGAGCTGCACCATTCGACCTGGAATTATCCTTTTTTCCTGTATAGACGCTGAGACGGTTCAGTGGATGGAGAAAGTGATATGCTTCCTTTAACCCTGAGAAAACGCACATCTGAAGTCGGTTCAGAAAGAAGATATACCAAAACCCAACATCTGCGTGGATTTCATCCCAGACGATAAGGGACTACCCAGACTGACGGAAGAAAAGGTAACCAACCGTCTGCGGAAGTTGAACCGTACCCTGCATACCTAGGAGTGGACTATTCTACACAGGAAAAATGCAGGAGACCTGGTCAAATGTGGACGGGGTTAACCGTTAGAACCAAAGAGGTAGGCAAATCTACGTCGGCGGCGACAGCGGGACTAAAAAGGCCGGCCAAAACCAGCAAAAAAACCGAAAAGGGAAAAAAAACTTCATGGTAAAGCACCGATAAAACGGCCCACATAAGGACACAATTGCGGGAAAGGAAAGTAAACCTCCACGCACTACCTTTAAGTAGGAATGGCTAACCACATCCAATTTCTTCAGGCAAACATCCAACATGCTTGAGCGGCTTCATATGTCCAAGGAGCAACTCAATCTGGCACTAATCCAGGAACTCTGGACTTCTAATACAGGCAGAATAAGCGGCCTAGGAAATGCTCCGGTAAGTTAATAGCGTGTACTCTAGGTGGTAAGCCAAGAGCATGCATACTCATCAGGAAAAACATTAACTATTTTATGTTAGCAGAGTTTTGCACCCCTGATGTGGTTGCAGAACAGTTTTTAATCTCAGGAGGAGATAGTAGTGTAGATGTAGTCGTCTGCTTTGCTTATTTCCCTGGAGCCTGTAAAGAACAACCTCCTTTAGCAGCAATGCGAGATCTATTCGCTTCTGCAAGAGGAACTACAGGCAACTATTGGATGCGACGAAAATTCCCACCATCTGGATTGGGGCAGCAGCGACATCAATAAAAGAAGTGAGTACTTATATTATTATATAATAGGGAAAGGGCTAGCAGTAAACAACGTAGGCTCGGAACCAACCTTCGTGAACAGAATTCACGAAGAAATTTTTAACTATCAGTACACAGTTTATGAGTACCAAAATAGTTAACTGGCTGGTATCTACCGAGCCCTCATGCTCAGATCATGGACACATACGATTTGACATGAGGATAGGACAACGTGCGATAGTGCAGTTTCGAGATCCAAAATGCACAGATTGGTAAGGATACTGTGAATCCCTCTAACAGCACCTAGGTAACGGTAATAGCACTATACAAAATAGAGCCGAAAGAGAAGCGGCGAATGAGCATATTGCATCCGCCCTTTTAACGGCCTATTAAAGGAGAAGAGTGACCATAGAGGTGCACCTTGGTTGAGCAGAAGCTTAGACAAACAAAGAAAAGAATGGGAAAAAGATAATATATATATTTTTTGACATTTAAAGTTAATTTAGGGGACGCAATCTGTCATGTCATGCTTCCTATGGGGGCTAAACGTGGACTGGGGATAGCCACTTTGCTACTTTGAATGTGAGGGGAGGATTGAATGATAAAATTGATGAAATTTACACGATAATAGAAGAAAGACAGATTGATGTTCTTTGTGTTAATGAAACAAAGCGAAAAGGATGTAAAACCTTAACAACCTTATACAGCCCACTGGTCAGGAGTTCCGGAAACCAGCAGAGGTTCTCAGGGCGTTGGTGTGATACTCTTTGCTAGAATGAATAAATATGTGACTGAATTTAAGACTTCTATGGGTGAAGCTGAAGGTTGGTCTTACTCGTGCTATGGGTTATTATGCCCCACAAAATGCTTAGTAAAACCAATCTTTAAAAGCCCAAAATGAGAGGCAGGAGTTTTGGGATAGTGTGACAGATATTCTAAATACTTAAAGTATGTTTGGAGTGGAATCTTATGGTAACAAACACAATGTTTAACCATAAAAGGATTTACTTATACACAAGACAAGAAGGACACCAGAGAAGTATTTCATTTTATAATTGTGGATGAAAGATTAAAAAAGAAAGTGATGGACACTTGGGCATACCGCGGTGCAGGTATTGACCCAGACCACTTCTTAGTAATGAACCAAATAAGAAATAGGTCTCTTTAAGCGGTGTCGCCATCGTGTGCAGGAATTAAGTATTGTTCTAAAGTATATAAACGTTAAGAATTTGCAAGAAAAAGGTATAAAAGAGGAGTTTGTTAATAAATTGATCGAAAAATTTAAGAGTTTAGATGAAGCATTTGAGGTTGAAGAATTGTGAAAGCCATTTTAGTAAGGAATCGTGGATATTGATTTTAAAGTGTGGTGTAAGTAAAAGAAGAAAATAAGCTACAGAAAATGTGCTAGAAGTTTAAAAAGCAGTTTTTAAAGAAGAAGAAAGCCTTTCTGGATTAGCTGGCTACAAAATCTAATCAAAGAACGCAAAAAGCAACGATTGAGGATGTAAACAAGGCAAAGAATAAATATAAACGGTAAAAGGTGTGGCAAGAAAAAAGTTAAGTGATAAAGATAAATTTGATAGTTTATCTGACGATTTCCAAAACAATATTAAACTCTTCTGAATGTCCATAAGAACAGACTACCTGGAAATATGGACAGGATAGTAGTACCAAGTAGTGTTAAGTAGTTACGGCCCTCGGCACTACTCAGAGGCCCGAGGAAAATAGCTTTCTTTAACAGAAACTAACAGCGATCCAGCGATATGTAGCTTTTTGTCCCAAGTGTCGATAAAGTGTAGAATGTCTTAATAAACCGATCGCAAACAGCTGTTAAGTAGACGTTCTAGTTGCAAAGGTCTATAATTCATGGATTTTTAGCCACTCTGCATACAAATTTCAAAAGCAAAAAGAAGACGCAACGGCCCGAGGTAACTTGCAGGCCGCTTCAAAATAGATCTACCAGTAGTAGTAGTAGTACCAGTAGTTGTACCAAGTAGTTACGGTCTCTCAGCACACTCAGAGGGCCGAGGAAGATGGCTTTCTTAAACAGAAACTGACAGTGATTTGCATTAGTTTTTTGCCCCCAGTGTCAATAGAGCATCGATCGCAAACAGCCGTTTACCAGACGTGCCAGTAACGGTCTAATATTTATAGCTGTTTAGCCTCTCGGAATACAAGGAGGCTCGTGGTAACTAACAGGCTGCTTTAAAACGGATCTAACAGTAGATTAACTAGTAGTAGTACCAAGTAGTGTTAAGTCGTGCCGAGGGACCTTACGAAATGAAACCAAAATATTAATTAGTAATTCAGTTTAAAACCCCTTAACCTTGATAACAAAAAGTTTTAAAATACGAGCTAAATATAGGTGTTTGTTTCTTTTTACTCTTAAAAGAATTACCCATACATTCCAAAATATTGATATTTTGTAGCTCATTAATATTGGTGTTTTAGTAGCTAAATACTGGACAATCGCAGATTCGTCTATAAAATATAGCAACTAAATGTACAATACACTATAAAAGTAGTCTACTTAAATTAAAGATAACATGGTTAGCTTATATTTTTGTTAGTTAACTAGTGTAGAATAATTTTTTGTGGCTTATAGTTTATAACCGATGATAACAAATAATTTAATATTTATACTATCGTTACGAAAAGCTGCATATAAAAACGTTTACATGTCATTTAAAACATACATACTCAACCGTATAGATAGCATACTCTGTAAATGCATTAAAAATTTATAAAAAAAAAGTAGCGGACGTTGTCCTGCCACAGACCTAGCTAGCAAAATTTATTTCTTGAAATAAAATCATTTATTCAGTGAAATACAATCAATGAATGCTTAAAAATGGGTTGTATAGGGAAATGGCTAAAACAAAAAAATTTACCTTAGGACTTTTAATAGTGTTAAGAGGTAAACAAACTAAAAGTCCTGTGGAAAGATCGGAGAGCAGCCTTTTTCCGCATGTTTACTTAAAAATTAAAGATGTGTTTGACTATTAGAGGATCGTTGCAGAATTGACATATTGGTGGGTTCTTTTTGGTCATAAGGTGTAGATGCGTCAGGCGAGTGTGTTTTATTCTCAGTCTTCTAATTATAATTTTATCTCTACGAGTCGCCACAGAAATCGGTGCGGTATTAATAGAAGGTTGTATTTCGTGAAGCTTGGCGGAAGATCTGTTCCAGGCTAACTGCCAAGATTCAAGAATGGTGTGTTGAAGGTGGTTCTTAAGATCACCCTGTACTTGGAATTCTCCGTAGGTAGGGTTGGTTATTGCAGGCTGTTTGGCAGCACTATCAGCTCTTTCATTGCCAGTGATGCCAACGTGTTATGGTACCCAAATTAAAGTTGTGCTTACCCCCTGGGAGGTAAGTCGATTAATTGACTCATGTATACCTTGGACAATGGGATGTTGTGTGTAAATACTGGATAGAAGACAGTGAGTCAGTACAGATAGCCACGTTATTATAGTCTATCGACAGAGAATTTGAAGCTAGAAGAATAGCAAGAAGCTCACCGGTATAGACGGCTAAGGGTGGCATGGAACATAATGCTATTATGTTGTGATTGTCTGTGGCGGCAGTTCCAACGCCAGTTTTGCTTTTAGAGGCATCTGTATAAATGATTTTATCAAAGTTATCCTCGTTTATAATATGCAGAAAGGCTTGTTTAAGAAATGTTGGAGAGGTTTGGTTTTTGGAAAATCGAGTGAGAGATATATTGATACTGGGCAGGGATTTTCTCCAAGGGGGTATAGCTGATATCTGATTGGGGGTTGTTGAGGTAAGATCTCCGTTGCGTAGTAGTGGCACAAGGGCTTGTGGTAGAGGTTGGGTTCTGGTGGTAGAATCACGTATTGTTGTTGATGCTAATAATTTATGTACTGGGTTATGTCGGTAAGCTGATACTCTGGCAACATACGATAGAAGAGGGTGTTGACGTCTATAAGTAAGGGGGAGTTCGTTAGCTTTAATGTACAGATGGAAATATCTGTTGAACAAAAAATTTTGGATGAAAGAAAAGATATTTCCTGAAATTTTGTAGGTGCTAAGACAGTTAAGAATATTATTATGGGGTACAATATCAAATGCACTTTCGATGTCAAAAAAGGCGGCTGCAACATCCTGCTTCTCCAGAAAGGCTTCGCTTATGTATGTTTGGAGAATTACTAAGTTGTCAATGGTGCTGCGATGTTATCTGAATCCTGACTGAAAGGCGGATATGATTTGTTTTTTCTCAAGATACCACAGGAGTCTTTTGTTGATTATTTTTTCCAAAAGCTTACAAATAGTGTATGTTAAAGAAATAGGGCGATAGGATTTAAGGTCGACTGAGTCTTAATCTTGTTTCTTAAATGGAAGTACGATTGATTTTCTCCACAGTGTCGGAAAGTTCCCCAAAAGTCATTTCTTGAAGGGAGAAAGGAATATTTAGAGAGCAGAGATCATAGTCGTCGATTTCGGCAGTAGGAGTGGGAGTGAGGTTGGGATTTGGATTAAAGTGGTGTTGGTTTGAAGTTTTTTGTTGAAAGAATTCGCCGATAACATCTACGATTTTTTGACTGTCTTTAATTAAATTGCCTTGAAAGTATTTTAGTACAGGTTATATTACCATTCATCTGTCGGATTTTCTTCCAAACTTGGCCTGATGGAGTTGTAACGTGCCTATTTTTTCCCTTCTACAGTTCCATTATAATTGGGTCTTTAATAGTTTTGTATTCCTTAGGTACTCGCAAATAGTGTCGCGTACCGTATTTTGTTGTAACTTAAATATATCATTCGTTGTAAATAGTGTTGCATACCTTGTTGTGATAGGATTCGATTGTTAATGGCTGTGGCATCTTTGTTAATCGCTGGAGATTGAGTGGGGGTTTTCGTTATTAGATTTTGCTTTGGTTTTTGGCCTCGATTGTTGTGTGTTGTCGGTTATATTATTGTTTGGTTTGCATTTCTGTGTGGATGGGGCTGGCTATCAACACGGACGAGGGCGATTCTTGGTGTGGAGCATGGACTTGCGAATATTGTTGGTTCTCGTCGGTTCCGTGTCATTTTTCTTGATATCCGGCCTGGGAAGTAGTCAGTCGTTTGGTGGCAGTGTTGGGAGTCGGGTGTGGTGAGAATTTTTGGTACGGTGTGATATTAACACGTGCACAAAACCTCTATGGTTTATCTTTCATATCTGGCTGTATTTGAGCCATCCTAATTGGATTTTAAAGAAAAACCATTTAATTTTTTACTTGACCATTCTATCTTACCTTCGTTGTTGATATTTTGGATTTTGATGTCGAGTTAAAATAACCGCATGCGGGATTTATTTGAGGAAAGCCATTGTTAATTAGCAGGTGCCGTTCCATAACCATACCGGCCACAGGAGTAGTGCATACGTATCATCCATATCGACGATAAATTGCAGTGTTATAAAGACTTGCTTGGTGTTTTTAGCAGGAACTCCGTATTAAGGTGATCAAGATTAAAATTATTTTTTTTTTATATTTGATCTACAATATACGTTTACCCAAAGGTTACAAGTGAGTTATTTTTGAATATTTAACGACGTGACTTATTTTTGACACCACAAATAAGTTTTGTTTTAATTTATTAATGTAATACATTATTAAAAACTATTTATTGCATTAGATAATATGCTAAAACTAAACTTGGATTAAAATAATTTTCTCAATAATTCTTTATGTCCAAGTAAAAATATATTTTCTTCATACTTATTTGTAAATATCCTACAATTTTGATATTTTAAAAGACAACTATTGTAAAAAAAAATATTTTTAAATAAACTTGATTGTTTTGGCAGTGTAAATCTTTATGTAAATGGTAAAAACATGAGTAAATTAGCAGCCTTATGTAAACGTTTGATTTAGTAATATTAAATAGAGTTGACTTATATACACGTTTTTTTTGGTAACTTGGTAAAGTCTGTTACTCTTACTTTTGTTTTGGTTATTTTATAAAGTTGTAAATTTTGAATTTTTGGTTTGTTTTAGCAAGAAAATTTATCAAAGCTGTTGATTTTGACTATATTTGTTATAAGTGTATTATTGAACTGTGTACTTTGATTTATTGTTAGCTGTTAATTTTGACTAGATTTGTTGTAATTTTATTATTGAGCTGTGTATTTTGATTTATTGTAGGAGTAAAGTATTCAATATATTTTAGCTATAATTTCATTTATTTAGTTCACCATAATCTCAGTTGTTTATCGTGTGGCTCTGTTAGTGCCTATAAGACCTGGGGGTTTCCGGCTTGAACCGTCTAAGTCGGTGGCGCGGCTCACTTTTATATATTTTTTTCTTTTACCCTCTATGGCTGCGCTCGGGCATAATTTGCCAGTAGAGAGACCGCTGGCAGAGTACTCTATAGAAAACGAAAAAGACGTGGCAGAGTATCAGAAGTTAATGAGGAGACGTAGTTGCGCCACGAGTTTTTCTTGCTCTGTTTTAGTACATACCTGGCTTTAGCTCTGAGCTTTTTGAAGTTGATGAGGTCAGCTTGGTTTTTTGTTCTGCGATATTTGTTAAGTGCTAATTTACTTCCTCGGACGCTAAAGTGCAATCGTTAGTCCACCAGGGTACAATTTTACGGTTCGAGTTAATAATGCTCTCCCCGATATGCTCTTTGGCAGATTCGATAATGCATTTATTAAAGTTACATATGGACAGGTCAATACTTTCTGAAGATTGCAGCTGGGAGATTTTTGTTTAGACGAAGGTTGTGAAGTTCCCCCAGTTAGCATTAGCAATTTAGCAATTTTCCACTTTGTTAAGTTCTCGACTGGTTTATCTCTATTATTAGTACTGACAATAGGATAATGGTTGCTGTCGTATAGGCAGTCTAAAGGAGTCCACTCAAGGGATGGGACTGTTCTAGGATCGCAAATTCTAAGATCAATAGAGGAAAAGTTGCCAGAAAAGATATTAAAGTGTGTATTGGATCCGGTATTGAGAAGGCAGGCGTAAGTAGTTTTTAATGCGTTCTCGATTACCCCTTTCAAAAGTATTCAAGGATCCCCCTAGTGTGTTATGGGCGTTAAAGTCGCCAGCAATGATGTAGTGTGCAGAAAGTTGATTAATGAGATCTGTAAATTCGGCTTCTGCCAGATTATAATTTGGGGGAATGTAAATACTGCAAACTGTGGGACGTTGGGACACCAGATAGAGACAGCGATTGCTTCTAGATTGTGATAACCTTCGAAACCTTTAGGTAGTTTTTTGTGACTTTGCTTAAAGTTGGTTTCTTGTAAGCAGAAAATATCAGGTTTAATATTAGAAGTTAATTGTTAAATACGTGGGGATAAAACCCCGTGCAATTCCACTAAATAGAATTGAAGAGAAAAAAAAATAGAGATTAGAGATCTTGGGATGAGTGATTTTGGCCAGAAAAGCCTTCCTCCTCGGTATTTTCTGCGGACGATAGAGAAGCATTACTTTCGAAATCTGCATTTTTAATGTTTAGTTCTTTTTTTATCTTTTTCATTAGCCTTGTAAATCTGTTTTTCAGAGAGCGTTCTTTTAAAAATTGATTGGGTTGAGGTAATGGGGAAGATTGGGTCGAGATAGGATTTGGGCAGTTGCTGGCAATATGTCCAACCTGTTTGCTTAGGAAACATTCCATTTTGTCCGTAGACAGGAATATGCGGTAACCATTATTGTCGAATGGGATCACAATTGAAGTTTGAAGCTTAAAATTGTCAGTTGGAGGATTGATGTAGACTTGGCGTCTAAATGACAAAATATGGCTGTATTCGTCTCCGGGTATGCCAGCTTTTAAGAGTGAAATTGGGGATACAGTTATTACATTGAGGTCTTTTAGAGTCACTTCTATGAGTTCGCTGGGTATGGAAGTGCAGACATTAGAAATTATGACTCGCTTGGAAGGTGTAACTATTCTTTTCATGGGGAAATCTTTACCATTAATTTGAACATATGTGTTTTATTTTTTAGTTTATTTGGTACAATTGAAACATCTGTGCCATTTAGTAGGTAGTTTGGTGCAAAGGTTGTTACTGAGTGTTCAATATTATTAAATTTATTTCCACATTCTTGTGCTATTGTTGCCCATGCTCTTTTTTCTTCTTTTTCATTTATTTTATTCACCAATGTTTGATTTAATCTCTCATCTCCATTTGAAAATGGCGCGTTGATCGTTGTGAATATTGGTAATTGCCGTTTTTCTAAAAAAATTTTAAATTTTTTTGAGTTTATGCCTGGGTATTGATCCATTAAAAGCATATTGATTTTGTTTGTTTCCGGTATTTTTTTTATTAATTTGATGAAATCACTTGCAGTTTGAGTTTTTGAACATAGAGTATATGCATATCTTGTAAAATGGTCTACTAGTAAGTGTAGATATTTTTTTGTTAATCTTGATCCACCAAAACCACCTATAGTATTATGTCAAACGGTTTTGTCTAGCCCCAAGTGCGACATTAGTCCCAATTTTTCTTGACCTCTAGATTTATTTTTTTATACATATCTCACAGTTTTTGCATAAATATTTTTTATGTTTTTTGAGTTTATTGTTTTTTGCATCTGTTTTATACCAATATGGCATAAGTCTTCATGAACCCTTTTTATCAGTTTTAGGCTTAGTTTCTCTGAAAGTATGATTTTCTTATTTTTTTTATTACGTTTGAAGAAAATATTATTCTCAAATATTATTGTATCCTTTTTTTTTGTATTTCTTGATTTTTTATTTGGTCTTCTTAAATCTCTGTTAATTTAATTATGTTAACAAAGTTTAATTCATCTGATGAGTTGACATCTGATTTAAGACAGGATTTTTGCTAAGGCAATCCTCCTCGACGTTTGTTTTCCCAGTATTATATATTACTTTTAGGTCAAATTGTGCTAAGTAGTATGTCAGATTTCCTAATTCTTTATCTGTTCTGGATTTAATGTTCAAATTTTCCAGTGGCTTATGATCCGTATAAACTTTAAAAGGCATTCCTAATAACCAATATTTTCAGTAGCTTACCGCTTCTTTTATTGCTAAGCATTCCAGATATATTGTTTTTTTTTAGCTTCGTTAAGCTTTTTTGAAAAATACGCAACTGGCTTTATTGATCCATCGTCCTGAATTTGCGTAAGTATTGCTCCTATACCTTCTAGAGATGCATCTGTATATATTATAGTTGGTAAGACTGGATCAAAGATTGTAGTATTGGTTCTGAGCATAGTAATAACTTTATAGTTTTGAATGCTGTTTGACCCTCGTCTGACCATATAAATTCTTTTTCTTTTCGCAGCAGACTTGTAATGGCTCTAGAATGCTTGTTATATTCGGTTTATACTCATGGTAGAAGTTTATTTTACCTAGAAATGATTTGATATTCTTGGAGGTTCTCGGAACTGGAAACTCTCGTATTGATTGCAAATTATCTTAAATTGTTTTTATCGTGCTGTCTTGAATTATATGTCCTAAATATTTCGCCATGTTATCAGCAAATTTACATTTTGTTAATTTTAATTTAAAGCCGTCTTTTTGAATGGCATCCATGAGTTTATTAAGGTGTAGCATGTGCTCCTCAAAAGTTTTCGAAAATATGAGGATGTCATCTATGTAACTTTCAGCGACTTCTGTTAAATTGTATTTTCTTAAAATGTTGCTTAATGTTCTTTGGAATATAGATGATGCGGTTTTTAATCCATATGGCAGGCATGTCTATTGAAGATACCTTTCCTTCGTCACAAACGCTGTTTTACTTTAATCCCTAGAGGGATCGGCCAGAAAGCTGAATTTATGTCCAATGTCGGGAAATATTTGCAGTTTCTAGCAATTTTGTTATTTGTTTTTCTTTTTCCGCCTTGTCCTTTATGGTACATCTATATGGCCTCTTACTGCAATACTTGTCTACTATTAAGTCCATTCGTGCTTCCTAATTTTTTACTGTACCAACTCGTACTTATCTTTGGCAAATAATGATTTATATGTATTTACTAGTTTATCCACTTTATCTTTTTGTTCTATTGTCAAGTAATTTATTTCAATTACGAAGTTGTTCGTATCTATATGTTCATTAAAGTTAATCTGCATTTTTTCTGTATCATTTTCTTTTTCTGTCATATTTATGACTATTTTGTGCTTGATTTTCTTTGACTTGTAAAATTTCAAAGTTTTCATCTTGCCTTAGTTTAAAATGTTTTATCACATCTAGGCCTATTAGAAAAACATATTGAAAATTTTTTTCTTTTATAATATACACATTAGTATTTTTTTCTTTATTAAATATCTTTATTTTTAAATTTGTAAGACTTTCGGCTTTTCTCACACCATTAATTTTTTTTAAATTTGCTTCATTTAGTTTCATATAATTTTCTTTTATTTTTAGCGATTTTGCGTTTATTAACGATACGTTTGAACCTGAATCATATATTCCTACAGCATTTAACTTGATTTCTATTAATATATTGATTTTAATTAATGGTGTTCGTTTTATGATCACTTTTATTTAGTGAGTTATCAAATTATTAACATACCTAATATTTTCTTTTTTCACCTTGTTATCCTCCTTCGCTTTAAAACAACATTTTTCCTCTGGGTGATAACGTGCTCCTTTGTTTAGAGAATCACATTATCTTGCATGAAATTTTCATCTCTGTTTTGTCCCTTGCTTTTGGATAAACTTCTTTTTTTTTGTAATTTCTATTATTGGTTGTCCTATGTTTATACTTGCTGATCTCATTAAACAGTTCAATTGTATTGTGTACTGACTCTCTATCAATTTTGTTTAATATGAATGGCGGTAGTCCAGCTGCAACAAGATCTACTAATACTCCTTTTTCTCGTTTCTAACAGTAATTTTTATCCATTATGTATCCACTGGTTTGCATTTGGAGTCTGAGTCGAGAACTTTTCGAGTTCAAAATTTTTTCTTATTTGTTTAAGACTTTGTTGTCCACTTATTGCTGTATATTCTAGTAATTTTTTCAAAATCTTTTAAGAAGAGTTTGTAATTTGCTTGCTATTTTTTGTGTTGGATCTATTTCTTCCAGAAACTGATCGTTAAATTGCAGGTTTTTATCTTCATCTATATATATTTATCGCAAGTCATCCAAACTCTTCTTACCTGATGTCTTTTCTTTAAACAATTTTTTATTTTGCTGTACGCGCTTGTTTTTATTAGATTTGTATGTAATGCTGCTGGTTGCAAATCAGTAGGTACAGCATATATTCTGTCAACATCAACTGCATAACCTCAATCACTACAATAGATAACAGAATAGTTGCTGTATATATATATATTGTAATGAAATATTTTATATCAAATACAATAACAATATAAAAAATCAAAAAATCGATTCAAAAAAATTGTACTGATGTAAAAAAAAATTTATTGCTAAAAATAATTGTTTTGTATAATATAATTTCGTTACTTTTAAAATAAATAAATAAAAATTAACGTACCTTGAGCGCCATTTGTTTTTTTATGTAAAAAATAACAAACAAAAATATATTTTTTTTATTATTAAAACTATTATTACTATCACTTTATTCCCAGTGTCGGTTCAATTTAATAAGGACTATTGACATAAAATGATTAACTTGTTTATTAATATTAAGGTATACAAATACAAATTAAGGTATACAAATAAATAAACTAAAATTATGCAACCACGCATACACTTTCACACTATTTAAATTTACAAATAACAATTAATATTTAATTAAATATTAATTTTAAAATTATATTCAGTTTAAACTGATTCTTTGCAAATGAACTGGTAGCTGTAGTCCTTAAACGAGTGTTCAGCAGGATATAGGGCTTCAACCATGCAGATTGTTTAAATCAAACTGGTGTGTGTGTGTTTTTTTTAATGTGCCATGTGACGTTTAACGTGATGTTTACGTTTGACATACACACGTGACGTTTAACGTGACGCTTGGCGTACTCACGTGACGTTTAACGTGACGGTCGACGTACTTTGCGTATTAGATTATCATAAAAAATTGATCTATTGTAAAATCTCAAGCTGGAAATTAAATTTTTTTTCTCGTAACGATCCTTGTATGAACCTAATAACTGCTAAAGCGTCTATTTTCCATTGTTTTGCCGAACACCGCGTTGTTCGCGTGTTTGAAAATGAAATGATAGCTGTAGTCCTTAAACGAATGTTCAGCTCGATATAGGGCTTTAATCATGCAGATTGTTTAAATTAAACTGGTGTGTGTGTTTTAATGTGACACGTGATGTTTAACGTGACGTTTACGTTTGACATACACACGTGACGTTTAACGTGACGCTGTGTTTACTTTATTAGTAGTTAAACAACAGGAATTCAAGCCCACTTGGAGTGGGGTGCGGAGTGGGGGAAGTGGTGGGGGTAGGAGTTGGGAAGTGATGGGGGGAGAAGTGATGGCAGGAGTGGGGGTAGGAGTGGGGGAAGTGGTGGGGTAGGAGTGGGGGAAGTGGCAGGAGAAGGAGTGGGGGGAGTGACAGGTGAAGGAGTGGGGAAAATGACATTGTTGACATATGACATTGTTGACATATGACAGGAGTGGGGAGATGACACTGTTGACATGTGACATTGTTGACATATGACATTGTTGCCATTGTTTACATATGGCATTGTTGACATACGGCATGTTGCCATTGTTGACATATAACATCATTGTTTACATTGTCCCCATCGACTCGATTAATAGGGTTCCGTAAGCACGTTGAAAAGTGTTGTGACGTAAGCGTTGAAAAAAACTTGGTATCTCGTAGGTTCAAACCTGAATCCTTTGACTTACTAAACGGATAGCTATACCATGTAGCTACTACGCATATTAGTTTTATCGTGCAAGATTGGATATACAAATATATATTTGTGACATCATTTTTGATAAAAATAACCTTGAACTGCGCTACCAGATAACTTTGTTATCGTATACTTAAATGAGGTGTAATATTGATTGCGACAGAGATAATAATTACACACGCACATAGTCACAGTTTAAATGTGTAAGATATTGTTGTACAAGTACAGGGTATGTCACAAATTAAGAAGTCAAAAGAACCTTAACGAAAGTTGGCATGGGAAAAATTGTTTTTATAAAAATTCCCATACGCTAATCTTAAGATACGCCGTTCTAAATATAAAGGGGTTGGAAATTCCGATTAAATTAAATCAAATTTTAAAGTTCGAGAAGCTAAACAAAATTTCAGTTAACGTCTATGTTTTAGAATTAAATAAAACAGAGAAGAGATCATTTTACATAGTTATACCTGTTGTGTTTACTAAAAATAAAATGAAACGTCACGTCAATTTGTGACTAATACAAGATCAGCATTTTCGGAAATTAAATGATTATAAAGCGCCACCTATCGACAATGAAAATATTGAAATCAAATATGTTTGGATAAGTACGAGGTATGTCGTAAATTAGGAAGTCAAAAGGACCTTAACGAATGTTGGTATGCGACCCATCAATCGATTCAGCGTTGCTTAAAGTACGTCAAGTGTCACGTTAAACGTCACGTGAGTACGTTAAATGTCACGTGAGTACGTTAAATGTCACGTGAGTACGTCAAGCGTCACGTAAAACGTCACGTGTCACGTTATACGTAACGTGTCACATTAAAAACACACACACACACACATGTTAAATATTTTTGTTCATGTACAGGGAATGTCACAAATCAAGAAGTCAAAAGGTCCTTAACGAATGTGGCATGTGACCCATCAAACGATTCAACGTTACGCAAAGTATGTCAAGCGTCACGTGAGTACGTTTAAAAACATACACACATGCACAACAACGTGACATGTCACATTAGTAGACATTGTTAACATATGACATTGTTGCCGTTGTTTACATACAGCATTGTTGATTGCCATTGTTTACATAGGGCATTGTTGACACATGACATTGTTGCCATTGTTTACATACGGCATTGTTGACTGCCATTGTTTGCCTAGAGCATTGTTGACATATGACATTGTAGCCATTGGTGACATTGTTACCATTGGTGACATTGTTGCCATTGTTTACATACGGCATTGTAGACATATGTCTTCAAATTTCCCTTATACTTGAATACTATGTTTTTATTTAATGTCATTACGGAATTTTGGAAAATATGGGAAGCAAGATTTTTGATACATAATCTTTATTTCATTCACATATTCATTGTATTTAAATCAATTTTCGGTGATAATGTATTATCATATCGATCGTCGGTAAAACATCGAAACCATGACAATAAAACCCACAATAATCTTTTTTAAAAATAAAATTACTTAATAAATTCAAAGTTTACGAGAGATGAAAAGTATGACAGTGACATTGAGCGAAGGGTGTTGGCAGGAAGACAAATGAATGGGGCACTGAATAGCTTTATGAATAGCCAGAAAGTGTCAAAAAAGACACGTCTGGCTGTGCATAGAAGTGTGTTAGTTCCTACACTTATGTATGGTAGTGAATGTTGGGTTTGGCAGAAGAAGCATGAAAATAGGATTAATACTGCGGAGATGAGTAGTCTGAGAAGTAAAGCCGGAGTGACTCGGTTGGATAAGGTAAAGAATAGTGAGATAAGAGAACGCTGTGGTGTAAAAGAAGATGTGGTTACAAAGATAGATGAAGGAATGCTTAGATGGTTTGGACAAGTTGAAAGGATGGATGAAGGAAGATTGACGAAACAAATTTATAAAGCAAGTGTGAATGGACAAGTCGGTCGACCTCGGAGAACATATCTTGATCAGATCAACATTGTTTTGAGAAAAGGCCAGTTTAAGAGTACCAACAACCGACGAGCATGTATGAGAGCACTGATAAAAGTAGAGGAAGCAAAAGATGTGTGTAAGAACCGTAGCGAAAGTGAAAGGAAGTGGTCTCTGCCTACCTCCATGGAAAAAAGGTGTGACTTTATGTATGTAATAAAATCTCAAGAGTACCAACGACCAAGAACACTAATGCAAGTAGTTCATTGTATTTAAAACAATTTCCGGTAATAATGTATTATCGTACCGATCGTCGGTAAAACATCGAAACCATGACAATAAAAACCACAATAATCTTTATTAAAAATCATGAATCAAACAAACAAAAATTAGCTTAAGTCCTCATGATGACATTTATTGCCTGGGATTATCGATACTCTTGCTTTGGGTCATTATAGTTTAAATAAATATTTTTTTTTCACCCTAGCGCATATCTATAGTTAAAAAAATGAATAGTTTGTTCCTTATTCAGCTTTTAGACGATGCATATCTCTAAAGGTAGTGTCAAGGCCGGGATGCGTACGCGCTCGCTGGCCGCTGCAAAAATAATATAGATAGGTATATATACAGGGGGGTGCATGAACTGGCAAAACTTTTGGAACTATTGGAAAAAATATCTTTTTAACAAAAAAAAAAAACCTTGGTTAAAAGAACTATTTAAGCTCTCTTTTTTCATGTATCACGCAATAAAGTGTCTTGCGGCGTCATCAAAAGATTTAGCATTACGCAAAGTGCGTCGACCGTCATGTGAGTACGCCAAGCGTCACGTTAAACGTCAGGTGAGTACGTCAAGCATCACCTTAAACGTCACGTGTGTATGTCAAACCTAAACGTCACGTGTCATATTAAAACACACACACACACATACCAGTTTGATTTAAACAATCTGCATGGTTGAAGCCCTATATCGAGCTGAACACTCGTTTAAGGACTACAGTTCATTTGCAAAGAAGCTCCCTTTTTTCATGTATTACGCAATAAAGTGTCTTGCAGCGTCATCAAAAGATTCAGCATTACGCAAAGTACGTCGACCGTCACGTGAATACGCCAAGCGTCGCGAACAACGCGGTGTTCGGCAAAACAATGGAAAATAAACGCTTCCGCAGTTAGTAAGTTCATACGATTGTCGTTACAGGACAAAAAATTTAATTTCTAGAGCCAGATTTCACAATAGATCAATTTTTGATGATAATCTAATGTGCAAAGTACGTCGACCGTCACGTTAAACGTCACGTGAGTACGCCAAGCGTCACATTAAACGTCATGTAAGTACGTCAAGCGTCACCTTAAACGTCAGGTGTGTACGTCAAACGTAAACACAGCGTCACGTTCAACGTCACGTGTTTATGTCAAACGTAAACGTCACGTTAAACGTCACGTGTTACATTAAAAAACACACACATACCAGTTTGATTTAAACAATCTGCATGGTTGAAGCCCTATATCGAGCTGAACACTCGTTTAAGGACTACAGCTACCAGTTCATTTGCAAAGAAACTCACTTTTTTCATGTATTACGCAATAAAGTGTCTTGCAGCGTCATCAAAAGATTCAGCATTACGCAAAGTACGTCGACCGTCACGTGAGTACGCCACGCGTCACGTTAACCGTCATGTATGTACGTCTAGCGTCACCTTAAACGTCACGTGTGTACGTCAAACGTAAACACAGCGTCACGTTTAACGTCACGTGTGTATGTCAAACGTAAACGTCACGTTAAACGTCGCGTGTCACATTAAAAAACACACACACCAGTTTGATTTAAACAATCTGCATGGTTGAAGCCCTATATCGTGCTGAACACTCGTTTAAGGACTACAGCTACCAGTTCATTTGCAAAGAGTCAGTTTAAACTCGCGAACAACGCGGTGTTCGACAAAAGAATAGAAAATAAACGCTTCCGCAGTTAGTAAGTTCATACGAGGGTCGTTACAGGACAAAAAATTTAATTTTTAGCGCCAGATTTCACAATAGATCAATTTTTGAAAGCGAACGAGCAAGATATTTTAAAACATTTTAGTTATTTGAAAATTGCAGGACCTCGAAAATTTAAAACTGCTAATCTTGATATCTACTTAGTAGAAAAGGAACTTGGACGCAAAGGAAATTAAATGTACGTCAAATGGTTAGGCATAAAAGGCAACAGTTGTTTAATTATGAACAAAAATCGACTTTTAAGTGGAGGGGAGGAAGGTTACAAATATGCGCGAGTTATATGCGTCATTTCCGCTGACTTCTATTAGAACCATTTTTGCGACGCAGCAGTTCTAGAAGCTTCCAGAAATTGCTTATCTAAAAAAAATGTCACGCTCGCATTTTCCTTTGTTTAACTTTATTATAAAATAAGCATTATGTATTAAAATTAATCAATTTTGACTTTATTTCTAAATTTTTTTTATAAACATCCTTGAAGATATAAAAAGAAAAAAGCCATACGGTTTAGTACCATTTGACTATTCACATTAAACGTTGATAGATTTTTGCGTGCAAGTGCTCCAAGAAGAAAAAAGTAAGTTTAAATTATTGTTGTGTGTGTTTTGTCTCACAAAATATTCTTATTTTTGATTTTAGATGAATTTGGAAAAATTAAACGAAGTTTCCTCCATTACAGCACGAAAACCTATAGTAAAGCTGCAGGAGCTACCAATAGGAGTTCCTCAAGCAATTTATGCTGCGAAAATAACCAAAATACCATATGGTACAAGCGTTCTTCTTGACTTGGGTGATAAAGTCACATTCCTACCCAACAGAGTGACTGCTACCTATGAGCCGTATATTAGCCATTTCGAGAAAGGGAAATACAGCTTAACATACCAAGGATCTTACGATTGTGGCCGCCCCCTTTTGGCTGCAGCATTTGAAATTAAAGAAATTTAGTCCGATATTCCAACAAAAGAGAGCATGAAAAATAAAGTCGATAATGTTTTTGCAATGACTTGTGTAATATTGGCATCTATTTTTGTTTTAATTTTAAAATTTATCTTAAAAATTGTAAAACGAAAATTTAAATCTACATGTAATATAAAAGTTGATGATGAATACACATAGTGTTTTAATAAAACATCCAATTTTTCTTAAACATTTATTTAAAATAATTATAATGGTAATACAACATTAGAAAACCAGTGACGGAGACGTTGTACATTTCGTTCGGTACACGAATATGGTCCAGAGGCGTGGCAGGGGTTTGGATCCTGGGCAATGTTAACATTGTTGACATATGACTTGTTGCCATTGTTTACATATGGCATTGATGACTACCATTGTTTATATAGGGCATTGTTGACATATGACATTGTTTACATACGGCATTGTTGACATATGACATTGTTGACATGACATTGTAGCCATTTTTGACATTGTTTACATACGGCATTGTTGCCATTGTTTACATACGGCTTTGTTGCCATTGTTTACATACGGCATTGTTGACATATGTGATCAAATTTCCCTTTTACTTGAATACTATGAGACTACATATGTTTTTATTTAATGTCATTACGGAATTTTGGAAAATTTGGGAAGCAAGATTTTCGATACATAATCTTTATTTCATTCACATATTCATTGTATTTAAATTAATTTTCTTTTGTTTAACTTTTTAAGTTTATTTTTAACACTTATATTTTAAAACCAAAAATTAATTTTATAAACATTTTTATTTGTATGATACTGTTAAAATGATTTTTTTGAGTACTTTTTTAGTTTTAAATCCAATTTTAGATATTTACTTAAATTTTGAACATTTTAACATTTTCTACGTTAATTAACTGAAATAATTGTCAAATGTTTGAGGCATGTGTCGAACGTTACTTTCAAAAATAATTGAAATGAAACAATATTCATTCATTTCCTTTATTTAACTCAAAGTTTTTTTTTAATTACTTTACATAATTAAAGTAGAATAGGCCCATTATCTGCAACATAAAAAAAAACATTTGTAAAATAAAAATATAAAATCATAGATAAATTTATACCTTAATGCCCAAACCCATGTCTCGCTCTCGAGTACCTCCATATATATACTGTAGGGACCCACATCCCCTACGCATATCATTGATGGAGGTGGGTTGCCTCCACGAGAACCCATCATAATTATGATGGGTTTAGCCTGTAAAAAAAAAAAGTTTTAATTAAAATTTAATGTACTAAAATTGACACAAAGAATTTTTAATTTAGTAAAAAAAAATATCTAAAATGATTAAAACCTTATGTTAATACAAAAATTAGCATAAAAAAAGTTAGCCTAAGAAATTTTAGTTGGAAATTAAATTTATTGTTAAAACTACCAACACCAAAGTAAGATTGGTAGAAATAATTAGCAAATGGTTTTGTTTACTTACTCTTTGATGCGGGGGTAATGCTCCCCTTACTCTGGTTTATATAAGGTCTTCTAATCGTCTGTCTGTTAAGTCTGTTAAATTGAAAACTAGTGTGTAAAAAATAACAAATTTGATTAAAAATCAGTATTATCAAAAATTAAATAATTATGAAGCTCAGATGATGAGAATTGTAAATTAAATATAACTACTGCTGCATCAAAGATTTGTCTAGATTAATAAATAGTTGAGTAACTAAGAATAGACAAAAAATTTATTTGTGAGTGGTGTTTAAATTATTTTTTAACTGACGAAAAATAACTTTAAAATAAAAGTATTTTGAAAATTTGAAAAAATTTTGTAAAGAGTAAAAATTTAAAATAACAACATAATTAAAAAAGTTTTAGTTACTTATCCATCTCGTTTTAAATTCTAGTAAAAATGCACTTTTTGTTTTTCCCTTTTATAGATTTTAAACCGTAGGTAAAATATATTTAAGGTAAGCGGTCACTGTATGCGGTTTTTGTTTTGTTTTTCTTTTAGATTTAGTGCAAAAACAATGAATTTGCTAATTTTAAAGAAATCTGTAAAAATACAAATTTGTAGTTTCTGTTACAAACCGTTTAAAAAGATAAGTTGTCGTCATATCATTACGCATTTAAGATGTCCTCTGTGTAATTTAAGATTTAAAACAGAAACACAATATTTTAATTATAAATACTTATTGAAGGTGTTACAAGATTTGATTTCTTTACTTTAAAACTTAAAATCATTTAATATTTTTATATTTTAAAAAACCATAGCTTAATAAAGTTAAAAAAAAGTCGATAGAAAAATTGATCGTCCGTTAAAAACACCGACAAAATTTCTTTATTTAGAATAAAATAGTTACAATTATTTTTTTCTAACATAGAAATTAAATAAATAAAAATTAACAAAATTGTTTCTTACCCATAATAAGCGTGACACTTGAAAACACAACAGAGCAACAACTATGCAAATATATTTATAATACATATTTTATAGAAACGTAGATTCAAGCATTCCTGAATTACCAGGTCAAACTTATATCAATGTCAGCAATAGCATCAGTTATTAAAAGACCAATTGTAATTTTTGCATTCAATTATATTTTCAAGAAACAATATCATATTATAATCATTTCATGTACACATCATATTTGCTTCCACGAAGATCACCTCTAACCCACGTGCCTTGGCCACAACAGTACATCCATTCATTTTCGCGTAATGGTTTCCCAGTAGTATTAACACGCATAAAATAATTAAAAAAATTAAAATATTTATTTTACTACTAAAATTCTTACACTCTTATATTATATGTAGAAATGTTATAGAATTTATTTAATATCTGAAATTTAAGCAATTGTTTTCATATTGGCTAGTCAAATAAGCCTTAATGGTTTATGAACGTTAAATGAAGAAAAGATCGATTTTAAAAAAATTTCATGCACAAATCAACAATTTAAAAAAAAATTACATGTTATTCGTAAAATGAAATTAGCTTTAATAGTAGAGATTTCAATTGTTTCTTCAAACTTTGAGTAGGGCACAGCATCTTAAATGATTAACAAATATTATTTACAGTATATTTATAGAAACTTAAAATTTCGGGGAACCAATAAAACAAAACTTTTTGAAAAAATTATTTATTTAAATCATTAATTGTGGTAATTCTATAAAAATAGATAAACTCTCTCAAGGCACTATTTAACAAATCATTTGGAAGTATTTCCGACAATAATGATAACGATAATTCACCATGCAGTTTACAAAAACCAATAATATTGCGATAATATGAACAGAAACTAAGTTTGTTTAATAAATTTACTCGATGCGTCAGCAAATGCGCGTGGATTTTAAGAATTTCTTGAACATCTTCTTCGCACAAATAGTACTCGACGTCGTGTTTTTTTAAAACCAGGAATTTGGTATCATCATAAACTAGTTGCATGATGGTACAATAATCGCCACAGTGAAACGTTATGGGGGTGTTATCATCGTCTTCATCGGGATACGTAGGTGACATCTCATGAAAAAAATCTTCCATCCTTTTCTCCAAAATACTGATGAGGGTACCCCATTCAAAATCGTCAAAAGATATTTTAGTAGGCCCAAAATGTTTAGCCAAAATGATTGTCGGAGAAAACGTCCGCGCAGGACTATGGCCACATCGAACTTCATATTCTGACAACATATATGTCGTTAGTAGTAAGTAATGCACTTCACGTTTGGCAGCATCTTCGTAGGATTGAACAATTGTTTCCATAGAAGGTGCCCCCGGCAATACCAATTCGGACATTTCAAAGTCATTACTCACGCTATCATCACTACTCGACGTCATACTAAAATGATTACTGTCTTGACTGCTGCACATGATGACTGACATCCACCTGCCAATGACGCGAATTTTATAATTCGTTTTAAATTATTTTAAAAAAAACTTTTATTTACTTTAACAAAATTATAAATATAATATTAAAAATATAACAACGAAGCTAACAATTTAGAAATAAAGTCAAAATTGATTAATTTTAATACATAATGCTTATTTTATAATAAAGTTAAACAAAGGAAAATGCGAGCGTGACATTTTTTTTAGATAAGCAATTTCTGGAAGCTTCTAGAACTGCTGCGTCGCAAAAATGGTTCTAATAGAAGTCAGCGGAAATGACGCATATAACTCGCGCATATTTGTAACCTTCCTCCCCTCCACTTAAAAGTCGATTTTTCTTCATAATTAAACAACTGTTGCCTTTTATGCCTAACCATTTGACGTACATTTAATTTCCTTTGCGTCCAAGTTCCTTTTCTACTAAGTAGATATCAAGATTAGCAGTTTTCTGTAATTCTTCCGCGTAGAAGGCTCCTTTGATTTGTGCCTCCATCATATCTTCCAGAAGATACGTTGCAGGATTGGTTATCTTACATTTTGTGATTTTAAATAATTCCGTTGACCAATTGGGTGTATAACCTTTCTTAAAAACGTGTTTGGCTTTACTAATTCGTACAATGGCGCCAACTTTAAATTTTCGAGGTCCTGCAATTTTCAAATGACTAAAATGTTTTAAAATATCTTGCTCGTTCGCTTTCAAAAATTGATCTATTGTGAAATCTGGCGCTAGAAATTAAATTTTTTGTCCTGTAACGACCCTCGTATGAACTTACTAACTGCGAAAGCGTTTATTTTCTATTCTTTTGTCGAACACCGCGTTGTTCGCGAGTTTAAACTGACTCTTTGCAAATGAACTGGTAGCTGTAGTCCTTAAACGAGTGTTCAGCTCGATATAGGGCTTTAACCATGCAGATTGTTTAAATCAAACTGGTGTGTGTGTGTGTGTGTGTGTGTGTGTGTGTGTTTTTATGTGACACGTGACGTTTAACATGATGTTTACGTTTGACATACACACGTGACGTTTAACGTGACGCTGTGTTTACGTTTGACGTACACACGTGACGTTTAAGGTGACGCTTGACGTACTCACATGACGTTTAACGTGACGCTTGGCGTACTCACGTGACGTTTAACTTAATATGACACGTGACGTTTAGGTTTGACATACACACGTGACGTTTAAGGTGATGCTTGACGTACTCACCTGACGTTTAACGTGACGCTTAGCGTACTCACATGACGGTCGACGCACTTTGCGTAATGCTAAATCTTTTGATGACGCCGCAAGACACTTTATTGCGTGATACATGAAAAAAGAGAGCTTAAATAGTTCTTTTAACCAAGGTTTTTTTTTTTGTTAAAAAGATATTTTTTCCAATAGTTCCAAAAGTTTTGCCAGTTCATGCACCCCCCTGTATATATACCTATCTATATTATTTTTGCAGCTGCCAGCGAGCGCGTACGCATCCCGGCCTTGACACTACCTTTAGAGATATGCATCGTCTAAAAGCTGAATAAGGAACAAACTATTCATTTTTTTAACTATAGATATGCGCTAGGGTGAAAAAAAAATATTTATTTAAACTATAATGACCCAAAGCAAGAGTATCGATAATCCCAGGCAATAAATGTCATCATGAGGACTTAAGCTAATTTTTGTTTGTTTGATTCATGATTTTTAATAAAGATTATTGTGGTTTTTATTGTCATGGTTTCGATGTTTTACCGACGATCGGTACGATAATACATTATTACCGGAAATTGTTTTAAATACAATGAACTGCTTGCATTAGTGTTCTTGGTCGTTGGTACTCTTGAGATTTTATTACATACATAAAGTCACACCTTTTTTCCATGGAGGTAGGCAGAGACCACTTCCTTTCACTTTCGCTACGGTTCTTACACACATCTTTTGCTTCCTCTACTTTTATCAGTGCTCTCATACATGCTCGTCGGTTGTTGGTACTCTTAAACTGGCCTTTTCTCAAAACAATGTTGATCTGATCAAGATATGTTCTCCGAGGTCGACCGACTTGTCCATTCACACTCGCTTTATAAATTTGTTTCGTCAATCTTCCTTCATCCATCCTTTCAACGTGTCCAAACCATCTAAGCATTCCTTCATCTATCTTTGTAACCACATCTTCTTTTACACCACAGCGTTCTCTTATCTCACTATTCTTTACCTTATCCAACCGAGTCACTCCGGCTTTACTTCTCAGACTACTCATCTCCGCAGTATTAATCCTATTTTCATGCTTCTTCTGCCAAACCCAACATTCACTACCATACATAAGTGTAGGAACTAACACACTTCTATGCACAGCCAGACGTGTCTTTTTTGACACTTTCTGGCTATTCATAAAGCTATTCAGTGCCCCATTCATTTGTCTTCCTGCCAACACCCTTCGCTCAATGTCACTGTCATACTTTTCATCTCTCGTAAACTTTGAATTTATTAAGTAATTTTATTTTTAAAAAAGATTATTGTGGGTTTTATTGTCATGGTTTCGATGTTTTACCGACGATCGATATGATAATACATTATCACCGAAAATTGATTTAAATACAATGAATATGTGAATGAAATAAAGATTATGTATCAAAAATCTTGCTTCCCATATTTTCCAAAATTCCGTAATGACATTAAATAAAAACATAGTATTCAAGTATAAGGGAAATTTGAAGACATATGTCTACAATGCCGTATGTAAACAATGGCAACAATGTCACCAATGGTAACAATGTCACCAATGGCTACAATGTCATATGTCAACAATGCTCTAGGCAAACAATGGCAGTCAACAATGCCGTATGTAAACAATCGCAACAATGTCATATGTCCACAATGTCATTTGTGTGTAAACAATGGCAGTCAACAATGCCGTATGTAAACAATGGCAACAATGTCATGTGTCAACAATGCCCTATGTAAACAATGGCAATCAACAATGCTGTATGTAAACAACGGCAACAATGTCATATGTTAACAATGTCTACTAATGTGACATGTCACGTTGTTGTGCATGTGTGTATGTTTTTAAACGTACTCACGTGACGCTTGACATACTTTGCGTAACGTTGAATCGTTTGATGGGTCACATGCCACATTCGTTAAGGACCTTTTGACTTCTTGATTTGTGACATTCCCTGTACATGAACAAAAATATTTAACATGTGTGTGTGTGTGTGTTTTTAATGTGACACGTTACGTATAACGTGACACGTGACGTTTTACGTGACGCTTGACGTACTCACGTGACATTTAACGTACTCACGTGACATTTAACGTACTCACGTGACGTTTAACGTGACACTTGACGTACTTTAAGCAACGCTGAATCGTTTGATGGGTTGCATACCAACATTCGTTAAGGTCCTTTTGACTTCCTAATTTACGACATACCTCGTACTTATCCAAACATATTTGATTTCAATATTTTCATTGTCGATAGGTGGCGCTTTATAATCATTTAATTTCCGAAAATACTGATCTTGTATTAGTCACAAATTGACGTGACGTTTCATTTTATTTTTAGTAAACACAACAGGTATAACTATGTAAAATGATCTCTTCTCTGTTTTATTTAATTCTAAAACATAGACGTTAACTGAAATTTTGTTTAGCTTCTCGAACTTTAAAATTTGATTTAATTTAATCGGAATTTCCAACCCCTTTATATTTAGAACGGCGTATCTTAAGATTAGCGTATGGGAATTTTTATAAAAACAATTTTTCCCATGCCAACATTCGTTAAGGTTCTTTTGACTTCTTAATTTGTGACATACCCTGTACTTGTACAACAATATCTTACACATTTAAACTGTGACTATGTGCGTGTGTAATTATTATCTCTGTCGCAATCAATATTACACCTCATTTAAGTATACGATAACAAAGTTATCTGGTAGCGCAGTTCAAGGTTATTTTTATCAAAAATGATGTCACAAATATATATTTGTATATCCAATCTTGCACGATAAAATTAATATGCGTAGTAGCTACATGGTATAGCTATCCGTTTAGTAAGTCAAAGGATTCAGGTTCGAACCTACGAGATACCAAGTTTTTTTCAACGCTTACGTCACAACACTTTTCAACGTGCTTACGGAACCCTATTAATCGAGTCGATGGGGACAATGTAAACAATGATGTTATATGTCAACAATGGCAACATGCCGTATGTCAACAATGCCATATGTAAACAATGGCAACAATGTCATATGTCAACAATGTCACATGTCAACAGTGTCATCTCCCCACTCCTGTCATATGTCAACAATGTCATATGTCAACAATGTCATTTTCCCCACTCCTTCACCTGTCACTCCCCCCACTCCTTCTCCTGCCACTTTCCCCACTCCACCGCTGCCCCCACTCCTACCCCCACCACTTCCCCCACTCCTACCCCACTCCTAGCCCCACCACTTCCCCCACTCCTACTCCCACTCCTCCCCCCACTCCAAGTGGGCTTGAATTCCTGTTGTTTAACTACTTTTATTGGGTGATACATGAAAAAAGGGAACATACATAGTTTTTTTATCCAAGGTTTTTTTTTGTTAAAAAGATATTTCTTCCAATAGTTCCAAAAGTTTTGCTAGTTCATATATATACCGATCTGTATTATTTTCGCAGCTGCCAGTGAGCGCGTACGCATCCCGGCCCTGACAATACCTTTAGAGATATGTATCGTCTAAAAGCTGAATAAGGATCAAACTATTCATTTTTTTAACTATAAAGAAGTGCTAGAGTAAAAAAAAAAAATATTTATTAAAACTATAATGACCTAAAGGAAGAGTATCGGTAGTCCCAGGCAATAAATTTTATCATGAGGACTTAACCTAATTTTTGTTTGTTTGATTCATGAGATTTTAAGTAATTTTATTTTTAAAAAAAATTATTGGTGGTTTTATTGTCATGGTTTCGATGCTTTACCAACGATCGATATGATAATACATTATCGCCGAAAATTGATTTAAATACAATGAATAGGTGAATGAAATAAAGATTGTGTATCGAAAATCTTGCTTCCCATATTTTTCAAAATTCCGTAATGACATTAGAAAAAAAACATATGTAGTCTCATAGTATTCAAGTATAAGAGAAATTTAAAGACATGTCAACAATGCCGTATGTAAACAACGGCAACAATGTCAACAATGGCAACAATTTCATATGTTAACAATGGCAACAATTTCATATGTTAACAATGGCTACAATGTCTACTAATGTGACATGTCACGTTGTTGTGCATGTGTGTTTTAAACGTACTCACGTAACGTTTGACCTGACGCTTGACATACTTTGCGTAACGTTAAATTGGGTTTTTTTTTATTGTTATGGTTTCGATGTTTTACCGACGATCGGTACGATAATACATTACCGAAAATTGTTTTAAAAACAATGAATTACTTGCATTAGTGTTCTTGTTCCTTGGTACTCTTGAGATTTTATTAAGTAATTTTATTTTTTAAAGAAGATTATTGGGGGTTTTATTGTCATGGTTTCGATGTTTTACCGACGATCGATACAATAATACATTATCACCAAAAATTTATTTAAATACAATGAATATGTGAATGAAATAAAGATTATGTATTGAAAATCTTGCTTCCCATATTTTCCAAAATTCCGTAATGACATTAGATAAAAACATATGTAGTCTCATAGTATTCAAGTATAAGGGAAATTTGATGACATATGTCAACAATGCCGTATGTAAACAATGTCAACAATGGCTTTAATGTCATATGTCAACAATGTCATATGTCAACAATGCCGTAAGTAAACAATGGCAGTCAACAATAACGTATGTAAACAATGGCAACAATGTCAACAATGGCTTATGTAAACAATGGCAACAATGTCATGTCAACAATGTCCTACGTAAACAATGTCAACAATGCCGTATGTAAACAATGTCATATGTCAATAATGTCAACAATGCCGTATGTAAACAACGGCAACAATGTCATATGTCAATAATATCAACAATGCCGTATGTAAACAACGGCAACAATGTCATATGTCAACAATGCCCTATGTAAACAATGGCAGTCAACAATGCCGTATGTAAACAATGGCAACAATGTAAACAATGGCTTATGTAAACAATGGCAACAATGTCCTATGTAAACAATGTCAACAATGCCGTATGTAAACAATGGCAACAATGTCATATGTCAATAATGTCAACAATGCCGTATGTAAACAACGGCAACAATGTCATATGTCAACAATGTCAACAATGCCGTATGCAAACAAAGGCAACAATGTTATATGTTAACAAATCCGTATGTAAACAATGACAACAATGTCATATGTCAACATTGTCAAAATGCTGTATGTAAACAATGGCAACAATGTCATATCTCAACAATGTCATATGTCATTTCCCCCCCACTCGTCATGGCGGCCATCCTGGTGCCTTCTGTCTCTAACACTTTTAATAATAAAAATAATTCAAATGGACGCAAACCCTTTTAGAAATTTTAAAGAGCTCTAGCTCTAGCTCTATAAACAAGGTGAGTAGAAACACACAAAAAACTACTGAACAAAATCCGAATCAAGAGACGACGGTAGCAGTACCTTGGTTCTTGATCGTTAAAAAGATTGAAGGAGACTTTTTAAATTTCATAAAAACAATTTTATTTTCTGGTAGTGCAAGGTTATATTTATAACAAAAATAATGTCACAAATGTATATTTGTATATCCAATCTTGCACGACAAAATTAATATTCGTAGTAGCTACATGGTATAGCTATCTGTTTAGTAAGTCAAAGGGTTAAGGTTCAAATCTCCGAAAAACCAAGTTATTTTTCAACGCTTACGTCACACTAAACATTACCATTATCTGGTAGTTCAAGGTTATTTTTAACAAAAATGATGTCACAATATATATTTGTATATCCAATATGGCACGATAAAATTAATATGCGAGTTATCTGAATGGTATAGCTATCTGTTTATTAAGTCAAAAGATTCAGGTTCGAATCTCCAAGAAACCAGCTTTTTTTCAACGCTTACGTCACACCAAACTTTGTCGACCATTATCTGGTAGTTCAAGGTTATTTTTAATAAAAATGATGTCACAAATATATATTTGTATATCCAATCTTGCATGATAAAATTAATATGCGAGTTATCTGAATGGTATAGCTATCTGTTTAGTAAAGGGTTCAGGTTCGAATCTCCGAGAAACCAAGTTTTTTTCAACGCTTACGTCACACCACTTTTCAACGTGCTTACGGAACCCTCTTAATCGAAATCTCCACCCCTCTCCATGTCAAATGTCAAAAATCTAATTTCCCCCACTCCTTCTCCCGCCACTCCTGTCATATGTCCATAATGTTATATGTAAACAATGTCATATGTCATTTCCTTCTTCTCCTGCCACTTCTGTCATGTCAACAATGTCATATGTCAATAATGTCATATGTCATCACTGTCATATGTCAACAATGTCATATGTCAACAATTTCATGTGTCATTTCCCTCACTCCTCCCCCACTTCAAGTGGGCTTGAACCGGTGTTGTTTAACTACTGTTCTCAAAATAACAAATTATTTGTGTATTAATGCTCTAGCAGCTAAAAATGTTTGAGCACCCTCAATTTAAATAAGATGTTATTACATATATTACATAAAGTCATTTACTCTGTTAACAAAGTCTGTCTTTGGTCCAAAGAATCAACCGTATATTTTAAAATTTATTTATATATTAATAAATTAACGTTAGCGACCACCTTAATTAAATACATACTTACAGGTGTACTTTAAGGGTCCTTCTGAATAATTCTAATTTTAACGCTTTTGTTTTTTGTTTTATTAGATCCAAAACGCTGTGTACCTGAGGACTTAACAAATGCTAATACATGTGCGCGACGGCGACGACGAAGAGGAGCTAGTAGCAGATGAGAATCGACAAGCTGAAGAAATGCTCTGAGGTTTGGGCAGCTTCACCACCGGAACCTAGACAATGCCTCGATTTACTTTTGCTATTCGACGACGTCTTCCTCAAACGTAGATGGTGGATTCCTTCGATAATTCAGTTAAGCTGGCTCGATTTGTTTTTTACCTACTTTAGGCTAAAAAAATATTTACCAAAAACCCCGGTCAAAATATATAACCCTTTTTTATGTACCACGCATCAAAGTGTCTGCATCGTTCAAAACACACACAAAGTTCATAATTAAAACAGGTAAGTAACTAAACCATATTTTTTTTTATCATAAAACTGTTTGTTGTACAAATTTCTAATTTTATAAATTGTGTCCATGTACCAATGTTGTTAATATACCTTACGTGCTTTAACAAGGCATCCTATTTTTAATACAAACAATACTGTTTTTTTACCATCTTTAATATCTTATGATTTTTTATTTTATAGAACTACAAGTCAACCCTCTAACAGCACTATATTGTAGCTAAATGAGTGTAGAAATAAATTTTTTAACACATCTCTCCCATCTCTCTTTGAATGTCGGTTTTAAACGAAAAAAATATACGGTAAATTTTTTCATTGTAAAAACATTATTTTATATTTTTATCAAATGAAAGGCAATATTTTAACCATTTTATGTAAATAAACTGTTGGTCTAAATAATGTCCATCGAAATATGATTTTTAAATGTCGTTTTTAAACGAAAAAAATCTACGGTATTTTTTTTGATTGTAGACATTTTTTTATCGTATAGAAGGCAATATCTTAATATTTTGTTTTTTTTCTTTTTTTTTTTTTTAATGAAAATAGTCGCAAAAAGGGTAGACCTATCATGTGGGCCGCATACGGCCCGCACTGCGACTATTAGAAGGGGAAGGGATTATAGAAAGGAAATAAGTGGACACGCTTTTTGAAAAGTTGCAGGTCATAGTTCTCTGGAAAAACTGATTTTGGAAGCTTATTCCATTCCGTAGCAGCCCTGTAAAAAAAGGATTCTTGATGAAAATTGGTCCTTGTAGTGTCAATCATAAAAGTAAATGGGTGAGACTAATCATCGTGCCGAGTTCTTTGGCCGAATGTGGCCAATGGTGGTACAAGAGTTTTTATTTCTCTGGAGCATCTGCCATGGAAATATCTGTAGTGTAATGACTGGTCTGCTACTCTTCTTCTATGTTCTAGAGGGTGAAGGGTATCTGTGAAAGTTGAGCTGTTTATAAAGCGAATAGCTCTTTTCTGAATGGAATCTAGAAGACGAAGAGAATGCCTTGGTGCTGAAACCCAAATGTGCGAGCAATACTCCAGTAGAGGTCGGATTTAAGCCTTGTACGTCGTCAACAGTTGATCAGGAGTAAAAAACTTTCTGGCTTTCCACAGAAAACCTAACCTCTGGCTTGCCGACTTTGCGATGTTTGCAACATGGTCATGCCAAGACATATTATTGGACACCGTGACTCCCAAAATCGAGATGGAGGGACTTGGTTCAAGGGTATTTCCGGACATTGTGATGGGATGATTTGAGGAATTCACTTTCTTGTTAAACGTGGCGCTTTGTGTTTTTTGGGCGTTGAACTGAACAACATTGTTGGTTTCCCACTCAAAGATTGTTTTAAGATCTCTATTGATGAAATCAACCTGAGTCTATCATTCACCGAAAGTGATCGATAGGATGTGAAAGTTGAGACAAGTGTGCTATCGTCTGCGAAACTGTAAATGGGGTTCGTGGTGGTTTTCAAAAGGTCGTTGATGTGTAAAAGAAATCAGGTGGGGGACAGGATGGAACCCTGGGGGACCCCGGCATTGGTTTTAAACGCATCAGAAGAAACACCATCAACTGCCACATGTAAGAAGCGATCTTGCATGAAGCTCAATAGCCATTGGCGCAGTTTGGTTGGGAGACCGTAGGCAGATAATTTACTTAACAATGTCTGGTGCCAAACGCTCTCAAAGGCTTTAAATATATCCAAGGCTATTGCACGGGATTCACCAAACTTTTCAATAGTGTTTGTCCAGAGCTGAATGACATAAGCCAGCAAATCTCCAGTAGACCGAAGTTGTCGAAATCCATATTGTTTGTCATGAATTATCTCAAATTTCTCCAGATATTTGATGAGTTCTGTGTTAATCGCTTTTTCCATAACTTTGGATATGATTGAGAGCAATGCAATAGGGCGATAATTCGCAGGAATAGTCTTCTTTCCTTTTTTGGGAATCGGTTTTCCACATGAACGGAAATACTCCTTTGCTGTATGATAACTTGAAGAGTCTACAGAGAACTGGGGTGAGCTCTTGAGCACAGGTCTTCAGGACAATTGTCGGAATTCCATCTGGTTCTACTGCCTTATTAGAGTCAAGATTTCGTAGGATTTTCCTGATAGTGCGATGGAGGATAGCGACCTCAGGCATTGATGCGTTTATTCTAGGTATCCTTGGGGGTTGTTTCCCATTGGTATCGAGGGTTGAGTTAAAGCTGAACATTTAGGCCAGCAGATCCGCATTTTCCTTGGAAGATACGGCTGTCGTGCCGTTGGACCTCTCGAGTGGTGGTAAATAAGAAGTTGTGAAATTTTTATTTATGGCTTTAGCCAAAGACCAGAAGGTCTTTGATCCAGGAGGGACATTGACAAGCTTGTTGCATATTCTTGTGTCGTAGGATTCTTTGGCAAGATCGATCGTCCTTTAGCAGGCGTTCCTCGCGTGGACAAAGGCTTCTCGGTTGGCAATTGTCGGGACTTCGCACCAGAGTCGATGTGCTTGATTTTTATCACGCACCGCACGGTTGCATTCTTGGTTGAACCGGGGTTTGGGGTTGAAGATCCGTCTTGAACCATAAGTCCATACCTAGCCTTATGATTTCGGTTACAGATTTTACACATGTTGATGGGTCTTGTGAGCAAAAGCAAACATCTTTCCAAGAAAATGATAGGTAAAAGTCCCTCAGCTCATTGCATTTGGGTGATCTATAATGCCAGACAATAGAGGTACCAGGCGTGATTTTGGACGTGGTTGTTTGTTTGGACGTGGCTGAGATGAGTTTATGATCGGATTTACCGAGCGGAGCGGTTATAGAGACTTGGTACTGGTCGGAATGTGTCGTGAGGAAGAGATCAAGAATGTTGGTTTGGTGATTGGGGTTATCGAATATGCGGGTAGATTCTTCTACTAGCTGGGTCACGTGGCTTATCACAAAGTTCTCAGTTCTAGACCGGCGTTGTCGGTGCGGTTGGATCATAGCCAGTTCGCGTTGTGAACATTTAAATCACCCAAAAATATAACCTCTGTGTTGGGGTCGTTAGTTTGCAACAACTCCAGCGTGTCGGAAAGATGTTGAAAGAGGTTGACGTAAGGAGGGTTGGTAGGAGAAAGATACAGGCAGCAGAGAAATTTTGTTGATTTTTGTAAGGTTAACTTGAACCACATGACCTTTAGGCCGTCCCTTGGTTCTAAGTTCTCCTGTCTACAACAGGAAATATCGCTGCGAGTGTAAACACAGAGGCCGGTTTTAAATTTGAATCTCGTTTCGAGTTCGAACCCGGGACACAAAAGATGCGTATTGTTGGAGAAGGGTTTAATTTGTGTCTCTGTCAGAGCCAGTAAATGAGGCTGTTAGTTTGCATTTGGTGGTGTACTGAATTAATGTTAGATTTCAGGCCTCGAATGTTGCAGAAATCAATGTAACTACACTCTTGGTCTAAAGTCAATGTTCATCGAAATATGATTTTTTTTTATTTAAAAAAGTCGCATCCACCCGAAGATTATTGGCGACGGTACAATAGCAAGCTTAAATTTTATATAACATATTAATTGATTTAAGATAGTCAATGATGAGTTGGTGATCGAAGTATTTTCCGAGAAGTTTCTTCAAGTCGTCAGGAATGCTGTACATGCGACGTTGAGTCTGGAATCTAGGACAGTCAATCAGGAAATGGTTTTCACTGTCTATTACATTGCACATAGTGCTTTTTGGGGAATCGTCGTTTGAAAACAGGTCAGGAGTGAGTATACCTAGTATGGCCCAGTCGTGGGCGTGTAAGAATCACTTGGGTGCGTCGATCGCTAGTTCTAGTTTGCCACGGCAGGTCGTCATTTTTAATTTGTCGTAATTTTAAATAAGAACATTCCCAGACCCGATTCCATTTACACAAAACTTTATTTTTAATAAAATACTTGCAACAGACCGACACTCCGATTCTTGTACATCGTTAGATAAAGCACTACGGCCACTTTTATCCGCTTTTTCATTTCCCTCGATGCCGATGTGGGATGACGCGTCTGGAATTTTCTTGTGCCTGTAGTATTTTGGACTTCATCATTTTCTCGATAGGGTTTTTGGGATAGATCTGTTGTGAGGTTAACAAGGAACTGGGAGAATCGGTAAGAATCAACGTGTTTGGTATGTTGTGAGAATTTGTGTATTGGATTGCCTTATAAAGTGCAAAAATTTCGGCTGAGAAGATACTCAGAGTTGGGGAAAGTTTAAATTGCAATGTGAGATTGGCTGTTACCATTGCTGCTCCGACTCCCGTTTCGCATTTAGATGCGTCTGTATATATTTCGATGAAGTCTTGGTATTCTTACAGTATTAAGTTAAGGTTTGTTTTAAAGATGGCTGGGCTGACCTCGTTTTTATTAAACCTGCTTAGATTAGTGTTAATGGTAGGGATGTTGATGGTCCAGATCAATTGGAAATAATTCTGGAAATTGGATGTCTAGATATTGAAGGTATGTACGTATTCTCTCATAATAAGGTTTAGATGTATGCGGCTTGTTATCTAAATAGTTAGTGTATTAGTTGGTGAAGGAGTTACTAAAGAGAGGTTTATTTTTATTTGAGGCTATAGATGTGGCGTGTGACAGAGTTAAGAATATTCTTCGGTAATGCAGAGATGGCTCATCAGTTTCTCAAAAGGAGTTGTTCTAAAAGCTCCTAGTGCAATTCGGAGGCCGATGTTGTGCACAGTATCCAGTAATTTTAGAGTCGTTTTGGAAGCCGAGGCATAAGCAATGGAACCATAGGCGATTTTTGATCTGATTAATGTTTTGTAAATGGTAAGTAGTGTAGTGTAGTCAGATCCCCAGCATCTATTGGCCAATGTCTTCATTAGGTTTAGTCGTTTATTGCAAGCTCGGGCCGTTTGTTTGATATGTTCCTGCCAGGTAAGTTTTTCGTCAAACCACATTCCCAAAAATTTTACAGATGATTTAAATGATAAGTTTTTACCATATAATTTTAATGTTGGGTAAGCATCTGGAGCTTTTTTAGAGAAGAGCATGGCGATGGTCTTTGTTGCAGAAAATTCAAAAACTGTATGCACGGACCATTGTTCGAGTTGTAATAGGATGTTTTGCACAACTGACATGAGAGAGGTGTTTTTTCCTTTAATGTATACAATAAGATCGTCTGCAAACACCCGTGCTTTCAAGGATTTCGGTAGGTCTTTGATGATATTGTTTATAGCCACTAAAAACAATGTGGGGCTGAGTATTGATCCTTGTGGTGTTCCATTATCTTCTGTCTGATCTGCAGAGTAAAAGCTGTGAACTCTTACTCGAAAAGATCGGTTCTTCATAAAATTACTTATAATTTCAAACAGCTACCACAAATATTCCAGGTGTGCAGTTGTTTTAGGATATTAAGTTTCCAGCAAGTGTTAAACGCTCTTTTTAGGTCAAAGAATATGGCAATATAAATTTGCTTTGTCGCTAGTGCTTCGTGAATGTCACTTTCTAGGTCCAGGATATTGTCGATACATGAACGGTTTTGTCTGAAACCATTTTGTTCAGATATTAAACAGTTCGACTTTTCTAGAGTCCACATGAGTGTGCTATTGACCATTTTTTTCATCAGTTTGCTGGTTGAGCACGCTAAACTTATAGGTCGGTAGGATGAGGGTTCCAGACGGGGTTTTTGGTGTTTAAGGAACGGAAGGACGATGGATTTTGACCAGATTGTTGGAAACTGATGTTGTTTCCATACTAAGTTAATTAATTGAAGGAGGGTTGTTTTTGCGATATTAGGAAAATGTTTAAGAAATATGACTGGGATGTCTTCTGGTCCGGGACTGGAATTTTTTAAGTTATTAAGGGCATTTTCCAGTTCTGGCATTGTAAAACTCATGTTTAAAGGAGTCTGTTTATTTCCTTTCGGTAAAATAATATTGTTAAAATTTGATAATGATTCATGGATGTTTTTGGATAGTTTGTAGTTTGACATATCCTCTTGGATATGCTCCGCAAAAACAGACCAGTTAGCGGAGTCAGTTTTCCATTTTGGCAGAAATAGATCGGGAGACTGATGAGTGCAACGTTTGATTATTATAGGGTGGTGGTCACTACCATAGGTAAATTTAAGAACTTTCCAGAATAAGCGTGGTGTTAACGGAGGATCGCAGAGGCTTAGATCAATTACAGTTGAGTCTCCGGTGTTGATGTTAAATCTGGTTGGGGTTCCATCATTAAGAAAATTTAGTTGAAGATCCAAGATTACTCATTCCAAAATTTTGCCTCTTTGTCTGTATGCTGGGAACCCCAGATTATGTTATGACCATTAAAATCACCCAGAATTATACGTGGAGATGGAATTTGCTTGAGTAGATCTTTTAAGTCATTATATGATACTGAATAACTTGAAGGTAAATAAACATTGCATATGAAATATGTGCTTGGTGAATTGATCTCCACAACGACAACTTCTAAGTTGCTAGTGACAGGAAATAGTTTTGCCTCCAGTAACTTATTAACTAAAGTAGCTACACCACCGGAAGTGAAATTGTTTTTGTTTATTCGATCTTTGCGAAAACAGTCGTATTGCTTGGAGTTATAAGGTTTTTGAGGTTTAAGATTAGTTTATTGGAGGCATAATATATCGGGGGAGTGCTCCCCAATTAGAATTTGCAACATGGACAGGCTATTGAAAAATCCATCGATGTTCCACTGGAGTATTGACATTATGTATGTATTTATTGAAAGGTGAGAGTAAAACTTAGGAAGAATTAATTTGCTGACTACTTTTGGACATATCACTATCCCACTCTGAAGTATCATTACCAACGAACTTGAAGATTTTCTTTTTCAGGTTAGTGACTCGAATTTTCATCCTACTTTTAAGTGGGGATATATTTGGGAGAGCATATGGGTCAAGGCTAGTTGGTCTGTTGTAAAGTCTTTGATAATACTGATGGGATTTGTATAGCCGCTAACATTAGTTATGAGTAACGCAAGTTGATCATAATTGATAACAAATGGAGGATTTTTAATAAAGTCTTTAGCAGATTCAAGTTATTGTGGATTTATATCTGAAGTAAGACAAGGTGTTGTCAGTTTGGTTTTATTTTTCTTTGGTTTTGATTTTGCGCTCGGTAAAGAAAATAAGTTATGCTCATTTTCAGCTGCATCTGATTCAGGCGTGATTACCTCGTTTATACTGCGTTTTGTGTTGGTGGTACTGTTTTTTATTTCTTCTGATGCATCCATATTAATGGACGCAATCGGTGGGATCTTGGGAGTTATCGTTTCATTTGTCGGTGAATTTGGGTCTACTGAGTCAGCTGAGATTACTTTTTGGGTGACAGCGGTATTTGTCGGGACAAAAGTTGCGTTGATTGATAAGTTAGGGACGGCTGTAGATTGTACTTGAGGTAGAGATTTTTTGGGTTCGGTACATTGAGACGCTATATGGCCGGGATTTTTACAATTGTTACAAGCCATGCCATGAGACAGAAAAATTCGATAGGTCGTGTTTTCAAAGTATACTGTGAACGATTCTGGTAGCGATAAGTTGTGAGGACTGACGTAGATTTGCCGCCGGAAACCAAGAATATGGCTATACTCAGGTAGAGAGGAACTTATTCTTAGGCACGTCAGATGAGAAACAGGATTTAATCCAATGTTAGATATGTTAGATAGAATAAGTCTCTCAGCAGGTGTGATTAGTCTTCTGGCGCTAACTATTTCTTCGTGTACTTCTATGTATCCATGATTGTTTATGAACTCGTCGACCAGCTGTTTACTGGATAGGTACATGCATATACGATTATGGGACAGCCGAGAAAAAAAATAATATTTTTTGGTTGGATTAAGCTTCCAAGTGGGATTAGATAATCTTGTAGTTGAGTGTTTTCTAAAGTACTAAAAACTATTGCTTGCTCTTTTGAGGGAAATTGTTGTTTTAAGACTGCTGAAGAGTAGGTTTTGGTAGTATAAGATTGATTTCGAAGTGAAGACGTTAATTGTGAATGGTTGTTGGTGTACATTTTTAAATTTCCGGCATAACACAAACGAGGTGATCAAATAATTAAGTACGATCCTGGCCGTCCAATAAGCCAGGCACACAGATCTGCTATAAGTACGGTTTGTTTACTGATAACGTTGAAATGTTTGATTGTATTCGGGTGCAAAGTTGATTGTATTCAGGTGCACAGTTCATAATTTAGATGTCCAAACAGACTGTTTGGTTACTTACAGTTTTTAGGGAATCCACATGTAAAATTTAATTAAAACCACTTTGATTATCCGCACTAAATGTTAAAATAATCGGAGCAAATATAAAACACAGTTTCCGTTTGTTCGATCAGGGCCGAACCTGAAAATGATTTTTAAATATCGCTTTTAATCGAAAACAACCTACAGTTTTTTTTTATTGTAAAGACATTATTTTATATTTTTATCGTATTTTTAACATTTTATATAAATATACTGTTGGTCTAAAGTCATCAAAATATAAGTTTTAAATGTCGTTATTAAACGAAAAAAATCTACAGTAAACTTTTTCTTTGTAGAGACATTATTTAACATTTTAGCCACTTTTGCCGACGACATAGCTGTAATGGCTGTAGGCAAAAATTACGAAGAAGCGGCAGTAAAACTTTAAACATCGGTTAACAAAATTACCAGTTAGACTAAGAAATGGAGAATGATATTAAACTAAACTAAATCTATATATGTCAATTTTACGAACAAAAAATGTACATATCCCTGTTATCATAAATAATACCCAAGTACAGCAAAATACTTGGGTATGACATAGATGCTAAGTTATGCTGAAAAGCTGACATGAAAAAGAAAAAAAACGAACTGGATATTAAATTTAAAAAAATGTATTGGCTACTTGGACGAAATTCCACCCTGTCAATAAATAATAAGGTATTTCTGTACAAACAAATACTTAAGACCGTATGGACATATGGCATACAGCTATGGGGCTATGCCAAAACAGTAACAGAAATTATTCAACGTTTCCAATGCAATGTATTAAGGAACATTGTTTATGCTCCTTGGTATTTTAGAAAAAGTGACCGGGGAAGTAAGTTTTGTTACTTTAAAAACTAAAAGTCGCATGTCATTACATTTTCTCCAAAAATATAAATTTTTAATTTTTATTCAAATACCAACACACGATACAGTTCACCTGGTTGCCTGTTCATTGGTTCTTTGAGGTGGATTTTTGTATTACCCGGAAAAACCCAAATTTGTTGTCTATTTTTTGCGCAAGCATATTACAGCAGTACTCTTCTCAATGAATAAATTAGTCAGGAAACGCAGAATTTAAAATGGAAAATTGACTAAAATTGACTAAAAATATTTTGCAAAACTGGATGAAATATCCATATGTTGGAGAAAATTGACATAAAGCATAAACTAAATGAAGCCTGAAAATCGTTTTTAGAAATTCATATTCAGCTAGTATTATTAACAGTGAAGCAAGATAAAGTTAATAACCATGAAGATAAAAATGAGGTTTTCGAAATATAACAAGATTGGTGCAACTTATTTAAAAAAGGCAAGTCAATAGTTAATGTACAAGCTCAGCTACATCAGTAGTTCAGGTTCAGACCTCCTGAGTAGGATCAATGGCTGAATTTTTCAGGGGATTAGATTAATTTCTCACTTTAAATCATAAGAATAAAAAGTTATCAAAATCACAAAAACCTAATTATCTTAAATGTTCATTAACGGTAGATGCTAATAAATTATTGAATATACACGTAATATTATTAATTCTCACTTGTCAACTCTTTTCATTTACCTGTTTGCAGTTATGAATCAGGTTTTCATCTTCGGAAACCCACCTTCAAAAATGTAGAGAATTACCAATGTAGGGACAACCTACGGATCTAGTGGGATGTCATACTAATCTACCTAAAAAATTAAAACCCGCTGAAAGTGGGAATTACCGTTTAAGTCAACAGACTTATCATTATTTCAAGAATGCACGAAATTCATGACCAAGCGATGCAACTCATTAAAAGTTTTTGGTATTTCAAAACCAAAATTTAAAAATAACAATGGTAATTGGGATTATAAAAAATCAACAGACTTACGTCAAATATCGTTAGAATATAAATCGTGTCCACACTGCAAGAATAATCATTTTCTTTTTCCGTGTCCTTAATTTGGAAAAGCAAATAAAAATCAGACTTTTGACATTGTAAATCAAAATAGGCTTAGCTTGAAATGTTTAAGTCTATGCATAAATTTACAGAATGTTTAGATGGATCATCCAAAAGATGTGGGAAAAAACACAACCATTTAGAACTCCATTGCGGACCTTAAAAGAAACCAGTACATTTTAAAACTACTTTAAGTAATACGTTGCAATCAACAATTGCATCCAAAAAAACTAACTAAATTTTTTTTATTAACTATCAGGTCAAAATTATGAATAGCACTCGGAAGTTTTAGTTGTGTCGAGATTTATTAGATGATACTCTCACTTTAGAAGCTTGAGTTCAAAGGTTAGGACTAGCTCATAAAAAGGCTCGAATGGTAAACAATAGCTTATCTTTCTCGAGTGCAGAAAATAATAAAAGTTAACCAAAAAACTGCATGACTATAAAATTAAACAAATCAAGAATAAACAATCAAGAATATTTTATCACCAGCCAATTAACATGAATGGAAAAATTAAAGGTAACCCTGGGACTTCTGTCGCTTTCATTACAGAATTTGGTTGGACTCTCGGTGGTCCTATCACATCAAGCTTGGTATTAAATTAAGATTCTTAATTTTCAAATATTTTATCAGTCATAACCACGTTTTAAAATAACGCTCATTTAATTTAAACTTTGGGTTGCAAAAAATATTTTAAAAAGGTTTTACGTAACGGCTGTTTAACTTATACATAGACGATTGTTTAAAAAATTTGATCGTCAAATGCCTCCTTTACGCCGATGATCAGGTCATATTAGCATCATCTGAGGAGAAGTTGCAGGCAATGCTTAATATTATGCATGATGCCCTAAAAATTAAAGGGATAAAGCAAGACAAATGATTTTTGAAAAAGAAGATTTTATGACAAACTGCGAGGTTATGATTAAAAAAAAAAAAAGGAACAAGCGAATGAGTTAGCATACTTGAGTTTAAAGTTTACGAGAATCGGAAAGTATGACTGGTATAACTGGTGCCCTGCATAGCTTTATAAGCAGCTAGAGCGTGTTAAAAGAGGCACGACTGGCTGCGCATGTAAGTATGTACATCAATCAGATCGCAATTGTTTTGAGGCAAGGGCAGGTTAAAAGTAGCAGCAACCGACGAGCATATATAAAAGCGCTGATAACGGATGACTATATGTATATATGCATGCAATTACTATAAGAGGGTACTTCACGGGTGTAAGCTTCAGGCAGCCTGAGACTATACGCGTTCACTGCGTCTTCAATTTCCTGCTGTAGGTCTACAGAGAGACATCGAATTTTAAAAATAGGTTATTGGACTTGGTATAAATTTAAAATAAAATTATTTTTTTTACGTATGTTTTTTAAAGAGAATTAATTTTTTTTATTTTTGTAAAAAAATTATTCGATTTTAAAGAATTCTTATTCAACACAGGAAATAACCATGATAGCTATTTAAATGAAAATAGGTATAATTATTAATAGACGCTGCGTTTGTAAAAACAGTCTCTCCTCCCGTGTAGCGTCATGTTTCTCACCGCGCATTGTCATCTCACCGCTCCTTCGCGTAGTGTTGTCATCTCCTCGCGCCTGTGCCTACTACGCTGTACCTTGTCCCATCCTTAAGTAGCGCCGTTTCTCCCGCGCATTGCCATGCCCCCGCGTCCCTGTGTAGCGCCGTGTTTCTTTCCGCTCATTGTCATCTTCCCCGCGTCCATGCACAGTGCTGTTCTTCTGCGCTGTACCCTGTCCCATCCCCACGTAGCGCCCCTATCCCCTGCGCATTGTCAAAAATTATTGACCGCATCAGTGCATTCGAGATGTGGCTGTACAGAAGGATGCTCAAAATTCCGTTGACAAGCCGAACTACCAACGATTATGTACTCTTTAAAATAGGGCACGATAAAGAGCTCTTAACCACATTCAAGCGCCGCAAACTGGAAAACTTGGAACATGCGTTACGTAGACCACGTTATAGTCATTGGCTTATTCTGAATGACAAGATCGAGGGAAAAATGAATAGGCCGCAAAAAGCTATCCTGGCTTCAAAATCTCCGACAATGGACAGGGCTAACTGCTGAGGAGCTTCTTAACGCAGCTCAAGATAATTATTAATACAAAGAAGTTGTTTATATGAAAGTCGTCAACACTTTAGAAAGCAAGACACTGTAAGAAAAAGAATATTCTATCGACACTGGGTACGAAAAGCTAATACATCACTCGTAAGGTCCCTCAACACTACTTGGTACTACTACTACTAATACCACTTCTACTAGTAAAAGAGTTTCTATTAAAGATTGGCTAAAAAGTTGTAAATAATAGACCTTTGCAACCAGCACGTCTGTTTGCGATCTGATCATTGGGACATTTTATATTCTATCGGCACCGGGGCCGAATAGTTATTTATGTACCAAGGGTATAAATAGATCTTTATGCCCTGAGGGCGACGTTTTACAAACCCGAGGGCCTCTGGCCTGAGGGTTTGTAAGTCGCCCGAGGGTATACACATCTGTTTATGCCCGCGGTACATACATAACTTTATGTCATACTAGTTCGTTATTGCAATCCAATCTCAATACAAATCAGTATTTTAAAAAATCCGGTTTAAATTAATAACATTGCTATTTTATCATAGTAAACACCATCGTTGCTAGGTGAATGTTGACAAACGTAAATGTCAGAAAATCACAATAATTTTTATGTGTTAAAGTTAGAAGTCAACATGTACGAAGATCTTGGAATTCCTGACGAAATTATTGAAAAAGCATAGAAAGCAACTGAAAATCTGTTGCCAAAAGTCTAATGAAGCTTACAACATGGAATACGAAAAATTATTAAATTGGATGCAAGAAAACTACGTAAAAAATGTTAATGAAACAGTGTTGCTTGGATACTTCGGCGATCTCGCTAAAAAAATTTCTCCGAGTTCCTTGTGGTCCAAATATTCCATGGTAAAGAAGACTATAATAAAAAATAAGAATATTAACATTGCTAATTACTATAAGTTAATGGAATATTTGAAGCAAACTTCGAAAGGCTACAAACCAAAGAAGTCTAAAATTCTGTCTAGAGAAGATGTTTTAAAATTTATTCATATGGCACCGAACGAGACGTTTTTAATGAACAAAGTTGCATTAATATTTGGAATATTTGGTGGATGTCGACGGCAAGAACTTGTGAACATGTTAGTTACTCATGTAGAAGATAGAAAATCGGTTTTTGTGGTAAATGTACCAGAGACAAAGACCGATAAAAAACGTATTTTACCATTATAGATGAGAGTGAAATGAACAGTTTAAAGCTAATAAGAGACTATATGTCACTACGGCCACGTGGTTGCTCAGAAAAAAGGCTTTTTCTGACCTATAGACAAGGTCGATGTACTGTACAGCCAGTAGGAAAAAACACGTTTGGAAAAATCCCGTCCATTATAGCGGAATATCTGGGTTTGAGTCAGCAACTCTTCTTGTAAAGGCTGGAGCCAGTATGACCACGTTGAAGCGCCATGGTGAATGGAAGAGTATGTCGGTTGCTGAAGGATTTTTAGAGGATAGTTTATCTTCAAAAAATGAAATTTCAAGAATGCTGGAAGGTGTACCTTCCGGGTCTGGCGTTTCGGTACAGAAATTTGAAACTCAAACTATGAAACATGAATCGTATGCTGCAGGCAACTTAACTATCACCGGATCATTTCAGAACTGCCAATTTTATGTTAATTCGTCAAAATAATGTTCATCGAATATTTACATATATTACTATATTCCGTTTATAATTTCATTAATGAAGGTTATTAAATAAGTTAAACAAAAAAGTATTTCTTTTTATGCCCGCACGGGCATAAAGTACGACATTATATAATTGGCAACTAAGTAATAAAAACACAATAATGAACTAGTATGACATAAAAGTTTATATACACATTGCTAATACACATTGCATCTTCCATAAGGTCCCTAGCACTTAATTACTTAGTAACTTGGTACCACTACTGGTACTACTAGTAGATCACTGCGATCGGTACATGGACATTTGACGCTCTATCGACACTGGGGGCAAAAATCTAATACAGATCACTACTACTAATACAAGTAGATCTACTGGTAGATCTGTTTTAAAGCAGCCTGCAAGTTACGTCGGGCCTTTGTGTAGTGTTTTTTGTATTCCGAGTGGCTAAAAAGTATAACTATAACTAGTTAACGGCTGTTTGCGATCGAATCATTAAGAAATTCTATACTCTATCGACAGTGGCAACAAAAAGCAAATACAAATAGATCGCTGTTATATTCTAGTAGATCTACTGGTACATATGTTTTAAAGCAGCCTGCTAGTTACCTCGTGCCTTTGTGTAGGGCCTTTTGTATTACAAATAGCTAAAAAGCTGTAAATAATACCTTTGCATCTAGCACGTCTAGTTAATGGCTGTTTGCGATCTGTTCATTGAGACATTCTATACTCTATTGACAAGGGGCACAATAAGCTAATACAAATCGGTTTCAGTTTATGTTAAAGAAAGCCATCTTCCTTAAGGTCCCTCAGCACTACTGAACACTACCTGGTACTACTACTATTAGTAGATCCACTAGTAGACCTGTTTTAAAGCAGCCTGCTAGTTACCACGGGTCTCTTTGATGTGCCCTTTGTATTCCAAAAAGCTAAAAAACTATAAATATTAGACCCTTGAGACTGGTATGTCCGGTAAACGACTGTTTGCGATCGGTAAAAAGCTAATACTGATCACTGTCAGCTTTTGTAAAATTAAGCCATTTTTCTCGGGCCTTTGATTAGTGTCGAGGGACCGAAACTACTTAACACTTCTTGGTACTACTACTAGTAGATCTGTATTGAAGCAGCCTGCTAGTTACTACGGACAAAAAGCCAATATAGATTACTGTCAGTTTTTGTGAGTAGTACCAAGGGTCCGTAAATACTTAACACTACTTGTTACTACTACTGGTACTACTACTACTAGTAAATATACTGGTAGATGTGTTTTAAAGCAGCCTGCTCAAAAGCTATAAATATTAGACCTTTGCAACTAGCATGTCTAGTTAACGTCTGTTTGCGATCGGATCATTAAAACATTTTATACTCTATCGACACTAAGGACGAAAACATCGCTGTTAGTTTTTGTTAAAAAAAGCCATCTCCCGTAAGGTCCCTCAGCACTACTTAACACTACTTGGTACTACTACTGGTAAGTAGTAACTACTAGCAGATATACTAGTAGATCTGTTTTGAAGCAGCCTGCTAGTTACCACGGGCACCTTTGTAGTGTGCGGTCATGGTTTCTTGCCTCCATTCTTCCTGCCATATTGTCATCTTAATTCTCCGTTTTCTTGCTCTTTTGTATGTGTGCTTTGTTGCTAATAAGGATTCTTCTTCTTCCTGATTTTGTCACCAATATTAGGCATTATTTGGCTCAATGCCGCTGCCGCTCTGTCTGCCTTATGTGCTATTCCTTTTATATGTATGCCCATGTTCATATTATAACCTATTTGTATGCCAAGGTATTTATTACATCTAGACACACTCTCTAAATTAACCGGTCTGACAGTTATTGTTTTTAGCTTTCTTTCTTTTAGCACCTCTCTTCGACATCCAGATTTTGATTCTTTCCATTGTCCATGGTATACGCTTCTCTATTTCTTCCCTGTCGTTACCACATATAACCAACGCTAAATAATCAGCATACCTTGCGATGGTCGTTTCTTGCGTTGTCTCTACATTATCGTAATACAGGTTCCAGAGCGTCGATCCGAGCACTTATCCTTGTGGTACTCCGCATGACCTATCCATTGATAGGTGTTTCCCAATCAGTATTTTCCTATTTTCTAAGTAGTTACAGATGGGCTTAAGCAGATATGGAGCTGTTTTCCTTTTCTCTAGTTCAATGATTATTCTAGTTCACGGTGCTGACTTAAAGGCATCCAGCGTTAACATGACCACATACTTTTTTAAGTTCCGTTTTTTGCTCAATCTCCTCAACAAGTCTTTTGTTTATAATTATATTCAACATTACTTGGTAATACTACTGGTACCACTATTACTGGTAGATCTATGGGTAAATCTTTTAAAGCATCCTGTTAGTTACCACAGGACTCTTTGTAGTGCCATTTGCATTCCGAGAAGCTAAAAAGCTATAAATATTACACCGTTGAGACTGGCACGTCTGGTTTGCGATCGGTACAAAGACATTCGACGCTCCATCACAATGGAAGCAAAAATCTAATACAAATCACTGTCATTATCTGTTTAAGAAACCATTTTCTACGGGCATCTAAATAGTGCCGAGGTACCGTAACTACTTAACACTACTTGGTACTACTACTGGTAGAACTACTACTACTAGTAGATCTTTTCTAAAGCAGCCTGCTAGTTACCTCAGTCCTCTGTTTAGTGCCTAAAAAGCTATAATTAATATTGTTTAAGATTGATAATATTTAATCTTTGATATATTTTGTAGCTCTGTATTTTGTGTATTTCATGTATGTTGTTATGACTTCTTATTTTGACTGATAAATAATTCTAGTTGATGTCAGATAAAAAATTTGTCTGCTTTAATATAAATATTGATATAATAAATTTACTGACGTCGTAACATTGGTCTTCGGAGAACACTTCAAAGTATGAACAGGCCCAAAAGGACAGACCTTTGCAACTATCACGACTAGTTAACGGCTTTTTGCGATCAGATTATACTCTATCGACACTGGGGATAGCTGTCAGTTTCTGTAGGCACAACTTTACACTACTAAGTACTACCTACTGGTACCACTACTACTAGTAGACCTAACTCCGCCTGCGGCATGGGTGGCTAGAGTGAGTATGTATGCAGAAAAAGAGTTGAAGCACAAATTCAAATAAGCAAGGACTAGAATCTAAAGAATACCGGAGATGATGGTGGTCTTCAAATGAAAAGGAAGAGGACAAACAAAGAAACTTTAATTATAAGACCAGACAAAGGAAGGACTTACGTAGATATAATAAGAAGTATGAAAAAGAAAGTTGATACCAAAGGTAGTAAAAAGAAAACGTAAGCAAAACAAAAAATGGGGGAGTATAACTTAAGATAAAAGGGAATGACGAAAAGGATAGGCAAGAATTCAAAGAACTCCTTAAAACAAAGATGGATGCCATTGCGAAAGTTGGAACGAGACAAAAAATGCAAACTCTTATGGTTCTGGACATAGATAAACCAACACAAGGTAATGAAGTTAAGGAAGTGGTTCAAAAAAACTTAATGAAAGAGGTTTTCAGAATACAGAAATACAAATAAAATTGGAGGACAAGGTAAACGTAAGGGGACTAAAACATGCCTTCCTAAACATTGCAATAAAAGCAGCTAGGCACCTATTTAGTCAAAAAGTGATGAGAAACGGATGGAATAGATGGAAACTGCGGAGAGAAAGGCCATCTCAGGAATAACTGTTTCAATTAACAGAAGTGCTACCTTTGTAATATCGAGGAACACAAAGCAGAGACCACAAAATGTCCAAGGTTTAAAAAGCTGTAACAGGAACAAAGGAATGAGAAGACTGAAAGGCTCCAAAGCTTAGCGTGATTATTCAAGGCAATATAGACAGAGAGAGAGGCAATGGACCTCCGATGTAATGATAATCGCAGAAAAAAAGCCATTCAAGAAAGAATGTACATAAACAATAGGCTAAACGTAGCAATAGTAATAGAAACAAGAAACTAAGAATAAAAGGATCAAGCACCGGGAATGAATATGTTTGGTGATCCACTAAGGAGGTAGTCATCTTTGGTTGCTACATCTCTCCAAATGTAGACATACAGACTTGTACGGACTTTTTAATATCCATACGAAGTAACATCAGAAAACAAACAAGAGGTAGTTGTTGGAGGCGACTATAACTCCAAGTCCTCTTTATGGGGATCAAAGAAGGAAGATAATAGAGACAACATTCTGGTCGAGTGTTTAGCTGAGGATGACTTAGTAGTATTAAATCAGGGAGGTGCCCCATTCTTTATAAGAGGAGACAGTCAGCCCCATATAGACATTACCTTTTTTATCAAAAACATAAGCAAAAGAGTGGTAAACTGGCAGGTTTTAGATATAGAAACATTAGGCTACCATCAGCACATCACTTATGAAATAGGAAAGAATGACACGAATCAATGCACTACGAATATGGCAATAGAGGCTGGACATTCAAATATGTAGAGCTGTAGAGAAAGTTGGCCCAAAAAAAGAAGAAAGAAGGAATAAAGATACAACACTTCTCAGGGAAATAACCACAAAGGCATGCAACAAATATCTAATAAAGAAGACAATTCCCAAAAACAAAAAACCCGTCTACAGGTGGACGCAAGAAATTGCTGAAAAAGGAAATTCATGCCTGAAAGCGCAAAAAAACTGGCAAGGAAAAACAAAAAAACGACAATATCAGAAAAAGAGCAGCCCTGGATAATTACAGAGAACGCCGAGCAATACGGAAGAAAGCAATTGCTGATGAAAAAAAGTAAGCCTTGGAAGCAGTTGATGTAAGAGGTAGACAATGATATCTTGGGCAAGGGGTATAAAATTGTCACGGACAAGATAAGAGCCGCTCCACCGTCCGATTTAAAGGACGAGCAACAAATTAGAATTGCGGAAAAACTTCCCCCTAAACATGCAACAAGTGATTGGGACAAAATACTAGTCAAGGAGGCAGAAATTTCCTTCTTCACCAAAGAAGATCTTATCGCAGCTAATAACAGGACGAAGGACAAAAAGACGCCAGGACCAGATGGCCTCCCCCCTGAAATAGTTAAATCAGTTGTAGCTTACAGTGTTGCCAAATCCAGGGCTAAGCTTTGAGCGGTAGCCTAACCTAAAGATACAACACTACTCAGGGAAATAACCACAAAAGTATGCAACAAATATCTAATATTTAAGACAATTCCCAAAAACATTCCCTAAACATAGGGGAAAGCGCGGTGATGCGAGTGTCATGTGGCGTTCCGCAGGGATCGGTTCTGGGTCCGGTGCTGTGGAATATCTACTACGACGGCATTCTTAGACTATCGGTTCCAAGAGCAGTAAAACTTATAGGATACGCAGATGACCTAGCGGTAGTTGTCACAGACCGATAGTAGTAACCGCAAATAGAGTCCTGGAAGATATTACGCAGTGGCTATTCTCAAAACAGCTAAGCCTGGCACCACAGAAGACCGAGGTGGTAATCATTCTAGGGGACGTACCGTCAAGAACATTGAAATAAGAGTGGCAGACACATCAATAAGAAGCGGAGAGTATCTCAAATATCTCGGAGTTTTCATGGACGGGAACATGACAATGAGCCATGTGAGACATGTGGTAGAGAAAGCCGGAAAAGCCATTGGCAATATTAGCAGACTACTACCAAAAGGCCCCAGAGAAAGAAATGGGAATTCTTTTTAGCGTAATACAATCCATAATTCTGTATGGAGCTAATATATGGAAAAGAGCCATAAAAAAATGGATTTATAGGAACAAGCTACTCAGTGTTCAGCGAAAAGCAGTCATACGAATCGTAAGTAAGTGCATACAGGACGATCTCTACTCGAGCTATATTAGTCATTGTGGGAACTCCACCCATACACCTACTGGTGGTAGAGAGAAGCAAGAGAGCAACAAGAGTGGCAGGAAAACATTGATAAAGGACGATAGACACAATGGCTGATAATAAACCTAGAAATATGGACAGGACGAAGACATGTTTACGTGCCATACCACCTTACACAGCAATTATGCTTGGATTATGCATGGATACTTTCAGCATACAGCAAACATTTTAGACATGCAGAAAATGAAGTATGCATATACTGTAGCACAGTTGACACAGCAGAACACACGTTCTTCAAATAGGCAAGGTGGGAAATCGAAAGAAATGCCCTGGAAAACGACATAGGGAGAATAACCACTGAAACCATAGTAGCCAAAATCCTGGATACAGAAGAGAACTAGAGAGCCGTTACTAACTATGCTGAATTGGTAATAGACAGGAAAGAAAATGATATTAGACTGGCAGAAAGAAGGGATAACGATAACTAGAACACCCTCCAAGAAGCTCGTCCGCTCTTACATTCGTGCGTCAATTTCCCTAGATATATGCTTAATCTCTCTTTTTGTGTTGACATTTTTTTTAATAAGTTTTTGTGTTGTTTTTCTTGTTGGGTTTTATAATTTCTTTGTAGCCAGGCTATCTCCGAATCCCTGTGGGTGACATGTTTTTGGCTTTCTTTTTGGCGAGGGTATACGCAAGGGCGAAAGGAACTACACAGAGGCCCGACATATTTAGCAGGCTTTCTGTCCCCAGTGTCAATAGAGCGTTGAATGTCTATGTACCGATCGCAAACAGCCGTTTACCAGACGTGCCAGTTATAAAAATCAACTCTATAGGAACACTTTGAAGCAAAAAGCTCTTTATTATATCGAGAAACTTCTACAATGATCTGAGAATATATTCTTTCTGACGTTTAACAAAAAGTCAATTATTCAACAACTTTAACTTTTTTAAATAGCTGACCCTTGTGCTGTTCGCATAACAAACGGGCTGCCCTTGGCCTATATATATATAAATATATATATATATATATATAGGCCAAGGGCAGCCCGTTTGTTATGCGAACAGCACAAGGGTCAGCCCACAAAAACGTTAGTCGTCCCGGTTTCGAGCTCACCAAGGAACAGCTCTATAGTATAGAAGGGGTCAAAAACTATGTATCCCGCGTTTTTGGCTGGGACGACTTTTTCACTATCAACATCTCCATTATATACATTTTAGTTCCACAAAATTCCATATGAGGGGCGCTATTTTATATACATTCTGTATATACAGTGTGGAACAGCCAAATGGAAAAAATTCGATAACGAATAAATAAGAGCGTGTTGGAAAAAACGCTTGGAATTTGGACGTTGATTTGTATTTTTAGATGCGCATTTTTTCCAAAAAAAAATAATTATTTAGGGTGTGTTATGTGACAGTGGCTAATACCAATTTTCTTATTTTAAATACAACCCCCTTGTATATTATTTATTTTTTGAATTCTGCAGAAAGTTTTAGACAATGTCCCATACCTATCTTCAACTGTTTCGGAAATATTAAGTGTTACAACAAATGTATTACAAAAAATTAACATTAAAAAAAGGAAATTATTTTATTTCACAAATAATGTAAAAAAAATCCAAAAAAACATTAATTTTAAGGTAAGAGATGTTCAAAATGTTTGCCGCGAACGTCTTGGCAACATGCTAATCTGGTATAGAAATGTCTTCTGACGTTACTCAACATCTCAGGCGTGACTGATCTAATCGCAAGCATGATTCGTCTTTTTAAGTCATGTAAGTTAAGTGGTTTAGTTTTGTATACAATACTTTTGTCATATCCCCACAAAAAGAAGGCTAATGGCGTCAGATCAGGAGATCGTGCTGGCCATTCTATCGATCCGCGCCTCCCTATCCACCGATTTGAAAAATTTTGGTTCAGGTACTGGCGGACATTGATTTGGTAATGGGGCGGTGCTCCATCTTACTCAAACCATAGAATATCGGCAGGAACTTGTGGGTTTGCTGGATCAGGATATAAGTTTGTCAAAGTTGGCACGACATTATTTTGAAGCAGTTCTAAATATTTATCAAGTTGCCATCAATGAAAAAGGTACCTACGATATGATTTTCAACAATTCCTGTCCAAACATTAACTTTTTCAGGATAATGCGTATGTTCCTCTCTCATCAAGTGAGGATTCTCATTAGATCAATAGCGGCAATTTTGACGATTAACATGACCGTGAAGTGTAAATGTGCTCTCATCAGAAAACAAAACAGCTTCTAATTGGATCACATTGTTATCTAACATTTCCATCATTTGTTCACAAAAATACGTTCTCCTGTCGAAATCGTCTTCCATGAGCTCCTGAGTTGGCATCAATTTATAGGGATGCATTTTACTTTCCTTTAATATTCGAAAAATTGATGTGTGGCTAATGTTGAATAGTGAGGCTGCTTTTCGACCAGAATTATGTGGATTTTCTTGAAACTCAAGCATAACACCCAATTTCGCATCATTGCTTAGTTTATTGGAAACTACTTTTTTTGTCTGTCTTACATGATTAAGCTCGCGAATCTGTTTTTCTATTTTGCTAATTGTATCTTGGGATATAGGCGGCAAATTTGGAAATTTTTCGTGAAATAAGCGAGAAATTTCCATTTGTGTCCGTGTGTTATCTCCATAACCAATCATTTGTAGAATGGTTATTTTGTGCATTTCTGTTAAATGAACCATTTTTCTGATATTATTACGTACAGTTAACGAAATTCAAAAGACAAAAGCACTGACACTGATCACTACTGTCATGCAGACGACAAGTTGCTAAGGCTGAGTTTTATACGAAAATAAACAAAACTGTTTTTGTATTTTTTTTATTTCATATCAGTAAAAAGGAACGCAATAATGGTTTTTGCTTATTTTCTCAATATTAAGAGCTAAATGGGAAATAAATATTGAGTGTAATGTAGCGAATTTGTGAAATAAAATAATTTTTTTTTAATGTTAATTTTTGTAATACATCTAAAAACACTTAATATTTCCGAAACAGTTAAAGATAGGTATGGGACATTGTACATGAATTATGTCTTAAATTTTCTGAAGAATCCAAAAAATAAATAATATACAGGGGGTTGTTTTTAAAATAAGAAAGTTGGTATTGGCCACTGTCACATGACACACCCTTTATAATTATTTTTTTTGAAAAAATGCGCATCTAAAAATACAAATCGACGTGTCCAAGCGTTTTTCCTAACACGCTCTCATTTATTTGTTATCGAATTTATTCCATTTGGCTGATCCACACTGTATATTAAATATGGCTACCGCTCAATGGTTAGCCCTGGATTTGGCAACACTGTAAGCTAAAGCGCAAAGCAGTATGTTGGGTCCATTGTTAATTTTCTTTTTTTCTTATATATTCTTTTATACTTAGACCTATGTATTAGTTCGATAAATAGGATAAGGCACCACTTATGAACTATTCTCTAGCATGTTAACGGCAAGTAAATAAAAAAAAATCCAGAGTAATATGTGTTTAAAATAATCTTTAATTACTCAGGATACCTAAAAAAGGGTAGCATATTAAAGTCATGTACTTGATCACGTTTTTAAATTTTACGGTAACAATATAGATAACAATAGACTTTAATTAGAATATCCTATATCTTAATACTGTGTGTTTTGATGTAATTCGATTATTCATAAAATGTAAGCAAAAAAATACTCCTAAATAAAATAGTTATTACCAATTTGATTTTAAGTAATATAACATTACTTTAATTTCTTTCGTAATTTTTTATTACAAAATTCCTTAGGGTATGTTTTTTATTTTTAGTTCTATTACAAGCAAATTTACACTGTAATATCAAGGTTATTTTAAATAAAACACCCTAAACTTTCTAAATCTATTATGTAGCATATATAATTATCTTTTAAACTTTATTAGAGTTTCCTGTAACTAAATTTTCTAGTTAATAATAATAAAACATCCTGCCATCTTTCCCGTCGTCGCGGCGGCGGGCGTACTGGTCACACGGCGCCAACTGTACCGGTCTCTTGCGATAATTTTTAATTTTTTTGGCGATTAATTTTGTATTAACATGGGCGGTAAACATATTTGTGACTATCAAGTCAGTTTTTATTGTTATGGAAGACACTAAAATCCAATGAATACAAATATTCATTTACCTGAAACCTTAATCATTGAAAACTTTTTCGATCAAATCGAAAATTGTTGTGGTAGTGCCCGGAATCCTACCCCTGTACTATTTAGCAGATCATTTAAAAAATATTATTTCCACAAAGGTTTTTTGAAACTGCTAATGGTGCAAATTGTATAAATGTCATCAATGAAGTCTTACTTAATTTGACTCCCAAATTCACTAGGTGTTGCAGTGATAATATTTCTCTGCCCACACCTACATATTATACTTCGTTAAAAGTTTTACCAACGATTACGCGAGCATTAAAAGTTCGAAAGGAAGTATGTGTTAAATATTTAAATACTACCGACCTTCCTAATTAAATAATTGAATTTTGTAAACTAATAGCGTATGAGAATGAGAAACGTCCATTTGGTAGTTCAAAAGTGCCATCCAAAGATATTGTTGAATTCCCTTAAGAATTAACAAAAAAAAAATTAAACAATGATCAAGATCAAGGGTATCAGTAAATAACAATATTAAAAAACTTGTAAATATTGAATGTTATTTTTTAAAATTAAGCAGTATTTACCGTTTGTAATAAACGGAAAAAATATTTTACAGATAGACTTCCTTAAATTGACCAACCCTTTTTGATACTTGATTCTTAGTTGGTCGAATTTCTATTTTTATGTTAGTTTACAATGTACATATATATTATCTTCATTTGCTAAAACTACAAATTAAATATTTTTTAGTAATAACACAACTTTACTTACACGAAACCCCTCGTACACTAGTATTTGCTGGGCGAAATTAAAAATCAAACGCACGACGAAGAGTGCGTCAATATTATATTATTTTAACGAACATGTAAACATGTTAACCGTTAAAGAGAATGTTTATGAAAATTGTAAACGCGGCAGGGCTAACCAAAATCTGATCGACATATTTTTTATACTTGGGCTGACCTTAACTGCATTCTGGTATACGGGACGACTTTGGTATGATTCACATATAAAAAAAATGAATTCCAACACATTTTCTGATATAAATGATTCTATTACAATTTTAAATTACATATTTTTAATACATTCATGTTTTTTTAAATTGTTTTGTTTTATCTACTTTTAAATAAATGTTTTTAATATTTTGTTTGTTTATTATGCTCTAACTTCTGAAACTTTTGTATGTTGGTTGAGTGTTATTGATACTTTTTTTGCTTCTAAATACGGGTGTGACCTATGTTGCGCCCTCTACAAATTACATCTAAGTATAGGTATTAAAATATGATTTCTTGTGCCCAAAAAACCCCAGTTCCAAATTTTCATGTGTACATATCCGTAAACATTAAAATTATTGCAAAAAGAAATCTTAAAATTCAACCTTCATCACCCAGTACCTTCCTTATTAGCAACATTTTATTCAAGCAACTTGGTTCAAATCGTAATATTTTTAAGTGAGGAATCTACCATACTTTTATGTACAATTACCTAGGGACAACCTTGTATACCAGAACAATTTAATTATAATAGGTAACTATTTCACTGTTTGAAAAATCTCAATTTTTATGTTTATCTATCATTATAAAATATGATTTCTATTATTAAAATATTGTGCAATGCTATTTCATTTTAGCAAAGTAATTTTGTATCACTCGCGTAATATATCTCACCCGCGAACCCTTTCATAAATTCTTTCTAAAATCCATCTGTAAATCAAATAATACCCTCTTATACCATGCAGCTTTTCCGTTCTTTAGCATGTCCAGTGCATATATTACTTTATACTCTATTACGTACGGGCCCAATTCCTCTTCTTTATTTTAAAGTTTAGTTTGTCGTCTTTTATCATCGAATAGCTGTATAATGTAGTTTTTCCATATTTTTACACGCTTTATATTAGCTTTACTCGTATCTATCTATCTATGTAATAAATCTTTGGACACGATTTTTACCCACTTAAAAACATTGGATCGACTTGAAACTTTGTTTACTTTTAAAGGACCGATGACAATACAATAATTTCATAAATTTTTAGAGATCCTGGCCAGGATTATATATATATATATATATATATATATATATATATATATATATATATATATATATATATATATATATATATATATATATATATATATATATATATATATAAAAGTGTTTTATATGGATTAAAAATGGGGGATATCTTCCATAAATTTAATTTAAATACGTTTGACGCTTGAACTACTCTCCAACAGATGTCGCTAAATTGTAGATTGTAGATTGTAAGGTGGGTCGTGAAGGCCATGCTGCCTCTCAAGCACTTTGACCTTTTAGATCTTTTGTGCATAACCCTTAATCTATTCAAGGCCCGGGATTCCGAGACTTTGAGTAAAGTTTATCAGTTTCCTGGGGGCTAAGTTTCTGATATCGAATGGCTTTAGAAAGGCCCCTTCCAGAAACTTGAGCCTCTTGCAGAAAAGCGCTGGGCATTCGCAAAGCAAATGTTATGCAGTTTCAGCGAAGTTTTCGCAGTAGCGGCAACTATCACTCTCTGTTTTGCCCATATTTTTCAGGTGATACCTTAGAGGGCAGTGTCCAGTGAGGAGTCCCGTCACCAGTTTCAAGTCTTTCTTGACTAACTCGAGAAGCTGTTTAGCTTTCCTTGGCGAAAGACTTACTAGCCTTTTTGCTTGCCTTTGTCCTGGCACTTTATGCCAGTGAGATTTCATTTCATCTGTTTTCCAGCGTCAAACCTCTTCTTTCAAGTGGGCTCTACAAAGTACACAAAAGGGTTCTGGGCCGGAAAATTTTGTATTTGCCCCTTCTTTGGCAAGGCAATCTGCTTCTTCGTTGCCTTTAACTCCCTTGTGACCTGGAACCCACATCAGAGTAACCTGATTGTTTGCTGCCAGTTGTCTCAGGGACTATTTATAGTGTCAAGTCAGCTTAGACTCACAAGTGTATGACTTCAGAGCTTTTAGTGCTGCTTGGCTATCTGATAAAATATAGATTTCTTTCGATGCACTCCTGGGTACATGTCTCTATGGCATGTAATTCTGCTTGAAAGATGGTTGTGGTATTACCAAGGGGTTTTGAGAGCCTAAAATTTGGCCCTATAACGCCCACTTCAACCCTTTCATTAATCTTGGATCCATTAGTATACCTTACTAAAGCATCCCTTTCTAGTTGAGGTCTGTTTTCTGTGCAAACTTGGTGTTGTTTATAACCACTTCAAACTGCATTTCGAAGTCGTACCTAACTGGCATGATATTTGTCGGCTTAGACATGGATAATATTTTCCAAAATCTTCAAATGTCCATTCCGATTTCTTGCTCTAAGATTTTATGTCTGGCTTAGTCTGAAGGCACTGATTGCTGCTCCTTTCATTACACATAAGTGCAATGGTGGAAGGTTCAGTGATTCCCAAACAAGCTAGCCGCTGCACTTTCTACAGCTTGACTTGTGCCGAAATTTGTTGCATTTTTGGCCACCATATCAGTAGTTAAACAACACCGGTTCAAGCGCAAAGGAGTGGGGGGAGGAGTGGGGGTAGGAGTGGGGGGTAGTGGTGGGGGAGGAGTGAGGGTAGGAGTGGGGGTAGGAGTGGTGGAGTGGGGGCAGTGGTGGAGTGGGGGGTGAAGTGGGGGAAGTGACAGGTGAAGGAGTGGGGAAATGACATTGTTGACATATGACATTGTTGACATATGACATTGTTGACATATGACATTGTTGACATATGACATTGTTGACATGTGACATTGTTGACATGTGACATTGTTGACATGTGACATTGTTGCCATTGTTTACATACGGCATGTTGCCATTGTTACCATTGTTGACATATAACATCATTGTTTACATTGTCCCCATCGACTCGATTAAGAGGGTTACGTAAGCACGTTGAAAAGTGGTGTGACGTAAGCGTTGAAAAAAACTTGGCTTCTCGGAGGTTCGAACCTTAATCCTTTGCCTTACTAAACGGATAGCTATACCATGTAGCTACTACGCATATTAATTTTATCGTGCAAGATTGGATATACAAATATATATTTGTGACATCATTTTTAATAAAAATAACCTTGAACTGCGCTACCAGATAACTTTGTTATCGTATACTTAAATGAGGTGTAATATTGATTGCGACAGAGATAATAATTACACACGCACATAGTCCCAGTTTAAATGTGTGCGATATTGTTGTACATGTACAGGGTATGTCACAAATTAAGAAGTCAAAAGAACCTTAACGAATGTTGGCATGGGAAAAATTGTTTTTATGAAAATTCCCATACGCTAATCTTAAGATACGCCGTTCTAAATATAAAGGGGTGCATTCACTGTTGCAAGAGATCTAATTCAAAAAATCAAAGCACTGAGTTATCGTCTACTTAAAGGAGGTGTAATATTGATTGCGACAGAGATAATAATTACACACGCACATAGTCACAGTTTAAATGTGTAAGATATTGTTGTACAAGTACAGGGTATGTCACAAATTAAGAAGTCAAAAGAACCTTAACGAATGTTGGCATGGGAAAAATTGTTTTTATGAAAATTCCCATACGCTAATCTTAAGATACGCCGTTCTAAATATAAAGGGGTTGGAAATTCCGATTAAATTAAATCAAATTTTAAAGTTCGAGAAGCTAAACAAAATTTCAGTTAACGTCTATGCTTTAGAATTAAATAAAACAGAGAAGAGATAATTTTACATAGTTATACCTGTTGTGTTTACTAAAAATAAAATGAAACGTCACGTCAATTTGTTACTAATACAAGATCAGTATTTTCGGAAATTAAATGATTATAAAGCGCCACCTATCGACAATGAAAATGTTGAAATCAAATATGTTTGGATAAGTACGAGGTATGTCGTAAATTAGGAAGTCAAAAGGACCTTAACGAATGTTGGTATGCGACCCATCAAACGATTCAGCGTTGCTTAAAGTACGTCAAGTGTCACGAGAGTACGTTAAATGTCACGTGAGTACGTTAAATGTCACGTGAGTACGTCAAGCGTCACGTAAAACGTCACGTGTCACGTTATACGTAATGTGTCACATTAAACACACACACACACACACATGTTGAATATTTTTGTTCATGTACAGGGAATGTCACAAATCAAGAAGTCAAAAGGTCCTTAACGAATGTGGCATGTGACCCATCAAACGATTCAACGTTACGCAAAGTATGTCAAGCGTCACGTGAGTACGTTTAAAAACATACACACATGCACAACAACGTGACATGTCACATTAGTAGACATTGTTAACATATGACATTGTTGTCTTTGTGTACATACAGCATTGTTGACTGCCATTGTTTACATAGGGCATTGTTGACATATGACATTGTTGCCATTGTTTACATATGGCATTGTTGACTGCCATTGCTTACACACACATGACATTGTGGACATATGACATTGTTGCGATTGTTTACATACGGCATTGTTGACTGCCATTGTTTGCATAGAGCATTGTTGACATATGACATTGTAGCCATTGGTGACATTGTTGCCATTGGTGACATTGTTGCCATTGTTTACATACGGCATTGTAGACATATGTCTTCAAATTTCCCTTATACTTGAATACTATGAGACTACATATGTTTTTATTTAATGTCATTACGGAATTTTGGAAAATTTGGGAAGCAAGATTTTCGATACATAATCTTTATTTCATTCACATATTCATTATATTTAAATCAATTTTCGGTGATAATGTATTATCGTATCGATCGTCGGTAAAACATCTAAACCATGACAATAAAACCCACAATAATCTTTTTAAAAAATAAAATTACTTAATAAATTCAAAGTTTACGAGAGATGAAAAGTATGACAGTGACATTGAGCGAAGGGTGTTGGCAGGAAAACAAATGAATGGGGCTCTGCATAGCTTTATGAATAGCCAGAAAGTGTCAAAAAAGACACGTCTGGCTGTGCATAGAAGTGTGTTGGTTCCTACACTTATGTATGGTAGTGAATGTTGGGTTTGGCAGAAGAAGCATGAAAATAGGATTAATACTGCGGAGATGAGTAGTCTGAGAAGTATAGCCGGAGTGACTCGGTTGGATAAAGTAAAGAATAGTGAGATTAGAGAACGCTGTGGTGTAAAAGAAGATGTGGTTACAAAGATAGATGAAGGAATGCTTAGATGGTTTGGACACGTTGAAAGGATGGATGAAGAAAGATTGACGAAACAAATTTATAAAGCGAGTGTGAATGGACAAGTCGGTCGACCTCGGAGAACATATCTTGATCAGATCAACATTGTTTTGAGGAAAGGCCAGTTTTAGAGTACCAACAACCGACGAGCATAGAACCGTAGCAAGTGGAAAGAAGTGGTCTCTGCCTACCCCCATGGGAAAAAGGCGTGACTTTATGTATGTAATAAAATCTCAAGAGTACCAACGACCAAGAACACTAATGCAAGTAGTTCATTGTATTTAAAACAATTTTCGATCGTACCGATCGTCGGTAAAACATCGAAACCATGACAATAAAAACCCCAATAATCTTTATTAAAAATAAAATTACTTAAAATCTCATGAATCAAACAAACAAGAATTAGCTTAAGTCCTTATGATGACATTTATTGCCTGGGACTATCGATACTCTTCCTTTTGGGTCATTATAGTTTAAATAAATATATATTTTTTTCACCCTAGCACATCTCTTTAGTTAAAGAAATGAATAGTTTGATCCTTATTCAGCTTTTAGACGATACATATCTCTAAAGGTAGTGTCAAGTCCGGGATGCGTACGCGCTCGCTGGCCGCTGCGAAAATAATATAGATGGGTATATATACAGGGGGGCGCATGAACTGGCAAAACTTTTGGAACTATTGGAAAAAATATATTTTTAACAAAAAAAAACCTTGGTTAAAAGAACTATTTAAGCTCCCTTTTTTCATGTATCACGCAATAAATCGTCTTGTGACGTCATCAAAAGATTCAGCATTACGCAAAGTACGTCGACCATCACGTTAAACGTCATGTAAGTACGTCAAGCGTCCCCTTAAACGTCACGTGTGTACGTTGAATGTAAACACAGCGACGTTAAACGTCACGTGTGTATGTCAAACGTAAACGTCACGTTAAACGTCACGTGTCACATAAAAACACACACACACACCAGTTTGATTTAAACAATCTGCATGGTTAAAGCCCTATATCGAGCTGAACAATCGTTTAAGGACTACAGCTACCAGTTTATTTGCAAAGAATGAATTAAAATTCTCGAACAACGCGGTGTTCGTCAAAACAATGGAAAATAAACGCTTCCGCAGTTGGTAAGTTCATACGAGGGTCGTTACAGATCAAAAAATTTAATTTCTAGCGTCAGATTTCACAATAGATCAATTTTTGATGATAATTTAATACGCAAAGTACGTCGACCGTCACGTTAAACGTCACGTGAGTACGCCAAGCGTCACGTTAAACGTCATGTGAGTACGTCAAGCGTCACCTTAAACGTCACGTGTGTACGTCAAACGTAAACACAGCGTCACGTTAAACGTCACGTGTGTATGTCAAACGTAAACGTCACGTGTCACATAAAAACACACACACACACACACCAGTTTGATTTAAACAATCTGCATGGTTAAAGCCCTATATCGAGCTGAACACTCGTTTAAGGACTACAGCTACCAGTTTATTTGCAAAGAGTCAGTTTAAACTCGCGAACAACGCGGTGTTCGACAAAAGAATAGAAAATAAACGCTTTCGCAGTTAGTAAGTTCATACGAGGGTCGTTACAGGACAAAAAATTTAATTTCTAGCGCCAGATTTCACAATAGATCAATTTTTGAAAGCGAACGAGCAAGATATTTTAAAACATTTTAGTCATTTGAAAATTGCAGGACCTCGAAAATTTAAAGTTGGCGCCATTGTACGAATTAGTAAAGCCAAACACGTTTTTAAGAAAGGTTATACACCCAATTGGTCAACGGAATTATTTAAAATCACAAAATGTAAGATAACCAATCCTGCAACGTATCTTCTGGAAGATATGATGGAGGCACAAATCAAAGGAGCCTTCTACGCGGAAGAATTACAGAAAACTGCTAATCTTGATATCTACTTAGTAGAAAAGGAACTTGGACGCAAAGGAAATAAAATGTACGTCAAATGGTTAGGCATAAAAGGCAACATTTGTTTAATTATGAACAAAAATCGACTTTTAAGTGGAGGGGAGGAAGGTTACAAATATGCGCGAGTTATATGCATCATTTCCGCTGACTTCTATTAGAACCATTTTTGCGACGCAGCAATTCTAGAAGCTTCCAGAAATTGCTTATCTAAAAAAAATGTCACGCTCGCATTTTCCTTTGTTTAACTTTATTATAAAATAAGCATTATGTATTAAAATTAATCAATTTTGACTTTATTTCTAAATTTTTAGCTTCGTTGTTATATATTTTTTATATTATATTTATAATTTTGTTAAAGTAAAAGTTTTTTTTAAAATAATTTAAAACGAATTATAAAATTCGCGTCATTGGCAGGTGGATGTCAGTCATCATGTGCAGCAGTCAAGACAGTAATCATTTTAGTATGACGTCGAGTAGTGATGATAGCGTGAGTAGTGACTTTGAAATGTCCGAATTCGTATTGCCGGGGTCTCCTTCCATAGAAACAATTGTTCAATCCTACGAAGATGCTGCCAAACGTGAAGTGCATTACTTACTGCTAACGACATATATGTTGTCAGAATATGAAGTTCGATGTGGCCTTAGTCCTGCGCGGACGTTTTCTCCGACAATCATTTTGGCTAAACATTTTGGGCCTACTAAAATATCTTTTGACGATTTTGAATGGGGTACCCTCATCAGTATTTTGAAGAAAAGGATGGAAGATTTTTTTCATGAGATGTTACCTACGTATCCCGATGAAGCCGATGATAACACCACCATAACGTTTCACTGTGGCGATTATTGTACCATCATGCAACAAGTTTATGATGATACCAAGTTCCTGGTTTTAAGAAAACACGACGTTGAGTACTATTTGTGCGAAGAGGATGTTCAAGAAATTCTTAAAATCCACGCGCATTTGCTGACGCATCGAGTAAATTTATTAAACAAACTTAGTTTCTGTTCATATTATCACAATATTATTGGTTTTTGTAAACTGCATGGTGAATTATCGTTATCATTATTGTCGGAAATACTTCCAAATGATTTGTTAAATAGTGCATTGAGAGAGTTTATCTACTTTTATAGAATTACCACAATTAATGATTTAAATAAATAATTTTTTTAAAAAGTTTTGTTTTATTTGTTCCCCGAAATTTTAAGTTTCTATAAATATACTGTAAATAATATTTGTTAATCATTTAAGATGCTGTGCCCTACTTAAAGTTTGAAGAAACAATTGAAATCTCTACTATTAAAGCTAATTTCATTTTACGAATAACATGTAATTTTTTTTTAAATTGTTGATTTGTGCATGAAATTTTTTTAAAATCGATCTTTTCTTCATTTAACGTTCATAAACCATTAAGGCTTATTTGACTAGCCAATATGAAAACAATTGCTTAAATTTCAGATATTAAATAAATTCTATAACATTTCTACATATAATATAAGAGTGTAAGAATTTTAGTAGTAAAATAAATATTTTAATTTTTTATGCGTGTTAATACTACTGGGAAACCATTACGCGAAAATGAATGGATGTACTGTTGTGGCCAAGGCACGTGGGTTAGAGGTGATCCTCGTGGAAGCAAATATGATGGGTACATGAAATGATTATAATATGATATTGTTTCTTGAAAATATAATTGAATGCAAAAATTACAATTAGTCTTTTAATAACTGATGCTATTGCTGACATTGATATAAGTTTGACCTGGTAATTCAGGAATGCTTGAATCTACGTTTCTATAGAATATGTATTATAAATATATTTGCATAGTTGTTGCTCTGTTGTGTTTTCAAGTGTCACGCTTATTATGGGTAAGAAACATTTTTGTTAATTTTTATTTATTTAATTTCTATGTTAGAAAAAAATAATTGTAACTATTTTATTCTAAATAAAGAAATTTTGTCGGTGTTTTTAACGGACGATCAATTTTTCTATCGACTTTTTTTTTTTTTTAACTTTATTAAGCAATGGTTTTTTAAAATATAAAAATATTAAGTGATTTTAAGTTTTAAAGTAAAGAAATCAAATCTTGTAACACCTTCAATAAGCATTTATAATTAAAATATTGTGTTTCTGTTTTAAATCTTAAATTACACAGAGGACATCTTAAATGCATAATGATATGACGACGACTTATCTTTTTAAACGCTTTGTAACAGAAATTACAAATTTGTATTTTTACAGATTTCTTTAAACTTAGCAAATTCATTGTTTTTGCACTAAATCTAAAAGAAAAACAAAAAAAAAGCGCATACAGTGACCGCTTACCTTAAATATATTTTACCTACGGTTTAAAATCTATAAAAGGAAAAAACAAAAAGTGCATTTTTACTAGAATTTAAAACGAGATGGATAAGTAACTAAAACTTTTTTAATTGTGTTTTTATTTTAAATTTTTACCCTTTACAAAATTTTAGGAAATTTTCAAAATACTTTTATTTTAAGTTATTTTTCGTCATTTAAAAAATAATTTAAACACCACTCACAAATAAAATTTTTGTCTATTCTTAGTTACTCGACTATTTATTAATCTAGACAAATCTTTGATGCAGCAATAGTTATATTTAATTTTACAATTCTCATCATTTGAGCTTCATAATTATTTAATTTTTGATAATACTGATTTTTAATCAAATTTGTTATTTTTTACACACTAGTTTTCAATTTAAAATTGCTTTACAGACAGACGATTAGAAGACCTTATATACCAGAGTTAGGGGAGCATTACCCCCGCATCAAAGAGTAAGTAAACAAAACCATTTGCTAATTATTTCTACAAATCTTACTTTGGTGTTGGTAGTTTTAACAATAAATTTAATTTCCAACTAAAATTTCTTAGGCTAACTTTTTTTATGCTAATTTTTGTATTAACATAAGGTTTTAATCATTTTAGATATTTTTTTACTAAATTAAAAATTCTTTGTGTCAATTTTAGTACATTAAATTTTAATTAAAACTTTTTTTTTTTACAGGCTAAACCCATCATAATTATGATGGGTTCTCGTGCAGGTAACCCACCTCCATCAATGATATGCGTAGGGGATGTGGGCCCCTACAGTATATATATGGAGGTACTCGAGAGCGAGACATGGGTTTGTGCATTAAGGTATAAATTTATCTATGATTTTATATTTTTATTTTACAAATGTTTTTTTTTATGTTGCAGATAATGGGCCTATTCTACTTTAATTATGTAAAGTAATTAAAAAAAAAACTTTGAGTTAAATAAAGGAAATGAATGAATATTGTTTCGTTTCAATTATTTTTGAAAGTAACGTTCGACACATGCCTCAAACATTTGACAATTATTTCAGTTAATTAACGTAGAAAATGTTAAAATGTTCAAAATTTAAGTAAATATCTAAAATTGGATTTAAAACTAAAAAAGTACTCGAAAAAATCATTTTAACAGTATCATACAAATAAAAATGTTTATAAAATTAATTTTTGGTTTTAAAATATAAGTGTTAAAAATAAATTTAAAAAGTTAAACAAAAGAAAATTAATTTAAATAAAATGAATATGTGAATGAAATAAAGATTATGTATCGAAATTCTTGCTTCCCAAATTTTCCAAAATTCCGTAATGACATTAAATAAAAACATATGTAGTCTCATAGTATTCAAGTATAAGGGAAATTTGATCACATATGTCAACAATGCCGTATGTAAACAATGCCGTATGTAAACAATGGCAACAATGCCGTATGTAAACAAGGTCAAAAATGGCTACAATGTCATATGTCAACAATGCCGTATGTAAACAATGTCATATGTCAACAATGCCCTATATAAACAATGGTAGTCATCAATGCCATATGTAAACAATGGCAACAAGTCATATGTCAACAATGTTAACATTGCCAGGATCCAAACCCCTGCCACGCCTCTGGACCATATTCGTGTACCGAACGAAATGTACAACGTCTCCGTCACTGGTTTTCTAATGTTGTAATACCATTATAATTATTTTAAATAAATGTTTAAGAAAAATTGGATGTTTTATTAAAACACTATGTGTATTCATCATCAACTTTTATATTACATGTAGATTTAAATTTTCGTTTTACAATTTTTAAGATAAATTTTAAAATTAAAACAAAAATAGATGCCAATATTACACAAGTCATTGCAAAAACATTATCGACTTTATTTTTCATGCTCTCTTTTGTTGGAATATCGGACTAAATTTCTTTAATTTCAAATGCTGCAGCCAAATGGGGGCGGCCACAATCGTAAGATCCTTGGTATGTTAAGCTGTATTTCCCTTTCTCGAAATGGCTAATATACGGCTCATAGGTAGCAGTCACTCTGTTGGGTAGGAATGTGACTTTATCACCCAAGTCAAGAAGAACGCTTGTACCATATGGTGTTTTGGTTATTTTCGCAGCATAAATTGCTTGAGGAACTCCTATTGGTAGCTCCTGCAGATTTACTATAGGTTTCCGTGCTGTAATGGAGGAAACTTCGTTTAATTTTTCCAAATTCATCTAAAATCAAAAATAAGAATATTTTGTGAGACAAAACACACACAACAATAATTTAAACTTACTTTTTTCTTCTTGGAGCACTTGCACGCAAAAATCTATCAACGTTTAATGTGAATAGTCAAATGGTACTAAACCGTATGGCTTTTTTCTTTTTATATCTTCAAGGATGTTTATAAAAAAAATTTAGAAATAAAGTCAAAATTGATTAATTTTAATACATAATGCTTATTTTATAATAAGGTTAAACAAAGGAAAATGCGAGCGTAACATTTTTTTAGATAAGCTATTTCTGGAAGCTTCTAGAACTGCTGCGTCGCAAAAATGGTTCTAATAGAAGTCAGCGGAAATGACGCATATAACTCGCGCATATTTGTAACCTTCCTCCCCTCCACTTAAAAGTCGATTTTTGTTCATAATTAAACAAATGTTGCCTTTTATGCCTAACCATTTGACGTACATTTTATTTCCTTTGCGTCCAAGTTCCTTTTCTACTAAGTAGATATCAAGATTAGCAGTTTTCTGTAATTCTTCCGCGTAGAAGGCTCCTTTGATTTGTGCCTCCATCATATCTTCCAGAAGATACGTTGCAGGATTGGTTATCTTACATTTTGTGATTTTAAATAATTCCGTTGACCAATTGGGTGTATAACCTTTCTTAAAAACGTGTTTGGCTTTACTAATTCGTACAATGGCGCCAACTTTAAATTTTCGAGGTCCTGCAATTTTCAAATGACTAAAATGTTTTAAAATATCTTGCTCGTTCGCTTTCAAAAATTGATCTATTGTGAAATCTGGCGCTAGAAATTAAATTTTTTGTCCTGTAACGACCCTCGTATGAACTTACTAACTGCGAAAGCGTTTATTTTCTATTCTTTTGTCGAACACCGCGTTGTTCGCGAGTTTAAACTGACTCTTTGCAAATAAACTGGTAGCTGTAGTCCTTAAACGAGTGTTCAGCTCGATATAGGGCTTTAACCATGCAGATTGTTTAAATCAAACTGGTGTGTGTGTGTGTGTGTTTTTATGTGACACGTGACGTTTACGTTTGACATACACACGTGACGTTTAACGTGACGCTGTGTTTACGTTTGACGTACACACGTGACGTTTAAGGTGACGCTTGACGTACTCACATGACGTTTAACGTGACGCTTGGCGTACTCACGTGACGTTTAACGTGACGGTCGACGTACTTTGCGTATTAAATTATCATCAAAAATTGATCTATTGTGAAATCTGACGCTAGAAATTAAATTTTTTGATCTGTAACGACCCTCGTATGAACTTACCAACTGCGGAAGCGTTTATTTTCCATTGTTTTGACGAACACCGCGTTGTTCGAGAATTTTAATTCATTCTTTGCAAATAAACTGGTAGCTGTAGTCCTTAAACGATTGTTCAGCTCGATATAGGGCTTTAACCATGCAGATTGTTTAAATCAAACTGGTGTGTGTGTGTGTTTTTATGTGACACGTGACGTTTAACGTGACGTTTACGTTTGACATACACACGTGACGTTTAACGTCGCTGTGTTTACATTCAACGTACACACGTGACGTTTAAGGGGACGCTTGACGTACTTACATGACGTTTAACGTGATGGTCGACGTACTTTGCGTAATGCTGAATCTTTTGATGACGTCACAAGACGATTTATTGCGTGATACATGAAAAAAGGGAGCTTAAATAGTTCTTTTAACCAAGGTTTTTTTTTGTTAAAAATATATTTTTTCCAATAGTTCCAAAAGTTTTGCCAGTTCATGCGCCCCCCTGTATATATACCCATCTATATTATTTTCGCAGCGGCCAGCGAGCGCGTACGCATCCCGGACTTGACACTACCTTTAGAGATATGTATCGTCTAAAAGCTGAATAAGGATCAAACTATTCATTTCTTTAACTAAAGAGATGTGCTAGGGTGAAAAAAATATATATTTATTTAAACTATAATGACCCAAAAGGAAGAGTATCGATAGTCCCAGGCAATAAATGTCATCATAAGGACTTAAGCTAATTCTTGTTTGTTTGATTCATGAGATTTTAAGTAATTTTATTTTTAATAAAGATTATTGGGGTTTTTATTGTCATGGTTTCGATGTTTTACCGACGATCGGTACGATCGAAAATTGTTTTAAATACAATGAACTACTTGCATTAGTGTTCTTGGTCGTTGGTACTCTTGAGATTTTATTACATACATAAAGTCACGCCTTTTTCCCATGGGGGTAGGCAGAGACCACTTCTTTCCACTTGCTACGGTTCTATGCTCGTCGGTTGTTGGTACTCTAAAACTGGCCTTTCCTCAAAACAATGTTGATCTGATCAAGATATGTTCTCCGAGGTCGACCGACTTGTCCATTCACACTCGCTTTATAAATTTGTTTCGTCAATCTTTCTTCATCCATCCTTTCAACGTGTCCAAACCATCTAAGCATTCCTTCATCTATCTTTGTAACCACATCTTCTTTTACACCACAGCGTTCTCTAATCTCACTATTCTTTACTTTATCCAACCGAGTCACTCCGGCTATACTTCTCAGACTACTCATCTCCGCAGTATTAATCCTATTTTCATGCTTCTTCTGCCAAACCCAACATTCACTACCATACATAAGTGTAGGAACCAACACACTTCTATGCACAGCCAGACGTGTCTTTTTTGACACTTTCTGGCTATTCATAAAGCTATGCAGAGCCCCATTCATTTGTTTTCCTGCCAACACCCTTCGCTCAATGTCACTGTCATACTTTTCATCTCTCGTAAACTTTGAATTTATTAAGTAATTTTATTTTTTAAAAAGATTATTGTGGGTTTTATTGTCATGGTTTAGATGTTTTACCGACGATCGATACGATAATACATTATCACCGAAAATTGATTTAAATATAATGAATATGTGAATGAAATAAAGATTATGTATCGAAAATCTTGCTTCCCAAATTTTCCAAAATTCCGTAATGACATTAAATAAAAACATATGTAGTCTCATAGTATTCAAGTATAAGGGAAATTTGAAGACATATGTCTACAATGCCGTATGTAAACAATGGCAACAATGTCACCAATGGCAACAATGTCACCAATGGCTACAATGTCATATGTCAACAATGCTCTATGCAAACAATGGCAGTCAACAATGCCGTATGTAAACAATCGCAACAATGTCATATGTCCACAATGTCATGTGTGTGTAAGCAATGGCAGTCAACAATGCCATATGTAAACAATGGCAACAATGTCATATGTCAACAATGCCCTATGTAAACAATGGCAGTCAACAATGCTGTATGTACACAAAGACAACAATGTCATATGTTAACAATGTCTACTAATGTGACATGTCACGTTGTTGTGCATGTGTGTATGTTTTTAAACGTACTCACGTGACGCTTGACATACTTTGCGTAACGTTGAATCGTTTGATGGGTCACATGCCACATTCGTTAAGGACCTTTTGACTTCTTGATTTGTGACATTCCCTGTACATGAACAAAAATATTCAACATGTGTGTGTGTGTGTGTGTTTAATGTGACACATTACGTATAACGTGACACGTGACGTTTTACGTGACGCTTGACGTACTCACGTGACATTTAACGTACTCACGTGACATTTAACGTACTCTCGTGACACTTGACGTACTTTAAGCAACGCTGAATCGTTTGATGGGTCGCATACCAACATTCGTTAAGGTCCTTTTGACTTCCTAATTTACGACATACCTCGTACTTATCCAAACATATTTGATTTCAACATTTTCATTGTCGATAGGTGGCGCTTTATAATCATTTAATTTCCGAAAATACTGATCTTGTATTAGTAACAAATTGACGTTACGTTTCATTTTATTTTTAGTAAACACAACAGGTATAACTATGTAAAATTATCTCTTCTCTGTTTTATTTAATTCTAAAGCATAGACGTTAACTGAAATTTTGTTTAGCTTCTCGAACTTTAAAATTTGATTTAATTTAATCGGAATTTCCAACCCCTTTATATTTAGAACGTCGTATCTTAAGATTAGCGTATGGGAATTTTCATAAAAACAATTTTTCCCATGCCAACATTCGTTAAGGTTCTTTTGACTTCTTAATTTGTGACATACCCTGTACTTGTACAACAATATCTTACACATTTAAACTGTGACTATGTGCGTGTGTAATTATTATCTCTGTCGCAATCAATATTACACCTCCTTTAAGTAGACGATAACTCAGTGCTTTGATTTTTTGAATTAGATCTCTTGCAACAGTGAATGCACCCCTTTATATTTAGAACGGCGTATCTAAAGATTAGCGTATGGGAATTTTCATAAAAACAATTTTTCCCATGCCAACATTCGTTAAGGTTCTTTTGACTTCTTAATTTGTGACATACCCTGTACATGTACAACAATATCGCACACATTTAAACTGGGACTATGTGCGTGTGTAATTATTATCTCTGTCGCAATCAATATTACACCTCATTTAAGTATACGATAACAAAGTTATCTGGTAGCGCAGTTCAAGGTTATTTTTATTAAAAATGATGTCACAAATATATATTTGTATATCCAATCTTGCACGATAAAATTAATATGCGTAGTAGCTACATGGTATAGCTATCCGTTTAGTAAGGCAAAGGATTAAGGTTCGAACCTCCGAGAAGCCAAGTTTTTTTCAACGCTTACGTCACACCACTTTTCAACGTGCTTACGTAACCCTCTTAATCGAGTCGATGGGGACAATGTAAACAATGATGTTATATGTCAACAATGGTAACAATGGCAACATGCCGTATGTAAACAATGGCAACAATGTCACATGTCAACAATGTCACATGTCAACAATGTCACATGTCAACAATGTCATATGTCAACAATGTCATATGTCAACAATGTCATATGTCAACAATGTCATATGTCAACAATGTCATTTCCCCACTCCTTCACCTGTCACTTCCCCCACTTCACCCCCCACTCCACCACTGCCCCCACTCCACCACTCCTACCCCCACTCCTACCCTCACTCCTCCCCCACCACTTCCCCCCACTCCTACCCCCACTCCTCCCCCCACTCCTTTGCGCTTGAACCGGTGTTGTTTAACTACTGATATGGTGGCCAAAAATGCAACAAATTTCGGCACAAGTCAAGCTGTAGAAAGTGCAGCGGCTAGCTTGTTTGGGAATCACTGAACCTTCCACCATTGCACTTATGTGTAATGAAAGGAGCAGCAATCAGTGCCTTCAGACTAAGCCAGACATAAAATCTTAGAGCAAGAAATCGGAATGGACATTTGAAGATTTTGGAAAATATTATCCATGTCTAAGCCGACAAATATCATGCCAGTTAGGTACGACTTCGAAATGCAGTTTGAAGTGGTTATAAACAACACCAAGTTTGCACAGAAAACAGACCTCAACTAGAAAGGGATGCTTTAGTAAGGTATACTAATGGATCCAAGATTAATGAAAGGGTTGAAGTGGGCGTTATAGGGCCAAATTTTAGGCTCTCAAAACCCCTTGGTAATACCACAACCATCTTTCAAGCAGAATTACATGCCATAGAGACATGTACCCAGGAGTGCATCGAAAGAAATCTATATTTTATCAGATAGCCAAGCAGCACTAAAAGCTCTGAAGTCATACACTTGTGAGTCTAAGCTGACTTGACACTATAAATAGTCCCTGAGACAACTGGCAGCAAACAATCAGGTTACTCTGATGTGGGTTCCAGGTCACAAGGGAGTTAAAGGCAACGAAGAAGCAGATTGCCTTGCCAAAGAAGGGGCAAATACAAAATTTTCCGGCCCAGAACCCTTTTGTGTACTTTGTAGAGCCCACTTGAAAGAAGAGGTTTGACGCTGGAAAACAGATGAAATGAAATCTCACTGGCATAAAGTGCCAGGACAAAGGCAAGCAAAAAGGCTAGTAAGTCTTTCGCCAAGGAAAGCTAAACAGCTTCTCGAGTTAGTCAAGAAAGACTTGAAACTGGTGACGGGACTCCTCACTGGACACTGCCCTCTAAGGTATCACCTGAAAAATATGGGCAAAACAGAGAGTGATAGTTGCCGCTACTGCGAAAACTTCGCTGAAACTGCAGAACATTTGCTTTGCGAATGCCCAGCGCTTTTCTGCAAGAGGCTCAAGTTTCTGGAAGGGGCCTTTCTAAAGCCATTCGATATCAGAAACTTAGCCCCCAGGAAACTGATAAACTTTACTCAAAGTCTCGGAATCCCGGGCCTTGAATAGATTAAGGGTTATGCACAAAAGATCTAAAAGGTCAAAGTGCTTGAGAGGCAGCATGGCCTTCACGACCCACCTTACAATCTACAATCTACAATTTAGCGACATCTGTTGGAGAGTAGTTCAAGCGTCAAACGTATTTAAATTAAATTTATGGAAGATATCCCCCATTTTTAATCCATATAAAACACTTTTATATATATATATATATATATATATATATATATATATATATATATATATATATATATATATATATATATAATCCTGGCCAGGATCTCTAAAAATTTATGAAATTATTGTATTGTCATCGGTCCTTTAAAAGTAAACAAAGTTTCAAGTCGATCCAATGTTTTTAAGTGGGTAAAAATCGTGTCCAAAGATTTATTACATAGATAGATAGATACGAGTAAAGCTAATATAAAGCGTGTAAAAATATGGAAAAACTACATTATACAGCTATTCGATGATAAAAGACGACAAACTAAACTTTAAAATAAAGAAGAGGAATTGGGCCCGTACGTAATAGAGTATAAAGTAATATATGCACTGGACATGCTAAAGAACGGAAAAGCTGCATGGTATAAGAGGGTATTATTTGATTTACAGATGGATTTTAGAAAGAATTTATGAAAGGGTTCGCGGGTGAGATATATTACGCGAGTGATACAAAATTACTTTGCTAAAATGAAATAGCATTGCACAATATTTTAATAATAGAAATCATATTTTATAATGATAGATAAACATAAAAATTGAGATTTTTCAAACAGTGAAATAGTTACCTATTATAATTAAATTGTTCTGGTATACAAGGTTGTCCCTAGGTAATTGTACATAAAAGTATGGTAGATTCCTCACTTAAAAATATTACGATTTGAACCAAGTTGCTTGAATAAAATGTTGCTAATAAGGAAGGTACTGGGTGATGAAGGTTGAATTTTAAGATTTCTTTTTGCAATAATTTTAATGTTTACGGATATGTACACATGAAAATTTGGAACTGGGGTTTTTTGGGCACAAGAAATCATATTTTAATACCTATACTTAGATGTAATTTGTAGAGGGCGCAACATAGGTCACACCCGTATTTAGAAGCAAAAAAAGTATCAATAACACTCAACCAACATACAAAAGTTTCAGAAGTTAGAGCATAATAAACAAACAAAATATTAAAAACATTTATTTAAAAGTAGATAAAACAAAACAATTTAAAAAAACATGAATGTATTAAAAATATGTAATTTAAAATTGTAATAGAATCATTTATATCAGAAAATGTGTTGGAATTCATTTTTTTTATATGTGAATCATACCAAAGTCGTCCCGTATACCAGAATGCAGTTAAGGTCAGCCCAAGTATAAAAAATATGTCGATCAGATTTTGGTTAGCCCTGCCGCGTTTACAATTTTCATAAACATTCTCTTTAACGGTTAACATGTTTACATGTTCGTTAAAATAATATAATATTGACGCACTCTTCGTCGTGCGTTTATTCAACATGTGTGTGTGTGTGTGTGTTTAATGTGACACATTACGTATAACGTGACACGTGACGTTTTACGTGACGCTTGACGTACTCACGTGACATTTAACGTACTCACGTGACATTTAACGTACTCTCGTGACACTTGACGTACTTTAAGCAACGCTGAATCGTTTGATGGGTCGCATACCAACATTCGTTAAGGTCCTTTTGACTTCCTAATTTACGACATACCTCGTACTTATCCAAACATATTTGATTTCAACATTTTCATTGTCGATAGGTGGCGCTTTATAATCATTTAATTTCCGAAAATACTGATCTTGTATTAGTAACAAATTGACGTGACGTTTCATTTTATTTTTAGTAAACACAACAGGTATAACTATGTAAAATTATCTCTTCTCTGTTTTATTTAATTCTAAAGCATAGACGTTAACTGAAATTTTGTTTAGCTTCTCGAACTTTAAAATTTGATTTAATTTAATCGGAATTTCCAACCCCTTTATATTTAGAACGGCGTATCTTAAGATTAGCGTATGGGAATTTTTATAAAAACAATTTTTCCCATGCCAACATTCGTTAAGGTTCTTTTGACTTCTTAATTTGTGACATACCCTGTACTTGTACAACAATATCTTACACATTTAAACTGTGACTATGTGCGTGTGTAATTATTATCTCTGTCGCAATCAATATTACACCTCCTTTAAGTAGACGATAACTCAGTGCTTTGATTTTTTGAATTAGATCTCTTGCAACAGTGAATGCACCCCTTTATATTTAGAACGGCGTATCTTAAGATTAGCGTATGGGAATTTTCATAAAAACAATTTTTCCCATGCCAACATTCGTTAAGGTTCTTTTGACTTCTTAATTTGTGACATACCCTGTACATGTACAGCAATATCGCACACATTTAAACTGGGACTATGTGCGTGTGTAATTATTATCTCTGTCGCAATCAATATTACACCTCATTTAAGTATACGATAACAAAGTTATCTGGTAGCGCAGTTCAAGGTTATTTTTATTAAAAATGATGTCACAAATATATATTTGTATATCCAATCTTGCACGATAAAATTAATATGCGTAGTAGCTACATGGTATAGCTATCCGTTTAGTAAGGCAAAGGATTAAGGTTCGAACCTCCGAGAAGCCAAGTTTTTTTCAACGCTTACGTCACACCACTTTTCAACGTGCTTACGTAACCCTCTTAATCGAGTCGATGGGGACAATGTAAACAATGATGTTATATGTCAACAATGGTAACAATGGCAACATGCCGTATGTAAACAATGGCAACAATGTCACATGTCAACAATGTCACATGTCAACAATGTCACATGTCAACAATGTCTTATGTCAACAATGTCATATGTCAACAATGTCATATGTCAACAATGTCATTTCCCCACTCCTTCACCTGTCACTTCCCCCACTTCACCCCCCACTCCTCCCCACTCCACCACTCCACCACTCCTACCCCCACTCCTACCCCCACTCCTACCCCCACTCCTCCCCCACCACTTCCCCCACTCCTACCCCCACTCCTCCCCCCACTCCTTTGCGCTTGAACCGGTGTTGTTTAACTACTCATATCAATGAAGCATAGGGGACCATTGGCTTAATGATCGTTTGGTAAGACCAGTAGATCATTTTTGGTTTCAGACCCCATGTTTTGCCAAAGACTCTGCGGCATGTCCAGCTTGCCGCTATAGCTCTGGAAAGAATGTTGTTGAGTTGGCTGTTCCATGTCGATTTTTGGTCGATTATTACGCCCAAATATTTAACTTCTTTTGAAAAAGTAAGCTGGGTTTCATTCAGAGTTGGGGCTTTAAGTTCGTACTTTCGCCTCCTGTTAAATAGAACCAGCACTGTTTTGCTAGGATTGACTTTAAGTCCTTCCTTTGCGCAACAGCTTCTGATTGTGTTTGGGGCTACTTGCATGCGATTGGAAATTACTTCATTATGTTTGCCCCTAATGGTGACGACTAGGTCATCGGCGTAACCTTGAGTCGTAAAACCAGAGTCGTGTAGCTTAACTATCAGGTTGTCTAGAACCAGCCACCACAGCAAAGGCGATAAAATTCCCCCTTGGGGACAACCTTTTTCTACTGTCATCTTGACTGTCTCTCCCCCAAGAGTGGCCACGATAATTCTGCTTTTCAGCATAGATTATAACCATCTGATCAATGAGGCGTTTATATTTCTTTCCTCGAGTGATCTAGTTATGGAGGCATGCAAGGTGTTGTTAAAAGCACCCTTTATGTCGATGAAGGTATAAAGAGCCATTTCTTTTTCCGCGTATGTCTTTTCAATGCTTTCAACTAGGCACTGTAGAGCATTTATCGTGGATTTACCTGCTTGATAAGCAAAGTGTTTCTTGTGGAGTGGTCTTAACTCAAGGAGTTTGATTCTTTTGTAACAGTCTTTTATTTTCTTCATTGCTTTTAGGAGAAAGAAGGTGAGACTGATGGGTCGGTAAGACTTTGGTTCGTCCATTGGACGTCTTCCAGTCTTTGGTATAAACGCCACCATAGCTTCTATTCAAGCTTGTGGTATATAACTGAAGATAAAGCTGGCTTTGAATAACCTTTTCAAAAAAGGCTCTAGTATTTCAAGGCCATGTTAAAGTAAGGCGGGAAATATTCTGTCTTTTCCTGGCGACTTAAATGGTTTCCTTCCAGATGAGCACATTGCTGTACGTTCTTCACAACCTGTTTGGAACCAGGAAAGTGTATCTATAGGAGAACACTTAAGCTTTTCTTAAGGTTATCAGTGTATCCCCCGTTCGGCTTTTTAAACAGACCGATGCCGTTGAAATGTTCTTTTGAGAGTACTTTTTAAAGACGTTGGGCCAGTTCGCTAATCTCCTCGCACATTTGCCTTCATGTTCTTCTTTTCGATTTTCTGAGTTTTTTATTGTACTTAAAAAGAGCTGTCTTCCCAGTGTCCCAGACTCTTAGCTTTATTAAAAAGTCTTCTGACTTTTCTCCGGAGAGAAGGCACGTCTCTAGTAGTAGCCTTTTGTTTTTCAGGACAGCTGAGTTTATATGCTTTTATTATAGTATTTTAAAATTGTCTGGAGGCTGTAACGAGTTCCTCTTTTGATTCGATGGGTATGTGCTGGTCCTCCGTCTGCCTCCTGAAATGCTTTTTGTAAGTCTCCCAGTTGGTGAACTTTGGTACCCTGTATTCCTCGAAATGTGTTTCCGACGTCTTTAAGTCAAACCTTATGTGTTGATGATCTGACATTGAAGAATCAACAGAGACATGCCAGTTTGGTTTGTTATAAATGGATCCGCGAAAGTCAAATCAAGAACCTCTTTTCTGATTGCATTTATAAAGGTGGGTTTATTTCCTCTTTTAATAATGTCGATGTTGTTAGCCGACAAATATTTCAAAAGATACTCACCCCGTACGTTTGTGTCTGTGCTTTCCCATATCAAGTGGTGGGCGTTTGCATCGCAGCACAAAATGAAATGCCTGTTTCCTTTTTTTTACCATCTGATGAGGCTTTGAACTTTCTCTGGCATAGGGTGTTTTCCCAGATCTTTTGGCAGCCTTTTTGGTCTGCTTCTTGGTACTGACAGCACTTTGTTTGGTACCTGAGGTACCAGGTTCTAAGGAGTCAAGTGTGGCCGATTTGGGTTTGCCACCCCCTGCCCTGAGGGTTAGGTTGTACTTGTATTTGATCACAAACTCACTTTTTCGGCTGATTGGATATTAACCGAAATTGTAAAATGTTCTAGAGGGCCTTTGGATGTTCTCCTTAGTACTCTTGTGGTTGTTGTTTTAAGGATTTTGTTCTGAGCCTCTATTAAGACAAGGATTCTTTCCGTGGAATATCCCTGGCTGCCTGGTAGGTACGCAGTACGCAGTGCGGGCTGTCCGCGGCCCACACGATAGGTCTACCCTTTTTGCGACTATATTCATAAAAAAAAAAAACGTCACCAAGATTTTATTGTGAGGCATTGCTGCCTTCTCAACGACCCTCAGCATTGCACCCTTCCAGGGTGTTATATCCCCAAAGGTATCTTTTAGCCACGCTATGAAGGTAAGGCTTTATGACGGCCTTTTCTCTCAGCTCTGTCCAGAATAGCCTCTTTTACGGCTTCAATTTGTTCCGTTGTCAGGAGCATATCCGGATAGTTGGTCGGCAGAATGCCCACTTTTACACCTCCAGTCAGTTGACTAAAAGTTGGTTTTGTCGGTACTGAGGCCTCTGTCCGCTGTTTTCAGTCTTATGGTCAGTAGACCGTCGGGAGTATTTTCCTCCGACCGTACTATTTTCAGCTCCCTGTCATCGGTTTGCTTCCTCAACGGTTCAACCGCTTTCATCTTGGTATCTTCTACTGGAAATCCTTGTTTGATGAGGTATTTAAACCTCTTTCTGGCAGCTCCGCTGAGTCTGATTCTTTCCTTCCCTTTCATAAGGGTTTTTGGGGATTTTTCAGTCTCCTCGTCACTGCCAGATTTGAGCAGGTCTGTTTTGGATTCAGGACGGTCACCTACGACAGAGCCCCACATGCTGCAAGAAGGCAAGTGCAACTGAGGGGCGCCAGGTACCCCGGAGTTCGCATAATCGCAACTAGTCCACCAACTAGCCATGTAGTCTTCGGCTTATGCTGTTCCACCTTGTACTTGGGGAGATTTTTATTGTAGTTCTCTTTTTCTCGGCTGGCTGGTTAAGGCAAGCCGCCACGCATTTAGATGTCGCTAACGCATATCATTATTTTAAATCACAGTAATTTTAATATCCCCTTTTATACGCTTCATATTAGCTTGACTTTTTAAATTTTTTTAGAGATCCTGGTTAGGATCATTGGAATATTTAAAAGAAACTTAAACTAGAAAGTAAAAATAATTAATAGTTTAAAAAAACTAAGACTTTATAAAAAACCAAACTAAAAAAAAAATACTAATTAATAAAAAATAATTTTACAATCAAAAGCATGGGGTTAACTACATCAGTTAATATATATGATAATAAACAGATGGGTAAAAGAAAACATCATAAAAGCACCCCACGCGTTTGGTTGTATAATTATTTTTTATTAATTATTATTATATTTTAGTTCTGTTTTCCTATAAAGCATGTTGTCTTAGTTTTTTAACATACATACATACAAAAAGTCACGTCTTTTCCCAATGGGGGTAGGCAGAGACCACTTTTTTTCACTTGCTACGGTTCTTACACACATCTTTTGCTTCCTCTACTTTCATCAGTGCTCTCATACATGCTCGTTGGTTGTTGGTACTCTTGACCTGGCCTTTCTTCAAAACATTGTTGATCTGATCGAGATATGTTCTCCGAGGTCGACCTCTACCGACTTGTCCATTGACACTCGCCTTATAAATTTGTTTCGTCAATCTTCCTTCATTCATTCTTTCTACGTGTCCAAACCATCTAAGCATTCCTTTATTTATCTTTGTAACCACATCTTCTTTTACACCACAGCGTTCTCTTATCTCACTATTCTTAACTTTATCCAACCGAGTCATTTCGGCTATACTTCTCAGACTACTTATCTCTGCAACATTAATCCTATTTTCATGCTTCTTCTGTCAAACCCAACATTCACTACCATACATAAGTGTGGGAACCAACACACCTTTATGCACCGCCAGACGTGCCTTTTTTGACACTTTCTGGCTATTCATAAAGCTATGCAGTGTTCCATTCATTTGTTTGCCTGCCAACACCCTCTGCTTAATGTCACCGTCATATTTTCTAATTTTAGTAAATTTTGAACCCAATTACACAAATTCATTTACTTATTTCACTCTTTCTCCCTCAATCAAAACTCCACAGTTTGTCATGCTTTCTTCTCTTTTAAAAACCATTACTTTCGTTTTGCTCACATTTATTTTCATCCCTTTGATTTTCAGGGAATCATGCATAACATTAACCATTGCCTGCAACTCCTCTTCGGATAACGCTAATATGACTTGATCATTGGCGTAAAGAAGGCATTTGACGATCAAATCATACATTTTTAATCCATACGCACTCTCTTTCAGATCTTTTAAACAATTGTCTATGTATAAGTTAAACAGCCATGGTGAAGCCACACATTCCTGTTCGATGTTAAACCAGTCCGTGTAAGCTCCGTTTATCCTGACACAAGCAGTGGAATCCTCGTAGAGTGATTTCAGTGCTCGTATTAAACTACCACTTACCCGATACATAGACAATGTAGACCACAATTCACTCCTCACCACTCTGTCATAGGCTTTTTTCAAGCCTATAAAAGCGCAATAGACCTTCTGACTTCTAGCCAAGAATTTTTCTACTATACCTTGTAATGAAAAGACCTGATCCATACATCTCCTTCCTTTTCTAAATCCTGCTTGCACATCCCATATCATTTTCTCAGTTTCATTCGTTACTCTTTTAATCAATATATTTGTATACAGTTTGCCGACTATGCTGAGTAAACTAATACCTTGGTACCGTGCGGGGATGTCCTTAACCCCAACACGGCGCGTCCCAATGGCTGATAGGGAACTTCCTGGCTTACAGGAAAGGTGTCTAATATTAAAGAATAAACACCCGCGGATCAACTAAGGACATGATATAGGGCAGCGGCTATGTCATTACTACCTTTGCGTACAAGGGAGTTCACTTCCTTGTATTTAAACTAGACAGGTGCGGTTGGTTTGTTTTAAGCCAGCCAAGCTTACCGCGATCATCAGGCTTTGCTCAAGGTGTCATACGACCCGTGCCAAGGGGCGTACTATATGTATGATATCTGTGCCTGCCACAAACAGATATCGCAAACGGAGCCTCTGGGATACCAGGCAACCTCCCGGTAGTATTTTTGCCTTGCTACGGTAATGCAGAGCTCTGCCGTAGTCGACCATTTTTTTTTCTCTAGCTACTCGTGGGAACTATATGAGTAACAAAAATCTTAAAAACAAATGCAAATGGAGGTGTCTACTACAGACCCTCCTAGCAACCAAATCTCGCAGGAAGCTAAAAGGGTACTTTTAAAATCCCCCACTCCCGAGAAAACGGACTTGACGACAGGGGGCGAGGCTAAGCAAACGGCCAGCATAAACCTGGACAAGAAGGTCAAACTTGCCGGCGCGACGAGAAAACGTCTTAGCCGATTGATCAAGAGCGGGGTACCTTACAAAACCGCCTAAGATCAAATACTAAAAGAACGGGATGAGAAAAGGAGCGGGGATCAATCCCCCCCTGCTCTCACCAGCAAGCGAATACGCTCGGATGGTAGCACTCCAGAAGCGGCGGCGAAAAAGCCACGCACTATGGAGGACTCAAACGAGCAAAAACGCTCCTTTGCAGCTGTAGCTCAGTGCATAAAGGTGGGCATAATCCACCCAGAACACCCAAATGCTCAGCTGTCAAACGAACAGCTACGGCTGCTACAGCGATCCATTATGGATACTGTAGACAAACTACCGGACGATGGTCCACAAGTGCGATTCCAGAGCTTCACCATTCGACCTGGAATCCTCCTTCTGTCCTGTACGGACGCTGAGACGGTCAAGTGGATGAAGGAAGTGATATGCTACCTTCAACCCTGGGAAAACGCCCAGCTGAAGTTAGTTCAGAAGGAAGACATACCGAAACCCCACATCTGTGTGGCTTTCATCCCAGACGATAAGGGACTACCCAGACTGACGGGAGAACAGGTAACCAACCGTCTGCGGAAGATGAACCGTACCCTGCATACCCAGGAGTGGACCATTCTACACAGGGAAAACGCAGGACCTGGTCAAATGTGGACGTTCTCAATGGATGAGGTATCCATTAAAGATTTGGAGCGGCTAAATTTCCGCCCATACTTTGGCTTTGGACAGGTACAATTCCGGTCCAAGGAAGCCAAGAAAGATCCATCATCGGTGGAAATTCCAAAGTCTTCGGAGGTAACCGTTAGATCCAAAGAGGGAGGTAAATCTACCTCGGCGGCGACAGCGGGACTGAAGAGGCCGGCCAAAACCAGCAAAAAAGCCGGAAAAAGGAAAAAACCCCTTCATGGTAAAGCGCCGACAAAACGACCTACACCAGGAAACAATACGGGGAAGGAAAGTAAACCTCCCCACTTAACCTTTAAGTAGAAATGGCTAACCACATCCAATTTCTCCAGGCGAACATCCAACATGCTAGAGCGGCTTTATATGTCCTCAGCAGGAGGTTCGCCAAGGAGCAACTCGATGTGGCACTAATCCAGGAACCCTGGACTTCCAATACAGGCAGAATAAGCGGCCTAGGAAACTGCTCCGGTAAGTTAATAGCGTGTACTCTAGGTGGTAAGCCAAGAGCATGCATACTCATTAGGAAAAACATAAAATATTTTATGTTAACAGAGTTTTGCACCCCTGATGTGGTTGCAGCACAGCTTTTGATCTCAGGAGGTGCTCTGCTTACTTTCCTAGAGACCGAAAAGAACACCCTCCTCCAGCAGCAGTGCGAGATCTAGTCGCCTTCTGCAAGAGGAACAACAGGCAACTGATCTTTGGATGCGACGCAAATTCCCACCATTTGGATTGGGTCAGCAGCGACATCAATGAAAGAGGTGAGTACTTATATAATTATATAATAGGGGAAGGGCTAGCAGTTAACAACGTAGGCTCGGAACCAACCTTCGTGAACAGAATTCGCGGAGAAGTTCTAGACATAACTATTAGTACACAGCTTATGAGTACCAAAATAGTTAACTAGCAGGTATCTACCGAGCCCTCATGCTCAGATCATAGACACATACGTTTTGACGTGAGAATAGGACAACGTCCCATAGTGCAATTTCAAGATCCAAAATGCACAGATTGGAAAGGGTATTGTGAATCCCTCCAACAGCACCTAGGTAACGGTAATAGCACTAAACAAAATAGAGCTGAAATAGAAGCGGCGAATGAGCATATCACATCCGCCCTTCTAACGGCCTATGAGGAAAACTGTCCATTAAAGGAGAAGAGGGACCATAGAGGTACACCATGGTGGAGCAGAAGCTTAGACAAGCAAAGAAAAGAAGTTCGACGTCTCTTCAATCGAGCTAAAGAAACAGGTTGCTGGGAAATCTATCGTACAGCTCTAATGACTTATAGCAAAGAAATAAGGAAAGTCAAAAGAGAATCCTGGAGGAGGTTCTGTCAGAGTATATTAGATCTACCTGCCAGCACAAGAATCCACAAGGCTCTCGCCAGAGATCCGACGCAAGAGATTGGATCGATAAAACGACCAGATGGCTCTTTTACGGACTCTGGTAGGCAAACGTTAGAGACTCTCTTGCAGACCCACTTTCCCGGCAGTCTGCTTCTGAGGGACCAGTAGCAAATTCCACTCTCAATGGGATCGACATCGCGACCCAAAAGGGAGGACTGGAGAAAGGTTTCAAAAGTGGTCACCCCAACATCTGTACAATGGGCGGTGAATTATTTCTCCCCATTCAAGTCTCCAGGGGAGGATGGTGTTTTCCCTGCCCTCATTTAGAAGGGCAGCGAAATTTTACTACCTCTTCTGGTTAAACTATTCAGAGCGAGTTTGGCGTAGTGTTATATTCCGCTGGGCTGGTCAACGGCGAGAGTTGTATACATACGTAAAACGGGTTCGGTGAATCATTCCCTAACCAAATCCTTCCGGCCGATCAGCATTACCTCATTCTTAATGAAAATTTTGGAAAGAATTATTGATAGACATATTAGAGAGGGGAATCTTAGGGAACATCCCTTAAACCCCTACCAATATGCCTACCAAACAGGCAAATCTACGGATTTAGCTCTAAACAATCTAGTAGGAAAGATCGGTCATTCCCTTAAACATAAGGAAATTGCGCTGGCAGCTTTTCTAGATATAGAAGGAGCGTTTAATAACGCCTTACCACAGTCACTCTATACATCAATTAGCGATAGAGGGATAGACGGTAAAATCTGTAACTGGATCAAAAACAGATATATAATATCATCACTGCATAAAGAGTCGGTTATGTTCAGGGCGGCGAAGGGGTGTCCACAAGGCGGGGTACTTTCCCCCCTAATGTGGTCACTTCTAGTCGACTCTCTGCTGAGCAAGCTTTCCATGCAGGGAGTAGATTTTCAATGCTATGCGGATGATCTGGTTATAATAGTTAGAGGTAAATTTGAAGCGACGATCTTAAACGTCCTCCAAGAAGCCCTTAACACAGTATACAGATGGTGCGAGAGGGAACAGATGTCTGTAAACCCCCGAAAAACTGTAATTATTCCTTTTACGAAAAGAAAAAAGCTAGATAAGCTTCGGCAGTCTGTCCTATACGGAGAGAGCATTCCATTTGCGACGAAAGTGAAATACCTGGGTGTAGTTCTGGATTAAAAACTCACCTGGAACGCCCACTTGGAAAAAACAATAAACAAAGCCAGGTTTTCTCTCTGGAATCTCAGAAGAGTATGTGGCAAATCTTGGGGAATGAACCCCAAACAGATTTACTGGATTTATCAAACAATGATAATATCTATGGTCACGTATGGTTCAGTAGTCTGGTGGACCAAGGGGTTACAACAGACAGCTAGAGCAAAGCTTGCTGGCCTTCAGCGTCTGGCATGCCTGGCCATAACTGGAGCTATGTCCAGCACACCAACGGCAGCGATGGAACACCTCCTACATCTCCCACCCCTAGATATTTTCTTAGAGAGGAAGGCCAGGATAGCTTCCTATAGATTCCTGTCTTTGGAAAAGCAAATAAATGAAGAGCAACTCGGAGATCACTCCGGGATACTGAGTGAAACAAAAAACCACCAAATTTTTGGGATGGTTCCTGACTTGCTAGCCACAAAAATATACGTAGGAAAGTCGTTCAAAGTCCTCGTTCCGGAGAGAGACGAATGGATGAGAGGACAAATCCTCTTCCCAGAGACTGAATACGTAATGTACACAGATGGCTCAAAAACCCCAGATGGAGTTGGGGCCGGTGTTTTCAGCAGGAAACCAAAGATTGAAATATCTACCAGTCTTGGCAGGTATGCCACAATCTTTCAGGCTGAAATATTCGCTATCTAATTGTGTGCAAGAGAGTTGACCAACAGACCTCTACCAAACAAAAACATAAATATAATATCAGACAGCCAGGCCGCTTTAAAAGCACTGAGCTCCAACAAGATAAATTCTAAACTTGTATGGAATTGCATCGAATCCTTAGAGTACCTTGGTGCGAACAACAGGGTGACCCTACTGTGGGTACTGGGCACCAGGGGGTGAAAGAAAACGAAAAGCCGACACCCTTGCAAAACAGGGGGCCGAATCTGCGTTCACTGGACCAGAACCGGTTTTTGGAGTCACCACAAGTGCCGCCAAAACAATTATTTCGGACTGGGCGGAGAGGAAAATACTCACGTACTGGTCCGATTTACCAGGGCTAACCCACTCGAAGGCGTTTTTACCGTTACAACCCTCGAGAAACACAACTAAGCAGATCCTAGAATGGAGCAGAAATGACCTGCGTATTCTAACAGGACTGCTTACGGGACACTGTCGTCTGAGATACCACCTCAGAAAAATAGATCTGAACCAACAAACGGACTGTCGGTTCTGCTGCGTGGAAGACGAAACTGCTGAACATATACTATGTTCATGCCCCGGCCTGGAAAGAATAAGGTTCAACATATTTGGTTACACTAACCTAGAACCTACCGATTTTAAAAAAATCTCACCCTATACAACCATGAACTTCGTAAGAAGGGCTGGATTGTGCGGTGAACTGTAGCCTCTAGGGGTGAGCCACAATAGACCTACTAAGGGTCGCGGTGGAGGGGCGACCACGCTCCACTCACATAAAACCTAACCTAACCTAACCTAATACCTCGGTAGTTCTTACAGTCCTGCTGCGAACCTTTTCCCTTGTAAAGCGGCACGATAACGGCCTTGCACCAGTCATCTGGTACACTACCACTTTTTCAATAAAGGTTAAAAAGGCGGTCCAGTTGACTAGCTACCACGTTTTGTTTAGCCTTCAGCATTTTAACTGTTATCCTGTCGTACCCAGCAGCTTTACTCAATTTCATACTGTTCAACGCTTCCACAATTTCTGTCGTAGTAATTTTACTTTCATCCCAACTTTTACTCGTGTCTCCGAATGGGGCCTGTACTTGTGTATCCTTTTTCTCAAATAAACTTTTGAAGTATTCCTTCCATCTCTTCAATACGCATTCCTCTCCCTTTACCAAATTACCATTTTGGTTTCTGATTCTTTCCAATTGCGAGGTAATATTTTTACCTCTGGCTGTTTTTATGGACTTCCAGAAGAGTTTAATATTGTTTTGGAAATCGTCAGATAACCTTCTATCAAATTCATCTTTATCACTCTCCTTCTTTTTTGCCACAACCTCTTTTGCCACACCTTAACCTTTTATACTTATTCTTTGCCTTGTTTACATCCTCAATCGTTGCCTTTTGCGTTCTTTAATTGGCTTTTGTAGCTAGCCAATTCAGCCAGACTTTCTTCTTTTCTGACTCTGCTTTTTAAACCTCTACGCCCATTTTCTGTAACCTGCATCCTTTCTTTCTTTTACTTACACCGCATACTTCAATAGCAATATCCACGATTCCTTCCTTGAATGTCTTCCACAATTCTTTAACTCCATGCTTTATTTAAACTGTCAAATTTCTCGATCAATTTACTAACGAACTCCTCTTTTATACCTTCTTACAAATTCTCAAATTTTATACGCTATAGTACAATACTCTTATTCGGCTCATTGCTAAGAAGTGGTCTGTGTCAATACCTGCACCGCGGTATGCCCGAGTGTCCATTACTTTCTTTTTCAATCTTTCATCCACAATTACAAAATCAATTATACTTCTCTGGTGTCCTTTTTGTCTTGTGTACAAGTGGATCCATTTATTAAACATTGTGTTGTTACCACAAGATTCCGCTCCAAACATACTTTAAGTAAATTTTCTTCGTTTTTTTTTACTCTGCTGTCACCGTACATTTCCAGAACACTGTCATATCCATCACGTTTTACTCCTACCCAACTATTAAAATCACCCAATATTACAATTCTTTTATTCTGGTTACACTTATTTAAAATATCTGTCACACTATCCCAAAACTTCCACCCATATTTTTAAGCTTTTAAAGATTGGTTACACTGCGCATTTTGTGGGGCATAAACCCCTAGCAAAAAGTTACGAGTAAGACCAACCTTTAGCCTCACCCAGAAGAATATTGGGCTTACACATTGAAAGTCAGTCACACATTCATTTATTCTAGCAATGAGTATCACACCAACGCCATGAGAACCTCTGCTGGATTCCGGAACTCCTGACCAGTAGGCTGTATAAGGTCCATGTGTTGTGGTTTCACATCCTTTTCGCTTGGTTTCATTTACACAAAGAACATCAATCCGTCTTTCTTCTATTATCGTATAAATTTCATCAATTTTATCATTTAATCCTGCCCTCACATTCAAAGTAGCAAAGTGAATGTCTGCAGTCCAAGTTCCCACCTCACAGAAAGCATGACATGACAGGTGGCGACGCCTATCGCTATCGTGTTGGTTAGTCAATACGACTATTACTCATAGCTTCCCATGAGATAAATACAATTTATACTAGAATAAATACATAACAAATGAAAAAATTAACCTTAAATAAATGTCAAAAAATCTTGATCTGACAGAAAATACAAAATCCTTCAGGAAATATATTTAGCATTTTCGGGAAACTCCAGCAAATAAAATAAAATTTTTACTAAAATAAATGTATATAGTATATTTAATCAAGTTAAATAAATTTCAAAGAAAATCTCAATCTGACAGAACAAATAAAATTTTAAATCTTTTAGGAAATATATTAATCGCACTTACGGAAAACTTTAGCAAACAAATTTATAATAAAAATAAATGTATCGTAGATTTAACAAAACCAGATTTAAATTAAATGTCAAAAAATTCCAGTCGACAAAATAGAAAATTGGTGAATAGGCAATTAAATTATTGGTCTTAGGATTAAAACCGATCTATTGAATGCTTCTATTTGCTGTAATAGAGAACTTCCCGCGAATGTACAAAATATAATAATTTGTGGTTTTCCTTTTTTTTTATAAATTATATTATATATAAGTCCGAGAAATATAATTAATAGTTAAACGGAATAAATAAAACTTATCAATTAAAATAATTTAAGTCACTTATCTTTAAAATGTTTTTTTGGACTCTGGCAACCAAGTCGTTTTATTCGAAGGGCTTCTGATATTTTTTTTTTATTTATTTGCCAGCTCTTTGCCGGTTTTTACTTTCTCTTCTTTGCTTTTTTTGGATTTGGATGTTGTTTTTATATGTTTTTGTTGGGTTTGGTTCTAGTAGCTCTTTTACTTATCGGGACAATTAAATTGTGTGTACTATCGGAAATATTACTAACTTTTTTTGAAGCGACTTTAACTATATATTTATAAGATAACGTTCTATTTCTGTGACTATTTTCCCTTTGCTGTTGTACAATATATTGTGTTGCCTTTGTTTACTGGTGCCGGCGAGTTTTATGATTTTTTTGTGTATGTTGAAGCTGTCGTATTTTGCTTGCAGCTGCTCAATTTCCTTACATTTTTGCTTGTAGTAATCGTTCTTTGCTTTTTTGATTTTTGTGCAGAGTATTCGTTGTGTGTTTTTGTATTGTTGTTTATTTTTTCCTTTATAGTTTCTTCTCTTATCCATTAGATTAAGAATTTCGTTAGTTATCCATTTTTGCTTTCCCGTGGGTTTCATTTTCTTTAAAATGCCTATTAAGGGTCACAATAAGGCTGATTTATTTTTACACCATTTTTTGTTTGTGTTACTGCAATTTCGGTATTCTTCCTTGCATTCGAGTTTTTCCAGATTTTTGTTTCTTTTTGTTTGTAACTTATTCCGAAACTCTTGGTTCTTTTAGTGCTTGTATTTATTCGAGTTTCTCTCTTCTTTGGAATTCTTTTAAGTTTGATGCGCATCTTGGCCACCAAGGGATGCGGTCCGAGGAGACATCAGCGCCTTGGTAGGTCTTAACTAACTTGATGTTGTTTCTATATCTCGCGCTTATTTGATTTCTTATTGGGTTTTGATTACTGTCCTGTGGAAATTTCCATGTAAAGAGTCGTCGCTTTGAAAGTTTGTAGGTATTAGTCATTATCATTTCTTTCTTTTGGCAAGTTTGTACTAGTCTATCGCCTCTTTCATTTATTGACCTATCCATTCACCTATCTACTTGTCACATTTTTTTCCTACCTTCGCAACAAAACAATGTTTATTCTAATACAATAAATTCTACTTTTATTAAGCACTTAGATAATTACTTGGATATACAACTTTTACAACTCTTTATAACTATTTACATTTCTTAATTCATAAACACTTTTAAAACCAATACTGTTTCTTGTTATGATCGCTTCCCTTTCCACCTGTTTCTCCACCCTTCGACGCGGCTTTAAAAAATTGCTCGACCTTGCTAGACCGTTCGGCGGCCGACAAAGGCGGACTCTGGCCATGGTCAATTTCTCGTTTGCCGACAGGACCGGATTTGAAACAATCTGAGACAGGGACGAGGTTGGTAACGGACGCCATATCTCTCGAGACAACATTTACGGCAACATGTCTGTGATAATTATCATCGTTTCCAGAGAAGCATAGTATGCCTACATCTTTTGGGATCTGGCCATGACCGGGCCATCTTTTTTTGTTGATTACTAGGATGTTGAGTTTTAATTTTTGCATATCGTGCACAAGATTATGCATCTTTCCAAATTTGTACATGGATATCACGTTTTATGTACCAATTTTTAACTTGTTTGTATTAACAGTTTTGTTCATCACTGTTTTCACCGGAGATCCGATTGGAAAACTTATTACTCCGGATAATTTGGTTATGAATTTCGCCATGATAATTTATACTACGGATATCCGTGGATCTTTAATGCAGTATTTTCCTCTTGCTTTCTTGATCCTTATGCCGTTGACTAATCAATAGTTCTTCGCATTTGAGATCAATTTGTTAATCCCAGGGCAAAAAGTGCACTTACACTTGCCGGCTCTTCCAACCGAAGCTGTTGGCCAGGAAGTGGATATTGCTTATTCCGGCAATAATTCGGTCGTCTGTTATCTAGCAGGGTGTACTAGATACAAAAGTCATTACATTAGCAGGTAAGGTTGACATTTGGGCTTGTGTTTATAACTTTATTCGCCGCTTACATTAATAATTTTAATAATATCATCTAAAAAATGTAAAGTTTAAATTAATGCGCGAGTGTATGTCCACTAATTTAAAATCTTCCATTCGTTTATAATCCTCTTTATGTGTATCCGAAGGCTGCTATTTGTGTAGAACTTTTAATTTCCTGTCCAACTAGAGATTTACCTTCTACAACACTAGGTGGACGTATTGCTTACAATTTGTATCCATAAATAAACGTTAGTAAGTTTTAAAACCCCCATGCTATTATTCCGAAATCTTGCACCCTATAAAAATCCGATTGTAGATTTATTTGTGTCGCTAATACGTCCAACAAACCCACTTGATATAAAGTTAATATATCCATTGAAGTGCCACTAACTAAATATTTTGCAGTGTAACATTTTTTATAATCTGACCAGGAATAAAATTAATGTAAAGGTTTACTTGGTTTTTTAATTTCTATTATAAAATAGTCGATTATTAGCTGTACATTGCTATATCTATATCGAAATAAAATAGGTAAACTTTGTTTTATTTAATCCTTTGTTAAAAAAAAATTAAATATATATATATATATATATATAATATATATATATATATATATATATATATATATATATATATATATATATATATATATATATATATATATATATATATATTAAGGTAATAAAATATTATTATTATTATTATTGATCCGGTTTATAGCGTCTTTCGCCTTCCGGTTCCCAGTTTCCAGCCTCTTCGGTCAGTCCAATCTCCTGGGGCTAGATTTCTTTCGGACATCGCTTTCTGAATGCCTCCTATCCATGTTGGTTTTGGTCTACCTCTTTTCCTTCATTCTGTTGGGGTCCATTTAAGCACTAGTTTGGGTAGCCTGTCATCTGTCATACGTTCAACATGGCCGTACCATATAAGTTGTCTTCTTTGGATTTCATCTATTATAGTTGTGTCGGTCTTTACAATTTGTCGAATTCGGTCATTTGTAACCCTATCGAGACGTGATATGCCAGCAGATCTTCGCCAGAAATCCATCTTCAGGGCTAGCAATCGGCGTTCTAATGTTTTATTAAGTTGCCACGTTTCACAGCCATATAGAACAGTATTTTGAAAGATAGTATTATATATCATATGTTTTTTTTCCCTAGATATATTTTTGCCCACAACAGCGAGTTTAGGCATCCTATAACTTTCTTTCCTTTTAATATCCGTTGTTCTATTTCCTCCTCAGTACGACCTTTACATGTGATTTTTGTACCCAAATAGGTGTATTCCTTACATATTCCTATTTTTACATTGTCCAGATCCAGATCTGTTGTTTTTGCCCCAATACACAAATATTTCGTCTTGCTCATATTAACCGTTAATCCCCATTCTTCGTATTCTCTAAGAAGTCGTTTTCCCATAAACTCCAGGTCTTCTTTATCTTGGGCCGCGACGACCTGATCATCCGCGAAGTGCAGATTATACAGAGTAGTGTCATCATTAAACTGTATCCCCATTCCATGGCACGCTTGTCGCCACTTCTTTAACACTTCGTTTAAATATATTTTAAATAGTGTGGGGGATAAACTACAACCTTGTCTTAGACCCTTAGTGACGGTGAAACTTTCAGATAGATTATTTCCTAACTTAATTTTGGATGTTAATTGCTGATATAACTGTTTAATAGCTATTATTAAAGTGTTATTGATCGTTGATTTCTCTAAGACTTGCCACAGTTTTGTTATCGGGACAGTATCGTACGCTTTTGTAAGGTCTACAAAAAGTAAATGGACTTCCCTATTTGTTGCCACTCTTTTCTCACTCATTTGAACAATGCTAAAAATATGGTCCATGCATGAGCGGCCGGCTCGAAACCCTGCTTGTTGTTCGATTTCGTTTGCTTCGTATTCTTGTTCTAGTAAGTTTTTTAAGATTCTCCCATATAGTCGGCTTAGGGTGCTTGTTACCGAGATACATCTGTAGTTAGAACAGTCATCCTTTCTGCCATTTTTGTGGATTGGTGTTATCCAGGCTTCTCTCCAGCTTAACGGAATTGGTTCCCCATTTAAATATCGTGTAAAGAGTTCTTTGAGGAATAGAATTAACGTCCGTGTTCCATTTTTTAATAGCTCTGCAGGTATGTTCTCTGGTCCACTAGCTTTTTTATTCTTCGTGGAGGTTACGGCTTTCTGTATCATATTTTCATTTAAATGAATGTACTGACCCTGGACTTGGTAAACTTTTGGAGAAGTAGTTAAATATTGTTCTCTGTTCTCTTTAAGTTCTTTGGAATAGTGTTCTTTCCATTTATCTATCTGAATTAGATGAATATTAGTTTTATTAACTGAATTAGTTTTTAGCGATATGATTAGTTTCCACGCTTCGGAAGATTTAGTCCCACCAAGGTAAGAGTTGACTTTCCTACATTTTGTTTCCCATGTCTCGTTCTTGTTGCTTTGTGTCATTCGTTTAAATAATGCCTGTTCTCTCTTGTAGTTTATTTTATCATTAATATCTTTAGTAGTTAGCCATTTCTTGTACGCCGTTTGTTTTTTGTTCTTCTGACTCTCTAAGCTATTATTCCATGTGATGTTTTTGTTATGTTTGAGTGTTGTTTCATCTATTCCGAGAGCTTCTTGTGCTGCAGAGCGTAAGGCTTCTATAATATGTTTGTACAGATGATCAGTATCTAGCGTCAAATATTCCGGTTTTAGCTTCTGGTTTAGTCTGTTTTTATAAAAAGTTTTTGTACTGTATTCATGAAGCCCATTTAAATTATATTTAATGTGGTCAGCTTTGTCTTTTATGTCCGTTGTATGTTTGTTATTCGTGTTAAAGTATATTCCAATTTTTGCAGATAAAAAGTAGTGGTCTGACCCACACTCTAAGCCTCTGTATACTCTAGTGTCGAGCACGCGCCATTTAGTTTTTTGTTTTATGATAACGTAATCGATGATGGATTTAAGTGATCTTGTGTCTTGATGCCATGTGTATTTATGGATATATTTATGCTGATAAAATCCATTTAAGATTTTAAGTTTATACTGCTCACATGTATCGATTAACCTTTGACCATTATTATTTAAAACTTCTTCACCGTATTTACCTACTATATCACTATTAGCTCTACTGCCTGTTCTGGCGTTAAGGTCGCCCAGTATTATGTACTCCCTTTGATCTCCTAGCTCATTGAGTATATCATTTAGCTGGTCATAGAAATCATCTTTTTCATCTTGACGGGCGTCATCATTGGGTCCGTATGCTGCAATTAAAGTGGTTCTGTGTCCCCTGATGTTTAAGTTAACGGTTGCAATTCGTTCATTCATAGTATCCCAATTCGTAAGATTACTGAGGAGATGTTTTTTAATCAGTATAGATACTCCCTTGGCTGCTCTGGCTTCCTTTTGTACTCCACTGTAGATGTGTAGGTATTCATCTAAATATTCAGTTCCGTTTCCCTTCTTCTTGGTCTCTGTAAGTACGGCTATGTCTACTTTCGCCTTACGTACACTCTTAATAACATCTTCCGTTTTACCCCTTATTCCTTGAATGTTCCATGTTGCAAAATTCATTACCTTGTTTCGTTGCCAAGTTCGTTTCCTTAAAGATCCGTCCTGTTTCCGAGGCTGTTTCCCAGAGTTTTTAGCAAACTTAGGTTTTTACAGGTAACGGGTTGCTGGCCCGTTGACCAAACCCTCCTCTTTTACCTGGGCTTGGGACCGGCTGTATTGATCAATAGGCTACTCAATCCACCTATTGACTTTCTACAGGCAGAGAGGTAATAAAATACTAAAGTAAGAAAATTTAAAACAAATTACATGGAAATAACCACTATTACATTGAAAAAGTATTGATCGAGAATCTCAAAAGAACCATTAGAAAGGTTTTTAGACAAAAAAAAATGGAGACATGAAATATTAACCTGTTAAATATCAAGTCTATGCATTAATTTAGTAAAATAGCTGTAAATTTTATGTATCTTTGTAAGAATAATGTTAATTTGGGTGATTTAATAATTTTATAGCATTAGAAAACTTGCTTGTCAAAAGGTAATATTGTAGAAAGAATATTTTCTTTAATTTGACCTTCACAGAGACAGGAAGTATACCAAAATAATCCAGGTGGTCTCCTTTATCTGAAAATAGCAATATCGGTTAATATTAAGAAAAACAAATTTTGAAATAAATTAATAATTTTGAGATACCCTGTATAGTGACAGTATTCCTAAGAAGAATACCAATATAAAGAATATTTCAAAGCTTTGGTAGGTTATAGTGAATTGTCATTGCCAACCCAGAATTAACAATATTTATTTAACAAAATATGTAAAGATTATAAGACAGTTTATCGAGTAATCATAATTTGATTTATATTTAATTTAAACTTATTATGTAATTGTTGTAAAATAAATGGTTTGTAAAATATGATTTCGTTACTTTTAAAATAAATAAATAAAAATTAACGTACCTTGGGCGCCATTTGTTTTTTATACAAAAAAAAAACAAAAAAAATTATTTATTTGTCACGTGCCTATTTTTTCCCTTCTACGGTTCATTATAATTGTGTCTTACTCGTAAGTAGTGTTGCATACATTACTCTGTTGTAACTCAAATATATCATTCGTTGTAGATAATGTTGCATAACTTGTAGGGGTAGGATTATCGTTTGGTTTGCAATTTCTGTGTGGATGGGACTGGATATCCACACGGACGAGGCAATTGTGAAGCACGGAATTGAGAAGATTGTGGGTTGACGTTTATTCCGCGCCATTTTTCTTGATTTCCGGCGTAGGAGCGGCAGTCGTGTGTTGAGAAACTTAGAGGTCAGGTGTCGGTGAAAGTTGATGGGACGGTGTGTTATTAGCACGTGTGCAGAACCTCTATGGGATTTCTTTCATATCTGGCTGTATTTGGGCCATCTTAATTGGATTTTAAAGAAAAACCACTTAATTTTTAACTTGACCATTCTATCTTACCTACGTTGTTGATATTTTGGATTTCTGGTGTCTAGTTAAATATCCGTTATCAGGATTTATTTGAGGGAAGACATTGTTAATTAGCCGGTGCCGCCCCATAATCAAACCGGCCCCAGGAGTAGCCCAGGAGTAGGCCCAGGAGTAGGCAACAGGAGTACATGTGAATTCGTATACCCAAAGGTTATTAGTGATTAATTTTTAAATATATAACGCTGTGTCTCATTTCGACACCACGAGTAAGTTTTGTTTTAGTTTATAAATATAGTACTTTGTGAATTCGTATACCCAAAGGTTATAAGTGATTTATTTTTAAATATATAACGCAGTGACTCATTCTGACACCACGATTACGTTCTGTTTTAGTTTATTAATATAGTATATTGTTGGAAACCATTTATTGCATTAGATAATATGCCAAAACTAAATTTGGATTAAAAAAACCTTCTTAATAATTCTTTATGTCCAAGTAGAAATATATTTTCTTCCTACTTATTTGTAAATATCCTACAATCTTGATATTTTAAAGGACAACCATTGTAAAAATATTTTTAAATAAACTCGATTGTTTTGGCAGTGAAAATCTTTATGTAAACGGTTAACTAGTGAATTATCAGCCTTTATGTAAATGTTTGAATTAGTGTTATTAATGAGTTAACTTATATATATGTTTTACCCTTTGTTCTTTGCCTTTATGTAAGCGTTTGAATTAGCGTTATTAGTGAGTTGATTTATATAGGTTTTGCTTTTTTTTGTAACTTGGTAAAGTCTGTTACTCTTACTTCTGTTCTGGTTATTTTATAAAGTTGTAAATTTAACATTTTTAGTTTGTTTTAGCAAGTAACTTGGTAAAGTCTGTTACTCTTACTTCTGTTCTGGTTATTTTATAAAGTTGTAAATTTAACATTTTTAGTTTGTTTTAGCAAGAAAATTTTACCAAAGCTGTTAATTTTAACTATATTTGTTATGATGTTGCTATTGAACTGTGTACCTTAATTATCTATTGTGTGAGTAAAGTATCCAACATATTATTGCTATAATTTTATTTATTTGGTTCACTATAATCATAGTTGTTTATCTTGTAGCTCTGCTAGTGCCTATAAGATCTAGGGGTTTCCGGCTTATACCGTTTAAGTCGGTGGCGCAGCTCACTTCTATATTTTTTTCTTCTACCCTCTACGGCTGAGCTCGGGCATAATTTGCCAGTAGAGAAACCGCTAGCAGAGTACTCTTTAGAGAACGAAAAGACGTGGCATATTTCTCTTTTTATTATTAAAACTATTATTACTATCCAGAGCTGAGATCCCTTTATTCCCAGTGTCGATTTATTTTAATAAGGTACTTTGACATGAAATGATCAACTTGTTTATTAATATTAAAATTTTAACAAAATAAAATAAACATGGCAAAAGGTCTGTCTTTTGTATCACATATGGCAACGTTTGAATATTTGTCTTGTGTCAAATATGTCAATATTAACGATCCGTGGTTTATGTGTAAGTGTCATTTAACGATAACTAGATGAGTCTTGAGAAACAGGAATTCTTTCTCACTTAAGTTTGAAAAATGTTGCCTTAGTCAAATACTCCATATCTTCATATCAAAGGTAAGTCTGTTCACTAACACTGTTGTTTAAAATGTAGAGTTTATTAATTTTAACCATAACTGCATTGTTATAAATATTTAAATATGGCGATTTCAAATATATATATATATATATATATATATCTATATATATAAATATCTTTATACTGAACTGGTTAAATGTTACTTAAACATTTTTGTTTTAACATTTTTTAGTAATCCCAAATAAAATTTAGTGTGGTTTTCTATGAGCGCCACGGTCCTGGCTTTTTTTTTCTCGTTCCAACTTAATGTCAAATGCAGACAATTCATTATCACTACTGTTGGTGCTGGCACTGGAAAAAACTACTGTTGATAAACTGCTGGTACTGGTGTTTGCACTGAAAAAAACTATGGATGGTGATGAAGTTGAAAAAGTTTTACCTACCTTAGTTGATGGCCCGGGTGCATCTTTGAACCTGGCCCTTTTACTTAAGGGTGCAGTTTTCTGTAAACCATAAATACTTCTATGGGGGAAAACAATATCCTTGAAACGTATATATGCTTTTTTGAAAAATTTGATTTTAAAAAGAAAATTTAAGGTCAAGCAAGACAAAATAAACACGACAACTTGAAAGTATGCTGCTGCAATCAAACAAAGCTCTGCAACTGGCAACACCGCAGTCGCGCGAAAATGTTTAGATAGCTACCGCGTAAGTAAAAAATTTAAAAATAAAAGTGGATTCCTTGAAAAGTATTGCAACAAAAAATATTCTGGTTATTAACAAATAGGTTCAGATTATGGTTTCACAAAATGAAATGGCCATACTTTGTTGACTTGTTGTGTAGTGCCCTGAGCTAGGAAAAAAATGTAAAAAAGGTTTAATAAATAAACTTAGTTGACCGTTCACGGAAATAACTTTGAACTAACTTAGAACGTGTCGCCAGACGCACGTAATAATGTGTTTATTAATCATTTGTATTTATTTCGCAACTAAGACGTCTCGGAATGAATAGTGTATTTGTTTTACTTCGATCGGTCGTTACGCTGCTCTACTTTGCAGTGACGGTCAAGATTACGATATTAAAATGTAGAATTGCTAAACTAAATTAAACATATTTTAAGTTCAACGTTTTTTTTAATTAACTAGAGTTTTCCCGAAACTTCAACAAGCATACGAGCAAGGGACCTTACAATACACGGCGATCCTAATACATTACATGGCGATCCTGCGGAAACGAGACTTTGGAATCAAACAGCTGCGCTAGCTTACTCCAGAAATGATGGGAAACTCAAAATCAACCGCTCAGGACGTTTCGGAAACAGGCGTGGTGAACTCCAACTTTATAGTAGAAGAAGATGGCATGCACATAGACGGAGACGTAAGAATCCTGATGTACGTTTTAGTCACTATTCTGGTGCTTAAATTCATTTGGTCTGTCTGGAAAGTACACCGCCGAGCTCTGAAGAGGAACATAGAGAGGAGTGTCGTAACTCAGCAAAACCCCACTTTTACCGCCTAATCAGTTAAACAGTGTTGTGCATGGACAAAGAACAAGACAACCAGTGCCATTCGGTAAGAACTATTTAATTCATTTTTGTACCATTAACAATTTTATCATGAATCTACCTCACAATTATCGTCACAACTTATTTACATTTTTTCGCACACCTGACACAATTAATGTAGTAAAAACAATCTATGAGCATTTTCGTTTTGAAATTTTATTTATTTATTTACATAATTGCCAATAATAATTTTCCCTTTCATATTAGCCACTGTTTAAATGCCCCAAATAAATTGGGAAAAATTTAAAGACTAAATAGTAAATCTAGTAGCAGAAATAGAAAAGAATGGCAAAAGAATTTTAAAAAAGGCAAAACCAAAGAGTCTAGATATTAGGGATGATATTATCAACAAACACGTAGAGTCAATAAATAGATTAACTTCGGTATTAGCACAAAATTGGTCCTTTTTAAACACTGACCAAAAGAAATTTTGTAACGAAAAATTTCTGAGAGCTAGGGATAAGGTCATTTAATATAGCTAGCAAAATCATTTCCACCGAATTTGACGGCTCATTCGAAAAATTAACTGATAAACTAAATGCTGCTTACATCTCAGAGGGAATGCCCCTCGAGTTAGCAAACAAATACACAGCGGATAACGTTGTAAAAGCTTTATGCTCTAACGCATCTAACGATAATATGAAATTAATTATGGCAGCGGGAAGTTTTACCTCAGCACAGGAAGCTATAACCAAATTTATTACAGTAGATACTACCGCCGCAACACAGTCAAATGTTTTTAATTTTAATAGTAATGGCCGCCAATTCCATGGATATGGTAATGCTAGAAGATTACAAAATAAGTCATACAATAATTTTCAAAATAACACTCATCAATTGTTGCAGACAGTTTATCGCGAATAACAATAGACAATTTAAAACAAGTACGCTAGTAGGCTAAAAAAATGTCTAATAATAAAACAAACGGAACAGAAAATAAAGTAATAGAGTTTAAAACTAAAGATGACTCGAGTAAAGTCAAAAATCTTTCTCCAGTATACAAGGTACTAAATAATTTAGAGGTGCAAAACCTACCAATTTTATGTGTTCAGTTTAACCCTGTCTATTCTAGAATACGAATAAGGGACAACCGTAGAAGTATAATTGAATTTATTAAGAATAAAGCGGAAAGTAAGCTAGACTTAGGTCAGTTACTGTCAGAAATTAATCTGATTGCTAAGAAATATAGTATAAAGAGAATGAAAATATACAGTACTGATATTATTTTTAAATATAGCTCAGGAGATTAGGTAATGAGATTTTGGAAAATACTCAAATATGTATATGTAACGTACCAATACTGCTAAAGGATAGAGACGAAATAACAAAAGTCATGGAAAAATATCACAATGATCCATTATTCGGTGGACATGCTGGACAAAAAAGGCTATTAAAGAAAATTAGAACCACATTCAGGTGGAAAGGAATGTTCAAAGACGTAGCAAATTACGTAAAATCTTGCCACAAGTGTCAATTAAACAAAAGTATGATTAAAACAGTAGAACCATTTGTAATAACCTACACCCCAAAAACAGCTTTTGATATCGTATGCATCGATACTATAGGTCCGTTCAACAAGACAGACTCAGGCAATAGTTATTGCGTGACAATTCAGTGCGAATTAACTAAATATGTTGTTATGATACCAGTAGAAAATAAGGAAGCTAAAACTATAGCTAGAGCTATTTTCGAAGGATTCATACTGACATATGGGTTAGTTAAGTAAATTCGAACCGACATGGGTACAGAGTATGTAGAGTAATGAAGTACTTTCAAATTTAGCAAAACTTCTAAAAATAGAGCACAAGATCTCAACGGCTTATCACCATGAGACGCTGGGAACTTGTGAAAGAAATCATAGAGTTTTTAACGAATTTCTTAGAAGTTATGTAAACGAAAAACAAATCAGATTGGGATCATTGGTCTTCATTTTATGCTTTCTGTTACAACACTACACCAAATTCGTATCACGGATATACAACTTTTGAACTAATTTTTGGTAAGAAAAATAATCTGCCAGAGTCTTTAACACGAAAAATTAAACCAATTACGATATAAGCTTTAAGTAGCACACGCTAGAGCTCAGAAATTCTTGTTGCAAAATAAATGGTCACGTAAACAGATGCAAGAGACGCAAATCTCAGAACTAAAATTTAAACCGGGAGACTTAGTTTTATTGTGCAACGAGAACGCTCATAAATTAGATGCTAAGTATATCGGCCCTTACGAGGTAACGAGGTGTGTTGGAGTAAATTGTTAAATAAGATCAAATCTAGACAAATTATTAATGGTTCACAAAAATAGATTAAAAAGGTACACGACAGTGTCATTTAAATACAGTGGTGGTGCACAAACACTTTCGCGCACTGTATGTATGCGTTACGTTGTATATTAACATTTTGTATTTATTGTAATTAGATTAAGGCCTATAATTAATTAGCATGACGTCATGTAAACGTCATGCACCGATCATCTAATGGTCAAATATTTTTATGTACTATATATCATATTTCACTTATTTTGTTTATTAACCACTTTTCATACCAGTGAACAGGTAAAAAGGATAAGCTACCCTTACTACCTACATACATTATACTCACATTTATACTTATAAGTTGAACATATATTAGACTAAGCGAACATTATATTAATAAGGAATATTGTAATTATAATCAACATACACATGTCGCAAAAGAAAAACAAAAACATATAATCATTCTTCTGGCGCAGGCCTGACATTTTTTTTTCCATTGTTTTTTGGTAAAAACGGAAGATGTAGTGCCCTTAGCCAGGAAAACATGTAAAAAAGGTTTAATAAATGAACTCATGAACTAATAATGTTTGTGTTTATTAATCATTCGTATTTATTTCGCAACCAAGACGTCTTAGAATGAATAGTGTATTTGTTTTACTTCGATCGGTCGTTACGCTGCTCTACTTTGCAGTGACGGTAAAGATCACGATATTTAAATGTAAAATTACTAAACTAAATTAAACATATTTTAAGTTCAACGTTCTTTTTAATTAACGAGAGTTTTTCCGAAACTTCAACAAGCCTACGAGCAAGGGACCTAACAATACACGGCGATCCTAATATATTACAGTTGTCTCTAGTTGAAAAATGATAATTATATATAATTTTTTTATTTATTTTAGTCGCTTAAACCACTGGAATTATTAGCAGCATAAGATACAGAGTGTAAATTTAAAAAAAAAATTACAATAATGTATATAAGCCTATGTAAACCTTTTGTTTTTTCAACGTTTATGTTTTCTCCTAGAGTCTGCTATATTCGTTGAAATGTTGTACTTTTTTCTTGTGGCTTCGTATTGTTTGCACTCGATTAATATATGCTTCACACTAACACTTATTTGACAGGTTTCACATATTGTTAACTCGGTTCGTGTGATGAGATATTTATGGGTTAAATTGCTATGACCCAGCCGCAAACGCGATATTCTTACTTGGTGTGGTTTGTTCGATGTTGGTTGGGGCCAAGGATTTACTGATTGTTTGACTTCTTTTAGATCATTTTGTGTTGCACACCAAACGTTTTGTCACGCACTAAACACTTTAGATTTTATTACGGATTTTATGTCATAAGATGATACTTCGTCTATTGGGATAGAGTTCTGGTTGTTTGGTGCTGCTCGGGCTAGTTGGTCTACTTCTTCATTTCCCTTTATGCCAGAATGTGATGGTACAAACATAAATTCCACGTTGGCATCTTTATCTTTCAAGTACGCTTATTCTGTTTTAATCAGTAAGGCGATTGGATTTTTGGTATAGTGTTGGATAGTTTAAAGTGAGCTAAGTAAGTCTGTTATTATTGGAGATAGGGACTTTTTAGATTCTTTAATATGAATGAGTGCTTGTAGTATTGCATACAACTCTGCAGTGTATAAAGAAGTGATCGGTTTAAAATTAAATTTTATGGATGTGTTTGGGGTAAGGATGGCTGCTCCTACACCGTCTGATGATTTGGAAGCGTCAATGTATATCGTATAGTGTTTTTGATAGTTTTCTATTTCTTTTAAAAAAGACTGTTTTATCAAATTAGTTGGAGTTTCCTGTTTTTTTTTATATACTGAGGTTGGTATTGATTCTGGGTATGGGTATTAACCAGGGTGGAGGAATTTGGATATTTGTTGGGAAAAAGGTGGGAAATTGAATTTTTAGGTCATTAAGGTTTCTTGTGACTCTTTCGTGAAATGGTGGGTCTAAATCTTGTTGTTATGTATGTCTGCTGAAAGCGATCTGTGAACGTATTTGTATAAGTTGGGTGCTCTTTATTGCTAGCGATTTTGGCTGCATATGAAAGACTTAGATGTTGGTGTTGGAAGCTTAAGGGTGGTACTACTGTTAGACATTGTAAACTTTTAACTGGTGTTGTACCAATGCGTCTGTAGTTATTCGAAGTGCTGTGTTTTGAATGGTCTCCAAGGTTTTAATGTTGACGTTTTAGCGGAAGCATAAACTATGGCGCCATAGTCTAGTTTAGATCTTACTAAAGATTTATAAGTATGTAATAATGTATTTTGGTCTGCTTCCCAATTTTTACCGGCTAGATTAAATCCTGCCTGGCATGCTTTTTTTAAATTGTTTATATGTTTTTTCCACGATAGTTTTTGATCAAAGGTAATACCTAGGAAACGAATATTATCTGTGAAATTGATTGTATAGCTTCAGATGTGGTGCGGGAACGTTACGACTTTTTGTAAATAAGATACACTTAGTTTTTGTTGGTGAAAATTGTAATCCAGTCGATTTTGACCATACTTTCAGTTTATTGATGGTTTGTTGTAAATAGTTTTGAATGGATGTCAAGTTCTTTCCTTTGGCAAATAGAACTAAGTCATCAGCATATAGTCTACTGTTTACAAGTGGCGAGCATTAATCTAGTATCTCATTTATGGCTATTAGAAAAAGTGTTGTACTTATTATTGATCCATGTGGTACGCCGTTATCTTGTATTTTTTTTATCTGAGGTAACGTTGTCTGATCGTATATGAAAGCTGCGTGATTGGAAAAAATTTAAAATGAATTTTCACATATTACCTCCGATATTTCAATTATGTAGTTTTAATATGATATTAAATCGCCATACAGTATCGTAAGCTTTTGTAATATCAAAGAAGACTGCAACACAATATTGTTTATTTGAAAATGCCTCGTGAATTCATGATTCTAAGTCGATTAAGTTGTCTGTGGTTAATCGATTTCCTCTGAAACCACTTTGTTGTGGAATAAGGAGTTTCTGTTTTTCTAGAAATCATCGTAGTCTCTTATTGACCATTTTTTCTAAAACTTCTCGACTATTGTGTTGGTTAAGGATATTGGCCGGTATGATTCTGTAGATGTTTGAGGTTTATCTGGTTTAAGGAGAGGTAATATTATAGCTTCGGACCAGGTTGATGGAAATACTTTGTTGATCCAGATGAAATTATAAATCTTTAAAAGTAATGTTTTTCCGTTTTCTGGTAGATGTATTAAGAATGACAGTGGGATACCATTTGGGCCAGGGCTTGAATCTTTGAAAGAGTTTAAAGGTTCGGTGAGTTCTGTTGAGGAAAAGGGTTGGTCAAGGTCACAAACTTCATATCCGCTGTTTCCTAATGCTTTTCTTTCCATATCTTCTTAATGTATTTTGAAGTCGTCCGTGTAACTTTCATTGCTCGAGTTCGATTCGTATTGGTTTGCTAATATGTTTACAATTTCTTTTCTATCGCTAATTATTTTATTATTTTTTGTCAGAAAGGAGATTTGATAGGGTTGATTTTTGCCTAAAATTTTCCTTAATTTTTCCAGACTGTACTTATCTTTGTTAAGGTGTTAAAGGACGAAATACATTTTTTCCAAGCTTATTTTCTGTTTTTTTTAAGAGTGTACCTTGTTACGGCTCTGCCTTTTTTATATTCTGTTATGTTTTCGTCAGTTTTGTGTCGTTTTAATTTATTAAAGGCTGCTTTATATGCTTCTGTAACTTGGTTGCATTTAGGTGTCATTAAAAATCTTTGTTTTGCCTACGTATTTTTCTGCAGCATCTATAATCATTTGTGTGAAATCATTTGTAATCTCATCTATAATTAAATTATTTAAATTTTTTGTTAAGAGTGCAACTTTCTCTTCTATGTATTTGGAATAATGCGCCCAGTCGGCGTATTTTATTCGCTATTTGGGGATATGTCAATATTTCAGATGATGAGTTTTGGTTAAAAAATGAGACTTTAATTGGATAGTGGTCACTGCCGTATAAGAAAGGTATGGTATCCCAAGAAAGTATAGGTAAAATATTTGGGTCACAGACTGTTAAGTCGATTGCAGAGTTTGTTCCTGTGTGCACGTTTATTCTTGTTGGTCTACCATCATTAACAATACTCAGATTTTGTGTGTCTAAAATATTTTCAATTATTTTGCCTTTTGCATTGTAACCTGCTGATCCCCAAACTGGGTTGTGACTATTGAAGTCCCATAAGAGAATACGAGGAGATAAATATATATATTTATATATATATATATATATATATATATATATATATATATATATATATATATAGAGTAACGAAATATTTTATATCGAATACAATATCACTGACACTATACAGGGTATCTCATAACCATTAATTTCTTTCAAAATTTGTTCTTCTTAATATTAACGGATATTGCTATTTTCAGATAAGGGAAACCACCTGGATTATTTTGGTATACTTTCTGTCTCTGTAGAGGTCAATTTAAAGAAAATATTCTTCTTCTTATCCATATTTAAGATCTTTCGATCTGTTGGTTTTGCAGGTTTCTCTGTATCAGTTCCTGGGATGTGGACTGCCAGCTGTCCTTTTATCTCTTAGGTGGTCTTCCGGGTGCTCTTTTCCCTATTGGTTTCTTTTCAAGTGCGATGCGTGGTAGTCTGCTCTGTTTCATTCTTCTTACGTGAGCGTACCAGCATCTTTTTCTTTGTCTTCCCCATCTTACGATGTCTTGCACTCCGCACTGTTCCCTGATGTCAGTGTTCCTAATTCGGTATCCCCTTGTTTTTCCCATTATAGTCCTAAGCGTTTTCATTTCGGCTACTCGAAGCAAGTTTTTTGTTTTGTTGGTTTCTTCTTTGGTTTCTATTCCGTATGTCATGATTGGCCTGATACAAGTCTTATAGATCCTGACCTTGCTATCTTTTCGCATGTATTCGTTCGCCCATATTATCTGTCTTAAGCAGCCTGATATGGCGGTCGCTTTGTTGATCTGGCTTCTTAGGTCCGTCACTGGGTCGTGATAGCTCGACAGATCCATACCCAGATATTTGAATTGTGAGACTTGCTCGATGATTTTGTCCTGAATTACCAGCTTACATCTTACGGGATCTTTAGCAAAATATCCTCTCTACAATATTACCTTTTGACAAGCAAGAGTTTTCTGATGCTATAAAATTATTAAATCACCCAAATTAACATTATTCTTGTAAAGATACATAAAATTTACAGCTATTATATTAAATTAATACATAGACTTGATATTAAACAGGTTAATATTTCATGTCTCTATTTATCTTTGTCTAAAAACCATTCTAATGGATCTTTTGAGATTCTTGATCAGAGCTCTTTCAATGTAATAGTAATACATAAATGTAAAATTTTTTATATGAGTTAAATATACTCATATACTGTAAGAATATTTTTTTTTTTTAAAAATTGTGTATTATTAAACTATGATTTCAGAGTAACTGATGAAGAAATAAAAATTATTTCGAAAGCTTTTACAAACAAGTAAAAAAAGGATTTTATTAAAAAATAGCTGCATCCCCAAAAAAATTTACATTTACAATTGTATTCAGTTACAAAAAGAATTGTTATATATATATATATATATATATATATATATATATATATATATATATATATATATATATATATATATATATATATATTACATATATTTATTGGTTGTGGTATTTTAAGTGATACAGCTACAGCTTCTAGATTTGTATGTAATGGGATATTATGTGCATCGAGTGTGTTACTGACATATATTAGAACCACTCCACTTGCTTTATCAACGTTATCTCGGTTTTTGTAAAAAGATAAATAGTTTTTGAATTTATGATGGTGCTGGGATTAAAAATTAGTTTCCTGTAGGCCAAACAATTAACTAATTAATTACTAATTAACTAATTGCTCGGATGTAATTACTTGTGTTTCTTGATCAAATAGGTTTTCTTTAATGTGTTCCATTTGTTGGTGTAGTGTATTAGTCTTTTTTAACTTTGGTTTTACTTTTTTTGATTTAGCTATCTTGTTGAAGTTTGGACAGGATTTTTAGCATCACAGCTTTATAAATATCTTCCAATGGGGAATCTTGCACAAAATCGCAAAATGTGGGAAACATTTCCAAACTGTTTTCTTTCAATTTGTTATGCCATAACTGCAATTTCTTACAAAAAGCATCAATCTTTTGACTTAAATATATTTACGTCTTTTTCTTGCAGCTGAAGATTAAGTATATTAAGTTTTTCAAAAATATCTACTAAATAAGAAAGCTTCAGTAAAAATAATTTGTCGAAAAAATCTGTTGAATGCTTGTGACCTTCCTCGCTTAAAAATATCGCTATTTCCCTTCTTAATTCAAAGACACGCTTAACCGTCTTACCGCGCATTATATTCTGAGAACCGCTGATATCTCAACAAATTCATGGAATTCCATTTCACGGACTCAGCAACTTTATGTTAATTGTGCTTTATCCTTTTATCTAGTTTCAGTTTGATATTTACTCTTGGAATTGTAATACGTATAAATAAAACTTTAATTTGGAAAAATAAAATTATTTTTGGTTTTAAAAATAAGTTTTCCGAAACGAGAATCATCATTGGCGCAGTCAGTAGGATTGTCACAAAGAATCCATCGAGGATAACTTTTGCTATTTCAATAGTTAAGTGACAATTATAGAACTTTCAAAGTTTCGGACTTTAAATTTGTTCGTTGGTTGAACTGTTGTTGGTGCCACCTAAAAGCAGTAGACAACCTCCAGTAATTTCCAAGACGACCCACAGCCAGATTCGATGCCGAACGCTGTACTGTAAGTAAATTTTTTGTATATGTCAGACTCCTCTAGTATCCCGTCCTTATCCTTCAGTGATCACGAAGACGACCTAGAGTTAGATTTAGTTATTCAAAGTTTTAGTTCTATCCAAATTGAGGATAACATAATGTCTTTGCCAACCTTTCAAAAAGTTCATGCCGAAACCATTCCAGATTTTGATGGTAACGTCAATGAACTCCAATTCTTTTTAGAAAGCGTAGATAGTATAGTAAAGCACTTTTATAATACGACTAACAACGCGGATTTTCAAAATTTTATAATTTTTAGAACTATTATAAGTAAATTGCAAGGACCTGCCCGAGAGGTCATTAACATTATTGGTGCTACCACCATAAATGAAATTAAAAAAGAATTAATAAGAAACTTTAGGGATCCTAGAAACGAACATTGTCTATATTTAGATTTAAATAACTTAAGACAGGCTCCTAACGAAAGCCCTTATCAATTTCATGATAGAGTTAGAAAATTATTAAATACTATTTCAAATTATTTAGCCTTACATGAAACAGATATTAATGTTAAGAAATTTAAACAGGGTATGTATAATGAACAAGCATTGCAAGTATTTCTAACAGGACTAAGAAATCCTTACGGTATTATGGTTCGAACAAAAGGTCCAAAATCTCTTTTGGAAGCCATTAACTTTATTAGAAATGAAGATAATATAAAATATTTGCAAAATAATTGTAGTAGTTCGCAACCTTTACCAAAATCAAATTATTAAAACAAGACAGATAATTTTACTAAAAATAATCATACCATTCAAACTAATCGCTCAAATTTTACTACCAGTAGAAATCAAAATTTTAATAATTATAACACCCAAAGACAATTCAATCAAGGTTTAAACCCTCAGCAATTTCGTAACCCACCTAATTATAACTATTTACAAAATAACGATAATTCTAACAAATCTTTTCCCACAGGCCCAATAAATATTCAACCGAGACCAAATAACAATCAAAGGTTTTTCACTAACCAACAAGTATTTGGTCCCCCAACAAATGTGTGGAAATCAAATCCAAATTTTAATCAAAATAATATGCCCAAAGCAGTACCTATGAGTACTAATACAAGACAATCTACCGCAATTAATAAAAACAATCAATATCAGAACCGCAGATGGGTATCTGAGGAATTAAATAACGTTGAACATTGCGAATTGCAAAATAACTCAGATTCTTTTTCGGAAGAAATTGCCGAATACGAACCTGCAGATTCATCCGTAAATAATTATACAAATTTTCCGGAGGCCAGCCTCCAAGATCAAATGTTATGATAGAATTCCATAATTCTTTTGATAAAAAGCAACTACCCTATTTAGTTATAGCCAACCCTCCTTTAAAATTATTATTGGATACTGGAGCCACTAAATCATTTTTGTCTCCAGAAATTGCTAATAAATATTATTCAAATTATAAGGTAGAAGATCCTTTTGTAGTTTCAACCGCTTTTGGTTCGTCACCACATAAGTTTTCTATTACCATTCCTGCGTTTTCCGAATTTAAGGAAAATAAAAATATTAAATTTTATGTTTATAAATTTCATTGTATTTTCGATGGTCTTTTAGGTATAGATTTATTAAACTCATTAGGTATCACCATTGATTTGCCCAATACGCAAATAATTTTAAGAGATAGCATATTACCAATAAATTATTTTAATGCTACACCTAAGGATGTTAGGCCGAAAGTTCTGCCAGGAAACTCGGTCTCAATATTAAAAATCCCGGTAACCACAAAATCAGGTGAGATTTTCGTACCTGAACAAATTTTGGGAAACCGTTTAATCCCAGAAACTTAAACTATTTCAATTAACGGCTGGGCAACAGTCGAGGTTCATAATAAAGCTAACGAAGAAATTAATTTTACAGTATTATATCCAATCAAAAGCATCCCGGTTAAGGATAATTTTGAAGTTTATAATTTTAGTATTGATCCCTTTTTCGATAGTTGCGAAAAGAACGAAATCGACGAATTAATTAAAACAAACCACTTAAAAGCCGAAGAAAAGCAAAATCTTTTAAAATTATGTAGAAAGTTTGCAGATATTTTTCATAAGGACGACGGTCCTCTAACTTTCACGAATCAGGTGAAACATAGAATAATTACTCGCGATGAAATGCCAGTTTTTACAAAAAGTTATAGGTATCCTCATGTGTATAAAGAGGAAGTTAAAACGCAGATTCAAAAAATGCTCGATCAGAACATAATTAGACCAAGTAATTCCAGCTTTAATAGTCCAATATGGATCGTTGAAAAAAACCGTCGCGACGCCAACGGCGCCAAGGAATTTCGGATTGTAGTAGATTACCGAAAAGTAAACGAAAAAACCATTGATGATCGCTACCCGATACCGAATATTACTGATGTGCTCGATAAACTAGGCAGATGCAACTATTTTTCGACATTAGATCTTGCGTCTGGGTTCCACCAAATTGAAATGCATCCTGACGATGTATCCAAAACTGCATTCACTGTCGAAAATGGGCACTTTGAATACCTTAGGATGCCCTTTGGCCTAAAAAACGCCCCCGCCACTTTTCAGCGGGTAATGGATAATGTTTTGAGGGGACTACAAGGAAAAATATGCATGGTTTATCTCGACGACATAGTTATTTATTTAACTTCTCTTCAAGAGCATATGTTTAATTTGAAAACGGTATTTCAACGCCTTCGCGAAACTAATTTTAAAGTACAGCTAGAAAAGTGCGAATTTCTAAAAAAAGAAACAGCCTATTTAGGACATATGATTACCACAGAAGGCATAAAGCCGAATCCCGAAAAAATCAGAGCCATAAAAAAATTTCCGATTCCTAAAACCACTAAAGAAATAAAAAGTTTCTTAGGTCTTTTGGGATATTACAGTAAATTTATTCCGGACTTCGCAAAAATAACGAAACCTCTTACCTCTTGTTTAAAGAAAGGCACAAAAATTACGTTAGATGCCGATTATGTACAATGATCCTATTTTGAGTTATCCAGACTTTACCCAACCTTTTAATCTTACCACCGACGCTAGCGCCTATGCGATCGGGGCTGTTTTATCACAAGGTCCAGTGGGCCAAGACAAACCAGTAGCGTACGCCTCAAGGACTCTCAATCAAGCTGAACAGAACTATAGCACTATAGAGAGAGAGCTTCTCGCAATTGTGTGGGCTACAAAATATTTTCGTTGTTATTTATACGGTCAGAAAACTTTTGTATATTCCGACCACCGCCCCTTGCATTGGTTATTTTCAATAAAAGAACCTAATTCACGTCTCACACGATGGAGACTTAAGTTAGACGAGTTTGACTACACCATCCTTTATAAAAAAGGCTCATTAAATAAAAACGCGGACGCACTATCGAGAGTTAAAATTAATGAATTTAATACTAACGATGTTCGCGAAAATACAGATGAACCAAACGAAAATCCTGAGCAAGGAAATAATCAAAATCCAACCGTTGATATAGATTTAGATTCAATCATCGGTAATATTGACGAAACACCTAACATTACAGACACAGATATAAAAAACGTTATTAACGAAATCACTCAAACAGCTGAAACAGCTGATAATGAAACAGTTCATACTAGTAGAGAAAATCCAATTTTAAAAATACCTATTTCAGAAACTCCAATAAACAATTTTCAAAATCAGTTATTCTTAAAATCAGTACTTCACTCTCCAGCCCCACCGAGAATTTTACGTTTATTTGAAAATAAAACTCGAACAACAATTCAAATCTCTGAAGCAAATTTCGAGCAAGAAATAATTAATACTTTTAAAGAATTTACTACTACTAAAAAACTTTTTGCAATTAATTTAGATGATCCCTCTTTAATTCCAAAATTATGCAACACTTTGCAACACTTTTAAAAATTCTGCATTTAAAGCTATAATTTGTAACAATGTACTAGAAGATATAGTATCTAGAGAAGATCAAATAGAAAAGGTTAAATTTTGTCACGAAGGAAAAACTAACCATCGAGGCATCACTGAAACAGAAGCTCAAATTAGACGCCGATTTTACTGGCCTAATGCTAGGAGTACTATCACTAAGTATATTAATAATTGTGAACTTTGTCAAGGAATGAAATATGACAGAAATTCGCCAAAGCAAAAATTTGAATTGACCCCCACGCCTAACAAACCGTTTGAAGTCGTACATGCAGATGTTTTTACTATTAAGAATCAAAAATTTCTAACAATCGTCGACAAATTTTCGAAATATGCCCAAGCTTATCCTCTAACAGCAGTCACTGCAATTCATATAGCTAAAGCTTTTATTGTTTTTCTAACACACCATGGTACGCCGAAAATGATTGTCTTAGATAGAGGTACAGAGTTAAAAAATTTTGTTATCGAAGATTTTGCTAAATTACATAAAATTGATCTGCACTACACGACCGCTTTTAACCCAAACTCCAACAGTATAGTTGAAAGATTCCATTCAACTTTAATCGAACATATTCGAATTTTACAAGAAACACGCAAAGATTTAAATATATTGGATCAAATGCCTTACGCTATTTTAGGTTACAATAATAGTATCCATTCAGTTACTAAACAACGTCCCATAGATATTATTACCGGTCATTTGGACAGCAATAGCCCTTTCAACATCGATATTAACGAAAAGTTGTACTCGGACTATATGACCAGACATAAAGAAATCACTGCGGAAATATATAAAACATTAAATGAACAAATGTCAAAACAAAAAATAGAAACTCTCAAAAAAGCGAATGAAAATCGCCACGATCCATTGACGTATGACCCTGGTACTCTAGTGTATCATAAATCAGAAGCGCTTAATAAAATAAAGCCAAGATTTGTCAAACGTCCAGTGAAAAAGAATGAAAATTTAAAAGTTAAAACTTATAAAATTAATGTGAAAAATAATCCGAGCAAACGAAAAGTAGTCACGGCGACTTATCATAAAAGTAATTTAAAAAGACCGTTGACTAACCAAAGAATTATACCATTACAGATTTCTCCTCGCCCTGGCAGTAGCCAATGTGGCTCAAGAAATTAAAATCACCAATTTGGAGTCCAACCCTGGCATACTACCCTATAAATTGGGACAAGCAAAATTACAATCTACTTATCATTCCTTTATCCACTATTTTAATCTAAATCCTATCGAAACCGAATTAATAAAAATTGTTAACAGTTCGAAAATATAAAATCAACCATAAAAAATAAAAACCCTGTATTTGCAGATGATCTTAAAAATATTGTTAATTTAGTCTCATTTCAAATTCTGCAATGTAAAGAAAAGATTAACTTTTTACATTCAAGTAAAAGATTAAAACGAGGAATTCTAAACGGACTAGGAACTGTATTTAAAAGTATTTCTGGGAATTTAGACGCCGACGACGGTAAACGATACGACGACGCTATTACATTACTGAGCTCAAACCAAAAAGATATCGCCAACACACTTAATAAGCAAATTTCTTTAACTACCAAGATAATTGACGATTACAATAAAAGTATTAGTTTAGTAAAACAAAACGAGAAACAAATAGCTGAACAAATTAATAACCTTAGTAACGAACTTGAAAAAATCGTAACATATTTTTCCGGATATTTTGTAGCTAAAAATGCCTTAGACCAGGTTCATGCAGTTCTCAAAATTTTATTCAAAATATTAAACAACATAGAAAATGCAGTAATGTTTGCAAGACTAAAAATACTTCACTATGGCATTCTAAAAATTGAAGATTTGGAGTTTATCGTAAAAACGCTACTAAGGACTATTCAACAAATAACTTATTTTTTGGCACAGATATAAATAATTTGCATAAATATTATGAAATTTTAAGTGTGAATTCATATTATTCTAATGATAGGATAGTTTTCGTAATTCACTTTCCTATAACCTTCCCCGAAATTTATTTTTACTTTCATTTATATTCAGTACCCACCAAAAATAATACAATCCTTATCCATCCTAAATCTTTTCTGTCTGTACAAGAAAATCACTATCAGTACGAAGACGAAGAATGCAAAAATAAGCATCCAATATATTTTTGTAAAGGACCAAATGCAATTCAAAAATCCAAAACTGATGATTGCATTCACCAATTACTGGAACTGAGAAATCAAGAATCCACGGCATGTGAACCAATTACAGCCACTGTTGAGTTCGAAATTATTGAACAAATCAATTCCGCCCACTACATAGCAGTCTTCCCCTACGAAGCAAAGATTTAATTAACCTGTTCCAAATCTGATTTGGCAGTTCTTAGAGGTACATATTTTATAGACGTACCAAATGGTTGCAGCTTCCAGACACCGAAAAATGTCTACTCCAATTTTGATCATGTTATTCCCGGACAACCATTGTTGTTACCAGAGATCAAAATCAACAAGTTCATTCAACACCATATGGGAAAAATCAATCTTCACGAAGTTCCACTCGATCAAGTTCATCGACTCCAAAAGGACCAAGATCGAATTAAACAAGTGACCCTTCAGGCCATACCTATATGTCAAGCCTACCTCTGGTCAACGCCACTCTATGCAGCCGCCACTGTTGTTTTAATAATCATGCTGATCAAGTACATCCAGTCGAAACAGAGGGACAGAAGTTCAACCCCAACAGCCGACACTCCTCGACCAGCTCAACCAACCCTTAGGATCCACATCGAAGATGAAGAGTAACGATCAACACCCTGTATGGATATTTCTAGGAAGGGAGGCATTATATTCTGAGAACCGCTGATATCTCAACAAATTCATGGAATTCCATTTCACGGACTCAGCAACTTTATGTTGATTGTGCTTTATCCTTTTATTTAGTTTCAGTTTGATATTTACTCTTGGAATTGTAATACGGATAAATAAAACTTTAATTTGGAAAAATAAAATTATTTTTGTTTTTAAAAATAAGTTTTCCGAAACGAGAATCATCATTCGCGTGACAACCATCTGGATGAGGAATAAAACAACAAAGATTGATGTAATCTTGAACAACTCGGTGGCTGTAGTTCTTCCTTCAATCTGTTTACAAAACAATAAATCTTCACATATTTTAGAACATTGACAGAATCTAATGTAGCAAATCTAATGGGAATCATTACTAGAGTCAGTTGCTTCGTCAAGTTGTATAGCAAACAAGTTTCCAGTAAGCTCAGATTCAAGCTGCTGCTGCATATCAACTGATATATCGTTAATTCGTCGACAGATTGTATCATTTGACAGAGGAATATTGTTAAGTTGTGAACATTAAACATTATTTCTACAATGTCTTTGCAAGCGGGTAAAATAAGTTGCTCTGCAATAGTGTGCGGTTTTTTGCATTTAGCTACTTTGTATGCCACTTTATATGATGCCAAAAGAGCCTTCTCATTTACTGCCAGTACTCTATGGAAGCTGGATTTTTGTTTTTTAAACAATCTGAGTTTCTCCACAAAAAAATCTCGCGGTTTATTGACATATTCTCTGTGCAGCGTTTCTAGATGCCTCTGTAATTTATTTGGTTTCATGCTATCTGCAGCCAATACTTTTAAACAGATAACGCATTGTGGTTTTTCTTCGCCACCTACTTCAAGGCTAGTAAAGCCCAAATTTAGGTATGATGGGTCATATTTTCTTGTTTTAGATTTCGGACGATTTCCACCTGAACCTGTCGATGTACAAGCCCCGTCATCCTCAAGTTTTTGTTTTAAAAATTTATTCATACTACATCTACTTATACACTCACACTTCACAATAATGCTTGCTTAGTGTTAAAACACCTTCACTGAGAGACTGAGAATACCGTATGTGCGCTTCTGTATTTATAGTCGCGTTCAGACAGTTCGAGAAAGATCAGGAAGCTTGAATACGTGGCACGAACGCCGCGAACTTTCCGACAGCATCTTTGGCGCTCTCGACGAGACAATGTTGCCTATTTTAGTCCAAATTCCTAGGTCTACGGATTGGGGGGCGCAACATTTTTTAAATTAAAACAGGGGGGCGTGAATAACAAAAGTTTGAGAACCGCTGTAGTAGAGAGAGTTCCACCATCGTCACTGGTTATGATATTGTCTACTTCCATACTTTATCGGTATTGAAGCAAATACTATCCTGTACTGTTTTATTGTTTCGATATTTAGATTAATTTTACAATTTTTGGAGTAAATAAATAATATTTTCCTAACTTTAATAATTTATGAAGGGTGCTGGATAGAAACAATCACTTCTTGTCACTTTTGTAAATTTATCTTGGTATAATTCACAAAAATTTACGTTTATTTGTCGGAGCTGAATTCGATATTTATTCAGGACCGCACCTGATTAAATATAATGTAAAACACAATTTTAAAATAATTTATTGAAAAAAAATATTTTGTCCTTGGGGCTTAATTTTTTTTATTCATGGTGACACTCAACGTTTTAATTATTTTTTTATTGATTGCTATGAGTACTAACATTTAAATAATATTTCATACTTTTACTCAATCCGCCAAATTTTTTGCAGTGGTCTCTTGGACTATTATAGTTCTGTGTATTTCTAGGCAATATAAAGTATTTATAGAATTTCACGTTGTTAACTAATCCCCAAAAACATACCTAATTATCACATTATCCCTAATTGTTAATGTGCTCTTTCTGACCAACTTTAACAATGCCGTTAAAATGCAAATTAAGCTGTCAAACTGTTAATTAAACTTGCTTCCGTATACGGTAGCTCATTAAATTGCAAATATTAAATTTAAGGTAGTTTACTTGGTAAATGTATATTATTTTTTCTTTTACTGTTTTTCTTCGTTTACTTTTATTTAAGCATATACCCATAGAATCAGTGGAAATTTTTCTTGGACAAAATATTTTTTTTAGTTTTGTAGCTTTTAAAGAATCCATGTTTTTTTTTATTCTTTCTATCTGGTAAATTATATTTCATACTTCATTTTTTCTTTTCTTTTTTACTACTTTTTACAAATTTTCTCTTTAAAATAAAATGCCAAACTCACATATATAACTTTTATTTTACTATAATAGTTAACAATGGTACATATGATATGTACATTCATTTACATTTTACACTTTACGGGTATAGTATATTATAATAATTCGGAAATACTGGTATTATTTATCCGTTTTTGGTGGACAAAAATAATTTGAAATAAAGAAATACCTACTCATTAAATATGACATACAGGTTATATTCTTAGTAAAAATAAATCATAATTTTTTTGATCATAAATGTTTACTATCTGATTAAAAAAAATATCATTTAAAAGTTCCGTATTAACAGTAATAAAGATAATAATTGCTAAGTTGTTACATTTTTGAGTAATTATCAATGTTTGATTGTTATACAAATAGAACATTTGTTGCTACTTAAATTTGGGAAAAAATAATGTAAAATTTTCTTTAAAAGTGCAAAGAACAAAAGAACAATTAAAAAAGGTAAATAAAGGTACATAGGTGTTAGTTTCTAAAACTAAAAATCGGATGCTCTTAATAATTTTATTATAATTTAATTTTTATAAGCTCATGCTCTTATATCAATCGACGGACTTATTATTGATTTATTATGGTGCAAACTTTTAAAAAATTAAAAAAATGCAAACAATAAATAAATATAAATTACAAAATAAATAAAGATAACATAAAGCAAAAATACATTTTTTATTTATGTAGGGTAGCGTCGATATAATAATTAAAACTGTCTTTATAAAGAGATAATCCATACTGGTCTCCTAATCCTTACGAAAAATGAAATCTACAATTTTGCGAATTATAATATTTGAAATTTCAATGCTTGATTGTTAAACCAAAATTTAGCTATATTACAACTGACAGACACTCTTTGATAAAATTAACAAATAAAATTTATTTATTTTAAAATAGATACATGTTGGCTTATTTTAAATAAAATTGGTTTTTTAAAAGAACGTATGCTCTTACCGCTAAATTCATTTCTTTTAACAATAAAATATTTACACAAACAACTCCCTTCATGTTGATTTTCCAAGGTATCTAAGTATAATAAAGCAGTCTAGAAGAAGTATCTTGACTTTTTATTGCAGGTATTTTCATAGACACCGATTCCCTAATGCAATAAAAGACTAGTATACTCTGCAACTGTAACAACTAAAATAACTTGATACATTTTTTTAAATATTTGAAGACGTTGGAACTTTTATCAATATTCCAAAATTGTTATATATATATATATATATATATATATATATATATATATATATATATATATATATATATATATATATATATATATATATATCTACGTTTTATACTGTCGAATTGGTAATTTACCTATTTAATATTCTATATAGATAATTAAAATTATTATTGTTGACTTAGAAAAGGTTCATGACTAAGTGGTAAGAAATGCATTGTGGTGGACATTGTCTATTTATGGGTTAAGCGGTAGTTTGATACGAGCGCTGAAATCACTTTAAGAGGATTCCAGTGCTTGTGTTACATCGATGATTAGGTCATATTAGCATCATCTGAGAAGAAGTTAAATGTAATAGTTAATATTATGCATGATGTCCCAAAAATCAAAGGAATAAAAGTAAATTCAATCAAGACGAAGGTAATGGTTTTTGGAAGAGAGAAGACATAACAAACGGCAAGGTGCTGATTAAAGAAAAAGGTAGAATAAGTGAAAAAGTTTGCATAATTGGGTTAAATGTTGAGAAAAGACGGAAAGTATGACTGTGATATTAAACGAACGGTGTTGGCAGGGTAACAAATGCTTATCCCTACACTGGTAGTGAATTTAGGTATGGCAAGAGAAAGTACGATTATTGCTGCGGAAATAAGTAGTCTAAATTCTTGGAAGTATAGCTAGACTGACTCTGATGAATAAAGTAAGGAATAGTTAGATAAGGAAACACTGTGGTGTAAAAAAAGATGTGGTAACAAAGATAGATAAAGAAATGCCTAAATGTTTTGGATACGTAGAGAGAATGAATGAAAAAATATTGACGAAACAGTTTTGTAAAGCAAGTTTGACTAAAACGTTAATTGTCACCGGTGAACATCGATTTACGCATGCGCTTATATTGTAAGTCTTTTGTGAAACTATTAAATTTTTTATGTTGCCTTAGATATGACGTATTTATTTTTATAAAGATATATATTTAATAAGTTCAAGTCTGCAAACTAGAACCAAATAAAAAATCAAACATAATAATAAATCGACTTTATTTAACAAATGTATATGCATCTGCTCTGAAAATAGCAAGGTAAATTAAATGAAAATACTTAATTACTTATAAATAAAAAAATTTTAGTGTTGGCAAAAATCAAGTTGCCAAATCGAGGAGTACAATTCACGAATTGTTGTCCCTAACATTGAAGCAAACACAGGAGAAGAATAGTACTAATTTATTTTTTAAACATAGTCACCTGCAACGGTATACACTTGGTAAATCGGAGTATTAAGTTGCTATGTGTTGTATAAATATTGTTATAAGGAAAGAGTAAATTTTTAAATGAAAAAAAATCTCGAAGACATATGTGCGTGACTATGAAAAAGTACAAACATACAAATAAAAAGGGTTTCGAGACGCCTTACAAAAGTGATAACTTCAAATAAATGTGTAGAAACTATGCATATTGAACGTATTTAACGTAAAAAATACTTAGGTTATTATTAAAATGAAAAGGTTTATTTGGGTGATAATTATGTATTAAAACAAAAGTTTTTGTAAATAAGTGAAATAATCAAAAATTATCAAGAAAGTGAACAGCTTATTTATTTAATATAAAATATATCTTATGTATAATAATTAATATTCTTCAATAAAAATGACGTCAGAAATAAAATTTGTATGTGTAAACTTGGACGTTTAAAGTAAGTGTGTGTGGTGGCTAAATGCTACAGCTAGCTATCTTTTTAGCACGTCAGTGTGTTCAGGTTTAAATCCCCGAGTATCCAACTTTTTTTAAAATTATTAAAATTTCGTAGTGTGACGCATGCGTATCCATTGATGTTCACCGGTGACAATTAACGACTACTGTGTGACTGGGCAAGTCGGTAGAGGTTGACCTAGGAGAACGTAACACGAAATTATTTGAAGAAATGAAAGTCAAGAGCATACGATTTAAAAGTTTTTCTTGTTATTTCTCTTATTTCTAATCTATTACTACCCAAATATATATATATATATATATATATATATATATATATATATATATATATATATATATATATATATATATATATATATACATATATATATATATAAATATTGTCAATTTTTTTAATTTATTTTGTTTTGCTTTTTAATATTCTAGTACATTCTAGTATGATCCTATTACCTATGCTTTTTGTTATTTTTCTTTAGGTATACTGATATTTTTGTTAAAATAAATATATTTTACATTTAACATTTATTAAAAATAAAAGTAGATTCATTAAAAATATAACAAATGACAAAAATATAAATATTTACCAATACTGTAGGAAGGGCATCTCATCAATAAAAATATTAAATTTTAATAAAATAAAAAAAATAAAGTTTATTTAAAAAAATCCGTTTTTTTCACGTAATAATACTTACAGTTTAAGGTTAAATACGCTTTGATTGTAAATGAGTTAAAATCTTTGAATAATGCTACTTACCTATTTAGAAAATATTCTGTTTATAGCTTTTAAGCCTAATTAAATAAATCATCTTCAAAAAAAAACTTTACTATGCTACACGTAAAAGCAATAATATAGTCAAATTAAAACAAAAAAGTTAAAAAAATACCGAAGAAATTGTATAATATATTAAAACATTTTTATAAAAAAAAAATTTTATGTTAAATTTGTAATAATACGTTAACATGTAAAAAAAAATTACTGACTTAAATTAACCTTTACTACTCTCTTATGCGTGAAATAAATAACAGTTAATTTATAGTTTTTTAAAATTATTAATAATTAAAAAAAATTATAACTGTTAACAGTGTTTGCTACCAGAAAATAATTCTTTAATGCCATTATTGTTGCGTAAAATATCATCATCTTTGCCATATTTCTAAACAAACTGCTTAGCTAAATCACAAAATTTAAACTAACAAAAAAAAATGTATTTACCATAGATTTTATAAACGTGTGTTAAGCTGACACGGCCAACAAACTATTTCAGTATTTTTTAACTATTTATTACCTATTTTCTAATACAAACTAGAATTTTCTATTTCAAGTGGTTAGCAAAAAAATGGTGTTATGCTAGCTTAACTGTCAAGCTGGCACAACTATTTATAACTTTTTACCCAAAATAGTTATAAAAATGATTCAAACGCTTAATTTGCTTACTTTTTAAAAACTCTTTAATATAGTTATATAATTATAAATATTAAATAAATAATTTAAACTAGAGTGAATTTAAAGGTTTTATGAGTGCCGAGTCCGCATGCATTAACTACAATTTTTTAAAATGTCCACTTTTGTGATTCTACTATTTAATAACTCCAGCACAATCACTTGATTGTGATTAGTATTTTGTTATTCCTATTTAACAACGGTACTTTGTGATAAGAAATACCCAAAAAGAAATTATTGTAGTGCCAGGAAATCGCAAAATAGTGATTTTAAATGCGTTTTCGCCATCCCACCATTTAATAACCCCAGCGTCGTCAATTTTTATTTTTAACAGAATGGTGCTCCTCCGCATTATACGGCGATTGTTCGTCGGTATTTAGACCAACGTTTTCCATGGCATTGGATTGGGAGAATAGGCAGCATTGAATGGCCTTCACGATCGCCAAATTTATCCCCCCGCGATTTATTTTTATGGGGTAATCTGAAAAGTAAAATATATAAAAGACAACCAGCGTCTTTAAAAGATTTCCATTAAAAATCGTTGACAAGTGCCGTCGAATTACTCCGGAAATTCTTTGGAATGTGCGTGAACGTTTTGAAAAAAATCTTTATTATTGTATGGAAGCGGGTGGTCATTACTTTGAACATTATATCAATTAAGTAGTAAGTAATCAACTAAAATAATTAAAATTTAAACATGTAATTTATTTTAAAGTATTGGGAGGAAATGTAATATTTAAAGACTATTGTAAAGAGAATTGTCAGAGCTTTCAAAAGATATCTTGTTCGACCCCCAATGCAATTTAAAATTTTGGCGTAAATGTTACTCTCGCTTGTGGTTAAAAGTAGTGGAGTTAAAAATACCGAAAAAGAGTGTTTTTCTTTAATAAAAAATCAACGGGTCTAAGCGTTTTTACAAAATGTTGACAGGGTTTCTGAAAATGGCTCTATTTCGTTTTCAGTTGGCCAACCTGTATAAAGATATTAGTTTTTTATGATGCATTTTCCGACAATATTACAGTTGTGATGGGAAATACCAGAAGAGAAATTATTGTAGTGCCAGGAAATCGCAAAATAGGGATTCTAAATGCGTTTTCGTTATCCTTTATTTAATAGCCCCAGCACAATCGCTAAAAATAAATGTGGTAATTTGAAATGCGTTTTTGTTATCCTACTATTTAATAATCCCAGCACAATCGTTTGTAATATAAAGAAATAAGGAGAGCCAGGAAATTGAAAAATATTAATTCGAAATGCTTTTTCGTCAATATACTATTTAACAACACCAGAAAAATCGCTTGAAATGAAAAAAAAATAGTTTTTTATTTTGCATTTTTCTACGATAGTACCGTTGTGATATAAATTACCCGACAAGAAATTTTTCTAGATGCAGAACATTGCAAAATATTTATTAACTGCATTTTTGTCAACCTACTATTTAATAACTTTAGCACAGTAGCTTAAAATATAAAGAAATCAGTTTTTTATTTTGTATTTTTAGACAATTCTACAGTTGTGATAGGAAAAGAAAAATTTAAGAGTGCCAGAAAATAGCAAAATAGTGGTTTATTTACATTTTTTTTTATTTTAAGTGGTGTTAAGTTACAGGCCTCCACGTGGTGCACCCTGGCTAACGCCAAATCTGTTACAGCGATCCGAGTGTTTACATTAACATTCTCGAGTCTTCCAGTATAAACAAAATAATCGCACCAAACCGTCCTTCTAAAGACGATGAAGACGTCTTTCGAATTCTATTTTGGAACGCAGGAGGACTGAAAATTTCTAAATTTACTGAATTTTAAACTGTTATATGTTATAACGACGCAGACATTTTTATTATTGTCGAATCTGAAGCTTCTACTGAAGCCAAATGTTTTTATGATGACTTTACGACCCGTACCCATACCCATTAGAAGATCAAGACAAGTGGCTTCTGGAAGTATTGTATAAAAAATAAGCATAAAAAATCAGTAACCTGCATGAGATGACGGAAAATGACAAGCTTGAAACTGTACGCATCGATGTCTGGCCAAATGAAGTACACTTCAAAGTAATTTGACTATACAACCCCCCTAACCTGCCTAACCTGCAACGAATCGCCGATATTTGTCAACACAACAATAGTGTGATTATCGGAGACTTTGATGCTTATTTAACACGATGGGACTATGATAAACCTAACCGAACTGGCCGCACTATCGAAGACCTACTTGACAGCACCAGTCCAAACCAAATGCCGTCTGAACCAACTTTCCTCTCTTTCAAGGGTTCAACTAGCACACCAGACCTTGCCCTAGTCCATGAAAACTTAGTCGCAAGATGTACTGTAGAGGTCAAAGATGCCTTCCACGGATGGGGACACCGTGTCCTGTCACTCGACGTTGTGGGAAAGAAGCTACAGCATAAAAAGCCTCAGCTGCCTCGTTCGAACTTCAAAAATGCCAACTGGGAGAAGTTCTCAATCCTCACTAACAAACTCATCCAGGAATCCTTGAAAGATGACAATCCTGAAAAGTTGGCTGAAAGATTCGTGAGCGGTGTGTTGTCTACTGCCCAGATAAGTGTCCCAAGAGGACAAGTCAAAAATTTCCGAGCTTTTTGGACCAAGACGCTCTCAAGGCTCAAGCAGGGCAGAAATTAAGCTATAAAAAAAGCCGAAAGGACTAAGAAAATTGAGGACTGCATTACCCTTTGTAAGACCCAAGCGACGATAAAACGCAAAATAATTCACTCCAAGAGAGCCTTACACAAAACATTTGTAAAAAACCTGGACTTCAGGAAAGACGGACTGAAAGCTCACCGATATATCTCAAGTCTCAACAACGACAAGCGCAACTTACGTTATGAACCAATATCGCATAACGGTAAACTACTCAACAACTCAAAAGACATTGCGAATGCATTATGTAAGCATTACGTGGCGGTCAGCAAACTAAGAGTTACGCGTGAAGAAAGAAAATGAATTTTTTTGTATACCATAGTTATGCAAAATATTTTAAATATATACTTATATTATTTTAATAAATGTAAAAAAAAAAACGTTGTTATTAAATATTATAAGTAATATTAATTTACTTAAAAAGTTTAGGCTACTGCAGATTATAGATTATAGGGTGGGTCGTGAAGGCCATGCTGCCTTTCAAGCACTTCGACCTATCAGATCTTTTGTGCATAACCCTTAATCTATTCAAGGCCCGGGATTCCGAGACTTCGAGTAAAGTTTATCAGTTTCCTGGGGGCTAAGTTTCTAATATCGAAGGGCTTTAGGAAGGCCCATCCCAGAAACTTGAGCCTCTTGCAGAAAAGCGCTGGGCATTCGCAATGCAAACGTTCTGCAGTTTCAGCGAAGTTCTCGCAGTAGCAGCAACTATCACTTTCTGTTTTGCCCATCTTTTTCAGGTGGTACCTTAGAGGGCAGTGTCCAGTGAGGAGTCCCGTTACCAGTTTAAAGTTTTTCTTGTCCAACTCGAAAAGCTGTTTAGCTTTCCTTGGCGAAAGACTTACTAGCCTTTTCGCTTGCCTTTGTCCTGGCACTTTATGCCAGTGAGATTTTATTTCATTTGTTTCCCAGCGTAAAACCTCTTCTTTCAAATGGGCTTTGAAAAGTCCACAGAAGGGTTCTGGGCCGGAAAATTTTGTATTTGCCCCTTCTTTGGCCAGGCAATCTGCTTCTTCGTTGCCTTTAACTCCTGGGCACATGTCTCTATGGCATGTAATTCTGCTTGAAAGATGGTTGGGGTGTCACCAAGGGGTTTTAAGAGCCTAAAATTTGGCCCTATAACGCCCACTCCAACCCTTTCACACATCTTGGATCCATCAGTGTACCACACTAAAGCATCCCTTCTTAGTTGAGGTTCGTTCTCTGTGCAAACTTGGTGGTTGTTTATAACCACTTCAAACTGCATTTCAAAGTCGTACCTAACTGGCATAATATCTGTTGGCTTAGACATGGATTCTAGGGAAATATTTTCCAAAATTTTCAAATGTCCATTCCGAATTCTTGCTCTAAGATTTGTTGTCTGACTCAGTCTGAAGGCACTGATTGCTGCTTCTTTCATTACACATAAGTGCAATGGTGAAAGGTTCAGCATTACCTCTAAGGCTGCAGTAGGGCACGTGAATGTTGCCGCTGTGATTCCCAGACAAGCTAGCCACTGCACTTTCTGCAGCTTGACTTGTGCCGAAATTTGTTGCATTTTTGGCCACCATATCAATGAAGCATAGGTGGCCATTGGCTTAATGATCGTTTGGTATGAACAGAAGATGTCTTGCCAAAGATTTTGCGGCATGTCCAGCTTGCCGCTATAGCTCTGGAAATAATGTTGTTGAGTTGGCTGTTCCATGTCAGTTTTTGGTCGATTATTACGCCCAAATATTTAACTTCTTTGGAAAATGTAAGCTGAGTTTCATTTAGAGTTAGGGCTTTAAGTTCGTACTTTTGCCTCCTAGTGAATAGAACCGGCACTGTTTTGCTAGGATTGACGTTAAGTCCTTCCTTTGCGCACCAGCTTCTGATTGTGTTTAGGGCTACTTGCATGTGATTGGAAATTACTTTATCATGTTTGCCCCTAATGGTGACGACTAGGTTATCGGCGTAACCTTGAGTCGTAAAACCAGAGTCGTGTAGCTTAACTATCAGGTTGTCTACAACCAGCCACTACAGCAAAGGCGATAAAACTCCCCCTTGGGGACAACCTTTTTCTACTGTCATCTTGACTGTCTCTCCCCCAAGAGTCGCCACGATAATTCTGTTTTTCAGCATAGATTGTAACCATCTGATCAGTGAGGCGTTTATATTTCTTTTCTCGAGTAATCTAGTTATGAAGGCATGCAAGGTGTTGTCAAAAGCACCCTCTATGTCGATGAAGGTACAAAGAGCCATTTCTTTTTACGCGTATGTCTTTTCAATGCTTTTAACTAGGCATTGTAGAGCATTTATTGTGGATTTACCTGCTTAATAAGCAAAGTGTTTCTTGTGGAGTGGTCTTAACTCAAGGAGTTTGCTTCTGTTGTAATAGTCTTTTATTTTCTTCATTGCTTTTAGGAGAAAGAAGGTGAGACTGACGGGTTGATAAGACTTTGGTTCGTCCATTGGACGTCTCCCAGTCTTTGGTATAAACGCCACCACAGCTTTTCTCCAAGCTTGCGGTATATAACCGAAGATAAAGCTGGCCTTCAAGGAAGGCTCTAGTATTTTAAGGCCATGTTGTAGTAAGGCGTAAAATATTCTGTCCTTTCCCGGCGACTTAAATGGTTTAAAGTTTTTGATAGCCCATTTGATTCTTTGTGTAATGAAGATTTTCCCAGCCAGGCTTTTGCTGGATCTGTTGGGGTTGTGAGCAACCCCTTCCAGATGAGCACATTGCTGTTTGTTCTCCACAACCTGTTTGGAACCAGGAAAGTGTGTCTGTAGGAGAACACTTAAGCTTTCCTTAGGGTTATCAGTTTATCCTCCGTTCGGCTTTTTAATCTGACCGATGCCGTTGAAGTGTTCTTTTGAGAGTACTTTTTAAAGACGTTGTGCTGTGGCCAGTTCGCTGATCACCTCCATTCTCCATGCTCTTCTTTTCGATTTTCTAAGTTCTTTATTGTACTCAAAAAGGGCTGTTTTGTAGTCTTCCCAATGTCCCAGACTCTTAGCTCTATTGAAAAGTCTTCTGACTTTTCTCCGGAGATTTTCTAGTTCCTTATTCCACCAAGGCACGTCTCTAGTAGTAGCCTTTTGTTTTTCAGGACAGGTGAGTTCATATGCTTTTATTATAGCATTTTGAAGTTGTCTGGAGGCTGTGTCGAGTTCCTCTATTGATTCGATGGGTATGTGCTGGTCCTCCGTCTGCCTTCTGAGATGCTTTTTGTAAGCCTCCCAGTTGGTTAACTTTGGTACCCTGTATCCCTCGAAATGTGTTTCCGACGTCTTCAAGTCGAACCTTATGTAGGCTACTGTACCTACATATTTATACGATACGAATGAGATTCAAAAAAACCCTTTTTTATTAAAATAGCATGAAATAATTTAAAAGATTATTACTTAGATTTAAAAAAATAAAATTTTAACAAATTAGTTATTTTTTTGACCTTAAATATTAGGGTTTTGTTTGGATATTACATTGCAAAATCATTTACAGCAAAAAGCATTTTTTCTAAGCTACAATTGGCACTGATATGATATATTTATCTATGTACACTACACTTATTATCATAATTTTTTGTAATAAGTGAAGTTATATGTTATTGTTAAACATTTTAAAATTTATTTTAAATTTGGATTTTTAAAATTAATTATCCTAATACTATTATAAACGCGAAATTTTGTGAGTATGTATGTATGGATGTTATTCTTTTACGCAAAAACTACTTGAATTTTAATAAAAGTTTACAATAATGTAGCTTATACATCAGAATAACACATGGGCCATAATTTATAAAGTTATTGTCTAAACCCATTACCATTACTATACGAAAGTTTGTGAGTATGTATGTATGGATGTTGGCAGCAATCAGAATTAAAATAACATTAGTTAAAATCAAATTATTAAATAAAATTAATAGTCAGCATACAAAGGGAACTGGAAAAATTTTGAATTTAAGCTTTATTTTTTTAATTTGTTCAAAATAAGGTTTACCACAGGCAGTACATCTTTTCATCCTCCAAAACCAATCTTTAAATCATATATTCCGGGTTCAGAATATTTGACGAAATGTATAAAAATGTAGGTAAGCGCAAATACCAACTGCTGATTTGAATACAAACGCAGCAAGTTCAGGTCCGGCACTTAAAGAAGAATGGATATGAGATTTAAATTGCCTTCTGATCTCGGGGAATTTAAAGTCATTGCGGCGGCCAACCATTGGACTCAAGAAGAAAAAGCTCGTTTCCTTGACTGCGGCATTACAAGGTAATGTAGCAGATTAGAGCCAAACCAAAAAAAAAACAGCCTACGAGAATGCATACGTTAATTAATATGAAGAAAGTTTCATGCAACTACAATATAAATAAATTGTAAGAAATAGATCGTAAGAAGTATGTTGGAAGTTATTTTTCAAACACAGGCATACAATCACAATGTGCTGCTTTATTCCAAAATAAGTATGCCCTTTAAAAATGATAGATTGTTACATTTTCCTGAACGGATTTTGCAGGACTGAAGACACATGCCGCTTTCGCCATCAGAAACAAATACCGAGGATCGCAGCAGAAAGAATTGCTGATCGGGACGATCAGAATTAAGGAGGAAGCAATGTAACAATTTTGCGATACGCCACTGGAATGTTACGGTGACGTCACAGCTTAATACGAGGATGTTTCAATACCTTTCCGACCAATGTAGAATTTTCAAAATTTTCTCGTTTTTCCTTGTTTTATCGTAAATAGATACATTGGCCTTCGTTTGAGGAGGTTAGATAACTGCTAAAAACAAATAGTGTAAAAGAAGTGGAAGTGGAACTTCTTTTACATATATATATATATATATATATATATATATATATATATATATATATATATATATATATATATATATATATATAAATATTAGAGTTTTTTTTTAAATTATTTGGGTAGCAGTTAGGAGTGACCAAATCAATAAAAATTCTTCGTTTCTTCAGTCAAGCTTTCGATAATGTTTATTTTTTTTCAAGACTTCTCTATAATATTTTTAATTAATATATAAAAAATCAATTTACATAATATATACTTACTAACATGAAATTATTAAAAAATTATCGCAAAGAAGAACATAAATTGTTTTTTTTAAAAGAAATTTGATATAATAAGTCAGTGTCACTTTTTGTCTTAGGTACTGAAGGTCAAAACTATTTATACAGATGAGAAATGTAAATATTAGTGTATTATGGTTATCTGAAATTTAATTTTTTTTTTTTATTAAGAATATTTGTATAAATAGCACTCAGGTCATCAATATCTGTTTTTTTATTTATGGTGTTATACTTATTTTTATTGATATGTACCCTTTCTAAAAATAGCCTTTTTGTTAAAATGTTTTCCATATCTAAAATTTTTGTATTCTTATAATCAATACAATGATTCTCATCAATACCATGAGTGGCTAGGGCACTTGATTTTATGTGCCTCCTACAGTCACCTTTATGACCTGTGATTCGATCTTTTAAAAGTTGTTTTGTTTGACCAATGTAAATTTTGTCACAATCCATGTACGGAATTTAATAAACAATATTTGATTTGAATTCCTTTCGAATCGGTGTTTTTAATTTAGTATGAATATTGGAAATTGTTTTAATATTTATTTTTGCTATTTTTATATTTTCATTTTTGAGAACTTTAACCAATTTTGAAGTCAGTTGGTTTATATTCACCAACTTGGATGTCCAATTCACATTTCACATTTTCCAAGCGCTGTTTCAGTTGACATATGTGGTTCTGTTTAATACTGTTGTAGATCCGATGTTTGTTGGCATTCAATATATTTTTGTTCCACTGTACACTACTCAACAGTCTGATGGCTCTGCGTCCTTGTGTTATTCGGTCCCTTATTGCTTCATCAGTATTGCCGTCTACTGTAATATACATTCCCAGATACTTATATTTGCTGGTATGCTTTATTCTTTGCTGTGTGTCTTTAAGGACTAGGTCTTGTTGTATCCTGCCTATACACACATATTCAATTTTGTTTGTAGAGGAATACAATTATAAAATGTAAAATTTTTGTAGGCATGCAGCTATTTTTTATTGAACTCTTTTTACTTTTTGTAAGTTTTCGAAATCTTCTTCTTCTTCAGTTACTTTTAAAAAAACATAGTATAATAATAAACAAATTTCTTAAAAAATACTTACAGTATGTGAGTAAAATATAAAATAACATTCAGAAAATAAAATAATTTTTAGACAGTACCTAATGTGAATTTACTAATATCATTTTATTAAATAAACCTATGAAAACTGTTAATACATTATTTACAAAATTGAAAGATAATGTTGGATTATGCTGGAGATGTCTATAAAATTCATTGTCTTGAATGTAATAAAAACTATATTGGTGAAACATTAAGAATTGTTTCTCACAAAAGTGACATTCGTTCAAGACCAAAGGCTTGCGCTTTATCACATGTAAATAGAACAGGACATTCAATTGATTTTACCAATGTTTTAATCTTAACCAAAGAAAGTAATTTGTTTAAAAGATGTTTTTTAGAAATGGTTTACATAAAAAATATAGCATTATCTTAATTTAACCTTTTACAAAAATAGTTTTGATTAACTATTTTACTACATACTATATACCCACATCTTCCATTAAATAACTTCATATTGACTTTTCACATTAGGTACTGTCTAAAAATTGTTTTAATTTTCTAAATGTTATTTTATATTTTACTCATATACTGTAAGAATTTGTTAAAAAATTTGTCCAATATAATACCAACTTTTTTTGGAGTAACTGAAGAAGAAATAAAATAATTTTGAAAGCTTTTACAAAAAAGTATTTGTGGCATTTGACGTATGTGAAGCCCCACAAAATTTTTAAATTTTTAAAAAACAATTTTTATTATAAAACTAATAAAATTAAATGTGAGTTTTAAGTGATAAAATTTAAGTACAAAAATAAAATTATGACTAAACTGGATTGTGTTTTTCATTGCTATTTAATAGTTTTTAATATTAATTATTCAGCATAAAAAATATGTAAAACGCAATCTAGTTTCGTTCCTATAAAATTAATATTGATATCTGGGCGTTATATATAAACAATAATTTAAAAAAAAAATTAAAAAAAATTATAAACCAGCATAAAATAAAAAAAAATTCAAAATTATAGTATAGAGTTTAAACTAAACACTGTTAATGACTGCAATTGTGTCCACTTCTTCCGGGACGTCAAGTTTTGGTCTTTTTTTAGGCATGATGTTTTGAAGACGAATTTAGAGATTGTTGGAGGCACTGGGATCTGTAGCTGGTACTATGGAGTTCCTTTTTCTACATTTACTAAATGTATAAATAAGGATTAATCCTACAATAAGCGATATTATAAGATAAGTAAGCCAAGAGATTTTTTTTCGATAAATGGTTAATTGATTAAGTTGTCAAGGTCGCTGGTATACTGGTCTAGTTTGTGCTTGCTAACTTTTAAGTCTTCAATGTTGATGATACTAAGCTCTAGTGGTTGCAACTCTGAGACTTGTATTTTAGGTGGTATATTTTCGCAGCAATTGTATTCGATCAGTATCGGATGAGAATTAAAAGAAATGTTGGTTATTGTTCTAGTACTGGCCTGTATTTTGGAAATTCCGATAAAAGTGAAACATTCTGTGTAAAGCTTGAAAATATAATTTTAACGAACAATTACAGTTTCAATGTTAGTATTAGGACAGTTTATTGTCACATGTATAGGTTCTGCTATTAGCACTAACCACACGTTTTCTTCGAGTTTTTGTACATTGTAGCCTTGCTCATTGACTAATGAGCTCTTACAGTTTTCAGGAAATGTTTTACTGGGCTGTGCTTAAAGCAATACTGTCTATGGGATAAGCGAAAAAGTCACGACACAATTTTTGACAAATTGATATTTGTTTACATCCGTACAAATTTTGAATAGAAATGTACGATAGTAAATCATCATCTCGCGCTATGTATTTTTGTGAAAATGATAACATATAATTGAATTCTGTTCTATTATCATATCCCAAGATATGATACAGGTAAAATAGTATAAATATTTGTGGTTCAATTAGGGGAAGTTTTAAGACAAATACAAAATCTGAATTAGTCTGGTATGCTTCCAGATCGATTATTTCTAGGTATTAAGAAATTTTAGAATATTTGATCGGTAATGGTAACCTTTTTTTACTGTATTTTCAGATATTTCTTTAAGAGCAGTAATCAAGTTTTCTGGTTCAATTATTGAAGTGTGAATAATTTTAAGTTGTGCAAAAGTGATAGAAATTAATAAATCATTTATATTTTTTTCGAGGTACAAGTAACTTTCCATTAATTTTTCGAAGAGTTCAAAGAAATTTAGTTTAGCCATAATGAGTGCGACTTCGTTACAATTTTTCAAAAGGTCTATAGGAAGTGTGACCGAAAAGAAGTTCATACGGAATAAATCCGCATGTTTTGTATACTAAATTGTTGTATGGTATTATGGCATAGGGTAAAATATTAAATGGATGTTCGTTAGGGTGATCTGCTAAGTTCACACGAATCATTTCTAGTAGTGTGGCATGGAATCTTTTCAGGGTTCCATTAGATTGGGAGTGACCGGTACTTGAAAATGTTAGTTTTATGCCAAACATTGTACATAGGTCTTTTAAAAGAGCATTATTAAATTCGCGGCCAGTATCGCAGTGGATTCGGAGGGGTGTTCCAAAATGTTTAACATAAAGAAGTAAGGTATAGACAACTGATTTAGCTGATTTGTCCTTAACAGCGTATGCTTGAGAGAACTTTGTTAATTCATCTCTTATTGTTAGTGCGTAATTTATTTCAGGTGTTTTAGGTGTTTCGATTATTACTAGAGGCTATCTAAATTTTTGTGACATATTTTAGTTTCCTGACAAGCTTGGCAAGATTTTATAAAATTCTCTACATCTGTTGTTAATCCGGGCCAATTATATTTTTGTCGTAATCTTCTTATAGTCTCATTGATTCCGCGGTAAAGGTGACTTTTACCATTATGATAATTGTCTAAAATTAACGGAATTTGATTATGTTCTAGAGTTCTGGCAACATTTAGAAAAATAGTAAATTTAACATCGACATCGGAGAGCAAATAAGATAAAATCTCTAGTATAGGTAAATCGGGATTATTTTTGATAGCGTATTTCTCTTTTGCCTTAAAAATATCTTGAGTTCGGTAAATAGCGGCAAATAAATGTTTGCAACTATTAATAGGTTCGACTGGTAATGAAATAATCAGACATTTTTGATTTTTTACTGTTTTGCTACTTAGTATATTCATTTTCGCATAAAAGAAATCAGGGTTTTCTTCGAATATCTTATCAATAGATTTTTCATGCATTTTGCTAAGTTGTTTTGTTGGAAAAATGTCACAATATTTTTATTTGATTTGTCTATCAATTGCTTGTTAGAATATTAAATTTTGGAATAATCTATTAAGAATTTAGTTTTATACATATTTTTCGATAAAATCTGAAAATTCTTGTTCCGCGACATGCCCATTGATATCATGCTTATTTTCTTTTAAAACTGTTTATTTTTATTTTGAAGGACCGGTTTCGTCTCTGTTGGCAGGATTAATCGTATGTGGAACTTTAAAATGTTCCACTTTTGATTGAAACGGTACAAAATCTTGTATAAGGTTTATTTTTATGCGTAAAAGGGCGTCCGCGTTTTTATTTAATTTACCCGGCTTGTAAATAATTTGGTAGTCATTTGAGTTTAAAAATTTGGTCTGTGCGAGGTTCAATAGAAACTGTATTTTGATAGATATGATTGATTTTCAATTGAAATATCATTTCTTTCATTGTTACTTTAAATAAGGGAATTATTTTAAAATTTGTTATCAGTTGTTTAATTTTTTTTTTGATTTGCTTATTTTTTTTATTATTAATGTCTTAATAATTAAATTTTTGAAAAATCTGTTTTTTTAATTTTCACAAGTTTTTGGTTTAAAAATGGATAGGCCTGCGCCTATTTCAATCAATATTTTAAACGTATTTTCAGCGTCTCTTATGTAGTACAGATTATTTGAGTTAACTGGTAAGGTATTACTTTTAGGAATATTTATTCTGCTGTTTTTTAGATTCAATGTTTGGATTTGAGTATTGAGATTCGATATTAGCAAGTTGTTAATTTGAAAATCTGGCGGGTCGGCTTGCAAGGTGCCTTGCTGAAAATCTTTATTACAATCATGATTAGGATTCAAAATGTCGTCAGTTTCAAAATTATATCTTAATTCGTTATTTTAATTTATTTTATTGTAGTCAAGATATTTGAATTCGTATTATCATTATAATAGTCCGAAGCATTCGGGTCCATTTATTGATAATAGGTTTGGTATTCTGGATTATTAGAGCAGAATGGTTATAATTATTAAAATGGTCTTGATTATTATCGGCATAATAATTATAATTATTTTCAGGGTAATAATTATAAAAATCATTGTCCCAATTAAAGTGGTGAGTTTTTTGCTAATTAAAATTGGGGTTTTGTTAAGTAGATGTAAAATTCGGATTTGGCATAATTACCGATATGTTGATAATTATTTTAAGGTTGGAATTGTGGTCTTTGTTAAAAGTTTTGAGTGTTTATTGGTTGATTTTAAAAACTCGGTGGCTGATTTTGCCTATAATAAGAGGTCGCTGCTTCTTGAGATTGTCTCTGGCGAGTGAAGCACTAAATAGTAGTATGCCCTGTCTTTTTACAATAAGAGCATTGTTTTAAAAATGGCACCAAATTTGGTTTGCGTATGAGTGGATGACCTATATTTGATTTGTTTGAAATTTTTGAGTTTCGTAATAACTTAATTGAAGTTCTCCTCTGATTTGTATTACAGCGGAAACTACATTAGGTGGCTTACTTGCCCTAACAATATAACCAATTTTAAGATCTAGTCCGGTTAATAATGTATTTAAAGTTAAAGACTCAAACATAAACGTTAGCTGTGACTCATTAGATAACTGTTTCATTTTTGTAGTCCTTGGATTAATGAGTTTAAATTGCGTGTGTCGCCAAAATTTGATTCTAATAAGTATTTTATATCCTCCCATTTAGAGGTATCACGTCAGTTAACGAGCTCAGCGGCTCGTCCTCTTAATTTATTTTTTATATGAAAAGTTAAAAGTAATCACCGGTAGCCATGTTATCTGCTGTCTTACATGAATTTAACAATTTATTTAAGAAAATTTGATTACCGTCATTTTCTGGAATACTTAATTGAAAATATTTTGTAAAGTTTGTAAGTTTTTACTTGAGCTTGAGTTAAATCGGTACGTAAAGTATTGTCATTATTAGTGTTATTTGGGTTATTGGTATTATTTGCGTGACTAGCGTTACTGCCTGTTTCAGGCATTTTGTTTTATGTTACTTTAAAATACAATAAGGATGGAAGATATGATTATAAAACTTATTCTTGTGTTTAAAATTAAATATAAAAAAATAAACATAAAAAATAGTAAGAATAATAACGAGATGATTCTTACACCAAAATTTTTATTCCTCCTTGGGCAGAAATCCTTTTTCGTAAGCCTTGTTATAACATTTGAGCGAACTGCGTGTTCCTGATGTTCGAGGGACCATCTGCTTGTTGAAGTCGTGAAGATAAAGCTGGTTCGTTTTTTTCCTTAAAGGTTAGGAAACTACCACATTAAGTTAGAAAATTCTTATTCTAAATGTGTTTAGGTATCCTACTGACTGTGCCACTGTTAGATTTGCGCAAACACAATTGACTTTTTAAATAACAATTTTTATTATAAAAGTAAAAAAATTAAATGTGAGTTACAAATGACAAAATTTAAGTACACAAATGAAATTATAACCAAACTGAATTGTGTTTTGCAATGCTATTTAATAGTTTTTAATATTAATTATTTACTATGTAAAACGCAATCTAGTTGCGTTCCCTTGAAATTGAAAAAGTTGTTAAATAAAATGTTAAAATTTTGTGGGAATGCAGCTATTTTTTATTGAAACTCTTTTTTTTTTTTGTAAAAGGTTTAGAAAATATTTTATTGCTTCTTCAGTTTGAACAAATTTGTTAACAAATTCTTGCAGTATGTAAGTAAAATATAAAATAACATTCAGAAAATGAAATCATTTTTAGATAGTCCAACCTAATGTGAAAAGTCAATGTGAAGTTATTTTATGAAAAATGTAGGTATATAGTATGGTGTAAAATAGTTAATAGAAATTATTTTGGTAAAATGTTGAATCAAGATTTTGCTGAATTATTGAGTATATGTTTTTCTTACTTAATTTTATTTTAATATCCAAAACATTAGAATAAATTATTGTTACGATTTTATTGAATCTGTCTCTGTCAACCGACGTTGCCGACCGAATCTAGGGTGAAAATTTAATGAGCATAGAAGACAAAGGATAAATCGAGAAATTACTGGACCCTTCTCGTGGTTATTCGTATATGCATAAAAAAAGGACAGCAGCCGACAGAATCAGTTTTTAAAGTGTTGATGATTTAAGAAATGCAAATAGTTACAAAAAGTTGTATATCTAAGGGTTAATGTTATGCATGATTCCCTAAAAATCAAAGGGATAAAAATAAATGTGAGCAAACCGAAAGTAATGGTTTTTGAAAGAGAAGAAAGTATGACAAACTGTGGAGTTTCGATTGAGAGAGAAAGAGTGGAACAAGTTAATGAATCTGTGTACTTGGGTTCAAATTTTACTAGAGATAGAAAGTATGTCAGTGACATTAAGCGAAGGGTGTTGGCAGGAAATCAAATGAAGGGGCAGTGTATAGCTTTATGAATAGCCAGAAAGTGTCAAAAAAGGCACGTCTGGCGGTGCATAGAGGTGTGTTAGTTCCTACACTTATGTTTGGTAGTGAATGTTGGGTTTGGCAGAAGAAGCATGAAAATGCTGCGGAGATGAGTAGTCTGAGAAGTATAGCCGAAGTGACTCGGTTGGATAAAGTTAAGAATAGTGAGATAAGAAAACGCTGTGGTGTAAAAGAAGATGTGGTTACAAAGATAGATAAAGGAATGCTAAGATGGTTTGGACACGTAGAAAGGATGGATGAAAGAAGATTGACGAAACAAATTTATAAGGCGAGTGTGAATGGACAAGTCGATAGAGGTCGACCTCGGAGAACATATCTCGATCAGATCAACATTGTTTTGAAGAAAGGCCAGGTCAAGAGTACCAACAACCGAAGAGCATGTATGAGAGCACTGATGAAAGTGGAGGAAGCAAAATATTTGTGTAAGAACCGTAGCAAGTGAAAGAAAGTGGTCTCTGCCTACATCTATGGGAAAAAGGCGTGACTTTATGTATGTATGTATCTAAGTGAACATCTAAGTGATACATTAAAGTAGAATTTATTGTATTAAAATAAATATTGTTTTGTTACTGTATCGAGAGTTTTAATCGCCGAACCCACGGAAGAACTAAAAGTCTAAACATTATCTTTAAATTTTAAAAATCAGTTTTTTATTATTTTTCATGTAAACCATTTCTGAAAAACGTCTTTTAAACTAATTACTTTCTTTAGTTAAGATTGAAATATTGTTAAAATCAATTGAATGTTTTGTATTATATACATGTTGTGATAAAGCGCAAGCTTTTGGTTTTAAACGAATGTCACAATTCTTGTTTTTAAATTTTTTGATGTTTTACCAATATAGTTTTTATCACAATCAAAACAATTAATTTTTTAGACAACTTCAGCATAATCCAGCAAAGGTATTTTATCTTCAATTTTGTAAATAATTTATTAACAGTTTAGGTTTATTTGATAAAATGATATAAATTTCTTCTTTTAAAACATTATTAATTTTAGGAGTAAGTTCCTCTAAATATGGAAAAGAATTTTTTTCATTTGACATTAGATTCTGGTTTTTTAATATTATTAAAATCGTTATTATTTTTTATCCCAGTTGGAAAATTACTTGTAGTAAATAAAAGCTTATTGAGGAGTCGTTTTGGATAGGAATGGTCTAAAAGAAAGTAAAATTTTTTTTTTTTAAAGTTGGATAACATATTTTGGCTATTCTATTTTTCATTCCAAATACTTAATTTATTTTTGTTTTTTCAATATGATAGAATAGTAGTTTTTTTAGGAGTCGAGAAAATAGGCTTTTTTCGTGTCCGCACGACAAGTTTCCGTGGGAGGCGCAGCCGAACACGGAAAGTCGTGCAAGAACGGAAAAATCATTTATGGACGTTTAATGAACGATATTTTTTATTATATCTACCTGAAAACCACAAATTGTTAAGATACTATCACTAAAAAAATCAAAAAATTGTCAAAAAACAAGCGTTATTTACCCCGTTGCTAAGAAAATAAACAAAAATTTTTGCTATTTGTGATTTCTAGAGAACTGTCTATATCATATTATTTTATTTTGACATGCAGGTAGGCAGCTGATGACACTAGTGAACCGTAAAATTTTCCGTGCGGGTGCACGGAAAAAGCCCACTTTCGGTGCGCTAAATAGGCATGTAAATATAGTGTTTTCAGGTAGGTATAATGAAAAAAATAATTCATACATTTCCCAAAAATTGTAGGTTTAATATACCAGTCTAATATAATTTTGTTTTCTGGAGTTCTTATCAGTTTTGAATTTAAAAATGGAACATTTTTGTCAGATTCAGTTTCAATTGTAAATTGAATATAACTATAATAAATATTAAAAGTATCAAAAATCTCGTTTTTTTTTGCTTCAGGTATGGCACAAATAATATCGTTAACATATTTCTTTAAAAAAGAAACTTTAAAAGATAATTTGGGCACACAATAATAAAATAAATCATTCATAACATAATAGGCAAGAATAGGTAATATTTTTGATCCCATTGGTGTTCCAAAGATTTGTTCATAAAATTGATCATCGAGTAAGAAAAAAGTATTATCAAAACAGAAATTAATTATGTTTACAAATAAATCTTTGTTCAAAGAACAATGATTTTTTTATAGTGTTCCAATTATTGTTAATGCTTGACTGACTCTTTGTATATATTAGTATAGAGTGAAACAACATCTAGACTAACGATATTATAATTTGGTGGTAACTAAAAATCATTAATAAGTTCAGAAAATTTAAAACAATCTTTAATATAATACTCATTATTAACATTTTAAGCTTTTGTAAGGACATCTGTTATGAAATCTGTTAATTTACTTGTGGGTGCATCAATAGAAGCGATAATAGGTGTAGTGATAACGTGGGCTTATGAATCTTTGGTAAACCATAAAATTTTGGACCTACAGAGTTTTTGCAACGTTATCTTTAATATATATTTTTTTTCAATTAACTAACCAATTTGTCTGCTCTCTGTTAAGTACCTGAAGTTGGGTCTTTAGTAATTTTTTGTAATAAATTTCATTATCAACACTATTTTCGGCTAGCTGAATATATTGCCCTTTGTTAATAGCTACTGTGACATTACCTTTATCGGATCTAGTTATAAATATATCAGGGTATTCTTTTAGAAAATTTCTAGTTGTATAGTTGTATTAAACCATCGATTAAATTCAAACAATTAAAAAGGTTCATTATGAGAAAAGTTGGTAACTATATTGGTGATTCGAGAATTGTAATTTTTTTTTTCAGAATCATTTATTTCATTCAGTGAGGATTCATTATCTGCTAAATAGAAATGTTATTGATAATAGGTTGCAAATTGAATTTAGGACCTAGTGATAACATATTTTTAACTTTATTGGGAAATTCAGTATTGGTTAAATTTTTAAACCAATTTTTATTTACATTAGTTCTACAAGAAATTTTTACTTTTTTGATCTTTTTTAAATTGATTTATGTTACATCATTATATTTTTTATTATATCTGATAATTTGTGTACTTTTTTAATCACTCCAAAAATTTTGTGAAAAAACGTCACTAATTTGTTTTTTTAACTTAATTTTTTCACTGATAATTCTTTTAATATATCTGTGTGTGTTTTTTCCATTTCTATATCCAAAACTTTTTTGTACAACCTTTTACTTACATTTTTGACATATTGTACTTCCTTCCTGTATATCAATTGAACCATATATATCTTTAGTCCTATACCGAATATATCTTGATGTTAAGCCATAGGTTCTGCATTGCAGTAAAAATATTTTTCTATCATTCTGAGATGCTAATTTTATGTTGTGATTTGCCCATTTTTTAAAATGCCGCATACAGTTAATTCCATATCTTAAGCCAATTTAATGGTAAAACCCCATACTTGTTAATAACACTTCTTGTTTGTAGCTGAATACAATTATAAAATGTAAACATTTTTTGGTATAACTTAAAATTTAAATAGCAAATCAAGGCCACTACTTTTACACTATTTTTTTTAGTAGTTATAAATAATTTAAAACAGTAATGTTAATAGTTTTATGTTTAAATTGACATTTAAACATTTATCTACAAATTCCCATATAACTTCATTATTTTTTTTTTTCAGTAAAATTTTTCACAAATTTATTAGATTATTTTTATCCAGATGTCCATTTTCTTTCTGGTCCTACATCATAACACAGGTTTCTGTGGCAGATGTCGTCATTCCGCCGCCCCCTAATAACAACTTATGTGTCACCTGAGAAAAGCAATCAACGTCAAGACGGAACTTAAAGTCAAATGAAAAATAAGGGAGAGTCCTTTTTTTGATGGAGAATCGGAATGGGTTTCCAGTTCGAGAGGAGCGGGTGCAACGCTGGGAAATAGCCAGTTCTCCGAAGGGTTCCCATCTACCACTTTGCCATCTGTAAAGACAAAATAAAATTAAACTAGGTTTGCTTCTTTACATTGCAAGGGTTTGATTCCTGGAAATTAATTAAGTTCCGAGATACGGAAGAGGCGGTATCTGAAACTAAATCTTTAATTACATTTAAGAATTAAAAAAATATCTTTTTTTTTAAATCAACGATGTTTTTTACAAAAATTATGTATAAATTCACAACAAATAAAATGTAACCCTTTTATGAGTGGGTATATATGGCATAATTTTTATTCATATGTAATAATAATTAATAATTTTTATTATTGTTTTGATTTTAAAATGAATTTATAATAAAAATACAATTTAGTTTTATGACTTATTTTTCACCTTTTTTAGCGTACTGTTTATTGGTAATGAATAAATTATCATTTCCAAATAAAATTTTTCAATATATCAGATTATTTAATGTAACATTCATTCAAATATTGCTTAGATATTATTTAATAATCAGGGTTTTGCGGTAAAAACCACTACCCGCAAAACTTAAAAAAATGTAGTTAATTACTTTAATAATACTTCAATGACAAATTAAAAAATTGCAAAATTTTATGTTACTTTTGACAAATCATATATAAGAATAATGCAATAAATTTAACGAAAGCACACCTTTTTTTTGTTTGAGGTTTAGTTGTCAAAGCAGTTTGTCAAAAACAGCCAAAAAGTGTCAAAAAAGGCACTTCTGGCTGTGCATATAGGAGTGTTGGTTCCTGCACTTATGTATGGTAGTTAATGTTGGGTTTAGCATAAAAAGCATAAAAATGGGATCAATGCTGCGGAGATAAGTAGTCTGAGAAGTATAGCCGGAGTGACTCGGTTGGATAAAGTAAAGAAAAGTGATATAAGAGAACGCTGTGGTGTAAAAGAAGATGTGGTTACAAAGATAGATAAAGGAATGATAAGATGGTTTGGACACGTAGAAAGGATGAATGAAGAAAGATTGACGAAACAAATTTATAAGGCAAGTGTGAATGGACAAGTCGGTAGAGGTCGGCCTCAGTGAAAATATCTCGATCAGTTCAACATTGTTTTAAAGAAAGGCCAGGTCAAGAGTACCAACAACCGACGAGCCTCTATGAGAGCACTGATAAAAGATGTGTAAGAACTGTAGCAAGTGGAAGGAAGTAGTCTCTGCCTACCGCTACGTAAAAAAGGCGTGACTATATGTATGTATGTAAACGTTATACAAAAAAAATTGTGTGTTCACATTCGTACCATCAAAAAGTAAAATTTGGGACTAATGTTAAGGAATTTTAGAACCTTGCATTTTTTTCTGAATAATTTTTTTTATGACAAATGGTTAAGCTAAGTTTAAACAAAAAGTGGTCATTCTGATGTTTTATTTATGAGTGGCAAAGAAAATATTTTCGCAATTTTGTTACTAAACAAGATGGTGTTTTATTACTTAATTCCAATTTAACTTAAATCTATTAAGCATTTAGCTATTATTAAAATGCTATTATTGGCAAGTGCTTAGCTTTATAATGATTTGAATGTAAATAACCTTACCATTTGATTTTGTTTATTCTTAAACTTTTAATAGCGCGAATAAAAAAATTTATTTTAATAAAATTAATCAGCAATTACTCACCCATTTCACTTAAAGGAGGACTTGAAGTAATTTTAAAGCTATCAGTTATGTCTGAAATAAAAAGTTATTTTAATAAAAAAAAATAAAAATAAACATATAAAGCAAAATCGTCTGAATCCGTATGGAAAACATAAAATGAACTTTACCAAAATAATTTCCATTACACATTTATAATGAAATACGAGCTTTGGAATGTTATACGTATGTGGAATTAATCAAAACTTTGCCTGAAAATCATATATCAACTTTCTGTATGCTAAATACACAAAAATTACCTTTTTAAATAAAGTATAGTTTAGAAAATTAACAAATCAACAGTAAAATCAGTGGGAGTTCACACAGCAAAACCGACAGTCTGTTTTTTGGTTCAGACTTATCCTTTCGAGGTGGTATCTTGGACGGCAATGTCCCGTCAAAATACGCAGGTCGTTCCTACTCCATTTTAGGATCTGCTCGGGTGTGTTTGAGTAAAAATGCCTTTGAATGTGTTAACCCTGGTATATCAGACCAGTGCATAAGTATTTTCTTCTCCGGCCAGTCCGAAATAATGGTTTTGGCAGCACTTGTGGTTACTCCAAAGTCTGGTTCTAGTCCTGTAAAGGCAGATTAGGCTCCCTGTTTTGCGAGGATGTCGGTTTGCTCGTTGCCCTCCTTCCCCTGGTGCCCAAGTACCCATAGCAAAGTTACTCTGTTGTTAGCACCAAGGCACTTCAGGTACATACTAAATATTAAATACAAACTCCCAGATTTAGACTAAAATATAAGTTTCGTTTGAAGTTAGTTAAGTAAGGAATATCAGTTACCCGCAGAATATCAGGACACCACGAGATTGTACAAAATTGGAAGTATATGGTTCAGAAAACCGTGGGATTGTCAGATATATGGTTCAGGTCAAAAAGGAACGTCACACATTGTTTTTTTTCTCCTGAGATTACAATTACCTTTTTTTTGTCATCTCTTTAATCTGGTTTTTTTTTTTTTTTCTTGATGTTTATTAATTCCACTTTTTTTTCTACTAAGAGTTAGCTCAGTTAAACAAATGTAAAATCGCGAATAGATTAATCCGTAAATTGATTTATCTATTCCCTCGAGTTTGATTAAACTACAAGATTAAGATCTTTTTCCTGGGATAGAGTTTTAATTTTTTTTTAATACAACAATTTTAGTCAATTATTCTAGTACTATAAAAGTTAATATTTTGTTACAGATAGAACAGTCATTATTGGTAGTTATTTATTATACTCATATAATATAGTGGCTAAAAAATACTACAAAAGCATTCTGGATTTTTCTTCTTTGTATTAGTGAACTTTATCTTAAAAAAATTAAGTATACAACAGAATAAAATAATTTTAATTTTTTTTTGTTTTATATTTAAAATATTATGTATTTGTATACGCAAAATCCAATGCACAATTTTGACAAATTTTTATGGTTATAGAATTATTAATAAATTGCAGAAAATTCAAAATTATGTTTTCACTTGAAAATGTTGCCATTTTATATGAACCTACTTTTTAGCCAACTTTTTACAAATTTGAATTATATAAGTAGACGTATACTTACGTAAAATTAAGTTTGTTTTTGTACTGGTAGTTGTAGTAGTTGTAGTTGTAGTCGTAGAAGTAGTTGTAGGTATTTTTAATTCTGCAAAAAAATTGTTATTTTATAAATAGATTTACGTATATTTACCTATTTTTTGTGAACAAAAAACTGGAATTTATTAGTATTATGAAAAAATGGATATTTCTTAGTTTAAATTTAGTAAAAAAAATCTTTTTACCATAAATTCGTACTGAATCCTCAGACCGTCCCATTGAATTCTGTGCTGCACAAGTGTATGTAGCAATATCCGTTCTAGATACATTATGAATGGTGAGAAGCACTGCAGTCTTGTAGCCATTTTTTTTTTCCAAAATTGTGTATTTGTTACTGAAAAAGAAAAAATTTACTTCAATAAAATTATTTTTTAATGTTATATATTTTTTTATTATTATGCAATTAGGTTAGGTTAGGTACCGTGTGATTGGGGCGTAGGTCGCCCCTTAGTAGGTCCATTCTGGCTCCCGCACAATCCCTTCTTACAAAGTTTATGATTAAATGGGGTGAGATTTTTCTCTACGCCAGTCCAAAATAATTGTTTTGGCGGTACTTCTAGTGACTCCAATGACTCGTTCCGGTTCAGTGAACGCAGAATCGGTACCCTGTTTTGCAAGGATATCGGATTTTTTGTTGCCATTCACCCCCTGGTGCCCAGGTACCCACAGCAGAGTCATTTTGTTGTTTGAATTTATCTTGTTGGAGCTCCTTGGCTGTCTAATATTATACTAATGTTTTTGTTTGCTGAATGTCTGTAAGTCAGCTCTCTTGCACACAATTTGATAGCAAAGACTTCATCCTAAAAGATTGTAGCATACCTGCCAAGACTGGTAGATATTTCAAACCTTGATTTTCCGCTGAAAACACCAGCCCAAACTTCATCTGAGGTTTTTGAGCCATCTGTGTACATTAATTATTCAGTCTCTGGAAAGAGGATTTCTTCCCTCAAATATTTTTATTTTTTTTAAAAGAGGACTTTTTTACGTGTATTTGTGTGGCTATTAGGTCAAAAACAATCCCAAAGATTTGGTGGTATTTTGTTTCACTCAGTATCCCGGAGTGGTTTCCGAGTTGTTTGGGGTTCATTCTTCAAGATTTGCCAGTTACTTTTTTGAGATTCCAGAGAGAAAATCTGGCTTTGTTCACTGTTTTTTCCAGGTGGGTCTTTTATTTAGAACTACACCCATGTATTTCACTTCCGCCGCAAATGGAACGCTGTCTTGGTATAGACAGGTTTATCTAAATTTTTCCTTCTTGTAAAAGAAATAATTATAATTTTTTGGGGGTTGACAGACACCTAATCTCTCTCGCAAGTTACAGTTCAATAAACCATTGTTTCGGTGTCGGAAATTCCACAAATTCCAGTCGGTCAACGTGCGGTTAAAGTGCAGTATTGCAATATTGCTTATTTTTGTGCTGATAATAAAATAATTTTATTAAAAAAAGTCGTAAATAGATTTAAGTTTTTAGTTCTAATTATTTTACTAACTCGTGTATTTGACGTAATTAATAAGGAGCCTTTTTAAAAAGTGCCATATGTGCAACGAGTGTTAATTTCTTACCATCTGTATGCTATGTTGAGGGTTTCTTGGAGGACGTTTAAGATCATTTCTTTAAATTTTATTTTAACTATTATAACCAAATCATCCGCATAGCATTGAAAATCTACTCCCCGCATAAAAAGCTCGCTTAGCATAGAGTCGACTAGGAGTGACCACGTTAGGGTGGAAAGTACCCCACCTTGTGGACACTTCTTCGCCGCCCTGAACCTGATCGACTCTTCATGCAGGGATAATATTTGTCTATAACTAGGAAAGCTACCAGCGCAATTTCTTTAAGCTTAAGAGAATGGCTGATCTTTCTCTCTAGATTGTCTAGTGCTAAGTTGATTAAAAAAATAAAATAAATTTTATTTTACTGGTAGTTTAAATAATATTAGTATTCCAACTTTTGGTAAAGTCAAAAAACCTAGTGTTTTGTTGTTTTTTAAGTATTCTTGGCCTGGAAGAGATGATGATTTTTTTACATTAGGTGTCTAAACAGCCAAAATGGCTGACATTTTTTTGGAGAAAATATTAATTTAAGCTTCCACTGCTTTTAAAAATTTATTCTTTTAAGATGTGTATTGTGGTAAAGAGATATTTGTAGTTATAAATTGATCTAGATGTATAAACATTCCAACGTTATTGACTTGTTTATGGTTTTTGTAAAAAATCGTAGCTGTATCTATTGAAACACATATCTTTTTTTAACTTATAATACATTAAAAAATATTTAAATATAATTTTGAAGTAATGAAAGTGAAGCTAAAAAGATTTTCACGCAGCGTCTGACCCAAATTGAGCAACTTCAAACAGCGTCTGTTCTAGATTGGACGGCTAAAATATAGATACTAGGATACTAGGCAATGAAAAACCACATAGTAGATACACAAGTTTTTCAGAAAAATCATGATTATGGCTTATAAATACAACGGCCACGAGTAAAGAAGCCCCTTTAATGGGGCAGGGGTGCTAAGAATCTCCCAATCGGCTATAATTAAATTTGATCCATTAAAAATACATAAAGTGGGTACATAAAACATAAAAAGTATGTAGGAACCTGGCAAAATACACAATATCTTGAAAGAGATAAAAATACTACAGATTGGTATACTTAAAATTATAAATAGATACGTTGGCCCAACTCCAGAAAAATACTAATAGATAACCATACCATAGTTAAAACAGAAAAAGCCCACCACACAGAAATGTAGTCGCTATAATAATGTTACAGAAAATTGAAAAAGCCGTTATAAACGACGTAATACATTTTTTGGACAAAATAATAATGATACAGCTTCAGACTAATGCAAATAATTTTAACATCATACAAGCATATGCACCAACTGCAGAATGTGATGACGAGCAAATAGAGAAATTTTATAATGATCTAGATCAGGTACTTGCATTGACAAAGGATCATGAAATAACCGCCGTTATAAAAAATTTTAATGCCAATATTGGCGAATGAAAACAAAGGAGCATTATAATAGACTATGGCTTGGGTACGCGTAATGATAAAGGTTACAGACTTGCGGCATTCTGCTTAAAAAAACAACTAGTAATCGCAAACACATTCTTTAAATTACTAAAACGCCGCCTATATACATGGAGATCACCTGCTGATTTAACTAAAAAAATTGCTAGGAATTAGATTGATTTCATTTGTATCAAAAAGAGATATAGAAATGTGCTTCTATCTGCAAAAACATATTTAGTCGCAGATGTACCAGCCCCGGATCTAAGGGGGGGGAGCAACCAGGGCACTTGCCCCGGGCGACAGTTTCATGGGGACGCCAAATCCTTGAGACAAGAATTCGAAATATCGAACAAGTGAAGCCTCTTTTCCTACAATCTCATAGGTTTTTTTATCAAGTAATCGAATCTTTTGTTTCTATCTATTTACTATAACTATCAAGTAGCTAAAGTACAACATAACCAGAGGTCGGAATAGGAAGACTATATTTACCTCCACTTTATGACAAGACATGGAGTTATTATAACTACAAAATTTTCTGGATATCCTGGTAACATTTAGTTCTATTTAATACGTTTGTTTTATATATGTATTTCAAACGTATTGTTGATCCTTAATCTATTGCATAGAATATTTGTACGATATACATCTTATATCCCGAAAGTTTTGTGGTTGTAACCGCTCTATATTATGTCTTGTCGTAAGTTTAGGTACATATAGTCCACATATTCCGACCACTATTACATTGTAATTTTTAATTCAATAAATTCTACGTTTGTGATGTAAGTTTTATGACTATAGAAACCAGTTAGTGTGATATTTTAATTTACTAAGTTTTTTAGTATTGTGGTTATAAGTAAACTCAATAATACAATAAAATAAAATCTTTAGAAAGAGCTAATGAGAAGATACATAGATACATATTTATCTATATTTTTAGTTTGCAAAAACCAAGCGATGAGCGCACCAAGAAAAAAGCTTTTTGGGGCTGAAAACAGAAAAAGAGCAACAGATAAAATTTAAAATACAATAAATTCGGCTTCTAGGATGAGAAAGCTTCTCGAAGCAGGCGGATCGTCAAGTTTCACTCATACTTCTGATACAATGTCAGAAATTTCGAACAATGTTTGCATTTTGGACACTCAAGTTAACTTAACTGATCAGTCGGAACGTCAAAGCTCAGCTGATGGTGAACAGTCTTCACCGTCCGTATTACCTCAACAGGAAGATGACATTCAGCTTGTATCTAATGACTTACTGCAATCGAGTAGCAAAGACAAAATTATAAATGTGATAGATCCAGGTACTTGGTCGGGCACGAGAAAATAATAGATCAACAAAGGTCATTCTTGAGCAAACAAGCTATATTGTTAAATAATGAACATGCAAACAACATAGAGTTTAAGTCCACTGAACGCAACGGTATGCATTTAACACATATGTGGTTCGGAACAATGGCAAAATATTAAAAGATACTGGCTTATTTATACGAAAAAAAAAATGCACTCTACAGCACTGCCTGCAAGCTATTCGGCAGCACTTTTACATCAGCTTTGTGTAAAGATGGTCTTTAAAATTGGAAAAAGACTTCAAAAAAATTAAATGAGCATGAAGTATGATGATTAATTAACTAGTTCGGATTCAGTTGATCAGATAATTACCATACAAAAGAATGTTTTTGCTATTCTCTTATCAGCTGGTTTTCATTTTCGAAAATGGTTGACAAATAGACCAGATATTGGCGATAAGTTTAAAATCCATAATCCATAAATTTAAGTATAATTCAATTAGGTCCAGAAGAAAATAATAAAACATTAGGAGTACTATGGAATGCAAATACAGATAATATTCAATATTTCATTAGTAATCTGTCAACGGGATCTGTTACAATCTGTCACATCTGTCACATCTCAGATATTTGTTCATTGGGTCTTCTGGGTCCTACAATTATACAAGCTTAATTAATTATCCAGCATCTATGGCAATATGGTATCAATTGGGACGAAGCTGTTCCACAAAAATTATATACACAATGGTAATTGTGTGACTTGTTTTTGAGCGAAACCACGCACTGAACAATATTCAATGGGTAACTTGCTTGAGGTTTGTGTCTCTGAAAGTTTCTCTTTTTCTTATGTAGTTATTGACTTCGCTGGTCTCATTTTAATAAGGGATCGAAAATTAAGAGGATCTAACGTAATTAAAGCTTATATATTTTTCTTTATATGTATGCCCACTAAGGCAGTACACATCGATCTCGTTACAGATCTAACAATGAAAGCATTTTTGGCAACATTAAGATGTTTTATAGCTAGGAGGGAAAAACCAAATCAAATTTATTTAGATAATTGTTCTACATTCGTAGGAGCTAATGCACAATTAAAAGAATTTTATTCATTTCTTTTGTCTTCTAATACTATAAAGGTTACTTTATCCAGTAAAAACATTCATTGGCATTTTACACCTAGTAGATCTCCCAATTTTGGTGGATTTTGAAAAGCCCGTGTAAGGGGAAATAAATATCATCTGAAACGAGTTATCGGTAATTTGCAATTAACGTAGAAGACCTTCTTACGGTACCTACTCAAATTAAAAGTATAAATAATTCAAGACCCCTGACGCCTTTATCGTCAGACCCAGCTGAATTTGAAACCTTAACACCAGCCCATTTTTTGATTGGCAAGACAATGACAGCCATTTCTGATTCATCCTTACTTGATGTTAAGAAGTCAAGTCTGAGCAAATACCAGAGGATGCAACAGGTAATACAACAATTTTGGAAAAAATGACACCGGGAATATATTTTCATGTTACAAGAGCGAGTGAAATAAAGAACAAATCTCGCAACTCTCCTGAAAAATGGTAGTCTGGTTATTCTAAAGAAAGACAATCAACCACCATTGAAGTAGAAGATGGGACGAGTCACTGGTATCCATTCTGGTAGCGACAGTGTTGTTCGTGTGGCGACGATTAGATTCTTCTTCTTCTTCTTCAGGTGCCTATCTGTTCTGGACGTTGGCTACCATATTGGCTAATCTAACTTTATTTACAGCTGTTTGAAATAGTTCGGTGGTTGTCATGAAAAACCAAGTTCTTAAATTCTTAAATTTTTTAGCCATGAGATTCTTCTCCTTCCGGCGTTTCTCTTTCCTTTTACTTTCCCTTGTAATATGCACTGTAAGAGATTATATCTGTTTTCATTTCGCATGATGTGACCTAGATATTGTATTTTTCTTGTTTTAATTATATATTTTTTTTTTTTTTGACATTCTTCCAAGGATTTCAATGTTAGTTACAGGATCTGTCCATGATACCCTTAGCATCCTTATATAGAGCCACATCTCAAGTGCTTCGATTTTTTTCGTCATTGCTTCTGTCAGTGTCCATGACTCCACTCCGTTTAGTAACACGGAAAGCACATAGCAGCGTAAAATTCTTAATTTTGTGTTCATGGTTAGGTCTCAACTTTTAAAAACTGCTGACATTTTAATGAATACATTTCTGTTTCTTCCATTCGGCTTTTAATTTTTTGCAAGTGGTCCCATTGATCATTTATGATGGTGCCGAGATATGTATATTTGTCGACTTTTTCAGTTGTTCCACCCTCTAATCTTAGTTGTAAGGTGGGAACGTTTTTCTTGCTTATGATCATATATTTAGTCTTATCCATGTTGATATCCAGTCCATATTGGTGGCTACTGGTTGTTAGTCTATCCATTAATTGTTTCAGGTCTTCCATATTATCGGTAAATATTACTGTATCATCAGCGTATCTGATTTTATTCAAGCGCTGTCCATTTACCAGAACTCCTTCTTGTGCATTGTCCAAGGCTTCTCTAAATATGTGTTCGGAGTAAATATTAAATAATAGTGGCGACAATACACATCCCTGTCTTATTCCACGTAAAATCTCAAATGTCTCAGTTTGGTCTTCTTCCACTCTCACAGTTGCTATCTGGTTCCATTATAGGTTTATGATTATTCTTAGGTCTTTATCATCTATACCAATCTATTTCAAAATTTCTATTATCTTGTAATGTTGAACCCTATCAAATGCTTTTTTATAGTCCACAAAACAGGCATGAATGTCATAGTCCACATCTCTGCTTCTTTGGACGAGGAATTGTACACTAAATAAAGCTTCTCTTGTCCCGACTGCGTCTCTAAATCCGAATTGCATGGACGCTATCTGCTCTTCGCATGTTTTATATATTCTTGTGTGTATGACTTCTAAGAATATTTTCAGTAGGTGGCTTATAAGACTTATTGTTCTATATTCCTCGCATTTTTTGACTCCTGACTTTTTTGGTATAGCTATGAACTCCTATTTAAGCCATTGCTGTGGGATAATACCTGTGTTGTATATACGATTAAATATCTTGGTCAGCCATTTGATTCCCTCGTCGTCCATAAGTTTTAAGAATTCAGCTTGAAAATTATCTGGCCCTGGAGCCTGGCCATCTTTCATTTGCTTTATTATGGTTCTTACTTCTGCACTTAAGATATTTGGTCCGGTTTCTGCTTCTATTACGGGTGGTTCTGGTCTTTTATCTTGGAAAAGTTGTTAGATGTATAACTTCCACGTGTTCTTAATTTTGTCAGTGACTATCTTTCCTTCGTTGTTTATGAGTTTTTTGTCTGTTTTGTTTTATGTCTACCATTAGATTATCTAATGGTAATGAAGTGCAGCGAACAATTTCAAATTCTGCGTTCTACCAATAGACTACGACAGTAAATGAATAACATTTTAATTTATTTTATTTTACTACTTTCATAATTATAATTTACATTTAAAAGCTCCTTTACCCTTTCAAGGCGGGCGGCATGTTAAGTTGTATGGTTTGTTTTTGTTTTTGTAGTCATAGAGATAATAATAACAATTGTAAAATAAGTGAAAATAAAGAAAAAAGAAAACTCATTTTAATTTACAAGGAAATAAAAAGAAGTATCCACTTTGGTCAATATTAAACAAACTATAATGTGATGTTGCTTGTATACAATTTTAATACAAAAAAATAAAGCTAACAATGCTGGTGATTTACCACCAAAATTAAACTGTACAAATCACCATTGATTTTAGGTTAATAAATTTACTTCAAATCTCTTAGTTTAAAAACTAATACACTGTGTGTGTGCAGGGTGAGTGGGACAATGGAAAAATCCCTTTGCCACAGATTTTTGTTATGTTATAACTGCTAAAGGTCCAGACCAATATTCCCTAAAAAGTTACCAAAATGTCGAATATGGCCCTATTCTGGGTATCAAGCAGATATGTTATATTTAACGGAAATGCAATATTATGGTTTTGTAATGAACCCAGAAGTCGTGTAATTTCTAGAGTATGATTCGTGCAAGAAAAGAATATCACATCTGCAATGGGGTAAACCAATTTTGTATAAATGGGCTGGGAATCTGCCTTGATTAAATTTAAGTCGTGTTATGGTAACTGCTTTCTTTCTGCTTAAAGTGTAATCTGACAAGTGCGGAATTCTCGGTGGTAATTTTGGGTGTATTAGGGTGTAATTATTAGTGGATGTAGCAGTAAAGTCTTTCCAATGCCTCTACTAACTTATGAGCATTTTATTTTTTTCCATTTAGACTATATCATAGAATGGATGAATTTCGACGAGGTTTGTAGAAGACGTTGCTTCTTTAGCTAACTTGTCAGCTATTTCGTTTCCCAATATTCCGCAGTGACCCTTTACTCATCCAAGGTAATTTCCACATTAGATTTTGCTAATGTTAATAGGTTTTTCTTTATGTTACATAAAAGAAGAGAATTATAAGCATGTTATTAAGCATGTCTTATACAAATATTGCAGATTTACGAGATACACGGTATTTAAAGTTAAAATTTTAATTTGAAATTTCTTAATAATTATATGATTTTAAGCAGCATCTTCTTAAAAATTGGCAACTTTATGTTTTTTAGCATAAAAATTACGAATTTGATGCTGAATTTAGCACTATTCATACAGGGCGTTACTTACACCCTGTTACTTAGGTAAATTACAACATATCTTTTTTTCCTAATGAGTTATGGCTAAAATGACTAAAAAATCTTAAAAGGCAGTTTAATTTTAAATTAAAAAGATACTCTTGTTTATTTAATTTAACTCTATCAGTTTTTAAGTTATTTGCATTTTAAACATTTAATGAATTTTGTTTATTGTGAAATGAATTTTTTCCTTTAAATTACTACTATGTGGGGTAACAACAGTAAAGACTACAAATAACAATCAGTAACAGTAATAAAAGAAAAATTCATAGTAAATGCTTAAAATTCCCGCCTTCTACTTTAATACACTTTGTTAGGCGTCTTCTCTTTTGATTTTTAAATATTAAATAACATTTGTCGATTATTTTTACTAATATTAGCAGCTTCTTAAATTTTGTGTCGTAACTCTTCGATGGAATTAATTGTATCTTTGTAAACCATGTCCTTTATTTGTGACCATATTGAAAAGTCTAGAGGGTTTAAATCTGGACTTCTAGGTGGCCAAACAAATTCACTGCCACGCCCAATCCACCGGTAAGGAAAATGTTCATTCAGGTATTGCCGTACTGGCAGAGAAAAATGTGGCGGTGACCCGTCTTGTATGAACCCTTATGGCTAGTGGTACATCTTCTAGTAGTGCGTTGTTGAAGGAATAAAAAAAACAGATATTACACCACAACAAATATTTACCTTGCATTCATGCTGAAAATGTCGTTCCTTTAGAGCATGTGGAATTTTGGAGTCCCACAAATGATTGTTTTTCCATTTAAAAACACCTCATCTAGTAAACGTCACCTCATCGGTGAGAAGGAGGTAATTAAGAAAATACTGGTTTTTGTTTTGTTTATGTAGCATAAATTGAGCAAACTGTAGGCGAACTGGTAAATCTTGAGGTAGCAAACTTTGGACAGGAGTATAGTGATATGGACGAAGATTCTCTTTCTTTAAAATTCTCCAGATAGACGTTTGGCTTATTCCTTTTGCCGCACCTAACCGACGAGTACTGAGATCTGAATTATCCAAAATACGAACTAAAACCTCTTCTTCATTATCGATATTTTTTGGAGCACCATTTAAGCTTTCAGGACGAAAACACCCTGTTTCGCCTGGGCGGGTATAAATACGTCTGAACAGTTTGTTTTTGGGTTGTCTTTGATTTGGGTATGATTCTAAATACCTTCTGGTTGTACCAAGTCCACTAAAATTTGACTGAGCAAAAACACAAAATATTTCACGCATTTCACTGTTGGAAAATTTATTATGTCGTGGAATTTTCTTATTTTACTACAAATAATACGAGTACACTCTTACCTAGTGACAGTAAAATTTTTAAATATTTCCTTACACGAAAAACTTATAAGTTCTGATACAAGCCTACTTGAAAAAAAATTAATGTAATAACGGTGGCTTGGGAGTCTTTACGCTGAATGTTTAAAATGCAAATTACTCAAAAACTAATAGAGTTACATGAAATAAACTAGTGTATCTTTTTTATTTAAAATTGAACTTCCTTTTAGATTTTGTAGTCATTTTAGCCATAACTTATTAGGAAAAAAAGATATGTTGTAATTTACATAAGTAACAGCGTGTAACTAACGCACTGTATGATTAGTGCTAAATTGAGCATCAAATTTGTAATTTTTATGCCAAAGAACATAAAGTTGCCAATTTTCAAGACGATGCTGCTTAAAATCATAAAATTATTAAGAAATTTCAAATTAAAATTTCAACTTTAAATACCCTGTATCTCGTAAATCTGCAACATTTGTATAAGACATATTAAGCTCAATCGCCATATTTTGATGTGTAGTATCTCCAGTTCAGAGATTGCCCATTTTTAATGAATCACCCTGTATATTTTATAAAAATTAAGGATATTCAGTGCATACAGAACAGACTCGAAAATTATATTCCCGGGTATAAATATTAAATAAAATAGGGCTCAAAACCGCTCCTTGGGGTAAACCCATCTAGGCTTGTATAAATTATTGTTTTGGTCTTTTATGTAAATTTTTTGGTTCCTGTAAATATCCACAATATTGGCTGATGTTTAGAGCAAACTTTTAAGGAATGTAACTTTTCTGATAGAATGCTTAAATCAACTAAATTATAAGAGCCTTTTATATTGACGAATAAACAAGCCAAATAATTATTATGAGGAAATGTGTTCTGGATGTCAACCACAAGATAAGAGACAGCTTTAATCGTACTAAAGCCTCTACGGAATCCATATTTTAAATATTTTGAATAATGTTCGAGATACAAATCTAACCTAGTCTTAATCAAACGTTCATATGTTTTTGTCAAGCATGACATAAGTGATGTAGGGCGATAAGAAGACATCAGATTGGGATCCTTGTTCGACTTCTGGATGAGAATAATTATCATTTTTTTTAGTTGATCTGGTAAATCACCATTACACTACCAATTATTATAAAAATCTAATAATTTTTTGTTTTGTTATTTGTTAAATTTTTTAAAATATTGTAGGAGATGATATCTTTACCTGGTTGGGCTCTTGCGACTTATATTCAGAGCCGACTCTAACTCTGTGTGACTAAATTTCCTCTGAAACAATTCATTACCATGTGGTGAAAGGTCTTTGGATATTGGGTACGGTATCTGGAGCAAAGTATTTTAATAATTTCTCAATTGTTTCTAGGGGTAAATGAGATTTGCCAACGAATTTTTTATTCGAGACTTTTTTAAAAAAGCTTAATATTTTACTAGGGGCAGTGCTTTTTTTCGGGTCATTTAATATATATATATATATATATATATATATATATATATATATATATATATATATATATATATATATATATATATATATATATATATATATATATATACGTCAACTTAGGCAATTTTAAAAGTTGTAACTAAATTTTTTTCTTTTTTATAAAACATTCAAATAAATATTATTGTATGAATCTTGCATAAATTTAAATTTCTTAATAAAATACTTTTTAAAATTGCCCAAGTTGAAATTTGTTACGCTGACACATTTGCAATTTTTGATTATAAAAATTTTAGATAAAAGAATGAGACAGATGTGTTTAGATTTGAAATGTTGGTTTTGTAAAACGGGGAGTTCAGTCAGAAAAATTTATAAATTTAAAATAACATAGGGAGTCCGGTTCTGGCAAATACTAGAACAAGTTCTCTTAACCTCGCTCGTATATTTTGTTAATATTCTATTGATAACAAAGTGCAGTTATAAATTTAACTTTATCACCATAGTGTTTATATTGTTCACAGTGCTTATCAGTAAGTAGAAAAAATTAGGGTCTTTTTTAAAGAAAATAAGCAATTTGCTACTTATATAATTACAAAGTCACCTAGTTGCTAGGTACTTGAATGGACAGGGTCAAACCTGCCCAATTCAACGTCCTAAAATTTCCTCAACATATTTTGATATGTCACCTCCATCAACAACACAATGACCATCAATAACACATTATCACCTTCCTCTTCTTTAATTCTACCCAGCAAGAAAAAAACTTATTCCCACGTTGCGAATCAAACAAGATATCCAAGCATTTTTGGCGCCTTAGAGGGAGTCCATAATCAAGACTACTTAATTCCCTTAGGACCTGTTATACAACCTTAACATATTACACATGTCTCTAAAATGACTAATAATAGAATCTGCGTGTACCTAACTGATAAAGTTATGGAAAAAAAATTCCTTGAAGATATCGGAGAAATAACGGTAAATGGTGAAATACTTAAAGCAAGAAAACTTGTTACACCGGCTAAACGACTAATACTATCTAATGTATGCCCCAGCATACCGAGTAATTTTTTAATAAATGAAACTACAAAATAAGGGTCCAAATCCAATCTTGGCCATGACACTCCTGAGAATTAGTACAGTACTTCCAGAATTTAGTCATATTCTTAGTTTTAGAAGACAAATTTTTGTTACACCTCACAATATTTAAGTTCCTGATTCCATATTGATTAATTATAATAATACATCAAATAAAATTTTTATAACACAAGATGGGATGACTTGTTTTAAATGTCTTAAGATAGGGCATCTTGCAGCAAATTGTCCAGCTCCAACCTCAGCGAATTTAAGTCAACTACAAAATGACACGAATCAATCACCTACCACATCATCAAAAAATAATACCCCAATAAATGCGCCTAATCCCTCTACTAATACTACAAAACCCTCACCTATTGCAAAGATTGACCCAGGTAATACACTAATTCCATTAGCAACTAATACTTCAAAAAGTCCCATGCCCGAAGAATCAAGTTCTGTCTTAGAAGGAAAAGGGTCAGAGCCACCTTTCCAAGAACCTAATTTATATAAAAGACCATCAAAGAAAATAAAAACAACCACCTATTTCTGTAACAATTTTTCTTCAACCAGCTAAAGCAAATATTACAAAAATTTTTCAAGAACTACCCTTAAATTATGAACAACTGTTTGAAAACACTTTTGGCTCTCATAACATACTGGCAATAGTTAAGGTCTACACAACAGATTATGCTTCTCTAGCGATTATATTTGGCAAAATTTACCCTCTACTTACAGAACGACGAATAAAAAGCAAAATTACCAAAATTAAACAAAAAATATATTTTTACGAAATTACTTCTTTCTTGGGTTCGGTGATTTTAAACTCTCGATACAGTAACAAAACAATTTTTATTCCAATACTTTTACATAATAAACTTTACTTTTACAAATCACTTAAATACAATTTAGATATTCAGCTAATTACAACTTTTACACCTATTTAAATTTCATAACTCATAAATACTTTTAAAAACTGTCCTCTTTGCGACCGCTGTGTTTTTTATACCTTTAAATCATAATTCGACCTTTTTTTCGAGAGTCCGGAACAATTCTTCTACCTTCTGGAAGCCACTAGACGCTGAGTTGGAGATCGCGGGGACCGGCATAATAAATCGCTTAATAATATGCACACAGTTGTTATCAACTATCGGACGCCGAAAAATAAACAGGGCCGGATTGTAACAATATTCACACATAGGACGCGAACTAAATATCGACAACGACATAACAGCTATGGAAAGTGACTCCTTCTCTCAAGAAAAGAATCCTATTATTATTTGTTAATTTTTATTTAATTTCAATACAATGCTATTTAAATCAATAATTCAGTGGAATCTAAATGGCTCCTACGAACGTCTACCTATACTACAAAAATGTTATCAGAACATTCTCCTGTTTTTTTGTTGCCTTCAAGAGACACATCTTAAACAAGATCATTATCATTCACTAAAATTTATCAATGTTTCTTTAAAAACAGAGCTAATCAAGAACATGCCATTGGCGAAGTTTCTATTTATGTATCGAACACATTATAAGCGAAAAATATTTCAATTAATTTCAACATTGAAGTCATTGCAGCCAAAATTAATAGCTCTCACCCAATACACATATGTAAATTTTAAAAAACATTTGTGATGTCATTGATGAAATACCAAAACCCAAATTAATTTTAGGAGATTTTAATTGTCATCACCTATTTCGGAGTTCTGAAAATTCTGAAAAACCAAGGGCGAATAATTGCAGATGTTATGGGCCATTTTAATTTCAACCTATTAAATGATGGCTCTAAAACTCGCTTTAACTTAGCAACAGGGAAATCGTCTGCAATTGATCTATCCTTTTGTGATCACACGATTTCGTTATCTTTGTCCTGGGAAGTAGATTTATATTTATCTTAAAGTGATCACTACTAAAATATTATACGTAATAGCAACTACAAATCTAATCCTACGTTACCATCTTACATCTGGAGATTAAAAAGTGCTAACTGGATTGCTTTTTCTGAAAATATTCGAAACAAAATAGAAAACCGCACTATAAAGGAGACAATAGATGAGGATTTAAGACATTTAAAAAATATTATTGTCTTCGCAGGAGAACACAGTCCCGTGGTGAAATAAAACATGCAAAGACGCTGTTAAAGCTAGCAAACATGCTTTATATGTATACAAGGTGCATACGACCACAGCAAATCTAGTTGAATTCAAACGATTAAGGGCAATCTTCAGGTACATAATAAAAACCGCAAAAAAGGGAATCTTAGAAGGGATGTGTCTTCAATTTAATGAAGCATTAAACGACTTAAAAGATACGTGCGGAGGACCAGATGATATTCCTGTGGTGCTCCTAAAGCACTTGCCTCAAAATGCCAAAAACTATTTGTTACATTTATTCAATAAAATATGGACCGAACACGTTTTTCCAGAAAAATGAACTGAAGCAATAGTTATACCTATACTAAAACCAAATAAACCTAAAACGAACGCTGAATCTTACAGACTCATCTCAATTACATGTTCAATGTGCAAACTTCTCAAAAAATAATTAACAAACGACTTCTATGGATCTTTGAAAGCAGAAATCTTTTAATCCCAGAACAAAGTGGTTGTAGGCAACATAGATCAACTATAGGCAACGTTGTTGAACCCGCATTGAATAAAAAATGCCTGACCATATTTTTTTATATCAACAGAGCATTCGACACAGCTTAAAAATTTCATATATAAAAGACGTTAAGAGAATGGAATATACAGGGGCACTGTTTAACTTTCATAAAGAATTTTCTTAAAAATGAACTTTCGCTGTAAGAATAAATACAGAGATCTCTGAAAACAAACTGCAAGAGAATGGGACGCCGCAAGGATCCGTCATAAGCCAAACATTATAGCCCTCTTCTTGGCCGGGGAACAAGATAAAAATATTATCTTTATATGGATCTTATCCCATATTGGTATTGGTGGGAATGAAGAAGCAGACAAGTGTGCTCGTAAGGCTATAACAAATGATAGTGCAGTCTCGATTTCAGAAGTGGTTAGTTAGTGCGAATATAAAAAGTGTTTTAAACCAAAAAACGTTGGATATTTTAAAAAATTGCAGAAATGTTGTTTTTAGGAGAATTGTTTGTTTAAAAATTAAATTTTTTTTTAATTTAATGATAATTTGCCAAGATAGCAGACATATATTTAAAATTTAAAGTTAATAATTTGTATCTACAAAGTGTAGACGTGTTTTTATAAAGAGTACAAAAATTGTAAAGAAGATAGATAGACTTGTTTTCTAAATAAGGAAATATAATATAATAATAATAAATAAAATAATAAGTTTAAATAACATTTAATAAAAAAGTACCCAGAAGAAAATGGACAGTATCCTGAGATATTTTCAACAAAAGGCCCTTTTGAACTGCGTAGTGCACTGAAGAGAAAAGATATCAAGAAAAATGTTAAATTAAAAGGTTTAAGAATTTAAGTTAAATAAACATTTTAATGTATAACATTTTGGTCAAAAGAAAATTTATTAAGCGGATTATTTATATTTTAAAAATTTGGCTATTTTTTTATATTTATTAAATTATCTAAAAAAAATTGGAAGATAAAAGTAAAAAGTTGTAAAGGATTATAAATTATTTTTATCAAAACTAAACCACTCTAAAAGAAAAAAAAAATGAAATGAAATAAAAATTCTGATAAAATAATTTATTTAAAAAATATATATATAATTGACAAATTTGATATATAATAATAACATTTTATGGTCATGGGAAAGGTCAAAGCAGAAGAGATTTATATATAAATTATTGGAGTGACCTATTAATTTTTTTTTGAAATTTTAAAAATAATAATAAACTTGGCATATAGTTAAACAGGGAAATTTTTAAATATTATTTGGATTAATTTAATTCATAGCTGAAAAGTTTTAAAATAAAAAAAATGGATTTAAGTGATGAATAAACAATTCCCAGGAAGGGAGAAGGAGAGAATGGAGTAAGTACAGAACAGGAAAATCAAGGAGTAATATTGTATCAAGGAAGTTTGCCATAATCACAGGGAAGCCTCAAACAAGATAGGACAAAAATGAATATGCAAATGCTGATGAATTTTATAGAAGAGAATGTGAAAGATTTGAAACAAGGAAACACAGAATTAAATACAAAAATTAGGGATATGAAAATAGATATGGAAAAAAATATGGGTAGATTGAAAGAGGATATTAAACATATAAAACAAAAAAACATAGACTTAAAAAAGGATATTAAAGTAGATAAAAATAAAATAATTGAGGAAATAAATACAGAATTAAATAAAAAAATTAAGGAAAGAAATACAGAATCAAAAAGAAAAATTAAGGAAGAAAATGCTTATTTAGGTAGAAATATAGAAGAGGTGTGTAATGGAAGAAAAAAAAATATTGATATTATGAAAAAAAAGTTAAGAGCATCAAGTTAAACTACAGGGTGTAAAATAAATCAGAAAGCCAATGAAGATAAAAATGAAATTTTAAATGGAGAAAATAAACAAGAAATTATTAAGGAATATACCAACAAGAAGGAAAATAATAAGGAACAAAAATAAATGAGACAATTTGACACAGAAGTAAATAAAAAAGAACAATACAGAAGTTAAAATCAAATATTACAAAAAAAGAGATCAAATATAAATATTACACAAGTGTATATACTAAATAAAGATATAAATAAAAAAAATATAAAAATTAATCACGGAATAATAAAACAAGAAAAAGAATGAAGAATGGAAACAAAAACAATTACAATGGATGTGAGAAATATATCAAGGAAATAATAAGATATTTACAAAATGTATCAAATAAAACAACACGAAATCGGGGGAGAAAAGATTGTTTGTAAAAATAATATAAATGAGATTGATTGATGAAAAAATAAAACATGAAATGATTAAGGACATGAATAAGTTTTGTGTATCTGAATTTACAAGTTATCTAAAACAAAACAAAAAAAAAATTAAAATTTAATTATTAATTATAAAAAGAATTTTAAATTGTAATTATTTTTTTTTTATGAAAATAGTCGCAAAAAGGGTAGACCTATCGTGTGGGCCGTGGACGGCCCGCACTGCGACTATTAGAAGGGGAAGGGATAATAGAAAGGAAATGATTGTGGACACGCTTTTTAAAAAGTTGTAGGTCATAGTTCTCTGGAAAAACTTATTTTGGAAGCTTATTCCATTCCGTAGCAGCCCTGTAAAAAAAGGATTCTTGATGAAGATTGGTCCTAGTAGTTTCAATCTTAAGAGTAAATGGGTGAGACTGATCAGCGTGCCGAGTTCTTCGGCCGAATGTTCTATGTTCTAGAGGGTGAAGGGTATCTGTGAGAGTTGAGCTGTTTATCAAGCGAATGGCTCTTTTCTGAATGAAATCTAGAAGACGAAGAGAATGCCTTGGTGCTGAACCTCAAATGTGCGAGCAATACTCCAGTAGAGGTCGGATTTGAGCCTTGTACGTCGTCAACAGTTGATCAGGAGTAAAAAATTTTCTGGCTTTCCACAGAAAACCTAGCCTCTGGCTTGCCTACTTTGTGATGTTAGCAACATGGTCATGCCAAGACATATTATTGGACACCGTGACTCCCAAAATCGAGATGGAGGGACTTGGTTCAAGGGTATTTCCGGACATTGTGATGGGATGATTTGAGGAATTCACTTTCTTGGAAAACGTGGCACTTTGTGTTTTTTGGGCGTTAAACTGAACCAGATTGTTGGTTCCCCACTCGACGATTGCTTTAAGATCTCTATTGATGGAATCAACCTGTTCCTGCCTGAGTCTATTTGTATCATTCACCGAAAGTGATCGATAGGATGTGAAAGTTGAGACAAGTGTGCTATCGTCTGCGAAACTGTAAATGGGGTTCGTGGTGGTTTTCAAGAGGTCGTTGATGTGTAAAAGAAATAAGGTGGGGGACAGGATGGAACCCTGGGGGACCCCGGCATTAGTTTTAAACGCATCAGAAGATATTTCTTCGTCAACTGCCACATGTAAGGAGCGAACTTGCATGAAGCTCAAGAGCCATTGGCGCAGTTTGGTTGGGAGACCGTAGGCAGATAATTTACTTAACAATGCCTGGTGCCAAACGCCGTTAAAGGCTTTAGATATATCCAAGGCTATTACAGGGGATTCACCAAACTTTTCAATAGTGTTTGTCCAGAGCTGAGTGACATAAGCCAGTAAATCTCCAGTAGACCAAAGTTGTCAAAATCCATATTGTCTGTCATGGATTATCTCAAATTTCTCTAGATATTTGATAAGTTCTGTGTTAATCGCTTTTTCCATAACTTTGGATATGACTGAGAGCAATGCAATAGGGCGATAATTTGCAGGAATTGTCTTTTTTCCTTTTTTTGGAATCGGTTGGACTTTAGCGTTTTTCCACATGGACGGAAATACTCCTTTGCTGTATGATAACTTGAAGAGTCTACAGAGAACTGGGGTGAGCTCTTGAGCACAGGTCTTCAGGACAATTGTCGGAATTTCATCTGGTCCTTATTAGAGTCAAGATTTCGTAGGATTTTCCTGATAGTGCGATGGCGGATAGTGACCTCAGGCATTGATGCGTTTATTCTAGGTATCGTTGGGGGTTGTTTTCCATTGGTATCGAGGGTTGAGTTAGAGCTAAACATTTCGGCCAGCAGATCCGCTTTTTCTTTGGAAGATACGGCTGTCGTGCCGTCGGACCTCTCGAGTGGTGGTAAAGAAGAAATTGTGAAATTCTTATTTATGGCTTTGGCCAAAGACCAGAAGGTCTCTGATCCAGGAGGGGCATTGACAATATTCTCCTGTCGTAGGATTCTTTGGCAAGATCGATCGTTCTTTTGCAGGCGTTCCTCGCGTGGACAAAGGCTTCTCGGTTGGCAATTGTCGGGACTTCGCACCAGAGTCGATGTGCTTGATTTTTATTTTTATTTTTTTTTATTTTTGTTTTTTTTTTTTATTTGAAGAGAGAAATGAAAAATATTTAATTAATAAATAGAAATGATAAATAATTTAAATTATATGGAATTATATGACTTTGTAACGAAATCCCATAATCAATTTACATTAATTTATCCAGTTTTACCGGACCGCATTCCATACATTGATGACTATGTTGTTTCTAGAGCCTATTCTGTTACATTAACGCGATTAAAATTAACCGATGAAAAATATTCAGCTCATCTCCACAGAATTGGCATTACAGAAACTAGTACATGTTTGTGTGATAATGAATCTGTCACTGATTTAAATCATATATTTTTTACGTGTCACAAGTACCACCGAAGTCGCCCCAAACTTATGGAATTATTACTCCAAAATAAGAGACCTGTAAATTTAACGTTTCAATATTAATGAAAAATATATATTTGATGCACTAATCAACTTTTTGAGGCACAATAAACTTGATATTTAACCTATTAACACACTCATCCCTTATCATATTTCTGTGGTATGGTATATTTGAAGATTGAAATAAGCAAAAGAAGATTATCGAGAAAGATATTTTATGTATAAGCATAAATATTATGAATAAAAATGATAATAAGTTAATATTATTAGGTACAAATAAAATGACAATTTTATAAATGAGCTAATAATTTAATAATGTATTAGATGAAGATTATATAAGTTAGTTATTAATAAAATATAATGAGTCTATGTAAACATATCGAGAGTAGCAAGTGAATATACTTAAAATAAAGGTAAATGAAATAAACAGAAAGAATTTAAATCTAAAAAATTATCAAATACCATATACATTCAAAAATAAAATTAAAAAAGATATTATTAAAACAAGGACTAGGATTCCGGTCCTGCTGATCGAACCGTGTAAATCGTCCTCGGTGAACAAAAAATTTTTTTCACATATCTTATAATTTGTAACAGTGAAAATTTCAAAAGTAGTCAGTGTGCACAATTGAATAAACTGTAAGTACACTAACTTAATGGTTTTGAAATAATAACGACAATTAACATCAGAACCGCATATATAAACAGCCTCGTCGAAGATACTTCTATTGCGGCATGGCTATCAGATTCTCTTTTTAGAGAATCGACAAAGGCGGATTTGAAACCTATTGCATTTACCGAAATTAACGATTTCGTCCAACCAAATATTGGCCAATCTTTTTCTTCTCAGTCGTACTCCTCCGTAGTAGCCAAACCAAACTTTTCAAGCAAAGATCAAGCAATCGTATTTAATAACAGCTCGTCGGCTCTTAAGACTGGTTCTTTTGAATGTTAACCCAATCATTCCTCATAAAATACTTATAAAAGTAATCCACTTTAATGATACTGACTACAGAATCTTCCTAACACAAGACAACCTAACATGTTATTTATGAAGTAAGTAGGCCACAAAGCTGCAGGCTCTCCACCAACACAAATTCTAATTTACTACCCCCTGAAGCACCCTCACATTTCACTACACTAGTCACTACTATGCCGCAATAAGCACACCATCAATCTGCGGTCACTTAATTAGTTCCCCAGTCCGAAAATCCTGCTTCTTATACCATATCCAGTAATGAGCTATCCCTAACGTGTCCTTCCCACTTCTCAATTATAGTCTCTTCAAAACCTAATCCTCCCACGTCCCACTCTAATTCTAATAACGATGATCTAATGAAAAAAGAAGTCACAAACTCATCCAAAAAAAGACCCCTACCGCTGTCTCCACCTATTGCACCGGCATCCGTAAGCGAAACATTCTCCGTACCAACTATGGTTAACCATAATACCAAGAAGAAAAAAACTGACAAAAGCAAACAACACTCTGCAGATATTTTTAAAGAATATATAAAAAACCACTACCCCCCATTTGACTTGTACTACGAACAACTGCAAATACTATTTGATAACGTTCAAGAAAGCAAAGACCCCATTGGAGTCGTAGAAGATTTTACGTCAGATTTCTTAGAACCCATTGATATGCTTACCTTTATATATCCTTATCTTGGTGACAAATCTCTGAAAACTAAGTGCAAAAGACTAAAGAAGAAACTTGTCTCTTATATTGGTCGGCAAATATCTAAAGCTGATAGTGATTTTTTTTTATGTAGCACTTTAAGCTTATTCAAGTAGACTTTATCTAAAGAGCAACCATCCATTCTTGCTTCACCATGCCATTTGACTCTATAATTCAGTGGAATATCAATGGATATTTTCATAAACTTCCTATGCTAAAATTAATAATACAAGATCACACCCCCGATATTATTTGCCCCCAAGAGACCAACTTCACTGCTGCAACCAAAAAAATATAACTGTGTTCGAAATGATAGATTCCAGGCTCTCCGCGCTAGTGGCGGTGTTGCCATATTGATAAAAAAAATGTATTCAAGTCGACCAAATACATCTAAACACACAACTTGAGGCTGTAGCAGTAAAAATTAGTGGAAAGAAGACGTATTACATCTGTAATTTATATCTATCTCCAAGTATTTTAGTAGACTACTATGCTTTAAAGCAGCTACTGCAGCAAAAACCCTCCCCTCGAATAATAATGGGAGATTTTAACGGTCACAATGTCATATGGGGCTCTCAGCGTTCAAAAAAGAGGAGAATAATGATTAAAAAAATTCTTGGTAACGAAAACTTAAACATTCTAAATACCGGATGTGGTACACGATTAAATCCTGTCACTGGAGAAAGTTTAGTGACCGATCTAAGTTTAAGCAATCCCACGCTTACCACGATGTTATCATGGAAAGTTTTTCTATACATTATATAGTAGTGATCACTTCCCAATAAAAATTTCTAACTACAATGCCACTAAAAACAACCACAAATCCTTCCATCTAAAATGGAAACTTAATAAGGGAAACTGGATCGAATTTGCTACCTACATCACCAATTACCTGGCCTCATGTAAACATTCTAATAATATTGATGATACTATGTCATACATACATTAAGTCACGCCTTTTTTTCATAGGGGTAGGCAGAGACCACTTCCTTCCACTTGCTACGGTTCTTACACAAATCTTTTGCTTTCTCTACTTTCATCAGTGCTCTCATACATGCTCTTCGGTTGTTGGTACTCTTGACCTGGCCTTTCTTTAAAACAATGTTGATTTAATCGAGATATGTTCTTCGAGGTCGACCTTTACCAATTTTTCCATTCACACTCGCCTTATAAATTTGTTTCGTCAATCTTCCTTCATCCATCCTTTCTACGTGTTCAAACCATCTAAGCATTTGTTTATCTATCTTTGTAACCACATCTTTTTTTACACCACAGCGTTTTCTTATTACACTATACTTTATCCAACCAAATCACTTCGGCTATACTTCTCAGACTACTCATCTCCGCAGCATTAATCCTATTTTCATGCTTCTTCTGCCAAACCCAAAATTCACTACCACACCTAAGTGTAGGAACCAACACACCTCTATGCACCGCCAGACGTGCCTTTTTGACACTTTCTGGCTATTCATAGAGCTATGCAGAGCCCCATTCATTTGTTTTCCTGCCAACACCCTTCTCTCAATGTCACTGTCATACTTTTCATCTCTAGTTAATTTTGAACCCAAGTACACAAATTCATTAACTTGTTCCACTCTTTCTCCCTCAATTGAAACTCCACAGTTTGTCATGCTTTCTTCTCTTTCAAAAACCATTACTTTTGTTTTGCTCACATTTATTTTCATCCCTTTGATTTTTAGGGAATTATGCATAACATTAACCATCGCCTGCCACTCCTTTTCAGATAACGCTAATATGACTTGATCATCGGCGTAAAGAAGGCATTTGACGATCAAATCATTCATTTTTAATTCATACGACCTCTCTTTCAGATCTTTTAAACAATTGTCTATGTATAAGTTAAACAGCCATGGCGAAGCCACACATCCCTGTCTCACACCTTTTTTGACGTTAAACCAGTCCGTTAAGTGATTTCAGTGCTCGTATTAAACTACCACTCACCCCATACATAGACAATGTAGACCACAATTCACTCCTCACCACTCTGTCATAGGCCTTTTCCAAGTCTTTAAAAGCGTAATAGACCTTCTGACTGTTTCGTCAATCTTTTCTCATCTATCCTCTCTAAGTGTCCAAACCATCTAAGCATTTATTTATCTATCTTTGTAACCATATCTTCTTTCACACTACATCATTTCCTTATCTATTATTTATTATCTATTCTTTCCCTTTTTTAACCAAGTCACTCATGCTATAATGCTTAGATTACTTACCTCCGCAGCATTAACCTTATTTCTATGCTTCTTCTGCCAAATCCAATATTTACTACCATACATAAGTGTAGGGGACATTACTCCTTTATGCAGAGCAAGATGTGCCTTTTTTGACACGTTCTAGCTGCTTATAAAGTTATACAGGGCCCCATTTATTTGATTCCTTGTTAACACCCTTCGCTTATTGTCACAGTCATACTTTCCGTTTTTAGTAAACTTTAAACCCAAGTATACAAACTCATTCTATTGTTGCATTCTTTCCCCTTCAATCAGCAGCTCGCAGTTCATCTTGCCGTCTTCTCTTTCAAATAGTATAACTTTCGTCTTGCTTACATTAACTTTTATCCCTTTGATTTTTAGTGCATTATGCATAACATTAAACATCGCCTGCAACTTATCTTTAGATGTCGGTATTATGACCTGATCATCGGCGTTAAGGAGGCATCGGACGATCAAATTATTTATTATTAATACATACACACTCCCTTTTAAATCTTTTAAACTATCGTTTATGTATCAGTTAAACAGTCATTGCAAAGTCTCACATTCCTGTCTCACACCTTTTTCGATATAAAACCAGTCCATATAAGCTTCGTTTATTATGACACAAGCAGTGGAATCTTAGTAAAGTGAATTCAGTGCACGTATTTAACTACCGCTCACCCCATACATAGACAATTTTAACCACAATTCACTCCTCACCACTCTGTCATAGGCCTTTTTCAAGTCTACAAAAGCGCACTAGACTTTTAGTCAAGAATTTTTCGACTATACCTCGTAAGGAAAAGACCTGATCCATACATCTCCTTCCTCTTCTAAATCCTGCTTGCACATCCCATATCATCTTCCCAGTTTCATTCGTTACTCTTTTGATCAATATCTTTGCATACAGTTTGCCGACTATGCTGAGTAAACTAATACCTCGGTAGTTCTTATAGTCCTGCTGCGAACCTTTTCCCTTGTAATACTATCTCCAGTTTCAATAACTTGTTAATCAAAAGTGCTGACCTCTCAATTGAAAAAACAACAAAAATTAATGGACATCATTTTGTCCCATGGTGTAATAAAGAATGCGACGACGCCATAAAAGAGAAAAAAGCGGCTTTTAATAAATTTAAAATACATAAAACCCCAGAGAATCTCATCAAACATAAATGACTAAAAGGCTAATATAACAGTTAAGATTTCCAAAACGAATTCGTGTACACAATACGTAAATAGTATTAAAAGTTCCACCCCTATGACTCAGATCTAAGGGAAGGTGAGGAAAATATCTGCTGTCCCACATTCTTACCACATTACATCCCTTAAGATAAACAACCAAACTCATACCTGTTCAAATGAATAATCTGAAATATTTGCTTTAATGTTCCATAAATATTCCAGTATTGAAAATTATACTACAAATTTTTTAAAAAAGTAAAAGCTTTTCGAGAAACAACCCATAATTATTTAAGGACAGAACGATGTCCCAATAAACCAGCCCATTATCCTCCAAGAACTTCAAAATGCCTTAGACCATACTAAAAATTCTATTCCAGGCCCAGACGATATTCCTGTAATCTTTCTAAAAAACCTTTCTGAATGTGCCAAAATATATCTAGTTCAAATATTTAATTTAGTCTGGTTAGAACACAAATTTCCAACTGTCTGGTCCAAATCCATCATTATACTGATTCTAAAAAATGGTCAAAATAAACAATATTCTGAATCATACCACCTAATCTCACTTACATGCGGCATGGGCAAAATACTGGAATAAATTATTAACTATTGGCTTTTATGGACCCTAAAAACGTCAAATTACCTAATACACAAATAGAGTAGCTTTAGACAAAACAGATCGGCATTGGATCTAGAAAGTGATATTTACGAGGCATTTGCACTCAAACAACGCTACCTAGTCATATCTTTTGATATCACGAAAGCTTTTGACATGGCCTGGAGATACAAAATTATAAAAAAGCTTCGTTATTGATATATACAGGAGCATTGTCCGGAATATGTAAAAAACTTTTTAAGTTTCAAATCTTTTAAAGTTAGGGTTAATGGCTCCTTTTCAAACAAACGTATTTAAGAAAATGGCACTCCGTAAGGATCAGTTCTGTCTCACCTTATTCTTAGTGGCTATCAATGACATCCTTAAAGGTATAAAAAAACCATTGAAAGCAAGACTTTACGTTGACGATTTAGTAGTCTACATATAGGGCTCCAACAATAAATCCATATAAACAATCCCACAAAAATTCTTAACAAATCTGGACTCGTAGAGTGAGGAGACAGGTTTTATATTCTCAACTTTCAAATCCAAAGAAATTATATTCTCCAAAAAATAGCGAAATTTAACACCAAATTTAAACCTGTACCAACAACCACAACAAATTAAAGGGTCTATTAGATTTCTTAAATCAGAAACTAAACTGGCACGAACATTTGTGGCAATTAGTGTTGACTTGCAACAAAAGACTAGAACCTTATGTAATCAAAACTGGGGTGCTGACCAATCTACACTTTTACCTTTGTACAAGTCCTTAATCCGCTCTAAAATAGATTATGGATGTGTTGCTTATGGATCAGCGAACAAATCAACACTTAGTCCGCTTGATACAATTTATAACAACGCGATTAGGATAGCCCCCGGAGTCTTTCGAACCACACCAGTCTCGAGTCTACATTGCGAAAGTGGAGAGCCGTCACTTACTCAAAGACGAAAATATCCAACACTACCGTACGCTTCAACAATATGCTCAAACAGCTTTAAGCCGATATACGAGAATACATTCTGTATTAAAAACAGACATATATTTGAACAAAAGTCACATCTTACAAAACCTTTTTACGATAGAGTTAAAATATTTGCTCAAGAATTAAGACTAACTTTTCCTAATTCCTTCCAAACAAATACAATATATCCTTCACCATGGACAATAAATATCCCTTCTTTTAATACTGTTCTCTCTTCCTAAGACAAACTTAACATAGCACCATTAATAATTACATCTAGCTTTAAAAGAATAATTAATTCCACATATCCAGAATTTAAACAAATATTCACAGACACCTTTAAATGCAATGAAAAAATAGGAGCATAAGTTGTCACATTATCCAACACCCATATTTTTAAATTATCCCCACAGACCAGTGTGTATACTGCAGAATTATACGCAATATACCAAGCGATGGCCCTAGTAAACTCAGGCAATATCACCAACGCCGTAGTAATCTCAGACTCTATGAGTTCCATTTTATTCACCCAAAAATCTACCCAATACACCCAGTGGAAGTACTGATCAAGAAGGAACTGCACACAGTAACAGAAAACAACAAATCCAATAAACTCCTATGGATACCCTCCCACGTAGGCATAAGTGAAAATGAAGCAGTTGACAAATGTGCACGTGACGCGCCAAATAACTAAATCACTAAATCATCAAGTCAGTGAAATTGTCGCTACTGATCTCAAAAACTATATAAAAACAAAATTCCAGGAATCCTGGCAAAGTGAATGGTAACTGTCGAACACCACACTAGTAGCGGTCAAAAGTAACATTTACCCTATCAAGTACCTCTCAACCAGTCGCAGATGCCAAACATTATCTTAAGATTACGCCTTGGTTTTTTAATCGCTCGTAGTGTACCTCCACAGTGCGAAACATGTAAATCAGTAAATCAGTTAAGCATTTCATTATTGACTGTCCAAAATTCCACAACGAACGCAAACTTGATAAAATACCAGATAACTTAATAGCGGCACTAGGAAACCATCGCAACTTTAACAGGATCATTAACTACCTAAAAATTATTGGACTCTTGAATAAAAAATAATTTTGTTATTACCGAATGTACCGTCGCTAATCACCTAGGGTGGATGCGACTTTCTTAAATAAAAAAAACAAGGACTATATGAGGTGAAGAATGAAAACCTAATAAATAGTTATAAATTAGTTGTTCCAAAAAATAGAAAATTAGAGGAATTTTATAAATATATATATATATATATATATATATATATATATATATATATATATATATATATATATATATATATATATATTATATATTATATATTATATATTTAAAATTTGATTAAAATAAAATAAGGAATATATAAAATAATAAATTATAATTATGTTAAAATTTATATTCAAATATTGCTAATAAATTTTATATCACAAGTTTCAATATAAATTTAGGGGAATTGTTATGATATAAAAATTGTTGTAATAAATTTATATTTTGAAAAATATTGTTAAGATTTTTAGTTCCTCTGTGGGTTCGTTGATTAAAAACTCTCAATATATTAACAAAACAATGTTTATTTCAATACAATATATTCTACTTTTATAAATCACTTAGATATATAACTTTTTTTAACTATTTACATTTCTTAAATCATAAACATTTTTTTTACTAAAACTGACTCTGTCTGCCCGCTGCCCCTTTTTATACCTGTACGAATAACCACGAGAAGGGTCCAGTAATTTCTTGAATTATCCATTGTCTTCTATGCTCATTGAATATTTACCCTAGATTCGGTCGGCGCCGTCGGCAATTGTCAGGGACGGATTTAATAAAATCGTAACATCATCCCCCTCTCAAATTTGATCGCCCCGATCAAATACTTGCTCAACCTCATCATTGTAAGGCTTCAACCTCTCTAAGTGGACGACTTTCATTTTGGCTCCGGGGCTGCGTTGGATTCTATAAACCACATCATTTATTCTTTTTATCACCCTATATGGTCCTTCCCAAGATGTTGTCAAATTGTGAGACACACCTTTCTTTCGTTGTGGATTAAGCAGCCATACTTGATCTCCTTCCTTGAATCCCGTCGAATTTGTTTTTAGGTCATAGCGAGCCTTTATTTTATTACTTACCAACCTCAATCTCTTCATAGCCGTTTTATGGATTTTGAATAAGCTGTCCTGTAACTAGATTGCATAATCTTGAGCTTCTTACTCTTCGGCACTTGGTGACCTGAACACCAAATCAAAGGGTAAACGAAGTTCCCTTCCGAAGACTATGCTGGCTGGAGTGAACTTTGTAGTATCATGAACAGCTGCTCTATAGGCTATCAGGAATAAAGAAAGGCGTTGATCACAGTCTTTCTGATGTTCTTCCACTACTTTGGATAGATGTTCTTTCATAGTCCGATTAAACCTTTCAACCATGCTGTCCTACTGTGGATGTAGTGAGGTAGTCCTGGTTTTGTTGATTGCCATCAATTTGCAAATATGTATCTGTGCCGTCATTCGTCATTGGAAATGGCCCAGCTACGTTGATGGCAATTCGTTCAAAAGGGGCTCTTACATTGTACTGTTTTATTTTGCCACTGGATCTTGTTTTAGGACCTTTGCTCGCTTCACAAAGGGGGCATCTTCTACACCAATTCTCTACGTCATCACGACACTGGACCCAAAAGAACCATTGTCATTTTATCCAAAGTTTTATTAACTCCCAGATGACCACCTGATTTTTTTTTATGGATCTCCTCCAAGATTTCATTATTCCTTGTCTTGGGCACGACCAGTTGTGAAGCTGTTTTCTTGCCATCGGCCGACCCCCAAACTTGTTTCAGCAATCCATTCTCAACAGTAAGGAAATCCCACTGTACCCACATGGCTTTGAATGTTGGTGCCCGGTCGGAGATGTTCTGTTAAGTAGGTCACTAGGGCTCCACTTTCCTTCAACGTAGAAAGTCCAAAATGTTGGAAACATTCTCTTTGTCTCTTCTTAGATGTGCTGCTGTCCATTCATCTTCAGTTGTCAGTCTTATTTGTCTTATATCAGCAATGCCTTCGTGACGCTCGACCCGCACACAGTGCTTGCAGTTATACGTACAAGGTCTTCTGGACAAGGCATCTGCATTGTTATGTAATCGTCCTGGCCGGTGTTTGATCTCGAAGTGGTACTGGTTCAACTTTTCGATTCACCTTGCTACCTGGCCTTCAGGGTTCTTCATATACAGTAGCTACTTCAAGACTGCATGGTCCGTCCTTATCAGAAACTTCCTTCCGTAAAGATATTTGTGCAAGTGGTCAACTGCTTTGATAATCGCTAGCAGTTCTTTCCTGGTGACGCAGTAGTTCCTTTCCGGTTTGCTCAATATTTTGCTGTAGTACTCTATCACCCTCTCTTGACCATCCTGCACTTGTGATAGTACAGCTCCAAGTCCTTTATTACTTGTCTAGTATGAATAGGCCTCTTTGTTGTGAAAAGCTCAAGATTGTACTGGAACATAGAGTAGCTTTTAGTTTCTTAAATGCTCTTTTACAATCGTTAGACCAGATGAAGTTAGCACGGTCTTCTGTCAACTTGTGCAGGGGTGCAGCAATATCAGCAAATCCTTCCACAAAACGCCGATAGTAGGTACACACGCCCAAGGAGCTCCCCACTTCGTGTTTATCTTGTGGTCTTGGCCAGTCTCAAATCGCCTTGATCTTCTTCTCGTTCATTTGGATGCCTGCTGGTGATACCGTGTGGCCCGGAAAATCCACTTCTTTCTGGAACAAGAAACATTTTTTAAGATTCAACTTAAGGTTGGTTTTCCTGAACCTTCGGAATATTTCTCGCAATTTTTTTAGATATTTCCCAAAAGTTTTGCCCCTGACCAAAACGTCATCGAGATATACCAGGCAAGTTTTCTACGTAAGCTCACGTAGTGTTAGTTCCATTATCCTTTTGAATGTTGCTGGGGCATTACATAGTCCGAAGGGCATCATATTAAACTGGTTAAGTCCATTTACAGTTGAAAAAGCTATTTTCTCTTTGTCATTTTCATTCCCACTTTTCAATACCCGCTTTTCAAATCCAGTGTAAAAAACCAACGTGAACCTGCCAATGTTGTCAAAGTGTCGTCAATCCTGGGTAATGGGTAGCTGTCTTTCTTTGTGACATCATTTAATTTTTTAAAGTCCACACAAAACCTTGAAGACCCATCCTTTTTAGGAACCAACACAACCGAAGCAGACCAAGGGCATGCTGATTCTTCAATTACTCCATCTTCCATTATCCAGTTAACCAGCTTTTCTACCTCTTGCTGGAATTTTTACAGACTTCGCCATTCGCAGCTTAACAGGTTTCATTATTTTAGCTGGTGTCGTCAAGATGAATTATTCTCCTTCAAATCTCATGGTTCTTTGTTCACCGTCAAATGAGAACCCATACTCGCTCGTCCATTCCAAGAATGAATTCGTCTTTTATATCTGCGACGTATACTTTATCCACGATGTTAAGCCGTTCAAGAGTGAGTGTGACTCCAGCCTCTCTTCTTATTGGTGCATTATCTCCAGTGACTGTTTAAAGAACAAGGTTGAAGGAGGCAGGTTTTACACATTATGTCCAAAGAATGTCGCTGCGAACCAGGGAAACTGACGCACCGGTGTCTATGGTGCATAAAATGTCTTCTCGGTTTAAATTTCCTCTGATGGTCAGACTATCCATGGTTCTTATTGTGTTGACCTGAATGACCCTGGTCCTCATAGGTGTGTAGGAACGTGGTTGAATTTTTTGCAGATGAGTTTAATCGTGGTAGTGTTCTCGCACGTGAGTTTGATTGTATTCTCACTCTGCAATCCTTAATTAAATGCCCTGTTTTTTTACATCGGTAACAAATTCGTTTTTGTTGATTTTGACCATTTATCATGGACTTGATCTCTTGCAAAAAATTTCCGAAGGGCCCATTGGCTGCGTTGCTTTGATGATCTGGTTCCTTGATTGAAACTGCTTGAATTTTTGGCCTTGAAGTACTAAAGACTGCCTTTACTTTCAATGATCGTACCAAAGCTTCACCACTTTTATTGAAGTTCGTTAATCGTAGAGTCCTCTGGATATCTGGATCCCAAAGTCCATCGATTAATAGCTGGACGGCTAATTGCTCCCTAAAGTCTTTTGGTGTCTGTGGGTACGCTTACTGGATCAGCCTTCTTATATCCTCCCTGAACTCTTGCAGACTTTCGCCAGATTTCTGCACCTGTGTTTTTATCTGCGCCCAGTATAGCTGTTCTCGATGTTGATCGCTATATCTTAACTCCAGTACAGCTACTAGATCTTCATATTTGCCTTGGTGGTTGACAGGGATTGTCTGTAGCATTTCCAAAGCTTGTCCTCTCAAGGCCACTATGAGTGCAGTAGCCTTCTCTTCATCGCTCCACCCATTGGACGAGGCTGCAGCTTCGAACTGTCTGCGATACATAGACCAGTAGGATTGTCCATCTAAAGTTGGTGGTTTTAGTGAAATTCTAGATGTGGCAACCCTGTCACGACTATTTTGAATTCTAAGCGAGGCAATCTGGCTTTGTACTTTATTTATAACCACGTCGATCTCTTGCTTGATGTCTTTTACTTAATCTCGTAATGTGTTTAATTTCTTTCTTAACTCTCCGTCGATTTTCTTGACATATTCTTTCAATTGTAATGTATTAGGATCGCCATGTATTGTTAGGTCCCTTGCTCGTAGGTTCGTTAAAGTTTTAGCGAAAACTCTCGTTAAGTAAAAGAACGTTGAACTTAAAATATGTTTAATTTAGTTTATGCGATAAACATTTCTTTCGTGAACTTGACCGTCGCTGCTATGTAGAACAGCATAACGACTCGTCAAAATAAATCATCAACACTCTATCAATTCCGGGACACTTGGTTGAGAAATAAATACGAATGATTAATAAACATAAACATAATTACGTGCGTCTGGCGACACGTTCTAAGTGAGTTCAAAGTTATTCCCGTGAACGGTCAACAGAGTTTATTGGGCCTTTATTAAACCCTTTTTAAATGTTTTTCTGGCTAGGGTCACTACACAATTCAACAATTTGTTCTTCTGTTTTCTGCACTACTTGTTCGAAGAACTTTTTTTGCTGTTCTAAAAATTTCTGGGTATCTATTTTCCTTTGTTCTTTCTGTTGTTCTAGTAGTTTCTTTTTTTCTTCACTTTCTTTCTTCTGTTCTTCTTGTCGTCGTTTTTCCTCTTCAAATTGTTTTTTCTGTCGTCGTATTTCTTCTTTTAATTTTTTTTCTGACACCACTGTTAATATTTTTATTTCCTCTGTGGGTTCGTCGATTAAAAACTCTCGATACAGTAACAAAACAATGTTTATTCCAATATAATAAAATCTACTTTTATAAATCACTTAGATATACAACTTTTACAACTTTTTATAACTAGTTATAATTCCTAAATCTTAAACCTTTTTTTTACTAATACAGACTCTGTCTGCCCGCTGTCCCCTTTTATACCTGTACGAATAACCACGAGAAGGGTCCAGTAATTTATCGAATTATCCATTGTCTTCTATGCTCATTAAATATTCACCCTAGATTCGGTCGGTGCTGTCGGCAATTGTCTAAGACGGATTCAATAAAATAACAGTATTTTATATTAAAATTTATGTAAGATTTATACAATAATATTTATTTGAATGTTTTATAAAAAAAATTAAGTTATAACTTTTAAAATTGCCTAAGTTGGCATATGTTACGCTAACACATTTGTAATTTTTGGTTATAAAAATTTTAGATGAAAGAATGTGACAGATGTGCTCAGATTTGAAATGTTGAATTTGTAAAACGGGAAGTGCAGTCAGAAAAATTTATAAATTAAAAATCACATAGTGAGTGTAAGATATTTTAAAATAGTGTTGAAACGTTGTTTCTAGGAGAATTGTTTGTTTAACAATTAAAAAGTTTGTTTAGTAAAACAATAATTTGCCAAGAAACGGCATGACCGATTTTTATAAAATTTCGTGTGCATATAGGGTAAGTCTAAGAATCGGCCAACATCTTGTTTTTTATACTCCTAAATGTTAAGGGTGGTCCAACCCAAAAATTTTTTTTATTTTTGGACAAAATTTTTTGTTTTTATTTTTTTATGATTCACCATTGAAAAATACATACAACTCCAAATTTTTACCCTCCTGTCTTTTAATCGCGATTTTTATATTTTTCTGTTCCATCCACAGATCCGCAATAGGGTTGCAAGATGGCAATCGAATATAATAATTGTAGTACGATAAATTTTCATACATAGTTTTTAATTACAATTTACTTTAATTATATTTTTTTCTCAATTTAAATTAATCTTCAACCCTCGCCGGTCGTTAACTAATCAACTATCAATCGATTAGATATCCCCACGAGGTGTCTACTGTTGTCACCTCTCAACCAGCAAACATTCTGGAGTAGCGATGAGAACGAAGCCGGCTCCTTTCTCTCACTCTTTATACAATTTTTTGTCCATTTTTTTTGGTTTTATTTGTGTCTCGGTTGTAGCAGTGACTGTTATACGTATTATTTTAATTTTTCAGAGCAACTCTCATGTTAATTTTATTCTCATAGAAAATTTATTATTATTTTTGAGTGCTATTATTATTTATTTACATTTTGTCAATAATTAATAAAGACAGTTATCAATTTTAGTTGATTTATCAACCTGATATAAATTAACACGTGTTGTGAGCTCCCGCCAACAACGGCCATTACTTTACCTGTAAATATCATACTGAACAAACGAATACAATATTAAGTTACTGCTTTTTCACCAATAATTATTTCAAATTAATTATTTATATGTTCTATGTACACTCAACAATGCCAGCAAGAGCAAAGGGTCCAATTTGGGTCGTCTAACAATCAAATCTAGAGTCATGCAAGATAAGAGAGCACAAAGATCAGGCGAACTAATCCAACAAAACAATGCAGATGTGCGTGTGAGCATGGCGCAGTTACGTGAATTACAATCGCAAGAGGCACAAGATAAACGAAATCAACAAAGACGATTAGAACGAAGAGAAACGCAGATTCGTAATCAACAGACGTAGAGCAATTGACCAACAACGCCAACAAGTACTTCGAGCATTTACATCAGATTAATTCATTCGACTAGCATTCCAGTATGACCCTGATGTTGAATATTATGCTCATTCCAAAGTGGTCATTGGTACTTTGGACAATAAATGCTCGCATTGTCTTGCACTTAAATTTAAAAATGAGCCAGTCGGGATGTGTTGCAAACGAAAATTGAAACACTACCTGAACCATTGCACGGCTTACTTATCGGTATGGATCCAGATTCTAGCCTGTTTGTCAATTTGCACATTCAATTCATGTTTCCAAATAACATCGTTTGGAGCAACAAAAATAGTTCAAAATATTGCTGCAAACGGACAAAAATTTAATTTCACATTTAAAATCAAAGTTTATCACAAAGTGGGCTCATTGCTGCCAATGCCAAACGAATCTCATAAATTTTTACAAATTTACTTTATGGGTGGCGAGGACTCACCAATCACGTGGATGTAAGATGCGACTACAATAACCTCAATTCACCTTTTGCCAGGCGCATCGTCGGCGAGCTGGACGCTCTGTTAAATGAGCACAATAATTGTTGAAATTATTCAAATCACACATGCACAAGCTACAAAGTAACAATCACGCTATTGTCAGGAATTCTGATAGAACACCAGCTGAAGAGCATATACGTAGATTCAACGCACCTGTTGTTGACGACATTGCTGGAATCATGGTTGGCAACCGTACAGCTAAGCGACAAATCCTGATTCGAAGAAGAAATAATAATTTTCAGTTCATTGCTGATACCCACCGTTTATATGACGCTCTCCAATATTCGCTAATTTTCTGGAAGGGACAAGACGGATATTGCATAAACATTAAACAACGAGATCCCGTAACAGGTAATATATTCATTAATAAGAACATAATTTATTTATTATTAAAGAATAAATCGTTAATTAATTTAAATAAATATTATTACAGGAGCCGAAACAAACAAGAACGTTAGCACGAAAGATTATAATGCGTATTGTTTGATGATTAGACGCAGTCAAGACAACGTCATTTTACGATGTCGTGAGCTTTACCAACAATTCATGGTGGACATGTACGTGAAGATAGAGAGTAAACGACTACGATACTTGTGACATAACCAACAGAAGCTGCGTGTAGAAGAATACATTCACTTGCGAGATGCTATTGCGAACAACGCTGATACTGCCGAAATTGGTAACCCTGTCATTCTACCATCATCGTACATAGGTAGTCCACGTCACATGCAAGAATACATACAGGATGCTATGACTTTCATGCACGAATATGAAAGACCTTGTTTTTTATTACTTTTACATGTAATCCAAAATGGCCGGAAATTACATCGTTGCTATTACCAGGACAAAATGCAATTCATCGTTATGACATTACAGCACGTGTTTTTAAACACAAATTAAAGTCTTTAATTAGCTTTCTTTCAAAATTACATGTATTTGGCCCCACACGTTTTTGAATGTATTCGGTTGAGTGGCAAAAGCGAGGATTATCTCATGCTCACATTTTGATTTGGTTCATCGACAAAATACGTCCTGAAGACATCAATAATTTAATTTCTGCAAAAATTTCAGATCCGTCTACTGATTGCGTCTGTTTGATATTGTTACTACAAACATGATTCATGGTCCATGCGGAGATCTGAACTATGACTATGATAAGACAAATAAGACTGACAACTGACGATAAATTAACAGCAGCCCATCTGAGACAAGATCAAGAGAGTAATCCCAAAATTGCGGTCTTTTCACGTTGGAAGAAACGTGGAGCAAAGAGACCCATTTGGAAGGACATCTCCGATCGGACAAAGCCATGTGGGCACAATGGGATTCCAGAACTACCCCACTATGGAAGAACATCTGTCCAAAGTAGTAGAAGAGCATTGGAAAGACTGGGATCAATGTCTTTTATTATTCCTGATGGCCTATAGAGTAGCTGTTTATGATTTTACAAAACTCTCTCCAGCCAGCATAGTCTTCGGAAGGGAACTACGTTTGCCCTGTGATTTGGTGTTCGGGTCACCAACGCTGTCCCAGAGCCAAGATGAAAGTCGTCCACATACAGAGGTTAAAGCCTTACAATGGTGAGAAGGGGCATGTGTTTAATCGGGACGATCAAATTTGAGAGCGGGAATGATGTTACGACCCGGCCCTGTTGTCTCTTTGAGTCGCGTCAATCACAATTAGCGGACTGCCGACGGCGATTGAGACAAAAAAAAAAAGACCGGCAAATTCTAGAATGTTGCGAAACAATAAAAGATTATTCGGGATCTTTCTGGATGATTTTTTGGAGAAATATAAATTTAGTGGCCGCGGAAGGCAGTTTTTTTAAAGTTTTAGTTTTTAAAAATTAAATTTGACGTTTGTTTAAAGTCAAGTATTTTAAATTGAATATCTAAGTGATTTGTAAAATAAAATTTATGGTGAAAAAATACTAGAATTAAAGTTGTTATTTATTGTACCGAGAGTTTAGAATTACCGAACCGAAGGAGAAAATATCGCAACAATATTATCTTTTATTTATGTTATTGGTATTATAACCGGTTGTAGGTTAAAATACTCTAAAAGGCCATTTGGCACCAATATATATATATATATATATATATATATATATATATATATATATATATATATATATATATATATATATATATATATATATATATATATATATATATTTAACTTACTTAATTATAAAAGGTTGTGGGTTAATTACTTACTCAGTAAGACTCCAAGATCGTAGATAAGTTATTGACAACATTAAAAGTTATATAAATTTATGATGGAACTTTTAAAGAAATAATATTTACAAATATTTAATAATAATATTCATAATCAAGTCGTGTTACTTTATTAAACAAACAATGTACTCGTTAAAATTTGTTATTGTAATTAATGGCATGAAATGTCGTTTCTTTTTATTGTAGGAAAACTCAATTGTGTCTTTGATTGATAGTGTCAAATTAATTAATTAAGCCAGGTTAATTTTAATAATCTTTGCCTTGATTCTAAAGTAATATGGTATTCTTATTTAAAGTGTATTTTTACCTTTGGTATTTTTCCAAAGCAGCTTGCTGCGACAAGCTCTGGAAGGGATCTAGGAAGATTTTTCCAAGAAAAAGTTGCTCTTGAAATCATAATTTAAGCATTTTATATCGAATTCATATCCAAAAACAAAGCAAAACATTTTAAACAATTGATTTTCTTTATTTCAAGGTCGTCATTCACTGCTCCAGCATAATAAGGTTAAGTATTATCGTCTATAAATACAAAATTATTACCAATAGTCCAATATTATCAATAGTCTAAAACTCAAAGAACTTTTTTAAATACCTTTCACCAATCATTATACTTTTAACATAAACTAATTCAAAATGTGATCAGACATACTTCTAGCCCAAAGCATGGCACTGCTTACATTAAAAGAAGGCAAAGAGTGAACATGGGCAACTTAAACAGCTCTGGTTGGTTGTCCTCAAATAATAATTTGGCAACTCTAAATTATCAGACATATCCTGATTTTACAAAATACAACGAAATTCCAAAATTCTTCAGGTAACTGCAAATGTTTTTCAGCCCACAAACTCGGTTCACAAATTGTAACTGATCGCCGAAATCTCAAACCATACTAAAACATTGTTCTTCTTAGTGTTCAGGCAAAAATTTAAAATACAACTGCATACATTATTTTCTTTTTAAGTTTTTAAATTAGTATGCTGCAATTTCTTCAAATAGTTAATGTTATATCTCGCACATAACGATTTCATATGTGAGAAACATTATTTTGTAAAAAACCTATTCTTTCAGCAACAAATGTCAAATGTCTACAAGAGATACGTAAATATCGTGTAATGCAAAACTTTTAAAACTATGTATGTATATATTGCATTTATTGTTCCCTTGAAGTTAGTTTCACCTTTTGAAAATTATTTCCTCTTCTATGGTCCAGTAGTTATTGGAAATGGGATAAGCCTCCACGTCACACTTGAGCTTAACATTTGACTGTAGTGGTGCTCCAACTAGCGGCTTTTGAATCTGCACTTTCGGTGGAACTGAAACAACAAATTCTAATTAAAATTTAAGGAGTATCGGTGTAATCGCATTCATTATCTAGTAGCGGTTCAATTGATTTAAAATTAAAATGGAACGATGGCTGGAGTCCGATTCTCGTCTTTTATAAAATAAGTAAAAATAAAATATGTAAAAATCAGGTGTTTTTATTACGAGGTATAGTCGAAAAATTCTTGACTAAAAGTCTACTGCGCTTTTGTAGACTTGGAAAAGGCCTATGACAGAGTGGTGAGGAGTGAATTGTGGTTAAAATTGTCTATGTATGGGGTGAGCGGTAGTTAAATACGTGCACTGAATTCACTTTACTAAGATTCCACTGCTTGTGTCATAATAAACGAAGCTTATATGGACTGGTTTTATATCGAAAAAGGTGTGAGACAGGAATGTGAGACTTTGCAATGACTGTTTAACTGATACATAAACGATAGTTTAAAAGATTTAAAAGGGAGTGTGTATGTATTAATAATAAATAATTTGATCGTCCGATGCCTCCTTAACGCCGATGATCAGGTCATAATACCGACATCTAAAGATAAGTTGCAGGCGATGTTTAATGTTATGCATAATGCACTAAAAATCAAAGGGATAAAAGTTAATGTAAGCAAGACGAAAGTTATACTATTTGAAAGAGAAGACGGCAGGATAAACTGCGAGCTGCTGATTGAAGGGTAAAGAATGCAACAAGAGAATGAGTTTGTATACTTGGGTTTAAAGTTTACTAGAAACGGAAAGTATGACTGTGACAATAAGCAAAGGGTGTTGACAATGAATCAAATAAATGGGGCCCTGTATAACTTTATAAGCAGCCAGAACGTGTCAAAAAAGGCACGTCTGGCTGTGCATAAAGGAGTGATGTCCCCTACACTTATGTATGGTAGTGAATGTTGGATTTGGTAGAAGAAGCATAAAAATAAGATTAATGCTGCGGAGGTAAGTAATCTGAGCAGTATAGCATAAGTGACTCGGTTAGATAAAGGAAAAAATAGATAATAAATAATAGATAAGGAAATGATGTGGTGTGAAAGAAGATGTGGTTACAAAGATAGATAAATAAATGCTTAGATGGTTTGGTTTGGACAGAGAGGATAGATGAGAAAAGATTGACGAAACAGATTTTTAAAGCGAGTGTTAATGGTCAAGTCAGTAGAGGTCGACCTCGGCGAATATATCTTGATCAGGTCGATATTGTTTTGAAAAAAGGCCAGGTCAAAAGTATCAACAACCGACGGATGTATGTTAAATAAAACTATTTGTATCAGTTTTTTTTAAAGTATTTTTGATTTAGTGACTTTACACAATGGTAATATTAATAAAAGACACGAGTACAAGTATTAAATATTTGGTCGTTTTCTTATTTTAATAAGTGTAGCAAGTTTATTTTTTTAATGAAATAATGTAAAACGGGTATGCACATTTTTTTAACTTTTATAATATAACGTTGGTTTTTTAAAAAACCCAAGCTTTAAATTAATTAATTTAAAAAAAGCGATAATTCAAGAGTTTTATTTCAAAACATACATACATACATAAAGTCACGCCTTTTTCCCATAGGGGTAGGCAGAGACCACTTCCTTCCACTTGCTACGGTTCTTACACACATCTTTTGCTTTCTCTACTTTTGTCAGTGCTCTCATACATGCTCTTCAGTTGTTTGTACTCTTGACCTGGCCTTTCTTCAAAAAAATGTTGATCTGATCGAGATATGTTCTTTGAGTTCTACCTCTACCGACTTGTTCATTCACACTCGCTATATAAATTTGTTTCGTCAATCTTCCTTCATCCATTCTTTCTTCGCGTCCAAACCATTTAAGCATTTCTTTATCTATCTTTGTAACCACATCTTCTTTTACACCACAGCGTTCTCTTATCGCTTATCTTATCTTTACTTAACTAACTATACTTTATCCAAACGAGTCGGAGTGGCTATACTTCTCAAAACAATAGTTAAAAAAAGTAGTAAATTATGTAAAATATACAAAATTAAATAATTACAACCAAAAATATGTTCCAAATCTTTTTATCTATTAAAACCAACACAATTTAAAAAAAATTGCTAGGTCAATTTAACCTGAACAGGAATTAAAGCTTAATACTTTTTATTTGTTCCCTTTTCTGACTAGTCAGTCAGTTAAATGAAGAGATTTTGACAATTTTGTCAGTTTTTGCATTTTTGTCTTTGTACCTTTCATTTGCATAATTTACCATTTGAATTTTTAAAATGGATGCAAAAAGAAATTCAAAGTCATCATTATTTAAACAGCTAAAACAAAAGTCGAGGCCCCATACTTTAACTTTAAATTTTCGAAAAGGAATAAAAATAGTCTGAAAGCTTAATGATTTTTTGTACTGAATAAAATAATTTTTAAAAATATTTTCTTGTTTTTCTTATTGTTATAATTAAAAGGCAACTATGATGTTTTTTAATTTAGGGTAATTTTTAAATTAAATACATATTCTTAAAAATTGGTTACAATGGTTAACCACATACTTACTCAATTATAATTTTTATATGTATTGAAAGGATATAACCTTACCTTACTGAGGTTATGTTTTACCAGCATACTAAAAAATATGTATAATATCAATATAATTTCCGAACCATGCATTACCTTTTATTTATTTAGTTTATAATATTAAAGTTAAAGCAGTCGTTATAGATTTTTATTTTTCCTATTACCCAAAAAATCAAAAGAAAAAAAAAGAGTTTTATTAATTACCTATATCATTTTGTAACCAAACATTAATTAAATTAAATGGGTCAGATGTTTATTTGTACTGTAGTAATACGGAAAAATATGCTGTTTTTATTTTTTTTTCGTATTTAAAAATTAATTTTAAATACTTGATACAGAAAATAGGTTTGATAAAATTAACAATTTAAAACCTATTAGAGCGCAGTGGTAACTGCATTAAATAATAAACCTTTTATAAGAACATATAGCTCATTTCACCAATATACGACGGTATTGGATTAATCAACGAAGCATTGACTTAACGGGCGTACTGTATTGAGAGCTATTATACATTAGTAAATTCCGCTAAGATTTAAACCCAAATTTTTTTTTATTTATTATTATGATTTTTTAAAAGGTTTTATTTTTATTTTTTGCTTTATTGTAAACAGAAATATGTTTAATCATGTAATACTTACGGTATGATTAAGTATGAGATTTATAGTCATCATAATCGGAATCACTGTCGTCGCTATCTTCATTCAAATTGTAAATAATAACAGGATTAACTGTTTCGATGCATTTTTCACGAACCCACCATTACTCTATTACAATTTTACATTTGTAACAAATTTTTCCCAAGTTTCAGGAGTGACAGTATTATGTCTTGTTGCCAGGTTTCCAGAACAACCTTATCAATGTAATCATCTCTGTATCCATATTGTCATGATAATCAGCCGATTTTGATTTTGACGAAAATAAAAGATCCGCCTCATTAATAAAAACATGCTTTTCACCTGCATGCATAATATGTCTTTTTTCTTCACCGTCGGTGTGTTCTATGGACTTTATGTTATTGTCCTGCCAAATTCTTTTTGTTCCACTTTTAGCAAAAAGATTTGTTCAGATAAACAAATGAAAAGCATTTTTGTTTACAGTAAGTATAATTTCTTAAAAATTCAATTCTTATGTGCACGACTCTAGCTTTTTTACACAAAGCCTTTTGGTTGTCCTTATTTTTGGCTAGCTGACTTTGCGATGTTAGGAACATGGTTATGCCAATACATATTATTAGACACCGTTATTCCCAAAATCACAATGAAGAGACTTGATTCAAGGGTATTTCCGGACATTGTGATGGAATGATTTGAGGAACTCACTTTCATGGAAAACGTGGCGCTTTGTGTTTTCTGGGCGTTGAACTGAACAAGATTGTTGGTTCTCCACTCGACGATTGCTTCAAGATCTCTATTGATGGAGTCAACCTGTTTCGCCTGAGTCTATTTGTATCATATGTAAAAGAAACAGGGTGGGGGACAGGATAAAACCCTGGGAGACCTCGGCATTTGTTTTTAACGCGTCAGAAGAAATACCGTCAATTGCCACATGTAAGGAGCGATCTTGTATGATATATGTAGGCAGATAATTTGCTTAATAATGCCTGGTGCTAAACGCGGTCGAAGGCTTTAGATATATTCAAGGCTATTGCACGCGATTCACCAAACTTCTTAACAGTGTTTTTCCAGAGCTAAGTGACATAAGCCAGCAAATTTTAAGTTGACCGAAGTTGTAGTTGTCTGTCATGAATTATCTCAAATTTCTCCAGATATTTTATAAGTTCTATGTTAGTAGCTTTTTCTATAACTTTGAATATGACTGAGAGCAATGCAATAGGGCGATAATTCACAGGAATAGTCTTTTTTCGGAATGGGTTGGACTTTGGCGTTTTTCATCATGGACGGAAATACTCCTTTGCTGTATGATAGCTTGAAGAGTCTACAGAGAACTGAGGTAACTCTTCAGCACAGGTCTTCAGAACAATCATCGAAATTCCATCTGGTCCTACTGCCTTATTGTAGTCAAGATTTCGTAGGATTTTCCTGATAGTGTAATGGCGGATAGCGACCTCAGGGATGAGTTTATTCTAGGTATCGTTGGGGTTTTTTTCCCATTGGTATCAAGGGTTGAGTTAGAACTGAACATTCCGGCCAGCAAATCCACTTTTTCGTTGGAAGATACGGCTGTCGTGCCGTTGGACCTGTCGAGTGGTATTAAAGAAGAAGTTGTGAAATTCTTATTTATGGCCTAAGCCAAAGACTAGAAGGTCTTTGATCCAGGAGGGGCATTGACAAGCTTATTGCATATTCTCTTGTCGTAAGATTATTTGGCAAGGTCAACCGTTCTACTGCAGGTGTTCCTCGCGTGGACAAAAGCTTTCAGTTAGCAATTGTCGGGAATTCGCACCAGAGTCATTATGCTTGATTTTTATCACGCACCGCACGGTTGAATTCTTGGTTGAACCAGGGTTTGGGGTTGGAGATACGTCTTGTACCATAAGAAATGTATGAGTCCATACCTAGCCTTATAATTTTGATAACAGATTCTGCACATATTGATGGGTTTTGTGAGCGAAAGCAGACATCTTTCCATAAAAATAATTGGTAAAAGTCCTTCAGTTCATCCCATTTGACTGATCTTTAATGCCAGACAATAGAGGTACCAGACGTGATTTTAGGCGGGGTTGTTTGTGTTTACGTGGCTGAGATGAGCTTATGATCAGATTTCCCGAGTGGAGTGGTTATAGAGACTTGGTACTGGTCGGGATATATCGTGAGGAAGAGATCAAGAATGTGATTGGTGATTGGGGTTATCGGGTATGTAGGTAGATTCCTCTACTAGCTGGGTTCCAACTTATCGCAAAGTTCTTAGCTTCCAGACCGGCCTTGTCGGTGCGGTTGGATCTTAGCCAGTTCGCGTTGTGAACATTGAAATCACCCAAAAATATAACTTCTGTGTCAGGGTGGTTAGTTTGCAACAGCTCCAGCGTGTCGGAAAGATGTTAAAAGAGGTTGACGTAAGGAGGGTTGGTAGGAGAAAGATACAAGCAGCAGAGAAATTTTGTTGATTTTTGTAAAGTTAGATTGAACCACATGACCTCAAGGCTGTCCTTTGGTTCAAACTTCTCCTATCTACAACAGGAAATATCACTGCGAGTGTAAACACAGAGGCCGGTTTGAATTTGAATCTCGTTTCCAATTCAAAACCAGGTCACAAAAGATGCGTATTGTTGAAGAAGGGTTTGATTTGTGTCTCTGTCAGAGCCAGTAAATGAGGCCTGCTAGTTTGCAGGTGGTGGTGTACTGAATTAATGTTAGAGTTGGGGCCTCGAATATTGCAGCAATTAATTTTAAAGTTAGTTTTAAGATAATTATCAGCAACCGCAGTTGGAACATGTATTTTTATTGGACTTTTTATGATTTTATTCAAAAAGAAAATTTAAAAAAAGAAGAGTAAGAGGAAGAAGAAAAAAAAATAAAAGAGCAGATATATGGACTAGCTTCTACCGACATTTCTGCATCCAGGACGATCAATTGACCTCAATGGACTGTAGCCTTGGCAATGCCCCCTTCAGTCACGAACTGGCAGAACAGGAAAATCAGTATTATACATAAATTGATGTGGTAGCCTCCCAGAGTGTTGTCAATGGGGCTGCCAGCCTGCGGAACTGTTTCAATGCTGTACCCTCAGCCACAGAAAGGCCTAACTGATGCCTGGATGCTTCCATTCGAATATAAACTGGAACACATTTCACCCGAGCGACCGGACACTCTGACCAAGTGCCGAAACATGACTAGTCATTTCACGGCACCTACAATCTGAGAGGTGGTGTTTCACCGGGCGATGGAAGGTAAACCATCTACCACCTGTCAAACAACACCACAGCGGTATGATGTACCGATACTCTTGTGGGTGTGTTTTTTTTTCGTCTATGGGCACTGTATTCTTTTCTTTGAGTCTACATTTTTTTTGTTTTAGTTTTATTCATTATTATTTTTTTACTTTCCATCGTTTTTGTGCATGATATTCTAGTAATCTATTTATTCGTATTTTTTGAAGGCAAATAAAGGGCAAAAATATACTTATGGTCCCTAAATAGATTTTACTTTCTAGCTGTGTTAATTTTTTTTAAACATGTATTTTTACTAGGTACTTATAACTTTAATTTTTTTAATTTTTGTCACATTATTTTATTTTAGTTATCTAATTATAATTTATTGTCTTTGATACCTAACTAAAATATTTACAGCAGTAAATTTAGGTGAATATTTTTTAGCTTTGGTCTTTTTATTTTATGTATTTGTTGTTAATTACTATTTTAAGATATATTAACTTTGGGGTGTTCCATAAATTATATATTAAGTAACGTTTTACTTAAATTTACACTCATTGTTCGAATTTATGTACACATTTTACACATTTATTTGTAACAATACATACAATTTATATCAACTAGCAATCACAATCATCAACTAATAGCCTCCTAAGAACAAAGGCCAATTTATATACTATCGGTAAAACCAGAAAAGAAGTTCTATCGAAAATTCAAAGGTAGGTACTGAAACATCCTTGTCAATGGCTGTAACGTCACTATACCGCCCAGCTTGCTTACGTACATTCCAGTGACGTATCGAATAATCGTTCCAATATTTTAAGCCAAAAATTATTTTACCATTAATTTGGTACCTAATTTATTTATCTTGGTTATTGCTACAACATAATTTTTATGTATGACAAACCTTTTTATAACAAAAGTTTTTATTTAAATTATAATTAATTGCTAACAATAACTACTGTTAGATTCTAAAGGCGTATCCAACACTATGCCACGGTTGGCCGTTGGCATTGTTAAACTTTATAATTGAAATAAAGCCTTTAACGTGGAAGATTATATTTTATTTTTACAATAATTATTGTTATTTTTTTTTTAACACTTGGCAACTTTAAACAATTTATATTAGTAACAAATATTTACTTCGCAATTATTTCTTATTTTAACACTCCCCTTTAATTGCGAAATTTTTTTTTTATCAATACAATTTTAAAATAAATTAACGTAAACAATTACTATTATAATGAACTAACAACAACTAAACTTTCAAAACCGAGTTTTTAAAGTTTTCAAATTTAACTTTACAAAAAGGTTTAGTGAAGATATCTGCCATTTGTTCGTTTGTTGACACATAAAAAATCTTGAATAGTCCTTTACTCACATTTTCGTATATAAAATGATACCTCACGTCAATATGTTTTGATCTTCTGTTGATCACTTCATTTTTAATCAATTTAATAGCACTTTGATTATCTACTCTTAGCTCTGTTTCAATGGGTTCACTAAAAAGTTCCTCAATTAGACATTTTAAATATAACAATTCTTTACTACATTCAGATGCATTAATGTATTTCGCTTCACAACTTGAAAATGCTATGACTGGTTGCAGTCTTGTACACTATGTTACAGGTCCACCACAAAACATAATCACAAATCCTGTAGTACTTTTTTGTGTTTTCACATCTCCAGCAAAATTGGAATCGCTATACGCTACGATTTTATAATAGTTCGAGTTGTGCTGTACATATTCAATCCCCAAGTCCACATCATTTTTCAGGTATCGTAGAATTTACTTTATTTTATCTTCTGAGTTGGGTTGTGTCATATGTCTGCTTGCATAATTTAGAGCACAAGTTATGTCATGTCTGGTTTTATTGTTCAAATATAACAAATTTTCTACAGCTTCACAGTATGGAAAATCTGTTGTACCGCTTTCCTTGTTTGAACTTTCGTCATTGACCATTATTGGCGTCGAACAATTTTTTGCTTCATTCATTCAAAATCTGTCAATAACTTGATCTGTGTATTTTCTTTGATACAATTTTTTTTGTCTGTTCGCTTAATACTGATGCCTAAGTATTCAGATGGATTTTTACACACCTTAACCCCATATTCTTTGGTCAGATTCTTTATTAAAATATTTTTAAGTTTTTCGTTATTACTTAATATGAGTCCATCGTCTACATATATAGCAACAATTAACGAATTGTTCTTGTTTTTAAAAATAAACCTTTCAGTTTTTAGTGCCTCTAAATTGTTTTTCTCCAGAAACTTGGTAAACGTACTATTCCATGTAATTGGAGCTTGTTTCAGTCCATAAAGGAATTTCTGTAACCTACAAACTTTGTTATTTTTGGTGTAGCCCTTTGGTATTCTTATATATAGGTCCTCTTCAAGTTTACCATATAAAAATGCCGTCTTTACATAGAATTTATGTAAGTCGTAATTTTCTTTAGCTGCCAAAGCAAATAAAACTCGTAGTGCACTGGACTAAAAGTTTCCTGGTAATCCATTTCTTGTCGTTGTCCACAGCCTTTAACCACAAGTTTTGCTTTGTACGTTCCATCCTGTTTTATTCTGAAGACCCATTATTTAATAAAATTTTGTTAGTTGCTTCATTTTGATCAACCGATATCCACGTTCCAATTTGCTTTAGTGATTTTTTCTCTTCATCAATAGTCTTTTTACAAAGTTCTTTATCGGGTCCTGTTACAGCTTTCTTATAGGTAAGCATTACATAATTATCAAATTTTTTTGGTTAATTGTGTGCTCTTTGACTTCGTCGTAAATGTACTTGAATATTTTCGTCTTTTTCACTTAAAACTCTATTTTCATTTGATACTTCTTTATTGTTTAAAATATGCAACTCATCTTCTTTTTTTTTCTTATTCTTGATATTCTTTTTCATTTTCAGGTTGAACTTCTTGGATTTCATTTTCATCATCTTTTATTGTTACGTTTAGTTTATTATTGTTATTATTGACCTTAAAAATTGAGTTTTCTTTAAAGAACATCTCTAGAACAAATAATTGTCTTTTTGTTCGCATCCCATAAACAATAACCATTAGGACAGTAACCAACAAATTTTATTTTTTTTTCCTCTTTCATCCAGTTTTAAATTACTTAGTATTTTTACGTATGCATCACATTCAAATATTTGTAAATTTGAAATATCTGGCCTTTTTCCATACAACATTTCCGCAGGTGTAACTTCAGTTGTTGTTGTTGGACTTCTATTTATTAAGTACGCTGCCGTTTGTTTTGCCACGCACATGTCCTTGTCAAATTCTGAGTAAAAAATAAAGCTCTGGCTCGATCAAGAAGTGTTCTATTTAGACGTTCTGCTTTTCCATTCAATTTTGCAGTATACGGGGTTCTGTAGTCCAACACGGTACCCCTTTTCCTTGCCCACTTTTTAATTTTATTGTTAACGTACTCGCCTCCATTATTACATCTCAATTTATAAAGTTTTAAATTCCATTAACTTTCTGTTTCATTAAAGAATTCTTTAATTTTATTTTGTACTCCATTTATTAAGTAAACGTATGCAAAATGTGTGTAATCATCTAGAAATGTTACATAGTACCTTTTGTTATCCCAAGTACTAGGTTCAAGTGGCCCTCCTACATCAGTATGAACTATTTGTAATGGTCTCGTTGCTAATACTCTACTATCACCATATGGTTTACGGCTTTGCTTTGCTCTGATAAAAATGTCACATTTTTTTTCTGTTTTTTTAAAAGATTTTTTTTCCAACTTCATTCCTGTCGAAATATCAACCAATTTTTTCATAGGTGTATTCCTATATTGTAACCATATTTGGAAAACTTTAAAAAAATAATGATCGAAGTTGAAGGGATCTAACTTATTCATTTCCATCTTGTATGGTATCATTATTATCCCAGTAACACACTGAGTTTGAAACATTTGAAATTTTTTGAAATAATGCAGTAGTAGTAGTAGTTGAGCTATTGTCGTCCTATAATAGGCCTCAATGCGGCTCTGACTAAAACATTATGTATCTTTTGATTTTTAGAGTACGACGTGTGGTTTTGGGGTGGCACCTGTTTAGAACGCCTAATTAACGAAAATAGCTGGACGTGAGGTTTCTACTAGGTTTTCTGGCGTACTATTATCGGTGTATAAAGACAACATAGCAGGACAACTTTATGGAGGTTTCGTTTGAGGCAAAAGAAGGCTACATGTAGATTGCAGCACCGTCGAAAGGAAGCCAGCGATTTCATTGGTTGTTATTTAGGTCGAAATTCGATTGTCTTAGCACCTCGACCTTAAGTAACATTATTGTTTGCAGGTCCGTAGATCGCGTTTTTAAGTATTTATTTTCCTAATTTTAGTTTTAGTATTATATATCATTCTCTAGTCTAGTTCATCTTTGGTTACTAGACTCGATCTCGTGTGTCGTTTGTTGATTGCATGATAAATTAGGTGTTTGGAGTCGATAAATAAATAATATATCTGCGTTTTATTCAGTTTAATAGTAACGGGTGTTTACTTTTATTTTTTTCTAATGCTTGATAAATTACAGCAACTACTTAAATAGCATCTTCATTTTTCAATAAACAAACTGCTGTAACTTTTTAACCATTTAAGATAGAGCTACTACCACTTTGGTCAATTTTATAAAGCAGTAATTGATCTCTTTAATGATATTTACATCAAGCGTTTATCTTTTATTGTTTACTTGGAGCTCTCACTTATTTATAAAAAAATCGGTACTACGCATTTTACAATCCTCATAACTTTTAAACTATTGAACTTGACTGTCGCACTTCAGAACCAATTTGAATGAGGCTGTCTATAAAAGTTTCCAAGATAATTTTTTTTTATTTACGTTAAATTATTGTTTATAAATTATTTAAGCTTTAAATGACAGTTTTTTATTTTTAGGCTTTAAGTATTAAATACCTTGCCAATCATTAAAAATTTAATTATTTTTCAACAAAAAATTATAATTGTTTAATAAATGTTTAAAGAAATAAAGGATTTCAAAAAACGTAAAGCTGGAATACAAATTTACGATCAAAACTGTGTGGTAGACTAAGCAGTTTGCACCTTTACATTTGTATAGATTTTTTAAGTTTTTTAAAATTGTAGAAGGTAATAATCCCAAAAAAAAACAGAGAAAAACAACTTTTAAGCATTACTTACATGAAAGAATTACTATTTTAAACAGTTCTCGTGAAAACTGCTATAATTGCCAAAATAGCCCTTTTATGATATGAAAAATCATGAAATAATAATAAAATAAACGAATATATTCTGTACATTACTATGAAAAGTTGAAGTTGTTGTATTGAAATAAACATTGTTTTGCTATTGGATCAAGAGTTTTAATCGCCGAACCCAAGATAGAACTAAAAATCGTATCAGTGTTTGCAGTAACTGTTTAAAATGTGCTTCCTAATATTAAAGTGAATAATATAACATATTTTTAAATTTTTCTCAAATTCTTTGCAAAGTTTCGGTAGTAATTCGTCTACATTCTTCTGTTATTTAAAGTTTTAGTTCTTCAATGTCTTCGGGAGGAGTTTTGTAAACAATTGTTTTGAAATAGCCCCGCAGAAAAAAGTCAAGTGGTAATAGATCTGAAGATCTAACCGGCCGTTCTATAAAACCCCTTCTGCCAATCCAATGTCTTGGAAATTGTTCGTCTAGCCATTGTCTTACAGTTAGTGCGTAATGTGGTGTATCTCCGTCCTGTTGAAGGTATATATTCTGTTAATCAAGCACCCTATTTCTCTGTTCATCAACTTATGTTTTAAGTAACTGAGTAATAATTGGATCAATTTCATTTTCTAGTAACTGTACATACAATTCTCCTGTTAGGTTTTGGTCAATAAAAAGTGGTCCAATTATCTCATTTCCAAGAATACCAGCCCATTACTTGATCTTCGCTGAAAACTAAGTATTATTTCCGTGCGGGGATGTCCTTAACCCCAACACGGCGCGTCCCAATGGCTGATAGGGAACTTCCTGGCTTACAGGAAAGGTGTCTAATATTAAAGAATAAATACCCGCGGATCAACTAAGGACATGATATAGGGCAGCGGCTATATCATTACTACCTTTGAGTACAAGGGAGTTCACTTCCTTGTATTCAAACTAGACAGGTGCGGTTGGTTTGTTTTAAGCCAGCCAAGCTTACCGCGATCATCAGGCTTTGCTCAAGGTGTCATTCGACCCGTGCCAAGGGGCGTACTATATGTATGATATCTGTGCCTGCCCCAAACAGATATCGCAAACGGAGCCTCTGGGATACCAGGCAACCTCCCGGTAGTATTTTCGCCTTGCTACGGTAATGCAGAGCTCTGCCGTAGTCGACCATTTTTCTCTAGCTACTCGTGGGAACTATATGAGTAACCTAAATTCAAAAAACATTAAAACTATCTGCGACGAAGGCAATCTTCTCGCAGACGAACAAATGCAAATGGAGGTGTCTACTACAGACCCTCCTAGCAACCAAATCTCGCAGGAAGCTGAGAGGGTACTTTTAAAATCCCCCACTCCCGAGAAAACGGACCTGACAACAGGGGGCGAGGCTAAGCAAACGGCCAGCATAAACCTGGACAAAAAGGTCAAACTTGCCGGCGCGACGAGAAAACGTCTTAGCCGATTGATCAAGAGCGGGGTACCTTACAAAACCGCCTTAGATCAAATACTAAAAGAACGGGATGAGAAAAGGAGCGGGGATCAATCCCCCCCTGCTCTCACCAGCAAGCGAATACGCTCGGATGGTAGCACTCCAGAAGCGGCGGTGAAAAAGCCACGCACTATGGAGGACTCAAACGAGCAAAAACGCTCCTTTGCAACTGTAGCTCAGGGCATCAAGGTGGGCATAATCCACCCAGAACACCCAAATGCTCAGCTGTCAAACGAACAGCTACGGCTGCTACAGCGATCCATTATGGACACTGTAGACAAACTACCGGACGATGGTCCACAAGTGCGATTCCAGAGCTGCACCATTCGACCTGGAATCCTCCTTCTGTCCTGTACGGACGCTGAGACGGTCAAGTGGATGGAGGAAGTGATATGCTACCTTCAACCCTGGGAAAACGCCCAGCTGAAATTAGTTCAGAAGAAAGACATACCGAAACCCCACATCTGTGTGGCTTTCATCCCAGACGATGAGGGACTACCCAGACTGACGGAAGAACAGGTAACCAACCGTCTGCGGAAGATGAACCGTACCCTGCATACCCAGGAGTGGACCATTCTACACAGGGAAAACGCAGGACCTGGTCAAATGTGGACGTTCTCAATGGATGAGGTATCCATTAAAGATTTGGAGCGGCTAAATTTCCGCCCATACTTTGGCTTTGGACAGGTGCAATTCCGGTCCAAGGAAGCCAAGAAAGATCCATCATCGGTGGAAATTCCAAAGTCTTCGGAGGTAACCGTTAGAACCAAAGAGGGAGGTAAATCTACCTCGGCGGCGACAGCGGGACTGAAGAGGCCGGCCAAAACCAGCAAAAAAGCCGGAAAAGGGAAAAAACCCCTTCATGGTAAAGCGTCGACAAAACGACCTACACCAGGAAACAATACGGGGAAGGAAAGTAAACCTCCCCACTCTACCTTTAAGTAGAAATGGATAACCACATTCAATTTCTCCAGGCGAACATCCAACATGCTAGAGCGGCTTCATATGTCCTCAGCAGGAGGTTCGCCAAGGAGCAACTCGATGTGGCACTAATCCAGGAACACTGGACTTCCAATACAGGCAGAATAAGCGGCCTAGGAAACTGCTCCGGTAAGTTAATAGCGTGTACTCTAGGTGGTAAGCCAAGAGCATGCATACTAATCAGGAAAAACATAAACTATTTTATGTTAACAGAGTTTTGCACCCCTGATGTGGTTGCAGCACAGCATTCGATCTCAGGAGGAGACAGTAGAGTAGATGTAGTCGTCTGCTCTGCTTACTTCCCTGGAGACCGAAAAGAACACCCTCCTCCAGCAGCAGTGCGAGATCTAGTCGCCTTCTGCAAGAGGAACAACAGGCAACTGATCATTGGATGCGACGCAAATTCCCACCATTTGGATTGGGGCAGCAGCGACATCAATGAAAGAGGTGAGTACTTATATAATTATATAATAGGGGAAGGGCTAGCAGTCAACAACGTAGGCTCGGAACCAACCTTCGTGAAAAGAATTCGCGGAGAAGTTCTAGACATAACTTTTAGTACACAGTTTATGAGTACCAAAATAGTTAACTGGCAGGTATCTACCGAGCCCTCATGCTCAGATCATAGACACATACGTTTTGACGTGAGAATAGGACAACGTCCCATAGTGCAATTTCGAGATCCAAAATGCACAGATTGGAAAGGGTATTGTGAATCCCTCCAACAGCACCTAGGTAACGGTAATAGCACTATACATAATAGAGCTGAAATAGAAGCGGCGAATGAGCAAATCACATCCGCCCTTCTAACGGCCTATAAGGAAAACTGCCCATTAAAGGAGAAGAGGGACCATAGAGGTACACCATGGTGGAGCAGAAGCTTAGACAAGCAAAGAAAAGAAGTTCGACGTCTCTTCAATCGAGCTAAAGAAACAGGTTGCTGGGAAATCTATCGTACAGCTCTAACGACTTATAACAAAGAAATAAGGAAAGCCAAAAGAGAATCCTGGAGGAGGTTCTGTCAGAGTATATCAGATCTACCTGCCAGCACAAGAATCCACAAGGCTCTCGCCAGAGATCCGACGCAAGAGATTGGATCGATAAAACGACCAGATGGCTCTTTTACGTACTCTGGTAGGCAAACGTTAGAGACTCTCTTGCAGACCCACTTTCCCGGCAGTCTGCTTCTGAGGGACCAGGAGCAAATTCCACTCTCAATGGGATCGACATCACGACCCAAAAGGGAGGACTGGAGAAAGGTTTCAAAAGTGGTCACCCCAACATCTGTACAATGGGCGGTGAATTATTTCTCCCCATTTAAGTCTCCAGGGGAGGATGGTGTTTTCCCTGCCCTCATTCAGAAGGGCAGCGAAATTTTACTACCTCTTTTGGTTAAACTATTCAGAGCAAGTTTGGCGTGGAGTTATATTCCGCTGGGCTGGTCAACGGCGAGAGTTGTATACATACGTAAAACGGGTACGGTAAATCATTCCCTACCCAAATCCTTCCGGCCGATCAGCCTTACCTCATTCTTAATGAAAACTCTGGAAAGAATTATTGATAGACATATTAGAGAAGGGAATCTTAGGGAACATCCCTTAAACCCCCACCAATATGCCTACCAAACAGGCAAATCTACGGATTTAGCTCTAAACAATCTAGTAGGAAAGATCGGCCATTCCCTTAAACATAAGGAAATTGCGCTGGCAGCTTTTCTAGATATAGAAGGAGCGTTTAATAACGCCTTACCACAGTCACTCTATACATCAATTAGGGATAGAGGGATAGACGGTAAAATCTGTAACTGGATCAAAAACATGATTGAAAACAGATATATAATATCATCACTGCATGGAGAGTCGGTTAGGTTCGGGGCGGCGAAGGGATGTCCACAAGGCGGGGTACTTTCCCCCCTAATGTGGTCACTTCTAGTCGACTCTCTGCTGAGCGAGCTTTCCATGCAGGGAGTAGATTTTCAATGCTATGCGGATGATCTGGTTATAATAGTTAGAGGTAAATTTGAAGCGACGATCTCAAACGTCCTTCAAGAAGCTCTTAACACAGTATACAGATGGTGCGAGAGGGAACAGATGTCTGTAAACCCCCGAAAAACTGTAATTATTCCTTTTACGAAAAGGAAAAAGCTAGATAAGCTTCGGCAGCCTGTCCTATACGGAGAGAGCATTCCATTTGCGACGGAAGTGAAATACCTGGGTGTAGTTCTGGATAAACGACTCACCTGGAACGCCCACTTTGAAAAAACAATAAACAAAGCCAGGTTTTCTCTCTGGAATCTCAGAAGAGTATGTGGCAAATCTTGGGGAATGAACCCCAAACAGGTTTACTGGATTTATCAAACAATGATAATATCTATGGTCACGTATGGTTCAGTAGTCTGGTGGACCAAAGGGTTACAACAGACAGCTAGAGCAAAGCTTGCTGGCCTTCAGCGGCTGGCATGCCTGGCCATAACTGGAGCTATGTCCAGCACACCAACGGCAGCGATGGAACACCTCCTACATCTCCCTCCCCTAGATATTCTCTTAGAGAGGGAGGCCAGGATAGCTTCCTATAGATTCCTGTCTTTGGAAAAGCAAATAAATGGAGAGCAACTCGGAGATCACTCCGGGATACTGAGTGAAACAAAAAACCACCGAATTCTCGGGATGGTTCCTGACTTGCTAGCTACAAAAATACACGTAGGAAAGTCGTTCAAAGTCCTCTTTCCGGAGAGAGACGAATGGATGAGGGGACAAATCCTCTTCCCAGAGACTGAATACGTAATGTACACAGACGGCTCAAAAACCCCAGATGGAGTTGGGGCCGGTGTTTTCAGCAGGAAACCAAAGATTGAAATATCTACCAGTCTTGGCAGGTATGCCACAATCTTTCAGGCTGAAATATTCGCTATCGAATTGTGTGCAAGAGAGTTGACCAACAGACCTCTAGCAAACAAAAACATAAATATAATATCAGACAGCCAGGCCGCTTTAAAAGCACTGAGCTCCAACAAGATAAATTCTAAACTTGTATGGAATTGCATCGAATCCTTAGAGTACCTTGGTGCGAACAACAGGGTGACCCTACTGTGGGTACCTGGGCACCAGGGGGTGGAAGGAAACGAAAAAGCCGACACCCTTGCAAAACAGGGGGCCGAATCTGCGTTCACTGGACCAGAACCGGTTTTTGGAGTCACCACAAGTGCCGCCAAAACAATTATTTCGGACTGGGCGGAGAGGAAAATACTCACGTACTGGTCCGACTTACCAGGGCTAACCCACTCGAAGGCGTTTTTACCGTTACAACCCTCGAGAAACACAACTAAGCAGATCCTAGAATGGAGCAGAAATGACCTGCGTATTCTAACAGGACTGCTTACGGGACACTGTCGTCTGAGATACCACCTCAGAAAGATAGATCTGAACCAACAAACGGACTGTCGGTTCTGCTGCGTGGAAGACGAAACTGCTGAACATATACTATGTTCATGCCCCGGCCTGGGAAGAATAAGGTTCAACATATTTGGTTACACTAACCTAGAACCTACCGATTTTAAAAAAATCTCACCCTATACAACCATGAACTTCGTAAGAAGGGCTGGATTGTACGGTGAACTGTAGCCTCTAGGGGTGAGCCACAATAGACCTACTAAGGGTCGCGGTGGAGGGGCGACCACGCCCCACTCACATAAAACCTAACCTAACCTAACCTAAGTATTATTTTGTCGAAACACGTAAGGATTTTTGTCATCCCAGTACCTACAATTATGTTTGTTTACAAAGCCAATATAATGTTGATTTATCACTGAAACAAACCAAATTTGTATTTTTCGGGACATTGTTTCACAAAATTTAATTCTGCGGTCATAGTCGTCTTCACTAAGCTGATAATGAATTTGTATTTTATAAGGAAAAAACTTATGCAAGGTCTACCTCTACTGATTTGTCCATTCACACTCGCCTTAAAATTTTTTTTCATCAATATTTCTTTATCCATCCTTTGTACGTGTCCAAACCATCTAAACATTCCTTTATCTATCTTTGTAACCTCATCTTCTTTTACACCACACTTATCTCACTATTCTTAACTTTATCCAACCGAGTTACTCCAGATATACTTCTCAGACTACTCATCTCCGCAGCATTAATCCTATTTTTATGTTTTTTTGCCAAACCCAACATTCATTACCATACATAAGTGTAGAAACCAACACACCTCTATGCACAGCCACGTGCCTTTTTTGACACTGTCTAGGTATTTAAAATTTATTTGTTTTTCTGCCAACACCCTTTGCTTAATGTCACTGTCATACTTTCCATTTCTCGTAAACTTTGAACCTAAGTACACAAATTGATTTAATTATTTCACTTTTTCTCTCTCAATCAAAACTTCACAGTTTGTCATGCTTTTTTTTCTTTCAAAAACCATACTTTTTTTTGCTTACATTTATGTTCATCCCTTTGATTTTCAGGGCATCATGCATAACAATAACCATCGCCTGTAACTCCTCTTCAGATGACGCTAATATGACTTGATCATCGGCGTAAAGAAGGCATTTGACGATCAAATCATTCATTTTCAATCCATACGCACTCTTTTTCAAATATTTTAAACAATCATCTATGTATAACTTTAACAGCAGTGGTGAAGCCACACATCCCTGTCTCACACCTTTTTCGATGTTAAACCAGTCCGTTAAGCTCCGTTTATCCTGACACAAGCAGTGGAATCCTCGTAAAGTGATTTCAGTGCTCGTACTAAACTACCGCTCACCACATACATAGATAATGTTGACCACAATTCACTTCTCACCACTCTGTCATAGGCTTTCTTTTTCCAAATCTATAGAAGCGCAATAGTCCCTTTGACTTCTAGCAAAGAATTTTTCGACTATACCTCGTAATGAAAAGATCTAATCCATACATCTCTTTCCTTTTCTAAATCCTGCTTGCACATCCCATATCATCTTAGTTTTATTAGTTACTCTTTTAATAAAAATCTTTGAATACAGTTTGCTGACTATGCTAAGTAAACTAATACCTCGGTAGTTCTTACAGTCCTGCTGCGAACCTTTGTCCTTGTAAAGCGGCACGATAACGGCCTTGCACCAGTCGTCTGGTACGCTACCACTCCTCCAACAAAGGTTAAAAAGGCAGACTAGCTACCACGTTTTGTCCAGTTTTCAGCATTTCAATTGTTATCCTGTCGTACCTAGCAGCTTTAACTAATTTCATACTATTCAACACAAAATTTTTGTTGAACTAATTTCACTTTTATTGCAACTTTTACTCATGTCTCCGAATGGAGCCTGTACTTGTGTATTCTCTTTCTCAAATAAACTTTCGAAGTATTCCTTTCATCTCTTCAATACGCATTCCTCTCCTTTTGCCATACTACCATTTTGGTTTCTGATTCTTTCCAGTTGCGAGGTAGTATTTTTACCTCTGAGTGTTCTTATGGACTTCCAGAAGAGTTTAATAAGGTTTTGGAAATTGCTCAGATAACCTTCTATCAAATTCTTTTTTATCACTCTCCTTCTTTCTTGCCACAACCTCTTTTAACCTTTTATGCACATTCTTTGCTTTATTTACATCCTTATTCGTGCTTTTACGTTCTATGATTGGTTTTTGTAGGTAGCCAATCTAGCCAGGCTTTCTTTTTCCCTGACACTGTTTTCTGAACTACGCACATTTTCTGTAACTTGCATCCTTTCCTTTTTTACTTACACCACATACCTCAATAGCAATATTCACGATTTCTTCTTTGAATGGGTTCCACATTTTTTAAACTTTATATGCTTCATCTAAACTGTCAAATTTCTTGATCAATTTACCAACGAACTCCTCTTGCTCATTACTAAGAAGTGGTCTGTATCAATACCTGCACCGCGGTATGCCCGAGTGTCCATTACTTTCTTTTTTATTCTTTCATCCACAATTACGAAATCAATTATATTTCTCTGGTATCCTTCTTGTCTTGTGTGTTTTATGGTTAAACATTGTGTTTGTTACCACAAGATTTTACTCCAAACATACTTTAAGTAGACTTTCTCCGGTTTCATTTACTCTGCCGTCACCGTACAATGTTACCGTACGCTGCCATATTCATCATGCTTTACTCCTACCCAACTATTAAAATCACCTAACATAACAATTCTTGTAACCAGAATTGGTTACACTTATTTAGAATATCTGTCACTAACCAAAAACTCCTGCCTTTTTTTTGGGCTTTTAAAGATTGGTTCCACTGCGCATCTTGTGGGGCATAAACCCCCAGCAAAAAGATACGAGTAAGACCAACCGTCAGCCTTACCCAGAGGAGTGTTGGGCTAACACATTTATTCATTCTAGCAAAGAGTATCACACCAACTGCTGGTTTCCGGAACTCCTGACCAGTAGGCTGTATGAGGTCCAGTGTTGTGATTTCACATCCTTTTCGCTTTTTTATCAAACTGGATAAATTGACTTTTGAGTTTTTTTAAACGTAATTTTTAGGTATAGTGGCTTGTTTTATTTGGAATGCATTGTATAATAAAAATGGTTCAAAAAAACTGGATATGACAAGCTTTTATACGAGTAAAATTTTTTAAACAAATGCACTAAATAGGAAAAAAATAATTTTTTGTTTGCCCAGGTTATTCTGAGAGTAGCAGATTCTTCCCTTGCTAATAGGTATATCTAATTTGTATTTGCGGCAGGATTTTGACTGCTACAAAATAACCTAGGTCAAACAACGTAATTATTTTTTTCATTTTAGTATTTGTAAAATAAGCTTTTATTTAAATAGAAATTAAAAATCTGACCCCAAAAATACCCTCATACGAATTTAAAATAAAATCTAGTCGTAATCACAAAACTCGTTATCCTAAATTCGTTAGTTTTGAAAAAAAATCATGGTATCTGATTCCAAAAATCCACATATACCAAATATAAATGAAATTGTTCTATTATTATAATATAAACCTCGTCATTATCTTGAACCGCCAACTTGATATGTAATGAGTATAAATTACAATGTTTAAATTAAATACAATAAATCTATTATTCGAATGCACTTAGACAAAAAAAAATGTTAATTTTAAAGTTGATGTAGGTTAGATTATTCTGTGAGATATAGATTGTGAATACCTATTTTGTCTGTAAACATCGTGAGAAGCTTTAGAAAATATGCCCAGTAGATTTTTACCGAAAAATGTTTAGTTTCTATAGTCCGACTAAAATTATATCTCTTGAAGAAATAGATAATCCAAAAAAAGCAACAAAGAAATTTCGATTGCCTTATATTTTTGCCGAATACGGTTTATCGAATTTTGAAATTAAAACTGAAAGAGAATATGTTTAACCCCTTAATTCGTTAAGTCTCATTTACATTTACAAAGTTTGAATGAAAACTATGTGGGGGTCACTACCGCACGTGTTGAAAAATTCATATTTTCCTTAGGTTCCTGGCAGATGGCGTTAGAAATCGTCTCAAATACTTGTTACACTGGCGTTGTCCTACTATGTTGTCTTTATACAATGGTACTGGCTTTGCCAACCCGGCAATGCCAACGGCCAACCGCGGCATAGTGTGGATGCGTCATTATAATGACGGGCCATTATTATCAATAAATTTGCTTAAAAAAATAATTATAAACAACGACAGCCGCCTACAGTTGGCACGAAAAAAATCGATTCGATTCATTAAACGTGTACCGCTCGAACTCAACGGAGCTGCTGAAGTTCGTTGTTTTGGTGTTTTGTATAATTCCAAAGGATACACCAGCTGGTATATTCTTTGATAATTCTATAACAGTTTTTAATTATTTTCCAACATCGGAAGTGAAATCTACCCGCACCCACATTGTAAGTCGTTAGTACCTACCCAATTGTTGTAATTATGCCCTTTTAAAGTGTTTTGCTTTTGGGCCAGTAACATTTAAAGAAAAATATTTTTTTTTTAAAAATATTATTTTTACAATTTAATTTGCGAACTAAGGGTCAAATAATTAATTATGTTACAGACTTTTGCAATAATTACCGTATTTGTATTGATACTTGTACTTGTACTATTCATTTTTGTTGTTTTTTGATTAATATTCAGTTTGATTAATTCATTCATTTTATATTTGACATACTTTTTACGGCATTGTCGTCAATTTTGTCCATAATCCTAGTCCAACAGATAGAACGTTTAGATGCACATTTTGATTCATAGTGAGAATGCACTCAATGAAGTGATCAAATATAAGTCATTGTGAAGAATATGATTATGTTTATTTGATGACAGTCTCATTAGCTTCTAGTTCAATATCTGCAAATGTTGATATACATATAATTAATCATTCCAAAGAAAATATATTTTGGGATAAAGTATTAATCCCAACATCATCATCTTCGAGGAATTAGAAAAATATTTTACCATTACCTGAAACATTAGAAACTTGTCCCAATGTCTATTTTGCTGGATACCTAGCAAAAAAACGCTTAAAAAAAATTTAAATGTAACGCTTGTCAAAATAATTTGTTAGTGAACGATTCTAATGATGCTATGAAAATTATAGCAGCAAAATTTGTCTTTTGAAATACCCTACTAATTATCTTAAAAGTCTAGTAAAAGTGGCACTGACAGAAAAAAAAATTTAAAACGAAACCTTAAATATATAAAACTAAAGAATTGCAACTTTAAAAAACTATCGAAGCAAATTATTATTAAATTTGGAGATCACATAAATTTTATAATAACTTATCGAATAGTGTGTAAACTCCTTTAAGAATGTAAAGTAATGTTCCAGTTAAACAAAAGAGATGCTAAAAAACGTTAAAAATTGAGTATATTGAAAAGTTTATCTGAAATTCTCTGTTTTCTGTGCATTCAAAGTCACTGTCGAAGTTAATATAGATAAAAAAAACTTTTTTGACACTTCCCACACTACACCTAAACCATACTCTTGACACTATATATACAGGGTAAGGCAGCTTTATTAATCTAGATCTAGATTTTTAAATTTTGGGAATGCTTACATGTCATTATCGTAACTTTTTATTTATTATCAATTTATAATAATTAAAGAGTTGAATCAGGCTATTGGTTAGTTTCGTTACAAAAAATTTCTAAATTTGAAAAATATCGATTTTTACACCCTATATCTCTGTAATCACTCCCGCTAGTCCACAAGTGTGATATATCGATTAAATTAGCTCTTTAGGTAAAAGTTAAAAATCTAATGAGTTACAAGGTATGTTATTCAAAGAATAAGCTCATTATAATTTTAAATCGTGCATACAGGGATTCTATATCTAACCAACCGGAAAATCTCTATGAATTTTATGGTTATTCATAAAAACTTCGTGTCGTATGAGCTTCCCCACCTTGTATATACTGTAAAGTTTTTAATTTAATAACACTAGGGGTTCGAATTTATTTACACATTTATTTATAACTTTACAATTTATGTCAACTAGTGAACAAAATCATAAACTGTAGAAAACTGACTTACCTCCGCAAACGAAGGCCAATTTATATACTTAACGTTGAATCGGGAAAAGACGAGAATCTTCTAGCCGTATCCAATCTTTTTTTTCCAAAAATTTTGATTAGTCAGAGAGGTACTGTCATTCGCTGTGACGGAAATTGCTTACTTACGTACATTTCAGTAGCGTATCGCAAAATTGTTACAATATTCACCTATCCTTTAAAAGCTTATATACATCTAAACTAATCCAGAAATTAGACAGTTTAGATAAAGCATGTGAGGTTGAAGAATTGTGGAAGCCATTCAAAAAAGAAATCATGGATATTGCTATTAAAGTGTGTGGTGTCAGTAAAAGAAGGAAAGGATGCAAGTTACAAAAAAAGTGCGTAGAGGTTTAAAAAGCAGTGTCAGAGAAGAAAAAAGTCTGGCTGGATTGGTTGGTTACAAAAGCCAATCAAAGGACGCAAAAGGCAACGATTGAGGATATAACCAAGGCAAAGAATGAGTATAATAGGTCAACAGGTATGGCAAAAGAGGTTGTGACAGGAGAGAAGAAGAGGAATAAAGATAAATTTAATAGGTTATCTGACAATTTCTGAAACAATATTAAACTCTTCTGGATATCCATAAAAACCGCCAAAGGTTAAAATATTACCTCGCAACTGAAAAAAATCGGAAACCAAGATAGTAGTATGGTAAAAGAATAGGAATGCGTTATAAAGAGATAGAAGAAATACTTTGAATGTTTATTTAAAAAAGAGGATACACAAGTGCAGGCCCCATTCGGAGGCATGAGTAAAAGTTGCACTGAAAGTAAAATTAGTACGACAGAAATTGTAGAGGCATTGAACAGTATGAAATTGGGTAAAGCTGCAGGGTACAACGGGATAACAGTTGATATGCTGAAGGCTGGACAAAGCGTGGTAACTAGTCTACTGTACCGCCTTTTTAACCATTGTTAAAGGAGTGATAGCGTACCAGACAAGTGGCGCAAGGCCGATGTCGTGCCGCTTTACAAGAGAAAAGATTCGCAGCAGTACTGTAAAAACTACCGAAGTATTAGTTTACTCAGCATAGTCGGCAAATGTATGCAAATATATTAATTAAAAAATGACAAATATAACTGAGAGGATGATATGGGATGTGCAAGCAGGATTTAGAAGAGAAAGGAGATGTAAAAATCAGATCTTTTCGAAAAAATCTTGGCTAGAAGTCAGAAGGTCCATTGCGCTTTTTTAGACTTGGAAAAGGCCTATGACAGAGTAGTGAGCAGTGAATTGTGGTTAACATTGTCTATGTATGGGGTGAACGATAGTTTAATACGAGCACTGAAATCACTTTACAAAGATTCCACTACTTGTGTCAGGATAAAAAAAGCTTACACGGACTGGTTTAACATCAAAAAAGGTGTGAGGCAGGAATGTGTAGTTTCGCCATGGCTGTTTAACTTATACATGGACGATTGTTTAAAAGATTTAAAAGAGAGTGCGTATGGATTAAAAATAAATGATTTAATTGTCAAATGCCTTTTTTACGCCGATGATCAAGTCATATTAGCGTCATCTGAGGAGTTGCAAGCGATGGTTAATGTTATACATAATCCCTTAAAATCAAAGGGATGAAAATAAATGTAAGCAGAACGAAAGTTTTTAGAAGAAAAAAAAATGACAAACTGTAAAGTTCTAATTAAGGAAGAAAGAGTGGAACAAGTAAATGAGTTTGTATACTTGGGTTCAAAGTTTACGAGAAATGGAAAGTATGACAGTGACATTGAGCGAAGAGTGTTGCAGGAAAACAAATGAATGGGACACTGCATAGCCAGAAAGTGTCAAAAAAGGCACGTCTGGCTGTGGAGTGATGGTTCCTACACTTATGTATGGTAGTAAATGTTAGGTTTGGCAGAAGAAGCATAAAAATAGGATTAATGTTGCGGTGATGAGTAGTCTGAGAAGTATAGCCAGAGTGACTCGGCTGGACAAAGTAAAAAATAGTGAGATAAAAGAACGCTGTGATGTAAAACAAGATGTGCTTACAAAGGTAGATAAATGAATGCTTAAATGGTTTGGACACATAGAAAGGATGAATGAAAGAAGATTGACGAAACAAATTTATAAGGCAAATATGAATGAACAAGTCGGTAGAGGCGAACATATCTCGATCAGATCAACATTGTTTTGAAAAAGGCCAGGTCAAGAGTACCAACAACCGACGAGCATGTATGTGAGCACTGATGATAGTAGAAGAAGCAAAAAATGTGTGTAAGAGCCGTAGTAAGTGGAAGTAAGTGGTCTCTGCATACATCTACGGGAAAAAGGCGTGACTTTATGTATGTTTGTACAGTGTGTACATAAAGTAACGTAACTTGCTAATATAAATGTTAAATAAAAGTTTTTTTAAATAATTCAGGCAATCTGCATGGGTCAATTAGAAGTATACAATTATTTTATAGGAACCTGCACAGAAACCTGTATTTTTCGATGGTTCGGCTACTAACAAGACTAATTCGCACGGGTAAATATGGTCGGACCAATATAATTGTACGATTAGGCCGATTTTTGACGGGAGTTTTAAAAAATTGAATTAAAAATTGGTCACCAGAAATTAAAAGCTGGGAAGTTTTTTCTAAAAACTTTTTGGAGGTCAGATATACATAAGCTTCTTTAGCTTTTAAGCTTTTTTTAGCTTTTAAGCAACGTCGTAGCTGATAATAAAAAAGCAGTTTCTTGCATAAATAACGATACAATGTACAACAGACTTCGTGACGAATTTATTGTTAATGGAAGTCCCTACTGTTTGTCCTTAAATGAAAAAAAATGTCCAAGTAATCTACTGGACAGCAAAATCATTCAGGAAAGTAAGTGGTCGTTTTTGAGTCCCATAATTCTCATCAAGAGGGCACTTACAGGCTGTGTGTAGACTACCGCGAGCTTAATCGACACACTATATAAGAGCGCTGTCCACTGCCTTTAATAATTGATCAGTTAGACCTTCTTGGTAAAGGCAAAGTGTTACTTCTTTAGACATGTCATCTGGGTTTTACCAGATTCCTATCGTTTCAGAATCTGACCACAAAAAAGAATTTACCACACCTGTTAGCTACTTTTAATATTTACGGGTGCTTTTTGGGTTAGCCAATGCTTCGTCAGTATTTCAAAGAGCAATAAACCAAGCACTGGGAAATTTTAAAAATACAAACGCTTTGGTATACCTGGATTACGTGCTAATACTATCTGAGACTTTCAAAAAATTTGTAATTATTGGATCTGGTACTACAGGCTCTTAAAAATGAAGGTTTTAGTATAAATTAACAAATTTACGATAAATTAAAATATTTAGACAGGGAAGCATTTGAAGGGATACACCCTGGAATGCAAAAAGTGCAAGCTTTAAGAAAGTCACCTATACCTACTACCGTAAAACAAGTTCGTCAGCTGATGGGGTTGGCAGAATACTTTCATAAATTTATTTCAGAATTTGCCACTCGTACATGTATCAGTGAATTAACAAAACTCAACGAACCATTTTCTTGAACTAAAGACTGCAAAGAAATTCCTGATAGAAAACCTAACATCAAGACCACTTCTTAGCGTATTTTATCTGAAACTTCCCACGGAGTTACACACTGTTGCGAGTAGCGTTGGTTTTGGAGGTGTACTACTTTAAAAATGTAATGGAAATTTGCAAGTGGAGGGAGAAGAAGTGGGGGAGCGAAGTGGCGGAAGTGGCGGGAGAAAGAGGGGGGAAATGGCGGAAAAATGAGTGGGGGAAATGACATTGTTGACATATGACATTGTTGACATATGACAGGAGTGGTGGGAAAAGGAGTGGGGAGAAATTACATTTTTGACTTTTGACATTTGACAGGATGAGGGGTAGAGATCGGAAAGTTCGCGGCGTTCGTGCCACGTATTCAAGCTTCCTGATCTTTCTTGAACTGTCTGAACGCGACTATAAATACACAAGCGCACATACGGTGTTCTCAGTCTCTCAGTGAAGGTGTTTTAACACTAAGCAAGCATTATTGTGAAGTGTGAGTGTATAAGTAGATGTAGTATGGATAAATTTTTAAAACAAAAACTTGAGGATGACGGGGCTTGTACATCGACAGGTTCAGGTGGAAATCGTCCGAAATCTAAAACAAGAAAATATGACCCATCATACCTAAATTTGGGCTTTACTAGCCTTGAAGTAGGTGGCGAAGAAAAACCACAATGCGTTATCTGTTTAAAAGTATTGGCTGCAGATAGCATGAAACCAAATAAATTACAGAGGCATCTAGAAACGCTGCACAGAGAATATGTCAATAAACCGCGAGATTTTTTTGTGGAGAAACTCAGATTGTTTAAAAAACAAAAATCCAGCTTCCATAGAGTACTGGCAGTAAATGAGAAGGCTCTTTTGGCATCATATAAAGTGGCATACAAAGTAGCTAAATGCAAAAAACCGCACACTATTGCAGAGCAACTTATTTTACCCGCTTGCAAAGACATTGTAGAAATATTGTTTAATGAAAATTATACTTCACAACTTAACAATATTCCTTTGTCAAATGATACAATCTCTCGACGAATTAACGATATATCAGTTGATATGCAGCAGCAGCTTGAATCTGAGCTTACTGGAAACTTGTTTGCTATACAACTTGACGAAGCAACTGACTCTAGTAATGATTCCCATTAGATTTGCTACATAAGATTCTGTCAATGTTCTAAAATATGTGAAGATTTATTGTTTTGTAAACAGATTGAAGGAAGAACTACAGCCACCGAGTTGTTCAAGATTACAAATGATTCTATAACTAAAATGAATGTTGCGATTTGCACCGATGGAGCTCAAGCCATGTCTGGTAAATACAACAGTTTACAAGCGCTAGTAAAAAAGGAATCCTCAAAAATTATCTGGACGCACTGCATGATACATCGGGAAGCGTTAGCATCAAAATCGCTAAGCCCTGGACTAAACATGATTTTGACAGTAGTTATTGAAGTTGTTAACTTTATAAAAACCAGACCACTAAAAACAAGGATGTTCTCTTTTCTGTGTTAAGATATGGGAGCTGAGCATCAATCTTTGTTGTTTTATTTCTCATCCAGATGGTTGTCACGCGGTAAGACGGTTAAGCGTGTCTTTGAATTAAGAAGTGAAATAGCGATATTTTTAAGCGAGGAAGGTCACAAGCATTCAACAGATATTTTCGACAAATTATTTTTACTGAAGCTTTCTTATTTAGTAGATATTTTTAAAAAACTTAATATACTTAATCTTCAGCTGCAAGGAAAAGACGTAAATATATTTGATTTAAGTCAAAAGATTGATGCTTTTTGTAAGAAATTGCAGTTATGGCATAACAAATTGAAAGAAAACAGTTTGGAAATGTTTCCCACATTTTGCGATTTTGTGCAAGATTCCCCATTGGAAGATATTCATAAAGCTGTGATGCTAAAAACCATAGGAAGCCATTTAGAAAACTTAACTGAGAATTTCAAGCGATACTTCTTTGCAGAGAAAGATATCAAGATGTCAGACTGGAGCTGGGTTTTAAATCCATTCCAAAATAGACCTGTCGGACTATCACTGCAAGAAGAAAAACAACTGATAGATATTTCAACAAATTCCTTACAAAAATCAAACTTTGGTATTAAATCTTTAACAAACTTCTGGACTAAACTTCCGAACGACTACTCCGTTATAAAAGCCAAAGCGCTTAGAATTCTGTTGCCTTTTCCAACGTCCTACCTTTGTGAAACTGGATTTTCTGCACTTGCTGTAGTGAAATCTAAATACAGAAATAATTTTCAAGTAGAAAATGAACTCAGAGTGGCCATCTCTAACATAGAACCAAATTTAGAGAAGTTGTGCGTCTTAAAACAAGCTCATGTTAGCCATTAGTCCTTAGAATGTTTCTTTGTCATCATTAAGTAGGTAAAATTTCAATAAAGATTTATTAAAAATCTATCTGTAGCATTTTATCATTACCATTTTATTTTTAATCTGTACTGCGCCCCCCCCCCAATCATGTAAACGTGCCCCCCTTAGGGGGCGCGCCCCACAGTTTGAGAAACATTGGTCTACAGTTAAAAATAAACTAAGACGTCCTATATTTGCACCGAAGCGACCCTAACAAATGTGGTTTTAAAAAACTTACAAGGTGTTTTTAAAAATCTCCCTTTCTATGACAATTTAATTAACACTAACCATCCCCTGCAACTTCTCTTCAGATGACGCTAATATGACGATTATCGCCATTTGACGATCAAATAATTCATTTTCATTTATTTTCTTTAAAAAATTTTAAACAATCGTCTATGTATAAGTTATACAGCCATGGCGAAGCCACACATCCCTGTCACACCATTTTTAATATTAAACCAGTCCGTGTAAGCTCCGTTCATCCTGACACAAGCAGTGGAATCCTCGTTAAGTGATTTAAGTGCTCGTATTTAACTACCGCTAACCCCATACACAGACAATGTTGACCACAATTCACTCCTCACCACTCTGTCATGGACCTTTTTTAATTAAAGCGCAGTAGACATTCTGACTTTTTGCCAAAAATTTTTCGACTATACCTCGTAATGCAAAGACCTATCCTTACATCTCCTCCTTCTTCTAAATCCTCCTTGCACATCCCATATCATCTTCTCAGTTTTATTCGTCACACTTTTAATCAATATAATTGCATAAAGCTTGCTGACTACTACCTTGGTAGTTCTTATAGCCTTGCTGCGAACCGTAGCCCTTGTAAAGTGGCACGATACGGCCTTGCACCAGTCGTCTGGTACGCTATCACTCCTCCAACAAAAGTTAAAAAGACAGTACAGCAGATTAGTTACCACGCTTTGCCCAGGCTTCAGCATTTCAAACATTATCATGTCGTGCACAGCAGCTTTACCCAATTTGATACTGTTCAACGCTTTTACAATTTTTGTTGTACTAATTTTACTTTCATTGCAACTATTACTCATGTCTCCGAATGGGGACTGTGCTTGTGACTTTTTTTTTAAAATAATCTTTTGAAGTATTAATTCTATTTCTTTTAAACACATTACTCTCCTTTTACCATACTACAATCTTGGTCTCTGATTTTTTCCAGTTGTGAAGTAGTATTTTTCCTTCGGCTGTTCTTATGGACTTTTTAATATTGTTCTGGAAATCGTCAGATAATCTTTTATTAAATTCATTTTTATCACTCTCCTTCTTTTTTGCCACAACTTCTTTTTCCACACATTTCAATCTTTTATACTCATTCTTTGCTTTGTTTACATCCTCAATCGTTGCTTTTTAAGTTTTTTTATTTGCTTTTGTAACCAGCCAATCCACCAGGTTTTTTTCTTTGACACTGCTTTTTAAAACCTCCACGCACATTTTATGTAATTTGCATCCTTACCTTCCTTTACTTACACCCCACACTTTAATAGCAACATTCTCGATTTCTTCCTTGAATGGCTTTTACAATTCTTCAACCTCACATGCTTCACTCTAAACTGTCTAATTTTTGGTTAATTTACCAATGAACTCCTCTTTTATACCTTCTTCTTGCAAATTCTTAACTTTTATACGCTCTACTACACTACTTGATATCTGCACACGATGTCGCTAGTTACAGTTCAATAAACCTTTGTTACGGTATCGAAATTCCACAAATTCCTGCCGGTCAACGCACGGTTAATGTGCAATATTGCAATTCTGTTATGTTTAATACCCCTCCTAAACGAAAAATCCTTAAATAACCAACCTAAATTTTAACCCCACAAAGTTTACTACCTTTACCCAACATCATAATGCCTACTTTCGACGTAATAGAACTTAATATCATTTTGAAATTCAAAGGAAATCCGAATGAACTTCACTACTTTATCGATGCAGCAACCATGCTTTTAAATTACTACTGGGACCAATAAACCCAAGATTGCTTCCAGAACCAAATGCTGATCCAAGGACTTCTTAGCAAATTGAAAGAAAGAGCCAAAGAAGTTACATCAGTTTTTAGATGGGACAGAGATCAAGAATACCTTAATCCAACACTTTGCGGACGAAAGAAACGAAAACTCGCTAACCAGAGATCTCGTTAAAATACTTCGGGGACCAACCGAAAGCCCTGAACACTTTCACGAAAGAGTTATGGGACTGTTAAATACCATATCAAACTACATCGAGTTGCACAAAGAAAATAAAGTCATAAAAATAAGTAAAAAGCTATTCTTTCAACAAAATCTCTCACGACATTTTTGGCAGGACTACGTGAGCCCTTAGGGTCCACAATTAGAGCAATGCGACCAGCCAGCTTAACCCTTGCCTTCCAATACATTCAAGAAGAAAATAATATCAGATATCTTCGACACTCAATCAACATCGAAAAATAAACCTCAGATCGCTCCACCTCAGAAGCAGACGTACTTACCAAGACCATCGGGACAAAACCAATTTGCCAACTTTCGTCCACAATGGCAACAGAGGCTCCAATGGAACCAACAACAACAGCAAATTGTACATAGACAACCAATGATGCAAAAACAAACCAATTCATTTGCCAGGCCACAGCTTTCAACAAATCAACCGTTCAATAGGGCAAATCCACCCCAAGCCTACAAGCCAACTCCAATGAGCATTAGCACTAGAGCTACCTCACAAAGAAGAAATACGCCCTTTATTTCGAAGATGACGACTTATATCCTTACTTGTGCAACATCGTTCGAAAGACATTCAAAAACACTGCCTACGATCTTGTTAAATGCAACAACAAACTGTAAGATATAAACTGTCCTAAAAGTCAAAGGAAAATTATTCTGGATTATCATAACGGTCAAACTAATCACAGGGGGATTAACGAAACCGAAGTGGAAATCCGCAAACATTACTATTGGCCAACCCTCAGGAAAGATATCAAAAAAGTCATAAAATTGTGCGACACTTGTCATATAAATAAGTATGACAGGCGTCCATCTAAGCACAACTTTCTGATTACACCAACTCCGACGAAACCAATGGAAATTGTTCATCTGGATACCTTTCAAGCAAATGGTCACTTACTATAATAGACGCCTTCTCGAAATATGGACAAGCTTACGCTATCGAGGGTTCTAACGCAATCAACGTCCTCAACGCACTTTTGATCTTTATTACTTACCATGGAATCCCACATATAATCGTCACAGACAATGGAACCGACTTCAAAAATGGCCTTATGCAAGAATTTGTAGATACACACAAAATCTTCATCCACTACACTACCCCTGATAACCCTCAGTCAAATGGGATGATTGAACGCTTACAATCTACTTTATTAGAAAATCTTAGAATCCTAAGAGAAAGGAGAAAATCATCAAGTATTAAAGAACAGATGCTGTACGCTATCCTGTGGTATAACAACACTATTCACTCAGCAACTCAACAAAAACCAATTGAGGTTTTAACAGGACACCTAGAAGCACATAATCCTCTGGACATTGATATTAAGAAAACTCTCTTAAACAACTACATACAAAACCACAAAGAGCAAACAAAAGAAATGTACAAGCAAATAAATAAGAAAATTCAGATAACTAAAGAGCGAGCAACAGAAAAAAAAACTTAAATAGGGACGTTCCAATCACGTACAAACCTTGTACAAAAATCTACACGAGAAAAACTGCAAAAAGAAACAAATTATTCCCAAGATTTACCGGAAGAGTCGTTAAAACCAATAATTCTATAACCATAAATACCGAAAACACAACAATTCACAAAATGAACATCAAGCCCAAATCCGATAAAACAACTAATAATAGAAATACCTTACAAATGTACCTTCGGTGCAGCCCAGGAATTGCAGCTCCAGAACTTAAAGAACAACCCAGGACTACTATTACCGAGACAGAGTGAGGACCAAAACCTTCAGTTTTGTTTGTCCCGTACAAAACTTCCTCAAAGGATGGGCAAGCTACAGTTCAATAAACCTATGTTCCGGTATCGGAAATTCCACAAATTCCCGCCGGTCAACGCGCGGTTAAAGTGCAATATTGCAATTCTGCACTATTGCATATTTTTGTGCTGATAATAAAATAATTTTATTATAAATAGTTATAGATAGATGAAAGTTTTTTAGTTCTAATTATTTAGTAACTCGTGTATTTGTCGTAATTAATAAAGAACCTTTTTAAAAAGTGCCATTTGTGCAACGAGTATTTATTTCGCTACCGCTTCGGCTTCGGCTTATTACTAAGAATGAGTCTGTGTCAATACAGTACCTATAGATACCTATATGACGTCATCGAAACTGTAGGTCCGTTTTCGCGCACAAATTTAAGTTGTAAATTTTAATCCACCTTTTTTGCAATAAGTCATAGTATTTTAATTTCTTACTGAATTGTACATTCTACTTCAAATCTTTTAAAGTAAAAGCAAAAATAAAAATACTGCATGTTGCTATTATGAAGATTCAAATCTTATACCACATTAAAATTGAACTCGTAGATAAGTTATTAAAACGTAGACAAAATGCAGTTATTTAGATAAGATTATTTAATATGTATTGTAATTAATTTTAAACAAATTTTAAGCTCATAAATTTATTATACAATTAAAACATGTCAAAAACATGCTAAATAAATACTCGTTGCACAAAGGGCACTTTTTAAAAAGGCTCTTTATTAATTACGACAAACCCACGAGTTACTAAATAATTAGAACTAAAAACTTAAATCTATCTACAACTATTTATAATAAAATTATTTTATTATCAGCACAAAAATATGCAATAGAGCATCAACCTATAATCAACCACAATTCTCCACTTTGTTTTTCCTGAGGCGTCTGGTTTCTTAGAAACGACCCATATCGGAGATGACCATGGTGACTGGCTGAGTCGAATAATTCCTTCGATGAGATTTGCTTTTTGACCTCTTTCTTATGTATTTGGGGATATCTGTATGATCTTGTAAAAACTGGAATTTCGTCTTTGGTCCTAATGTGGTGTTTAATCTGGTTGGTAAAAGTTAGATGAAATTCTGGATGATGGAAAATATCTGCATACTTTTTGCAAAGTTTCCTTATACTTTGCTCTTCCTCCGAATTGAGATGGTCTGTTCTTTATGTAGGGATCGATTTCAAATGGTATATGTCCATTTATTTAATATGTAACGTCATAGGAATAGAGATCATAATCTCGCAGATCGATTTTTTTACTCGTTATTGGTTCTGTAAGAGCTAGCTGTACTGTCTTGTCTGTAGGGTTGATTATTTCGGTCCAAGCTAGTTTATTGCAGGCATTTGTCAGCGACTCACGAACGAAGATGCACTGTATCTCTTGTCTAGGTAATAATATGTTCTTCGCTAACAGGTATTCTAACTTGGGTAATGGTTTGTGGTTCTAACTGGATTGTGTAGAATTGAGAACTCTGTGTTTCATAGTATTGGATAGGGAGAGTAACATTTTCGGTCACTAACTTTGATTCAGGAAAGTTAAGTTTGGCTTTAAGATATTTAAGATTATCAAGGCCTATTAGACCATCGAATGTCTTGTGAAATTTGAATAAGTAGAATTTGAGAGTTTTGTCTGAGTTAAACTCAGAAATAATGGGAATTTCTGCACAGTATTCTTGTGAGTGATTTTGGAAGATTGACGTAACTACAAAGGGTTCGTGTTTGATATAATTTTTTTAGAATTTGGAGGCAACATTGGGGTTCAGAAAGGATTTCGTGGCTCCAGTGTCAATAAGAAGTTCTAATGGGGGTTGGGTTACCCTTGGGTCGTTTGGAAAGTTTACAGCTTCTTCTTCGAGGTTGTAATCGGTGGACTCTGCTAACTCGGGCGGTGAAATCTGGTATTCTGGGTAAAAATTGGTGTAATATTCATCCCCATGGTATGTTTCTGAGTAGTAAGTATTAGGTTCTTCTGTTTGTTCGATATTAAATAGTTTTTTTACGGCAAACTATGGGGTTGAAGGTGCGTACTGAGTTAGCTGGGTAATCGGATGAGCTCTATTTTTCGAGGTAGCTCTAGTGCTAATGCTCATTGGAGTTGGCTTGTAGGCTTGGGGTGGATTTGCCCTATTTAACGGTTGATTTGTTGAAAGCTGTGGCCTGGCAAATGAATTGGTTTGGTTTTGCATCATTGGTTGTCTATGTCCAATTTGCTGGGGTTGTTGGTTCCATTGGAGCCTCTGTTGCCATTGTGGACGAAAGTTGGCGAATTGGTTTTGTCCCGATGGTCTTGGTAAGTACGTCTGCTTCTGAGGTGGAGCGATCTGAGGTTTATTTTTCGACGTTGATTAAGTGTCGAATCCCCTTTGAAGATATCTGATATTATTTTCTTCTTGAATGTATTGGAAGGCAAGGGTTAAGCTGGCTGGTCGCATTGCTCTAATTGTGGACCCTAAGGGCTCACGTAATCCTGCCAAAAATGTCGTGAGGGCTTGTTGTTGGAAGAATAGCTTCTTACTCATTTTAATGACTTCATTTTCCTCGTACAACTCGATGTAGCTTGATATGGTATTTAACAGTTCCATAACTCTTTCGTGAAAGTGTTTAGGGCTTGACGTAGGTTAACGAGGTTTTTGGTTAGCGAGTTTTCGTTTCTTTGGTCCGCAAAGTGTTGGATTAAGGTATTCTTGATATCTGTCCAATCTTTACATCCAAAAACTGATATAACTGCTTTGGCTCTTCCTTTCAATTTGCTAAGAAGTCCTTGAATCAGCATTTGGTTCTGAAAGCAATCTTGGGTTTCTCGGTCCCAGTAGTAGTTTAAAAGCATGGTTGCTGCATCGATAAAGGAATGAAGTTCTCTCGGATTTCCGTTGAATTCAGTAATGATATTAAGGTCTTTTACGTCGAAGGTAGGCATTATGATGTTGTGACCTACTTTATTATGTTCATTACATAAAAAAATAGAACACAATGTGCTGACGGCAGCTGTTCGCCGGAGAACAGATAAAGTGAGTTCGAATTATTTACGGCTCTAAGAATGAAAATTCAAATTCATTAAGGGCGCCACCCAATTTAGATATTGCTTTACTATATTTGGATAATTGAGAAAACCAAATATCTATCTTTAACAAAATACCTAAAATGACTTAATATTAAATTTTCTTAGACATTCAGGCTGGGCAAATAGGAGAATAAAAAAACATATCACATATAAGAATATAATTAGAATATCAAAGTGGACAAGGCAAAATAGGTTGTAGACCAGGGAACCATAAAATAATAATTACATAAATTAAATAACATATATAATAATATTAACTAATGTATTATAGCGAAATACATACACTTTTATACCTGGTGTTATACCGCTCAAAGTTACCAGAATGGGGTACAATGGTAAGAAATAAACCTGTGACTGAATCTGCTGTCACATAGTACTATGTGAGAACTTCACAAAAGTCCTTTAGATTATAGTTTATAAAATTATCACGGTGGTATAATATACGATATCAATAATTAGTAATTATTTAAAATGATGGTATGATAAGCACTAATATGATAAAATAGTTATAAAAAAATTTCAAAAAGGTAAGAGAACACTGAAGGTGTAAAAAAAACCTGGTATTAAAGTCCAATGGTCCACATATGTAGCCTCTATCCAAGGTCCACTTGATGTAGTTGAAGACACAAAAACGAAGACAGGAAGAAGACAGGAAACAGACAGCAAAACGAAGAGAAGGCAGAAGAAAGGCTCAACCTTCCAGGTCAGCCAGGGGTCGATGATGCAACTCAGCAGGTCTCTAGCCTCTATCGGCTACTACTAGATCTCATCCGGTGGATGTCTGTCGACTCTGGCCAGGATTTAAAAGCGACTCGGTGTTGGTCCTCGTGGGAATCTTGACCAAAGTCAAGAGTTGCCACAAGAGTCGTCGTTCGATTTCCAGGAGTCTGATGGTGAGAGCTAAGCTGTACCCTAACACCCTAACAAAAAAATAATCTCATGAAAGGACATGTGCAAAATAAAAAACCAACAAAATGAAGTAGGTATATTTTCAACCTGATCGATATCATTGCTAGTTCAAAAGTCATAACTTACCTTCTGAGAAGGGAGGTAAAACTAGAAGATATCCATAACAGCAAACAGGACTAAAACGGACTAACAGGACATCAGGACAAAATGGCGGTGTTCCCACCGCATGGCAGCTTACCGGTGTTTGGCACAAATCCCCATATAAGGCTCCAAAAAAACCACTAACGATGGGTGCGACTTGATCTCGGCCCAAACGGCACTTCGTAAATTCCCCCCTAAGGGTTAATTTCGGTTCAATACCGAAAAAGAATCCCAAACACGAGACAAGCGCACCTCATCATGGCCGCACCGAAAAAGAACTCCTCGACGACCACGAGGACAGAACCATCCTCCTATTTCTAACAGTTGCCAGAAAAAACTGCACATCCTGTATGAAATCAGCGCCAGCTTTGAATTCCTAGCCTCTCATTCGTCAGAACCATAAATGCTATTGATTGACAGAATGAATTTCATAGAATGTAATCTAAAAGACCATTCTTCTTCTTTCTTTTCTACTATTGCACGAAACATTAACGGCTAACCGACTTGAGACCGATGACAGAAGTTCTATGAAAGAAGAACAGTGACACGCCCACAATGACTCGACGTCTAGAAAGTAAATAAATATAACCTTTAAGATTATATTTTGAAAAATAAAGAAAAAACCCAGTAAATACCTAGAGATCTCATTCAGAATCAACAAAATCCTGGGACAAACCTTCAATAGCCTAGAATTCATCATACCAGAGAACACAACGGTATGTCGCCTGCTCACATGTGAATGGATGTTTTTATTGACTTCACTATCTTAAATTTCAGAAATCCAGGAATACAGCCAGAAATCATAAGGTTCCTGCAGCTTGAGTATATTACTTTCAACAGCTCTTAGAATGTCAGAAGCAAGAGTATTACCTGGTGTTGAAACTTGTGAAATTCACTAGTATTCAACTATATATATGTTTGTTTTGAAATAGTGAAATAAATGTTTTATTCAGGAATTTGATATCAAAACTGAATGTTCTCTGTAAGTACTATGCCCAATAAATAAAAAACTATTATATATAAAAAACAAAATTAGCAGGTGGCAATTTCAAATGCTACAATGCCCAATAAATAAAAAAACTATTATATATAAAAAAACAAAATTAGCTGGTAGCAATTTCAAATGCTACAATGCCCAATAAATGAAAAATTTACTATATATAAAAAAACAAAATTAACGAGTAGCAATTTCAAATGCTACACATACCCCTCTCCGAAGAGTAAAAATTTGTAAACAAATTTTTATGAGGTAGTGGCTACTTAGTGATAGTAATTGATTTATATATAGTATCTTCGCGTACCACACGTTCCTTAAGGAAGTCAAAATCAGTAGAATGTCTATATAGGGAAAAAATCAAAATCGGTTTACAAGTCAAAATCGGTTTACAGGTCAAAATCGGTATGTCAAATCAAAATCACTAGTAAAGTTAATGAATTGCTAAATAATAGAAGAAATATCTACACAAGGTAATAATGATGTTTATTTCAGGTTGATCAGACCTATATGAAACATCAACAGGAAAAAAGAATTGAAGTATGCATACTCTCAAGGGAACATTCATAATTAGATTTCCTACTAATTATTTTCTCCAAAAAAAAATAGGAAAACCAACCAAGGTTTCCTAAGTTACACCAGCAAAAATTGTCAAAGATTGACCTCAAAATTTGTAATTTCAATTACCTAATATTGTGCACCAACGCAACAAATATTGTGCACCAACGCACCAAAAATCGTGCACCAACGCACCAAAAATTTGTGCACCAATGCACCAAAAATTGTGCACCAACGCACCAAAAATTGTGAACCAACTCACCAAAAAATTGTGCACCAACGCACCAAAAATTTGTGCACCAACGCACCAAAAAAATTGTGCACCAACGCACAAAAAAATCAGTAAAACTTTAGCATTAAGTTTACTTAAATGAAACATTTAACCAAACCACTACAGATATACTCTGTGTACAAATCAAAAAATTACGGTTTGAATTAAATAACTATCCAACAGAAACATCTGAATTGGATCCAAAATATTCCTTCAGATCTTTAATATGCCATTCTCCAGCAGGAGAACCATCCATATTATCTAAGGAATAAACTAAACGAGATATTCGCTTCTTCACTATACATAATATATATTTCGGCGCCAGCTTGGCACTGAATTTACTCGCAGCATCAGAAAGAATTTTATTCCTTTTCCAAACTTTATCACCCTCATTAAATACATGATCTCTTTTCCTGAGATTGTAAGATTTTGCATTCCTCTGATAAGCTTTATGTAGTCTATCCTGGATAGTCACAAATACTTCACTAAGACCCTTGACATCTTGAACATAACTATCCCTACAATCAGGTAAAAGTTCTATGTCTTGAGTGTTAGGAAGGTTACCATAAAAATTACCAGAAATAGGCACATTACGACCAAAATTTAGAAAAGCAGGAGAATAATGGGTGACTTCATGGGTTGCTGTATTTATTGCCTGTTGAATCTTATACAATTCTTTATCCCAATCCTTGTGTTCATCCACATAACTTCTAATAGCTTGACCTATAGTCTTATTGGTTCTTTCTACAAAATTACACTGTGCTGAATAACGAGGGGTGTACCATATTTTCTGAACTTTATATGTTTCAGCTAACTTCTTAAACTGTTTACCAGCAAACTGAGTTCCATTATCACAGACAATGAACTGTGGTACTCCAAATATCAAAAAAACTTGATTTTCCATAAATTTAATTATGCTAGGTGTCTTGGCATCTCGCATTGGACACAACAATGTATATTTAGTAAAGAAATCTGAAACAACCAATAAATAAGTGAAACCTTTTGAAGATCTGGGAAATGGTCCCATGATATCAACAGCAATAGTCTGAAAAGGATATTTAACGGAACGTTGAGTACCCATAAGTCCCATACGAGGAGTGTTTGATAATTTTTGCGACTGGCAGACTTTACACAACTTAACATATCTCAAAATATCACCTCTCATTTTAGGCCAATAGTAATGTTCTTGGACTCTCGAAAGTGTTTTAAAAAAACCAAAATGACTACAAATGGATGGATCATGCGAATCTTTTATGACATCAATTCTTTGTGATTTCGGAACAACTACTTTCCATTCAACTATATTAGATTTAATGGGTACTTTTGAAGGAACATATTTATATATCAAATCATTATCTACTTTAAAATGAGAATAAGCAACAGGATCTTGTAAAACTTTAGCTCGCAGAGAGGAATACCAATTGTCTGAATCAGACTTAACATCTATTAAATCAACTTCTAACTTATTGTCTGTTTCTGAAAAAGGCATTCGGGAGAGAAAATCTGGCACCCGATTATTTGCACCCTTTGTATAGGCCAACTCAAAAGTGTGTTGCCTTAATTTAACAGCCCATCTGGCTAATCTGCCGGAAGGATCTTTAAGATTATGTAGCCAGAGCAGACTATGGTGATCAGTAGTCACCTTAAAAACAGTTCCTTCAATATAAGGGCGAAATTTATCTATCAAAAAGATTAAACTGAGTAATTCCCTCTCTGTTACACTGTAATTCCTTTCAGATTTTGATAGGGACCTTGAGGCATAGGCAATGACCCTCTCGGCACCCTGAACTTCCTGAGTCAACACACCACCCACGCCTACATCACTTGCGTCGCACTGGATGGTAAACGGCAAAGCAAAATCAGGGGGACATAAAATGGGTGCTGATACAAGAGCCTTCTTGATGGCGAGAAAAGAAGTTTCTGCCTCAGGAGTCCACTCTATAGGTTGCTTTTTACCTTTCCCTCTTAACAAAGCACTAATAGGAGCTATTAAAGTAGAAAAATTATCAATAAATCTCCTATACCATGAACAAAGACCCATAAATCGTTTTATCTCAGTACTAGTAGTTGGACGAGCATAATTAACCATAACCGAGACTTTGGAAGGATCAGTCCTGATACCTTGCCTGTCAATGACAAAACCGAGATATTTAAGAGATGTTTTGAAAAACTCACATTTTTTCAAGTTTATGGTTAAATTAGCATCTTTTAAAATATCTTTCACTTCATATAAAAGATTTACATGTTCTTCAAAAGTAGCTGAAATGATGATAATATCATCCAAATAAGTAAATAGATGAGGTTCAAATCGGGGGCCAAACAACGCATCACACAGCCTTTGTTGCGTCTGCGCGCTGTTACATAAACCAAACGGCATAACATTAAAGTGAAATAATCCTCGTCCTGGAATACTAAACGCAGTCTTTTCTTTAGACGAGTCTGTAAGTGGAACTTGCCAAAACGCTTTTCTTAAATCGATACTCGATATATACTTAGCATTTCTCAACAAAGTTAAGATTCTGTCTATCCTTGGCAGTGGATAACTATCGTGTTTAGTAAGTTCATTCAACTTACGTCCATCAAAACAAAATCTGTATTCACCAGAAGATTTCTTAACTAACAAGACGGGACTGTTCCAAGGACTGTTAGACGGTTCAACGACATCCAATTTGAGCATGTCATCTAGTTCATCATTAAGCATGTTCAACATATACGGTGACATTAAATACTGTCTCTGCTTAAACGGTTTTGCATCACCAGTATCTATCTCTAAAGTTATTTTATCAGTTCGACCTAAACGAGAATCACTACTAATTTCCTTAAATGAGTTTACTAAATCTATCATCTGCTTCTCTTGTTCCTGTGTGAGCTCATCATCAATACTAGTCTCAAAAATACTACATTGTTGAGATGTGGCAACAATGTCAACAGTTTCACCTGAAACTCGACATTTAATGTCCCAACTAAAATCATGAAAATCAATGGACACACTAAATTTACTACAAAAATCACTACCCAAAATAAAAGATTGTGATAGGGAAGGTACTACTAATGCAGGAATAATTTGTATATCCCCATTTATATTGATAGGCAAATCCACTATACCATCAACTTTTTGTTGTGTACCATCAGCTGTTAGAACATGGTTTAAGTGAGGACTTCTTATTATTAAATCTAAATCTTTTATTGTTCTTAAACCTCCCTGACCTATAACTGATATGTTGGCACCACTATCTAGAAGTGCAATGACATTAGTGTCCACAAGTTGGATTTTTACATAAGGCCTATTATCATTGTTTTTCTTAATCAATAAAGGAGCTACAAAATTTATGGAATCTCCCTCATTATTAAAATTTTGACTATTGGCTCTTGAAATTTTTGGAGAAAATTGAGAGCCTTTTACAACATTCTTCTTTATTTGTTTCCCTTTACACCTAACACAGTCTCTGAAAACAACATTTGGTGTTCCACATTTAAAACAAAACTTTTTCTTGATGCCTGACTTACAATCTTGAAAAGTATGATTAGGTAAATTGCATCTCCAACAAATAACAGGATTTCTCACTTTAGGGTTTCCCACTTTATAACTAGCTGTACCAACTGTTGAGGAAGAGGCAGGAATGCTATTTGAAGCCAAATTCGAAGTTGCAGGTGAAGAATTTGAAGGTGGAAAATTTGATGTTGAAGTGGCATTTCTGAATTTATTTTTCCGGAATTTATTACCAGAATCTATATTCTTATGAACAGGGTTTCTGTTCACTTGGGTATTTGAAATGAAAGCTAATTCAGGATCATCTAGCATAGCTACTGATCTACTCTGGGAACTAGAACTACTGGGGCATAGTGCATCAGATTCCTCTAACTTCTTACATAAAGTTCCAAGATGTGAAACTGAATCTATATCACACAAAGCCAACCTACTTCTATAATCAGACTTTAGTCCCATTTTAATATATCTTATTTTAGTAACCTCAGCTGCTCCATGACTGAGTCTATTAAAAAGAGCTTCCATACAAGCAATATAAATAACTACTGGTTCTGTATTACCCTGTTTCCGGTTCTTAATTTGTAGCCAAACTTCATCTTCAAAGTCTGAGACTAGAAAATCTTTCCTCATTTTTAAAGTTAATGAGTCCCAATCAGTGACCTGAGATTTAATGTATCTATACCAGAAGGTAGCTTTTCCTGTAAAAAGATCACTAGCAGACTCAAAAAGCTCTACTTTAGAAACATGTCTAGCTTGAGCAAGTTCTTCAATTCGCTCTATGAACGACAAAAGATTTTTAGAATCTCCATCAAATTGAATTCCCAATTTGTAGACAGGAGTTGATTTCGAGAAATTTGGAGAGAAAGAATTACTGGTAGATTGTCTCAGAGAAGGATTAACAGTGGAATTCATTAAAGGCACATTAACTGGTTCAGATTCCTGTTCCGACACCTTGTCATGTAATTCAGCATCTAGTTGTAGGACTCATTTTTAAACAATGACATATCTTCAAAGTTTTCATCGGTGTTATTTAATGGAATTCTCTGAATCCTCAAAGTCACATGACATAATCTAGATACTACTCTTTTATAAGTGGAATCTGTAGAAGGACCATCAAAATCACTAATTAAAAATTTAATAGAAGTTAATGTGTTTTCTATCTCTTTTTTTTCAATCTCAAAATTAAAAGATGGATCTACTAAGGCCAGAACATTCTGTCCTTGTTGTATCTCTTTTGAAATCAAACGACCTAAAATTTTTCTCTTATCATCCATATTACGTTCAGAAATAACACCTCTGATCCTCAACTCATAGTTGATCTCAGCTATCAGCAAGTGTTTTACCTTAAGTGAATCCATAGTGACTTGTAATGAGCAGAAACAAAAAGCAAATGTAATATCTAACTAATTTGATATTGAGTTATCAATATCAGGTTGTCAGTCACAAAAATATCTATGAAAATCCCTATGAAAAATATCTGTCAAAATTGTTACCAGAAAATTATTTTCAAAAAAGGAAATTTTCAAAAAGGAAATCTTTAAAATTTGCTATCTTAGCTCCGAAATATATAATTATCACAAATGAACACACATACACGGTTCCTAGATATCTCAAAAAAATAACTTATCCTGTTTACCTGTTTCAAAAACACCTAAAGCTGTTCCTGAAATGTCTGTCTTCAAATAAACAATAAGACTTGAAGGACAGGTTGTAATTATTCAACTAAATGTACCAAACCAAAAAATCTAAGAAAATCAATTCAGGTTTTTCAAAAAATTTCTAACATGAATTTCTGAATTTTCGGGCCCCACACGTTGGACGCTATTTATGTGACCTACTTTATTATGTTCATTACATAAAAAAATAGAACACAATGTGCTGACGGCAGCTGTTCGCCGGAGAACAGATAAAGTGAGTTCGAATTATTTACGGCTCTAAGAATGAAAATTCAAATTCATTAAGGGCGCCACCCAATTTAGATATTGCTTTACTATATTTGGATAATTGAGAAAACCAAATATCTATCTTTAACAAAATACCTAAAATGACTTAATATTAAATTTTCTTAGACATTCAGGCTGGGCAAATAGGAGAATAAAAAAACATATCACATATAAGAATATAATTAGAATATCAAAGTGGACAAGGCAAAATAGGTTGTAGACCAGGGAACCATAAAATAATAATTACATAAATTAAATAACATATATAATAATATTAACTAATGTATTATAGCGAAATACATACACTTTTATACCTGGTGTTATACCGCTCAAAGTTACCAGAATGGGGTACAATGGTAAGAAATAAACCTGTGACTGAATCTGCTGTCACATAGTACTATGTGAGAACTTCACAAAAGTCCTTTAGATTATAGTTTATAAAATTATCACGGTGGTATAATATACGATATCAATAATTAGTAATTATTTAAAATGATGGTATAATAAGCACTAATATGATAAAATAGTTATAAAAAAATTTCAAAAAGGTAAGAGAACACTGAAGGTGTAAAAAAAACCTGGTATTAAAGTCCAATGGTCCACATATGTAGCCTCTATCCAAGGTCCACTTGATGTAGTTGAAGACACAAAAACGAAGACAGGAAGAAGACAGGAAACAGACAGCAAAACGAAGAGAAGGCAGAAGAAAGGCTCAACCTTCCAGGTCAGCCAGGGGTCGATGATGCAACTCAGCAGGTCTCTAGCCTCTATCGGCTACTACTAGATCTCATCCGGTGGATGTCTGTCGACTCTGGCCAGGATTTAAAAGCGACTCGGTGTTGGTCCTCGTGGGAATCTTGACCAAAGTCAAGAGTTGCCACAAGAGTCGTCGTTCGATTTCCAGGAGTCTGATGGTGAGAGCTAAGCTGTACCCTAACACCCTAACAAAAAAATAATCTCATGAAAGGACATGTGCAAAATAAAAAACCAACAAAATGAAGTAGGTATATTTTCAACCTGATCGATATCATTGCTAGTTCAAAAGTCATAACTTACCTTCTGAGAAGGGAGGTAAAACTAGAAGATATCCATAACAGCAAACAGGACTAAAACGGACTAACAGGACATCAGGACAAAATGGCGGTGTTCCCACCGCATGGCAGCTTACCGGTGTTTGGCACAAATCCCCATATAAGGCTCCAAAAAAACCACTAACGATGGGTGCGACTTGATCTCGGCCCAAACGGCACTTCGTAAATTCCCCCCTAAGGGTTAATTTCGGTTCAATACCGAAAAAGAATCCCAAACACGAGACAAGCGCACCTCATCATGGCCGCACCGAAAAAGAACTCCTCGACGACCACGAGGACAGAACCATCCTCCTATTTCTAACAGTTGCCAGAAAAAACTGCACATCCTGTATGAAATCAGCGCCAGTTTTGAATTCCTAGCCTCTCATTGGTCAGAACCATAAATGCTATTGATTGACAGAATGAATTTCATAGAATGTAATCTAAAAGACCATTCTTCTTCTTTCTTTTCTACTATTTCACGAAACATTAACGGCTAACCGACTTGAGACCGATGACAGAAGTTCTATGAAAGAAGAACAGTGACACGCCCACAATGACTCGACGTCTAGAAAGTAAATAAATATAACCTTTAAGATTATATTTTGAAAAATAAAGAAAAAACCCAGTAAATACCTAGAGATCTCATTCAGAATCAACAAAATCCTGGGACAAACCTTCAATAGCCTAGAATTCATCATACCAGAGAACACAACGGTATGTCGCCTGCTCACATGTGAATGGATGTTTTTATTGACTTCACTATCTTAAATTTCAGAAATCCAGGAATACAGCCAGAAATCATAAGGTTCCTGCAGCTTGAGTATATTACTTTCAACAGCTCTTAGAATGTCAGAAGCAAGAGTATTACCTGGTGTTGAAACTTGTGAAATTCACTAGTATTCAACTATATATATGTTTGTTTTGAAATAGTGAAATAAATGTTTTATTCAGGAATTTGATATCAAAACTGAATGTTCTCTGTAAGTACTATGCCCAATAAATAAAAAACTATTATATATAAAAAACAAAATTAGCAGGTGGCAATTTCAAATGCTACAATGCCCAATAAATAAAAAAACTATTATATATAAAAAAACAAAATTAGCTGGTAGCAATTTCAAATGCTACAATGCCCAATAAATGAAAAATTTACTATATATAAAAAAACAAAATTAACGAGTAGCAATTTCAAATGCTACAATGTTGGGTAAAGGTAGTGAACTTTGTTAAAATTAAGGTTGGTTGTTTAAGGATTTTTCGTTTAGGAGGGGTATTAAACATATGAATATCTTACGGGAGAAGGATGATGTATACAAGCATGTCCTAATCTTCTTTTCTTCTTACCGTCTACTTTTTTCTTCTTAAACGTCTACTTCTTTCTTCTTAACGTCTACTTCTTTATTTTTAACGTTTATTTCTTTCTTCTTAACGTCTACTTTTTTCTGCTTAACGTCTACTTCTTTCTTCTTAACTTTAAATGGGTGAACTCACGACGGTTTCATAGGGATGTGGTAGCTTCGCTAGTAGACTAACGTTTAACAACGACGAGGATCTTAAAAGACTCTTCTACTAGCCTAGTGACTGCGCCAAATAAATACTCGTTGCACAAAGGGCACTTTTTAAAAAGGCTCTTTATTAATTACGACAAATACTTGAGTTACTAAATAATTAGAACTAAAAAACTTAAATCTATCTATAACTATTTATAATAAAATTATTTTATTATCAGCACAAAAATATGCAATAGTGCAGAATTGCAATATTGCACATTAACCGTGCGTTGACCGGCAGGAATTTGTGGAATTTCGATACCGTAACAAAGGTTTATTGAACTGTAACTTGCTATGGAATTAAAATTATACAACTCTATTATTTAATTTTGTAGAACACTTTTACAAAAATAGAACCAACTAAGTGGCGTGACAAGAATAATAGATAAAAAAACATAAAAGTATTATTTCTAAATATATCCCATGATAAATAAAAAAAGTTAGACAGTATATTTATTTGCTCTAAAGAGTTAATAAAAAATTTTGATCTTTGTGAATGCGTCAAAATAGAGGTAAATCACTAAAAATTAACACCTGACATATTAATGAAAAATATATAGACGTTTTATCATACCTATCATAAAGTAATAAACAATTTATTTGATAAAAAATTTGAAGCTTTTGTCATACCATAAAATAATATAAACAAGATAGACAATGTAATAATTTGTTTAAAAAATATTGATCAACACATTTAAGCGATGTGAAAACTTTATTTACTTAAAATTATTGTCTTAGAAAACTTTGTAAAAACAACGTAAAAATGATTTATTAAAGAAAAAGTTTCCACTTTATTCCTAACAAAGCGAGTGTCAAGTGTCGATTTAAACCGAAGTGGTTACTACTCAACATTATCTTTACTTCTTTAATTACGTTCTCCAGCTTAATAATATAAGCGCGCACTTCTGTGTTTATTAATAATCAGGGTTATTTGGCAATCATTGTGTTTTTTGACGTTTTATCCTTCACCAAATGATTTAACGGGGATCAAATTCCTATTCCTAGATTTTATCTTTTGCTAAATACGTCCATTTTGTTAAAGGATTTGGCACAAAGAAAGCGATCTGTCGCGGCAAACAGTGATCGTGCCATCATTGGTGTGGTCAGCGGGCACCATTGCACAGTTGTAATAATTATATTCAATATAATAATTGTTTAAAGAAAGAAAGAAGAATTCTGACGAGAAACAACACCTACTTAATAAAAAAAGAGAAACACGTTTGGAATATCCAGTGCCGGCCTTAGCATGCCTGGTGCCCCGTGCAAAATTTTTGACACCACCCCCTTCCTATCCAAAAAATAGTGACAGAAAAACTATACAAATAATTCACACTATATAATGTTTAACTTAAAATAAAAAGTTTTTTTAAAATAATAAAATAAATAAAATTTAAATATACCTTAAATTTTTTTTGTTATAGAATAAACGGAATAGTTATTAAAAATGAACCTTTCTTGTCCTTTTATTTTTTAAAACACTAAAAAATCACGAGTTTCATCAATGGTACCTTTAATTGAAAGGATTACTGCTAGTATGGTCACTTTTGATTGCGACATGTTTAATTTTAAATTTTGGGTTATTGTGTTTTAATTTAAAGAAACTGCATTCTCAATTTGTTACAGTCACTGATATGGTAAGTAATATACGTACACGAAAATATTCATTTATATTTAAATGTTATAAAGTTGGTATATTACATATTGTTGTCTAATAGTTATTTATGTACCAAGGGTATAAATAGATTTTTATACCCTGAGGGCGACGTTTTACAAACCCGCGGGCCTCTGGCCTGAGGGTTTGTAAGTCGCCCGAGGGTATACACATCTGTTTATGCCCGCGGTACATACATAACTTCATGTCATACTAGTTCGTTATTGCAATCCAATCTCAATACAAATCAGTATTTTAAAAAATCCGGTTTGAATTAATAACATTGCCATTTTATCATAGTAGACACCATCGTTGCTAGGTGAATGTTGACAAACGTAAATGTCATAAAATCACAATAATGTTTATGTCAAAGTTAGAAATCAACATGTACGAAGATTTTGGAATTCCTGACGAAATTATTGAAAAAGCAAAGAAAGCAACTGAAAATCTGCTGCCAAAAAAGTCTAAAGAAGCTTACAACATGGAATACGAAAAATTATTAAATTGGATGCAAGAAAACTACGTAAAAGATGATAATGAAACAATGTTGCTTGGATACTTCGGCGATCTCGCTAAAACATTTTCTCCGAGTTCCTTGTGGACCAAATATTCCATGGTAAAGAATACTTTAATAGTAAATAAAAATACTAACATTACTAATTATTATAAGTTAATGGAATATTTGAAGCAAACTTCGAAAGGCTACAAACCAAAGAAGTCTAAAATTCTGTCTAGAGAAGATGTTTTAAAATTTATTCATAAGGCACGGAACGAGACGTTTGTAATGAAAAAAGTTAATATTTGGAATATTTGGTGGATGTCGACGGCAAGAACTTGTGAACATGTTAGTTACTTATGTAGAAGATAGAAAATCGGTTTTTGTGGTAAATGTACCAGAAACAAAGACCGATAAAAAACGCATTTTTACCATTATAGATGATGGTGAAATGAACAGTTTAAAGCTAATAAGAGATTATATGTCACTACGGCCACGTGGTTGCTCAGAAAAAAGGCTTTTTCTGACCTATAGACAAGGTCGATGTACTATATAGCCAGTAGGAAAAAACACGTTTAGAAAAATCCCGTCCATTATAGCGGAATATCTGGGTTTTAGTCTTCTTGTAGAGGCTGGAGCCAGTATGACCACGTTGAAGCGCCAAGGTGGCTGGAAGAGTATGTCTGTTGTTGAAGGATATTTAGAGGATAGTTTATCTTCAAAAAATGAAGTTTCAAAAATGCTGGCAGGTGTACCTTCCTGGTCTGGCGTTTCGGTACAGAAATTTAAAACTTAAACTATGAAAGATGAATCGTTTGCTGCAGGCAACTTAACTAACTATCACCGGATCATTTCAGAACTGCCAATTTAATGTTAATTCGTTTAAATAATGTTCATCAAATATTTACATATATTACTATATTCCGTTTGTAATTTCAATAATAAAGGTTATTAAATAAGTTAAACAAAAAATTTTTCTCTTTATGCCCGCGCGGGCCATAACGTGAACTTTATGCCCGCACGGGCATAAAGTACGATATTAGATAGTTGGTAGCTAAGTAATAAAAACACAATAATGAACTAGTATGACATAAAATAATATGAGCATCTCATTAGCAACAAACATTCTTACAAATTAATTACAAACGTTTTATGTAAAAATTAACTTAAAAAAATACACCTAAGTAATATATTAGGTGACAAAATTATATTATATTGCAGTACAAATTTCTTTCACCAACCCTAAAATATTACTTTAAGTAATAAAAAAAATCATAATTCAGATATGTCATCTACTCCCGAGTTTATTACACTGCTCAAGACGGTTAAACATTATTTTATTCGGTCAAACTACGCGATTTATGTGTTTTAAATCAAGTACCAATTTCTTAAACCAACATGCATTACCCCACACTTTAAAAATTACTTTAAGTGATAAAATTAATCATATTTAAAATATCTTATCCACTCCCTAATTTATTATATTGCTCAACTCGGTTAAAAACTATTTTATTTGGTCAAACCACGTGATTTATGTGTTATAATTAAATTATCGATTTCTTACACCACCCATACTATAAGAAATTACTTTTAGTAATAGTTTAAATTAAATTTTAGATATCTTGTCGACTCCCGAATTTATTACACTTCTCAATACGGTTGAAAATTCTTTTATCTGGTCAAACCACGCGATTTATGTGTTTGAATTTAATTATCAATTTCTTATACCACCCCACACTATATGAAATTACTTTTAGTGATGAAATAAATATAACAAATATCTTATTTACTCCAAAATTTATTACACTGCCCAATAGGTTTAAAATTATTTTATTTGTTTTACCACATGATTTATGTGTTTTATTTCGATTATCAATTTCTTACACTATCCCACTCTATAAGAAATTACTTCTAGTGATGAAATAAATTATATGTCAGATATTTTATTCATCACATAAATCGCGTGGTTTGACAAAATAAAATAATTTTTTAACCGTGTTGAGCAGTGTAATAAATTCGAGAGTAAATTAGACATTTGAAATATAATTTATTTTATCACAAGAAGTAATTTTTTATAGAAAGTTTGAGTTTTAACCAAAAAATTATGATTTTAAGCTGTGTTGAGCAGTGTAATAGATTCGGGAGTGGATAAGATATCTAAAATATAATTCAAACTATCACTAGTGTGGGGTTGTGCAAGAAATTGATAATCGAATTGAAACACATAAATCACGTGGTTTGACCAAATTAAATAATTTTTAACCGTGTTGAGCAGAGTAATAAATTCGGGAGTGTATAAGATATTTTAAATATTATTTATTTTATTACTTAAAGTAATTTTTTAAAGTGTGGGGTTGTGCATGGTGGTGTAAGAAAGTGGTACTTGATTTGAAACACATAAATCGCGTGATTTGACTGAATATTGTTCAACCTTGTTAAGCAGTGTAATAAACTCGGGAGAAGATGAGATATCTAAATTATGTTTTTTTTTATTACTAAAAGTAATATTTTAGGGTGAGGGGTGGTGAAAGAAATTCGTACTGCAATAGAATATTATTTTGTCACCCAATATATTACTTAGGTGTTTTTTTTAGGTTGATTTTTACATAAAACGTTTGTAATTAATTTGTAAGAATGTTTGTTTCTAATGAGATGCTCATATTATTTTAGAGGTGAAGGTGTGGTGTAGCATTAATCTAAATATTGCACCACGCCCCATTCTTCAGAAATCCACGCCTGTAAAAAAATCGATTTTTGTTGTAATAAATTGTAATTAATATGTAAGAAATTCTTATTGATTTTTTTCCGATTTTCGACCGGCGGGTCCGGTCCCTGTTCGATTGTTTCCTTGAGGCGACGACGCGTCAATCACAAAAAGAAAGAGAAGATGTGTATCAACAAACGCCCGATATTTTAGGAAATAATTTTTTCGTTGGTTCCTCATACTTCCGGAATAGACGTTTCCATTCTCAAATAGTTTGTTTACCTAAATAAAAGGAATGTCACCGATCATGATTTAAGTTTGGTTTTAAAGTTAAATTTTAAGTTAGTTAGGTGTTATAAAGAGATTGTATAAAGTTTGTTATTATTTAAGTGGTTTATGAAGTGAGAATTAATTGTTTAGAAAGATTAGAATAAATTTTTTAGTTTTTTTTGTACTGAGTGTTTAAACATCATCGAACCCAATTGTAGTACCGCAACAATATATTGTATTTTAACCAATATTAAATTTAACTGTTTTCTGATGTTTTTAGAGGGAGTAATAAAATATTTCATTAACAGTTGCTGGTCTAAAATCTGGCTTAATATTTTTCGCTTGCTTGTTTGTAGCCTCTCTTTCTTTATTTTAATAATATGAGCAGCATTTTCTTATAAATTCTATGAATTTCACTGCTTACTGACTGACTTTGCTAAAAACATTTATTGGAAATCATACCAAATTTAAATTAAATTTTTTATTTCGGCAAATTTAATTTAAATAACTGATTAATAAATTTAAAGAAAACTGTGGTTTTTGTGGCTCTCTGCGACCTTTTTGGTTTGGCGCCCAATCTTGCCCATTATAAAGCCAATACTGGAAATTTCTAGCAATACTAATATTGCAATCCCCTGAAAAAATTATTTTCAGTATTTTCGTATGTTTCGAAAAAATTCATGAGCCGCTGAAACCCTAAATTGATGTTACTTTTTTTAACAGAGCTTTCGTTTCTTTTCACATTGCACTAATTTGTTTGATTTAACTAATTTGTAGTACGAAGATAGCAAATATTGCATACTGGGTTGCATTATTAATTGATTAACTGTACATAATGACGAAACTCAACATTTCTAGTTCAATAATCTGCAAGTGCAAACTGTGCAGTAAGCACTATTATCGACCGCACTAGAAGTGTAGTAATTTATGGAATTATTAAATAAAGTGAGTTTAATACGAGCCTTTAAGCCGATTACAAGTGTTTCATGATCATGACTCGTTTGGGCATTACGATGCGATAATTTTATGCAAACGGATTACGGATATACAAACAAGATTTACTTGAGATAGATCACATGTCATGTGCCAAAGCCTTTATTGGAAAACATGATAAGCAATATTCTAAAGAAGAATAAATTTAAATTAAGGTGTTACTTTTTTTAAAGTTGATTCCTCTTGTGATTGCAAAAGGATCGTATTTAAGGAGAAGCAATAAATGCAAAATCTTATATTTACTGATGCCTTTTTAAATAAACATTATGCCAATGATAACATAATGCTTTAGACCAATTAAGCATTGTGACAAATTTTAATAACCAAAAGACTGGTATAAATTTAAATTCTGCTTTTAAACTTCACAATTCTTCCACTGTACCAGAGGCTTAACAATGGAGGAATTTGGGACGATATTGAGAAAAATTTTTCGGAAAAAGAGATAGAAAGCTGCAAATAAATAACAACTATAATGAAACATCTTTAAAAAATCCAGAAATGCAGCAAGTCTCCTGTATAAAATAAAATTAAACATGTTAAGGGTGGGTTATAGTTAATTGGATTACTATTGGTACCTAACTAATGTTTTATTTCTTAAAAAAATAAAAAGTTTTCTTAAAATTTTGGGAATTTACATTAATTTTTACAAAATTATAATTTATTTTAATATTATGTATAAGTTTTTTTTATTTGGAAAAGGAATATAAAAATTTTGTACAACAATTTGTAGTACTTATTTTAAACAAACTACAGACCAATGATTTTTAAAGGAATTCTGACTAGTTATTGATTTATTCATTAAAAGGAGAAAATTTATTAGTTGAAGAAATGAAAACGATCCATTTTAAGGAAGATGAAATGAAAGAAAGTGAATGAAATGAGATTATAAATCGACAATACGGGTCCCAATTTTTATTTGCTCAGCATTTTCACCAGAATTAGATTTTTTTACAATAGGGGTTTCATTCCGAACGATGACTTGTAAATTGTTTGTACAGTCTAATAATTATGATTACTTGGTATGTTTTACAGCACGTAAAGTTTGCTTATAAATCAAAGCAATAAATTATAATTATCACTTTATGTAAATTAAAAAAATACGAATAATTAAATTTAAATCTACGAAAGCGCATTAAAACTTTTGGCTTTATACCTACTATACTGCGCAAGAGAACTTAAATAATAGTCTCCTGTATACAACACACATAGTTTGTGTTTACTAAAACTCAAATCATTAGTACCAATATAAAAATAAATTACTATTAAAGGCACTTCAAGTGGCTAAATTCGATGAAGTGGGATTGGAACTTATACAAAACACAACAATTACCAAACAGTCCTGCTCGACGATCACAAAGAAGTATCTATTCAAAATATTTTTGCGGATATCAATAATGTATGTATAATTTAAATTAATTTAGTTGGGTAGGTTATTGCTGCTTAAAAATATAATCCTTAGTTGGCTTGAAAAGAAAATATACTAAACAAGAAATAAGATCAGGGCCGGCGTGTCATTTTTACTATAAATAACAAAAGAGTGACGAAAACTCTAAGACAGAATAATTATAAAATGATGAATTGTCCTACGAAGAAGACGTACTCTACTATGACAACACAAGCGATTAAAATATACAATCGTCCTTCTTTAATTCAGTCAACTCACTGAGGGACTTGAACATGAATTTTGCAGAAAAGTTATTGGCATAAATGATTGAAGTACGGTATTATCCTTTAACCAGTTTCATTTTTAAGTTTTAATTTTATTTTTAGATTCTATTTTAATTTTTAAAATTATTGTTTGGTTGGTTTTAAGAATGTTTATGTTAGTTTCACATCATAAAATTTATTTGTTTGGTTGTCCTTAGCAAAATTTTTATTAATGTAATATTTTTAAAATTATTATGTCCATCCCGTAATAACTAACATTCCTTATCCCGTTTCTTATTGCAAAAGATAAGCTCTTATTTTTCCGAGGTCTTCTCTGGGAAGCAATGATATTGTTACGAATTTTAGTTCTTTCTTGTGTTCGGTGGTTTTAAACTCTCGATACAGAAACAAAACAATTTTTATTCCAATACTTTTTTACACAAGAAATTTTACTTTTATAAATCACCTAGTTATTCAACTTAGATATTCAAATAATTACAACTATTTATTTTATAACTCATAAACAATTTTAAAAGTCTTTTTTATATTTTTAAATCACAATTCCAGACCATTCCAACTATTTCTCGAGAGTCCGGGACCTTTCGCGACGCGGTGTTCTATACTCTGCCAGACCGCAGCGGCGGCCAACAAAGCGGTCATTAATATGCACCTCAGCCGCGATCGATCCTCGGTAGCCGACAAGACAGGATTTAACATCATCCCCCTTTCAAATTTGATCGTCTCGATCAAACACTTGCGGAACCCCACCATTGTAAGGCTTTACCCTCTCTAAGTGGACGACTTTTATCTTGGCTCTGGGACTGCGTTGGATTCCATAAACCACATTATTTATACTTTTTATCACCTTATATGACCCTTCCCAAGATAATGTCAACTTGGGAGACACAAGTTAAGAAACGGAATTCGCTGACCTATTATAAAAATATTGTTTAAGTTGCATTTTTTGTAAAATTATTTTCGTAATTGTAATAAAGATTCAGATTTATGTTTCATTTCGAGCATTAAATATCTCAATTTTTTAAAATTCGTTCTTTTTTAAAAAACCATTTTTGAAGTGTAAAAACAAAAGTGGCGTAGTCAGTACTGGATTTTTGAAATTTGTACGTTTTACGACAAGTTTTTGTTTTAACAATTAACCGAAAATAAGAACCGTGTTTTAAAAAAAAGACTGTAACTTCGACTGAATATCGAATGTGTGACTGTTCGAATATCGAGCGGTCCCAGTTCCAGTCAAGCTTTCAGAACACCAGAAAAAGCACTTCAGAAAAAAAGACGAATTCCACAACCCTTGGGCAAGGAACACACATCGTCCAAACCTACAGGAAATAAGTTAAGGCATGAAGATAATAATTTTAGCGTAAGAAGTTATTTATTTTTTTCCTCCTTATTATAATTTCCCGACCAATTTCCCTAATTTCAGTAGTTTAAGAAAAATATATTTAAACATTTATTATTAAGAAAAAAGAAACGTTAATAATATTTTATGAATGAAAGCGAAATAGCTAACTTAACAAATTTTAATTTAAGTAACTTAAGTAATTTAGAAATTAATTTAGAAAATAGTTTAACAATGTCCACTCCCACAGTTAATTACCAATTATTAAGACTATAGATACATTGACTCAATTCCCTTTTTTGACGGAAATACACATACTTTAACAATATTTATAAAAAATTGCGAAAGCTTATTATTTGTATTTGCTAGCCAATCTGATATTGCATTAAATTCCTTTTTAATTAAAGCAATAGTCGGTAAACTTACAGGGAGAGCACAAATATTAATTGGCCCCAGAACCGAACTTAAAACTTGGGTAGATATTAAAAATGCTTTAGATTTAAGTTTCGGAGATCAACGTAATATCGACTGTTTGGTCCAAAATCTCATAAATTTAAGGCCTTTTAAAAATGAAACCCCATACAATTTTAAAATGAGATGCCAAGACGCTAGAAGTCTTATTTTCTCTAAATTAAATTCATTAAGACTTAATGATAATGAAATAAATATCCAACTCGGAAACTATAATAAGTTATTTTTAAAAACATTTATTAGAGGTTAACCTTTGCTCAACCAAACCAACGTTAGACTTAGAGAGTTTACAAATTTTTGCGCAGGAAAATCGTATAATTTTAATTGAGCAGATATACCTGTGGAAGAATTGGCGCTTATTCTCGAAGACTCTAGGTTTAACATGCAAAAAAAGAACTTCGAAGACTACAAGGAGAGTGTTATCAAAGTTTTATGGAATTCCACAGCCAAGCAGTTGCAGGAATAGTTTTTTGAAAAGTATAATCGCAAATTTAATCCATTCTTCGACATACAATTTTCGAACGCAAGAGCTGCAAGAAATGCTAAGCGCCGGAAGCTACAAATGGATCTTACCAAGAAAAAGAAAAGTTCATCTGCACTATCAGCAGACGAGCTGAGAAAAATTATTGAGTTTTGGGACGCAAACACTCCGGAAGTAGTGCAGAAAAAGTTTTTTCACGTTGATGGTCATGAATTGGCCTGGAGAGGAAATGAAGAAGCGGTAGCTTAACTTGAATTTTTTGTGGAGGAAATTGAAAATAGAGGGGAACCAACAGACCGCATTGAGTATAGCCCGGTTTTTTTCAAGACCACCCAAGTCGGATCAAAGAAAATGGCTGACAGTAAGTGGCTAGTACCGAATACACTCAATGAAGAAATATGCCCAGTGAGACTGTTCAAAAAACTAACAAGAAAGCGAGGCCCCATCAAAACGAAGCGTTTATTTTTGACGCCAAATCCAAACTGGAAGAATCCCAGTTCCAAAGGCTGGTAAAAGAACAGTCCAGTTGGACAGAATACAATATCTTCCTGGTTCAAATTAACCGCATTATTGATTGGAATTGATGTCAAAAAGATCAAAATAACAAATCATTCTGCAAGGGCCACTGCTGTTTCAACTGTAGCGAAAACGGGAATTGGAGAACAGCAATTGATTAAAATAACCGGTCATGGTAGCAGCCACTCAATAAAACCATATCTGCAAATAGACTCGGGTTATCATCAGGAAATAATTGACGCAATGGGGTCTGCTTTAACTTCGGCAAAGACGATTCGAGAATCTCTGAATCAAGAACAATTAACTACTTCCAATCAACCTGTCATAGTTTATAATAATTGCGTTTTCCACATAAACAATAATTACAATAGTCAAAATAATATAAATAATTAGATTTATTATCACTTGTTACCATTTATATAAAATAAAAAAACTAAAAACTCATCTATTTTTTTATGTTATTTTTCAACTGCTGGAAACCTAGCTAGACAAATATAACAAATTAGCATTGCGTCCATACCATATTCTAGGTATGGGTTACAAGCCTGCGATAATTCTGAAATTTTTACTCATTGTATTTGCATAAAAATGGCAACCTAAAGCGTAACATAATGTATTCTTCTATTTTATATCATATTTGGATTACAACAAGTGGTATAAAGTTATAATTTTATTAAATTTAATGTGCTTTATAATGAAATATATTACATTCTTTTACTTCGGGCTACTACAAGTGGTAGATAATAAAAAAAATATTAGTTTTTTAGATACATACCTACAGGAACAGATTACATAATAATATTCAGTTTGTCTTCACACCAATGGACTATTAGCCTATAAACTGTTGATTATCACTGATTGTAGTAGCTCAAAAGTGCCATTTAGAGACAAGAAATATAATATTATTTTATTTTATTGTTACTTGAGCTTACTACAAGTGGTAGAAAATTATAATTTTAGAGGTTTTTCGGGAAGTTGCATGAACAGATTCATAGCACGTCATAGCTTTGTCAGCAATTATTTAAGCCTTTAAATTGGTAATTTCTACTCATTGAAGTTGCATGGGAATGCCATTTTAAAATAAAAAATGGTATATTCTTTAATTTAACATAAGTTTTAAGTAACTACAAGTGGTAGAAAATTGTTTTTTTTGCGTTTTTTTTAACGTGCGTAATGCGTGCTTTAATGGTATGGAATTCATAACCAGCGTCAGCAAGCATCAATCATAGGAGGCTGTGATCATTGTATTTTGACACTTAAAAACATCAAAAAAACTAGCGATGTGTTGGAATAAAGAATATTGCACAGCCAGTAAAGCCAATAAAATTTTTTGCTTCAAAAATGAATCAATTTGAAAATTATACTATATGCAAAATATGCGTGAAATTGTCTGATGTAATGATAAATCATCGTACCATGACTTATATATTACTTATATACTAATAAAAGTTTCTACCCTTTTATTACAAATTTTTTCTTTATTCTCAATAACTTAATTAATGGTCTTTCTTTTTCTGCTAGGTTTTTAACAAATTTTGCATATTAATTGATCAAACCCAAATACCCTCTTAATGCTTTTAATGTTTCTTTATTTGTTCTTATCTATCAATATCGATAGTAATACCTGTTGTAGTGATCTTATACCCTAAAAACTTAACATTATTTTGAAAAAATTGACATTTGTGTAGATTTAATTTTAAACCGAATTTATCCAATGTTTTAATAATTATTTTAATATGTTCTACATGCTGTTGTTCCTTTAATTTTCTTGTCTACCCATCTTTTCTCCTACCATCTCTTGTAATCTTGCCTTTAATTTCATAATGTACCGCACTGGATGTAACCTTTTATCATTACTAAAGTACAGTTCAGTTTCTCGTCATAATAAATTTTTGTGCACCTTGAGGTAAATTTTCAATTATCTTCTCTAAATTTTCAACTGCTGACTTGTTTCTTTTTATCTCCTCTTCTTGTCTTCCAAATTTTTGCCTAATTTCCCGATTGTTATTTTCTAAGGTTCTTTGCATATCCTTCAACTCGTGTCTTATTTCCATTTTGTTTTTGTTCATTTTCTTTTCACATTTTTCTTGATGTTTATCCATAGACCTTTCAAATTTTTCAATCTGTTCTACAACTAAATTCCAGATATCCACCTTTGTTTGTTTTAAATCCTGCTGCAATGCTTCTGCTCTTTCTTCATTTTTTTTCTTCATCATTTTAATTTTACTCTCCATACCTTTATTACCTTTTTTGATTTGTTTTTCCATCGTTTTATTTCCATTTTTGGTGACTTCCATTATACGTAAAAACATTTCATTAATATTTTGGCTGCTTCCTGCATCTCCCTCCATGGTCGTTCTTTCTGGCTTCTTTTTACCACTTCTTAAGTATATTCACCAACAACTTTTTCTTTATTTATAGAATTAATTTCAGACAACAATAAATAATCATGTTTTATTTTTTTTATTGTTATACCTTACTAAACTTTTACTCGGACCTTGTATACTCAGGTCCCTGCTCGGGCGCCCATTTATTTGTATCGTATTTATAACGTCGATGTGATTCTTATATCTTTTTTAAACTTTGTATTTTAAATAAAACAAATTCCTTGTATATATATTTTTTATTTAATATTTTTAAACAATAACACATCGACACAATAACAAAACTTGCATTCTATCTTTCACACAACTTATTTTTTTAATCAGTTTTACTTACAAGGTATACCAATTAATTTGTTTTATTGTTTTAATTAGTAAATTTTTTTAATTATAGTTAATAAATAATAAGATTGGTTATATATTTGTAGCTTGAAATGTGTATATATAAATTTATCAAAAGTTTAATCTTTCTTTTAAATTTATTTGATTTGTTTTTATTATATAACCGTTTTCCAGAGAAATTTATAAATTTTTCTAAATCTGTAATATATTCTAGATTTTTAAATTATATTAAATTTTCTAAAAAGTTTCATAAAAATGGCTTGATATTTTTTCTTATTTTTTTATTACCTATATGATATAAATTCTAATTGTTAGCGGACTTATATTTTTTTGTTTTCTTCTTCCGCGCTGCCTTCTTCCGATGATGTTCCGCTCTATACGTTCTTAAATAATCTTACGCCGCCTCCTGTTAAAGATTTTGCTTGTACTGATTAACTTTGATTACATAAATAAACTTTTAAAATTATTACCTTTTAAAGGTTTTTTGTCGATTTGTTTCTGGAGTACAAAATAATACGTTTCTCTTTCAAAACCCGGAACCAAGCACCCGATCAATAATATCCCATCCCCTAGGTTACCACAGGTATCGATTTTTTTCTTCTTTTGTTGATCATATAAATTAATGTTTATTTTGATTTTTGAATTTCTTTTACATACTTTATTTTAACTCTATACTCCAAAATATTCTCTGTTTTTATTTAACCTTATTACAATTGCTATATTATTTTTCTGACATTTAAATTTATGTAATTATTATTTTAAATATTGAATATACGTCATAGCTTACTTATTTTGACCAATCACATGATTTTTTACGTTTATTTATTGATTTTATTAATTGTCATACCTCTTTTAACTTGTACTATTAACTAAATATACATTATAAACTAAATTATTTACCATTTTATAATTATTAAATTTATTAAAGTCTTTTGATATTTTAAAATGTCAATTTAAATCTATCTAATTTGTTGTATAACCACATACAACTCACAACATCTTTTTTTTTATTTAAATCATTGACACTTATAACATAACAACATTTTAACTGTTGGATACATGTTACATAATATACATAAAATAAAATATATAAAAATATCTACACAAAGGCAACAACAACAGCACATCTTCACTTTACCACCAACAAAATAGAAATAAAACGGGGAGTCAGACAGGGCGATACACTATCCCCTAAATTGTTCATTACAGTTTTTAAACATGCATTTAAAAGACTAAACTGGAAGTAAAAGGGCGTCATCATTGACGAAGAAAGACTCCACCACCTCCGCTTTGCGGACGATATCGTTACTCTGGCCGACAACCTCAGCGAAGTCAAGGATCTTCTACAAGACTTACAAAATATATCACAAGAGGTGGGATTACATATAACCTTTACAAAGACCAAAATGATGACAAACATGGTGACTAGCGAACCTATAAAGATTGAAAATGTGTGCGTCGAAATAGTAGACAAATATAAGTATCTGGGCCACGAGATAAGAATTAACAGGGATAACCAGACATGCGAGCTGTCCAGCAGAATTACCTTGGGCTGGGCGGCATACAGGAGGATAAAAGATGTGTTTAAGGAGAATATTCCGATGAGTCTAAAAAGGAAAGTTTTCAATCATTGTATAATACCAGTTTTGTCATATGGCGCATATACCCCAACACTTACTAATGCATCTATAAGAAAATCACAGGTAACTCAGCGAAAAATAAAGAGATTAATGCTTGGTCTGAGCCTAAGAGAACGCGTCAAAAATGAAGATATACGGCGAATAACACAGGTAAATGATGTCGTGGAACATAAACTAAGATCAAAATGGAAATGGGCCGGACACATAAAAAGAATGAACGGAGACGACTGGACAAAAAGAATACTGGAATGGAGACCAAGAGGTCAACCTCCCACCCGATGCTATTTTTTATTTATTTCTTTTTTATTAAAACTCTTTTTTTACTTTTTTGTAAAAGCTTTTAAAATAATTTTTATTTCTTCATCAGTTACTCTAAAATCATAGTATAATAATGAACAATTTAAAAAAAAAAAAATATACTTACAGTATATGAGTTAAATATAAATTAATATCCAGAAAATGAAATTTTTTTTTTACAGTAGTTAATAAAATGTCAATATTAAGTTGTTTAATGAAAATATAATATTCATATATATTCATCGATTTTTTTTTCATTTTTTATGTAGACCATTTTTAAAAAACGTCTTTTAAATAAATTATTTTCTTTAGTTAAAATTAAAATATTAGTAAAATCAATTGAATGTTCTGTACTATTTGCATGTTGTAATAATGTGCAAGCGTTTGGTCTTGAACGAATGTCACTTTTGCGAGAAACAATTTTTGATTTTAAATTTCTTGATGTTTCACCAATATAGTTTTTATCACATTCAAGACAATTCCAGCATAATCCAACATAGGAGTTTTATCTTTCAATTTTGTAAATAATTTATTAACAGTTTTAATGGGTTTATTTAATATTATATTATATATATATATATATTAACAGGTATGGCACAAATAATATCATCAACATATTTTTTATAAAAGAAAGAAACTTTAAAAGATAATTTAGGCATACAATAATACAATAAATCATCCATAACATATTGAGCAAGAATAGGTGATATTTTTGATCCCATTGGTGTTCCAAAGATTTGTTGATAAAATTGATCATTCAGTGAGAAAAAAGTATTATCAAAAATGAAATTTATTATTTTTACAAGTGAATCTTTGTTCAAGGAACAACGATTTTTAATAGTGTTCCAATTATTGTTAATGCTATTAATGACCGACTCTTTGGGTATATTAGTAAAGAGTAAAACAACATTTTGACTAACAATAATATAATTTGGTGGTAACTGAAAATCATTAAAAAGTTTAGAAAATTTAAAACAATCTTTAATATAATACTTTTTTTTTGTATTTAAATAATGCCTCAACCGCTAAGGGTTTAAGGTGTTTAAGAATAGGAATAATAATAGAAGACTTCCATTTTTTAGGAAATTTGTTGTTCTGCCAAATGGAATTATACAGATTAAGCAGAGATTCTGTTGCTGAACTAGTGAGATTCTTAAGGAAAATTATCGGGATGTCATCAGGTCCAGGACTGGAATTTTTTGTGGTATCTACGGTTTGACGCAATTCGTTCATGTTAATTGGATCATTTAATGCTGATTTGTCGTCATCCACAATATTAATGCCTTCACATTCCTCATTTAATTTTTTTTTTAAAAACTCAGAGAGAGATTCGCATTACTGGAAACATCTTGATAATAATTTGCTAAAATGTTTGCAATGTCTAAGCTGTCATTATATATGGTATTATTTTGTTGTAAAAAGTTAATGGTGTTGTAGCCATTTTTACCAGATATTCTTCTTATCATACTCCACACTGTGTTAATGGGTGCTGAGATAAACTTTATCCATGACTCCTGTTTGCTCTTTTTTATGATGTATCTTGATCGACCCTTAGTCTTTTAAATTCCAGTCTGTGTTGGTTCGTTCTATATCTTCTATAACGATTAAATGCCGTTTTAGAAAGTTTAAGAGCTGATTCGCATTCAGTATTTTACCAAGGTACTGCTTTACTGGCATTTTTAAACTGGTATTTTCCTATCGCTTTATTTGCTGCGTTAATTATAATTTCCGAAAATATTTGAAGGTCGTTGTCGATGTTACCTTTAGGGTCAGAAAATTCGATAGGTTTTATAATATCATTGGATATAAGAGATGAGAAAAAATCCCAGTTTGCTTGATTTATGCGCCATTTTGGTACATGTGATGTAGAATTTACCATGGTAGGACCGCTGATGACGATAGGAAAGTGGTCGCTACTATATAACTGAGAGAGAACATCCCAGGATAATAAGGAAGACAAAGATGGATCACAAATTGAGAGATCTATGGCAGAAGAGTCGCCTGTGGCTGTGTGGAAGCGAGTTTTCCTTCCATCATTCAACAGATTTAAATTAAGATTGTTAAGGGTAGTTTCTATAGTACGTCCTAGAGGTGTTATTTTTATTGAACCCCAGATATGGTTGTGGGCATTGAAATCACCCAAAATGATACGAGGAAATGGAATTTGGTTCAAGTCGGTGAAATCTTGTAGAGTAGGGTGTTGATCTGGTGAAATGTAAATATTACACACATTCATTCTTACAGGGCTTTTTACTGTTATGGCTATTGCTTCGAGCTGCGTCTTGATTGGAAGAGGTTCTGTATCTATAGAAGTGTGGGTATCTATTGCTACTCCCCCACTGACATGGTCTGTAAATTCTCGGTTAGCAAAAGTGCAGTTAAAGTGTTTAAGCTTTTGTGATTTTTTTTTTAAAATGAAATTCTTGAAGACAGATTATATAGGGTTTATGCTGTTTAATTAAAATTTATAACATTTCCAAATGGGTATAAAGTCCATTCAGATTCCACTGTAATATTGATGATCCCATTATACTTTCTCTATAGAATGATCGTCAGATTCTGTATTTGTTTCTGGTGATATACTTTTTATAATTTTGTTTCGTAACCTGGTACACCGGTTTTTTGATTTTTTTTCTGATAAGTGTTCATAGATTTTTTGTAGTAGATCATATACTCCCTCCAAATTTTCTGTGTACGTTTTTATGATGCTAACAGGGTCGACGGTACCCTGAGTATTTTCAAATATATCTATTAATTCTTCGTACGTTACAGGAGATATTAGTGATTGATCCTCAAAAACTAATTTAGCTGATATTTTAAAATCATCGATCGGGTCTACTTTCGATTCAGATTTGCTAGTAGAGGTTCTGGATTTTTTAAACTTTGGTGTAGGAAATTTGTTTTCTGGAATATTATTAGGTGGGGGAGTAACGATTTCTGAGACATTACGTTTATTAGACGAGGGTAAAACTGATAGATTTGTCATTTGTGATTTCTTCAGTTTCCATGGAAGTTGATGTATTGAGAGGTATTTGATTTAGAATTAAAGGTGGTGTAATTTGGCTTTGAACTGGAGAGGTTGCAGTTGGTGTATCACTTGTGGTGTGGGGTATGTGGACCTCAGCGGTAACTGTATTGAGTGGAAGGGACAGTCTTTTTCTAATGCTAAAAATATGCGGTACGGTGTATGAGAGCATGGAGGAGCGATAAATATATGTCTTCTAAAGCTAAATATATGTTTATAATCTGGATTGGTTGTACCGATTTTCAAAAAATTTATCGGGGTCATTAACTGGAGACCTAGATTAACCAAAGCATAAGTAAGTGTGGGATTGAAGGGCAAACATTGGAAATTATTAACCTATCATTATTTGACGAGCTTCTATTTGGTTATTGTTTACGGTTACTATTCCATTGTTTTTATTTAGAAAGGTATCCACTAAAGTTTCACTTGATAAATATATACATATCCGGTTGTGCAAGAGGCGAGAAGAGAATAGAATATTCTTAGGTTGAATTTGATTACCTACTGCAAATAAGTATTCTTCTAGCTTTGTGTCTGCAATTGTAGGGAATACAATTGCTTGTTTTTTTGAAGGAAATTTGGGAACATTTTGGTTTGTAACTGTGGCGAATGTTTTACTTGAATTTTGATAGGTCGTATTTTGAGAGCATCCTTGACCGGGATCTCCCAATGAAGAAAATTCATCAATCTTCTACGTAATCAGTGATGGAAATATTTAGGTCGAGGAAAATACGGTCCTGTCTTCCTAATTAGCTTTAGTGATAACCACTGATAGCGCTTGGATTCCGGCCTTGGTGGATTTTGCCAATTTGTTTACAGCGTGTATACTTGTTATGTTTATTTAAATTAGATGAAAACAAAACTTACAAATTATAGCTGGTGGAACACTGATTGTGTGGATCACAAATTTATAATTTAATAGTTAGTATTTACTTTATATTTTTAATATTAACTAAGAGCACGTTGATGGCACAGGTTAGTTTCTGTTGCCAGGGTCGAACCTTAATATAATACTCATTATTAACATTGTAAGCTTTTGTAAGGAAAAAAACTGATTTTTAAAATTTAAATATAATTTTTTCCAATATTTTGGATATTGAAATGAAATTGGGTAGAAAAAACCATATAATCAATATTTCAGCAATAACTTGATTTAACCTTTTATAAAAATAATTTCTATTTACTATTCTACTACATCCTTTATACTTATATCTTCCATTAAACAACTTAATATTGACTTTTCATTAACTACTGTCAAAAAAAAAATAATTTTTCATTTTCTGGATATTAATTTATATTTAACTCATATACTGTAAGTATATATATTTTTTTTAAAATGTCCATTATTATACTATGACTAGCTGACCCGGCAAACGTTGTTTTGCCATATGAATTATTTCTAGGGAATTTCTAGTGTAGAAAAAAAATAACTAACTTATTGTAAGTGTGTAAGGATGTGGTATATGAGTGAAAGAGGCATGGAGCGCTGTGAGCAATGAGCTTATATAAAAATCACAAAACACCAAACATTTATTCTATTTATTATGATTTATTCCTTAAAATGATATATATATATATATATATATATATATATATATATATATATATATATATATATATATATATATATATATATATATATATATATATATATATATATATATATATCATTAATAATTAATTACGACAGTAACACTAACAAACATTATCAATCTCATGGGCAGCAATGAGCCCATTTTATGATAAACTTGGCCTCTGATTTTGAATGTAGAATTGTATTGTTGACCATTTGCATTAGTATTTGGAACTATTTCTGTTGCTCCGAACGATGTCATTTGAAAGCATGAATTGAATGTTCGAATTGACTTCAGGAACACATTCGAATCTGGATCCGTGCCGATAAGTAAACCATTCAGTGGTTCAGGTGGTGTTTCAATTTCAGGTAATTGCACCTTTCCTGACGCACAACACATCCTGGCTGGCTCATTTTTGAATTTGAGAGCATGACAATGCGGGCATTCCTTGTCCATAGCACTAATTACTGCTTTTGAATGAGCATAATATTCAATATCGGGCTCATACTGGAATGCTCGACGCAGGAATGAATCAGATGTAAATGCTCGATGTACCTGTTGGCGTTGTTGGTCATTTATTCTGCGTCTATTGACTGTGAAACGGCGTGATTGTCGTTGTTCTAATCTTATTACTTCATTGCGTTCAGCTCGTGTATTTTCTGATTGTTCTTGACGCAATTGCGCCATGCTCACACGCGCATCAGTATTTTGTTGCTGGATTTGTTCTTCGGATCTTTGGGCTCTTCTATTTCGCATGCTTCTAGATCTACTTGTATTACGGCTCAAGTTAGCTCCTTTGCGTTTTGTTGGCATTGTTCACTGTACAAAACATACATAAATATAATTAATTAAATTACCCAATGATAAAAAACATTATAGTAATAATGTATTTAATCTTTGATTGTACACACATACATATACATGTAAATATTAGACAGTTTTACGAAAGCGAAAAATTTTATTTTTGTCAATTATATTAAATATAATGTTAGAAATGGTGAAAAAAAAATTCTGTGGAAGTTAGAGCTCTTATAAGTGAACACAAAAAAAAAATTTCCCAATTGTAATAAAAATCTTTCACCGAATTTTGTTTTAACCATTTCCAACAACATTTTCGATATAAATTAAATAAAAAAAAAATGGATAAATAAAAATAAAAAAAAAATTATTGATTTTATAATAAATGTATAAGAATAATTTATACTTACAACACAATAGCCGTTGTTGGCAGGAGCTCGTAACACGTGTTGAGTACTTTTTAGTTTATGTTAATCACTTAATTGACTAAACGTATGAACTACACTCAACATTAATAATTATTGATAAAATAGGAATAAATAATTATAGTCCAGCAAATTAATAATAAATTTAATTGAGAATATAGTTAATATGAGAGTTACACTGAGATAGTAAAATGATAATTGTAAACGTTACTACTACGCTTGATGCATGAACAATAATAATGGCTGAAAACTCTGGAGGGAGTGAGAGAAGGCTTATAGAAACAGGAGACCGGTTTCGGTCTCTTCTCTACTCCGTGCTGTTTACTGGAAAGTGACACCGGTATAGTCTGGCAAATGAGTGTTGATCCAGAAAAAGCGCGGAAAATTTAAAAAATCTAGCACTGGTAACACTAATTATAGCAGGAATAAACTGTCTTGATACTAATGTTACCATGTAATAAGTTTCAATTAAATGTTAGGCTCAACTGGTGGGGATAACTTACCAAGTGATAATTGATCAGTTATCGAGCGGGATGAATAATGATTAAATTACTAAAATGACTTAAAAAATAAGGGTTGGAGATAGAGGGGTTAAAATTTAGGGTTGTATGTATTTTTTAATGGCACATTATAAAAAAAATAAAAATTTAAAATTTCGTCCAAAAAATAAAAATAAAATGTTAGGGGTGGACAACTCTTATCACTTGGGGGTATGAAAAATAGATAGTAGCCGATTCTCAGACCTACTGAATATGCATATAAAATTTGATAAAAATCGGTCAAGCCGTTTCGGAGGAGTATGGTAACTAACAATGTGACACGAGAATTTTATATATAAGATTTCAGAGTAACTGATGAAGAGATAAAAATTATTTTGAAAGCTTTTACAAAAAAGTAAAAAAAACAGTTTTAATAAAAAATAGCTGCATCCACAAAAAATTTTACATTTACAATTGTATTCAGCTATAAAAAGAATTGTTATAAACAAGTATGGGGTTTTACCAACAAATTGCCTTAACATATGGAATCAGCTGTATGCGATATCTCAAGAAATGGGCAAATTACAACATCAAATTAGTATCTTAGAATAACAGAAAGATATTATTACTGCAATGCAGAACCTATGGCTTATCACCGAGTCATATTCAAGATAGGACTAAAAATGTATATGGTTTAATTGATATACAGGAAGGAAGAACTTATCAATAGGTCAAAAATTTAAGTAAAAGGTTCAACAAAAAAGTTTTAAATATAGAAATAGAAATTATACACAAATATATTAAAAGAATTATCAGTGAAAAAAAGTAAGTTAGAAAAACAAATTAGTAAAATTTTTCCACAAAATATTTGAAATGATTTTAACAAAAACACAAATTAACAAATATAATAAAAAATATAATGATGTAAATAAATCAATTTAAAAAAGATCAAAGAATTAAAAATTTCTTTCAGAACTAATGTAAGAATAAAAGAAATTTGGTTTAAAAATTTAACTAATACTGAATTTCCCAATGAAGGTAAAAATGTAATATCACTAGGTCCTAAATTCCGTTTACGACCAACTATCAATGACATTTCTATAAAACATTTTTTTGCAGATATTGAATTCTCAATAAATAAAATAAATGATCCTGAAAGAAAAAATATTTACATTTCTCGAATTACCAATAAAGTTACTAACTTTCTTTATAATAAACCTTTTCAGTTTTCTGAATTTAATCGATGGTTTAACACAACTAGAAATTTTCTAAAGAAAACCCTGAAATATTTATAACCAGATCCGATAAAGGTTATGTCACAGTAGCTATTAACAAAGAGCAATATATTCAGCTAGCCGAAAGTAGTGTTGATAATGAAATTTATTACAAAAAAATTACCAAAGACCCAACTTCAGGTACTCAAAAAAGAGCAAACAAATTAGTCAGTCAATTGAAAAGAGATAAAAATATTGAAGATAACGTTGGAAAAAAGTTGACAATTTATAACTTTGTATGTCCAAGATTTTATGTTTTACCAAAGATTCATAAACCCACGTTATCACTTACACCTATTATCGCTTCTATTGATGCACCCACAAGCAAATTAACAACTTTTATTACAGATATCCTTACAAAAGCTTACAATGTCATTAATGAGTATTATATTGAAGATTGTTTTAAATTTTCCATTTGGCAGAAAAATGGAAAGTCTTGGAAGTCTTTTATTGTCATTTTTATTCTTAAACACCTCAAACCCTTAGCGATTGAGGAATTATTTAAATAAAAAAAAAGTATTATATTAAAGATTGTTTTAAATTTTCTAAACTTATTAATAATTTTCAGTTACCACTAAATAATATTATTGTTAGTCTAGATGTTGTTTCACTCTTTACTAATATATCCAAAGAGTCGGTCATTAATAGCATTAACAATAATTGGAACACTATTAAAAATCGTTGTTCCTTAAACAAAGATTCACTTTTAAAAATAATAAATTTCATTTTTGATAATACTTTTTCTCACTAAATGATCAATTTTATCAACAAATCTTTGGAACACCAATGGGATCAAAAATATCACCTATTCTTGCTCAATATGTTATGGATGATTCATTGTATTATTGTATGCCAAATTATCTTTTAAAGTTCCTTTCCTAAAAAAGTATGCTTATAATATTATTTGTGCCATACCCGAAGAAAAAGAAAACAAGATTTTTAATACTTTTAATAATTATAATAGTTATATTCAATTTACAATTGAAACAGAAATTGACCGAAGTGTTCCATTTTTAGTTTAAAACTGATAAGAACTCCAGAAAACAAAATTATATTAGACTGGGATTATGCTGGAGTTGTCTATAAAATTAATTGTTTGAATGTGATAAAAACTATATCGGTGAAACATCAAAAAATTTAAAATCAAGAATTGTTTCTCACAAATGTGATATTCCTTAAGACCAAACGCTCGCGCATTATCACAACATGCAAATGAAGAAATAAAAATTATTTTGAAAGCTTTTACAAAAAAGTAAAAAAAAAGTAAAAAATAGCTGCATCCCCAAAAAATTTTACATTTACAATTGTATTCAGCTACAAAAAGAATTGTTTATATGTATATATATATATATATATATATATATATATATATATATATATATATATATTTATTTAAAATTTTATTTGTTCTGTCAGATTAAGATTTTCTTTGACATTTATTTAACTTTAATTTTAATTTGATATGCATTTATTCTAGTATAATTTGAATTTATCTCATGGAAAGCTATGAGTAATAGTCGTATTGACTATAACCAACACGATAGCGATAGGCGTCGCCACCTGTCATGTCATGCTTCTTGTGAGGGCGAAATGTGGACAGCGGACAGTCACTTTGCTACTTTGAATGTGAGGGGAGGATTAAATGATAAAATTGCTGAAATTTACACGATGATAGAAGAAAGACGGATTGATATTCTTTGTGTAAATGAAACCAAGCGGAAAGGATGTGAAACCACAACACATGGACCTTATACAGCCTACTGGTCAGGAGTTCCGGAAACCAGCAGAGGTTCTCAGGGCGTTGGTGTAATACTCTCTGCTAGAATGAATAAATCTGTGACTGACTTTCAATGTGTAAGCCCAAGACTCTTCTGGGTGAGGCTAAAGGTTGGTCTTACTCGTATCTTTTTGCTAGGGGTTTATGACCGACAAGATGCACAGTGGAACCAGTCTTTAAAAAATTAGAAAGAGAGGCGGGAGTTTTGGAATAGTGTGACAGATATTTTAAATGGGTGTAACCAGAATTTAGGTGGTAGATGGTTCACCCTCCATCGCCCGGAGGAACACCACCGCTCTGATTATAGGTGCCGTGAAATGACTAGTCATGTTTCGGCACTTGGTCAGAGTTTCCGGTCGCTCGGGTGAAATGAGTTCTGGTTTATATTCGAATGGAAGCATTCAGGCATCAGTTAGGCCTCTCTGGGGCTGAGGGTAGAGCATTGAAACAGTTCCGCAGGCTGGCCGCCAAGTAGTACAGTGGCCCCGACCCATTGGTAACGCTCTGGGAGGCTGCCACATCAATTGGTGTATAATCCCGATACTCCTGTTCTGCCAGTTCGTGACTGGAGGGGATCCGAGCTCGTGTATTCGGGGGGCATTGCCGAGGCCACAGTCCATTGAGGTCAACTGACCGTCCTGAATGCAGAAATTTCTGTAGAAGCTGGTCCACGTATCTGCTCCTTTTTTTTTTTTTCTTTTTTTTTTCTATTTCCTTTTACTCTTTTTTTTTTATATTTTTTTTTAAATCACATCATTAAACCAAATCATGAAAAGTCCAACAAAAAAACATGTTCCAACTGCGGTTGCTGATAATTCCCCAAAAAGCAACTTTAAAATTGATTTCTGCAACATTTGAGGCCTAAACTCTAACATTAATTCAGTACACCACTACCTGCAAACTAACAGGCCTCATTTACTGGCTCTGACAGAGATACAAATTAAACCCTCCTCCAACAATACGCATCTTTTGTGTCCCGGGTTCGAACTCGAAACAAGATTCAAATTTAAGACCGGCCTTTGTGTTTACACTCGCAGTGATATTTCCTGTTGTAGACAGGAGAACTTAGAACCAAAGGACGGCCTAGAGGTCATGTGGTTCAAGTTAACCTTACAAAAATCAACAAAATTTCTCTGCTGCCTGTATTTTTCTCCTACGAACCCTCCTTACGTCAACCTCTTTCAACATCTTTCCGACACGCTGGAGCTGTTGCAAACTAACGACCCCAACACAGAGGTTATATTTTTGGGTGATTTCAATGTTCACAACGCGAACTGGCTGAGATCCAACCGCACCGACAACGCCGGTCTAGAAGCTGAGAACTTTGCGATAAGCCACAACGTGACCCAGCTAGTTGAAGAATCTACCCGCATACACAATAACCCCAATCACCAAATCAACATTCTCGATCTCTTCTTCACAACACATCCCGACCATCCCGTGGTCCCCCAGGGTTCCATCCTGTCCCCCACTTTATTTCTTTTACACATCAACGACCTTTTGAAAACCACCACGAACCCCATTTACAGTTTCGCAGACGATAGCACACTTGTCTCAACTTTCACATCCTATCGATCACTTTCGGTGAATGATACAAATAGACTCAGGCAGGAACAGGTTGATTCCATTAATAGAGATCTTAAAGCAATCGTCGAGTGGGGAACCAACAATCTTGTTTAGTTTAACGCCCAAAAAACACAAAGTGCCACGTTTTCCAAAAAGTGAATTCCTCAAATCATCCCATCACAATTTCCGGAGATACACTTGTACCAAGTCCCTCCATCTCGATTTTGGAAGTCACGGTGTCCAATGATATGTCTTGGCATCACCATTTTGCTAACATAGCATAGTCGGCAAGCCAGAGGCTAGGTTTTCTGTGGAAAGCCAGAAAGTTTTTTACTCCTGATCAACTGTTGACGACGTACAAGGCTCAAATCCGACCTCTACTGGAGTATTGCTCGCACATTTGGGGTTCAGCACCAAGGCATTCCCTTCGTTTTCCAGATTCCATTCAGAAAAGAGCCATTTGCTTGATAAACAGCTCAACTCTCACAGATACCCTTCACCCTCTAGAACATAGAAGAAGAGTTGCAGACCAGTCATTGCTCTACAGATATTTTCATGGCAGATGCTCCAGAGAAATAAAAACTCTTGTACCACCATTGGCCACATTCGGCCGAAGAACTCGGCACGCTGATCAGTCTCACCCATTTACTCTCAAGATTGACACTACTAGGACTAATCTTCATCAAGAATCCTTCTTTTACAGGGCTGCTACGGAATGGAATAAGCTTCCAAAATCAGTTTTTCCAGAGAACTATGACCTACAACTTTTTAAAAAGCGTGTCCACAATCATTTCCTTTCTATAATCCCTTCCCCTTCTAATAGTCGCAGTGCGGGCCGTCCGCGGCCCACACGGTAGGTCTACTCTTTTTGCGACTATTTTCATAAAAAAAAAAAGAATGAAAGAATTGTAATGTTGAGTGATTTTAATAGTTGGGTAGGAGTAAAGCGTGATGGATATGACAGTGTTCTGGGAATGTACGGTGACGTCAGAGTAAATGAAAACGGAGAAAATCTACTTGAAATATGTTTGGAGCGAAATCTTGTGGTAACAAACACAATGTTTAACCATGAAAAGATCTACTTGTACACAAGACAAGAAGGACACCAGAGAAGTATAATTGATTTTGTAATTGTGGATGAAAGATTGAAAAATAAAGTAAAATGACACTCGGGCATACCGCGGTGCAGGTATTGACACAGACCACTTCTTAGTAATGAGCCGAATAAGAGGTCTCTTTAAGCGGTGGCGCCATCGTGTGCAGGAATCAAGTAGTGTACTAGAGCGTATAAAAGTTAAGAATTTGCAAGAAGAAGGTATAAAAGAGGAGTTCGTTAGTAAATTGACCGAGAAATTTGACAGTTTAGATGAAGCATGTGAGGTTGAAGAATTGTGGAAGCCATTCAAGAAAGGAATCGTGGATATTGCTAAAGAGGTATGCGGTGTAAGTAAAAGAAGGAAAAGATGCAAGTTACAGAAAACGTGCGTAGAGGTTCAAAAAGCAGTGTCAGAAAAGAAGAAAACCTGGCTGGATTGGCTAGCTACAAAAGCCAATCAAAGAACGCAAAAGGTAACGATTGAGAATGTAAACAAGGCAAAAATGTGTATAAAAGGTTAAAAGGTGTGGCAAAAGGGGTTGTGGCAAAAAATAAGGAGAGTGATAAAGATGAATTTGATAGAAGGATTTCCAAAACAATATTTAACTCTTCTGGAAGTCCATAAGAACAGCCAGAGGTAAAAAACTACCTCGCAATTGGAAAGAATCAGAAACCAAGATGGTAATAGGGTAAAAGGAGAGGAATGCGTATTGAAGAGATAAAAGGAATACTTTGAAAGTTTATTTGAGAAAGAAGATACACAAGTACAGGCCCAATTCGAAGACATGAGTGAAAGTTGCAATGAAAGTAAAATTACTACGACAGAAATTGTAGAAGCGTTGAATAGTATAAAATTGGGTAAAGCTGCTGGGTACGACAGGATAACAGTTGAAATGCTGAAGGCTGGACAAAACGTGGTAGATAGTCTACTGGACCGCCTTTTTAACCTTTGTTGGAGAAGTGGTAGTGTACCAGACGACTGGTGTAAGGCCGTTATCGTGCCGCTTTACAAGGGAAAAGGTTCGTAGCAGGACTGTAAGAACTACCGAGGTATTAGTTTACTCAGCATAGTCGGCAATCTGTATGCAAAGATATTGATCAAAAGAGTAATGAATGAAACTGAGAAGATGATATGGGATTTAGAAGAGAAAGGAGATGTATGGATCGGGTCTTTTCCTTACGAGGTATAGTCGAAAAATTCTTGGCTAGAAGTCAGAAGGTCTATTGTGCTTTTATAGACTTGGAAAAGGCCTATGACAGAGTACTGAAATCACTTTACGAGGATTCCACTGCTTGTGTCAGGATAAACGGAGCTTGCACGGACTGGTTTAACATCGAAAAAGGTGTTAGACAGGGATGTGTGGCTTCGCCATGGCTGTTTACCTTATACATAGACAATTGTTTAAAAGATCTGAAAGAGAGTGCGTATGGATTAAAAATGAATGATTTGATCGTCAAATGCCTTCTTTACGCCGATGATCAAGTCATATTAGCGTTATCTGAAGAGGAGTTGCAGGCGATGGTTAATGTTATGCATGATTCCCTGAAAATCAAAGGGATGAAAATAAATGTGAGCAAAACGAAAGTAATGGTTTTTGAAAGAAAAGAAAGCATGACAAACTGTGGGGTTTTGATTAAGGGAGAAAGAGTGGAACAAGTTAATGAAATTGTGTACTTGGGTTCAAAATTTACTAGAGATGGAAAGTATGACAGTGACATTGTTTGAAGGGTGTTGGCAGGAAAACAAATGAATGGGGCACTGCATAGCTTTATGAATAGCCAGAAAGTGTCAAAAAAGGCACGTCTGGCTGTGCATAGAGGTGTGTTGGTTCCTACACTTATGTATGGTAGTGAATGTTGGGTTTGGCAAAAGAAGCATGAAAATAGGATTAATGCTGCGGAGATGAGTAGTCCTCGGTCAGACCTCAAAGTTGTCCCCACAATTCAGAATTCCAGAGTATGAATAAAATATCATCTTTTTCTGTTATGTAAAAACCGTAGCAAGTGGAAAAAAGTGGTCTCTGCCAAACCCTACGGGAAAAAGGCGTGACTATATGTATGTATGTATGTATTTAACGAACCAGAGAAATAGTCCTGTCAATTTAGACATTTGAAATAACAAAAACTCCCGGAAAGCTGACATTTCGTGGAGAGCTTGGGTTTACCATAAGAAAGAAAGTTTTAAAAGTCCCAATAATTTCATGTGCGCTACAAAAGTTTTTGGGGGTCAAGAGTCAAAATTCGAGGATTTTTGAATTTTTTTCGAAAACGGTAAGTTTTATCAAAAAAGTATTTTCTAACAAAGTTAAAGATCTTAAAATTATCTACAAAAATGGTCTCTATAATTTTTTTTTCTAAGTCACCATTTCTGAGATATCGCGATTGTAAGAGTCACGTTATACATGATATGCACACATTTCCACGCCACCTGTGAGGTAGTGTACTCGATGCTTTTTTAAATGCAGTAAACTTTGAATCGATTCCAAAGTATTATTTATAAATTTTCAACCCCAGTCTTCTGGATTAAGTTGTTTGCCTAGCTATGTCTGAACTTAATAGAATACTCGATACAAGTGTTGAATAGCAGATGCCGATGTTGGGGGGAACCATGATAATTGTACTTACTTCTTGCGTCGAGTATTTTTGACAAAGGTTTAATATCGGTATTTATCTAGATCTAGACAATCAATTTTTTTGTAGCTCCATAAACAGCAAAAAGAAAGCAAATTCCTGCTGTGATTATTGTTTGCGGAAAAGAATCAGTTCCTTTAAATACTTTTGCGCAGTCAATCAAATCTTTTTTTTTCGAATAATTTTACTAATGAAGTTTTGCCCCTTCCATAAATTGCTGATGTAGTATCGCAGCCGGTTATTGCATGTAAAAATAAAATATGCTTTTGGCATTTTGGATAAACAGATAAATTTTGTGAAAAATATATTTCTGTTCGCCGTTGAGCTTTTCCAGGTTTTAAAAAGTAAATAATTTGATCAATTGGAGTCTTTGCAGTGAGTTGTATTAACAAATCAACATCTTCACCAACTACAATTGTTTGTAGCATTATATTTTTCTATTGGTGTTTCAATTATAAAGAAATCTGCGTCATTTTGAGCATGTTTTACTGCAATATTTGCAAATGTTAATTTTTTACTTAACATGGAAAAATAACGAGATTTATTATTAATGTTAGCGCAAAATTGTTGTTGGTATGGTGGAACTGTCATGGATTCATCAAATATAATGTCGGAAGCCGAAGATGTTTTTGTAGTTCAACGACGTTGTTCTGCAGCTTTAATGTTTTTTGTCAGGTCACCATAGCCATCAAATACTAGTCACTACAGTGACTTTGCGGTTTTACGCATTCCAGAGTGATCGAAGAGTGATAAAGGGTAGGGGGACTAACTATCTTTTAAGTGTATATTTTTAGAAGTGTATAGTTAATAGTATAGTATACATAAATGAGACACAAATAGGCATTTTCACTTGTGTTAAGTGCCTTGCAATGTACATAAGTGGCATATATGTGCATATCATGTATAACGTGACTCTTACAATAGCGATATCTCAAGAAATGGTGACTCTTACTAAAAAAATGAAATAAACTATTTTGTAGATAATTTTAAAAACTACAACTTTGTGAAATGTACTTTTTTGATAAAACCGTTTTCGAAAAAAATCCAAAAAACCTCAAATTTTGACCTTTGACCCCGAGTAACTTTTGTAGCACACATGGTATGAATAAGGACTTTTAAAACTTTGTTTCTCATAGTGAACCCAAGCTCTTCACGAAATTTTAGTTACCCAGGAGTTTTTGTTATTTGACCACTATTGTTATGCCTAGATTGACCGGACTAAAATATCTTTCCTTATTAAATATCGAATATATATACAATATTGTACGCTTTATACGCAAATTACCTTAAACTTATTCCATTTTAAAAAAATCATTGGGAAAATAGTGTAGAGCATTTATTATGGTATTATGGTATGGCATTAATTATAGTAATGAGGATACCCGATAACAAATGTCAACAGATTTACTAACACCTTTCCAACCCTTTCTTTTTGATATATCACGAACTGTTTTCACCATATACGAGTAGAGTATATTATAAGAATAAAATAATAGAATAAACATAAATAACGTATTAGCCAACGCAACGAGTGAGATAGATATAATAACAGATACGACGACGGCGACGCGACCTATCCAACGACACTTAATCAAAGTGTGCCGCTGCTTGTATGAAATTATTTTTGTTTTGAATCTTAATTGATCCGCCGAACTTAGCGGCTCGGACGCAGCGATAAATAAATTTGCTGAAAAATTATTTATGGGTGTTTTTAAAGTATTAATACGAAGAGATACTTTCGGTTTATAAAAGTAATATACTCGTAGTTTAAATAGACAAGGGTTTGTTACATATAAGGTGTTTTATTTAACTTAACGAGTTGATTTTATTTTATTGTAACTCTGGCTTTTTCAATTATGTTTTAGCTACGAATTTTTTCTTTCAAACCAAAAATAAAAACCTGCAGCGGCGCCTGAAGTACCGGCACACCAGTAAATGTCCCGGCATCACTGTGGGCCCATGTGCCTCAGGCAGTGATAATTTCTCAAAGCGGAAGCTCTACAATTCAAATAAGGAGTGAGAAAATGCACTTTTGCACGTGTTTCACTTTATATTTCTACAGCCACAATTTTTGATAAACATAAAACTGAAATTAAGTTTATTTAAAAAAAAAAAAGAAAAAATTCGACCGAAAGCCATTTGCTATGAAAAACTGCATATTCATTTAATGTTTCCTGCACGCTGGCGACGACGACGAATTGCTAGCAGGGGCGTGGCGACAAGCTATAGAAATGCTCTGAGGTGTGGGCAGCTTCACCACCGGAACCTCTGTTGTCTCGTCTCACTTTTGCTATTCGACGACGTCTTTCACAGCGTAGTTGGTGGATTCTTTGATAACTCAGTAAAGCTGGCTTGATCTGTTTCTTACCTACTATAGGCTAAGGGGTTTACTGTCTTTTATCGCCGTGAATTTTGTTATCACAGTAAATAAAACAACACACTTGTCATCGAGAATATATTGTGTAATTTAATTCATAAAGCTTAGTTTCAAGCCTCCTGTATCTTCAGAATAATTCCTCTGGTTGTTAGCTTTGAATTTCATTTATTTTATCTGATTATATTGATGTGCATTTTACCACGTGGTGTTTTAAAGCGGTGTTTTGAACGCTAGAGGTGCTCATTCCTAGGCTGATGATAGGCAAAAAAAAGAAGCGAAGCGGTGCTCTACATTGCTTGACGTTCGGAATGCGAAAGAGGACAAGAAGCCAGAAGCCGCTTCGAATTTGGCTTCTTCTCGCGTTAAATTCAGCGTTTTTTATTGGTAACTGTATGGTGATGTGACCGTATAATTGGTTGCTACAATTGCGCGCGACGATTTCGAAATGTTCTGGAATAATAACTGCACGTGTTTTTAAGCTGATTTTTAAATTGCACGGGACCCTTTGTTTCTAGCCGAATACTAATGTCCACGTAATGAGGACGTGATTAAAACATAGTAGATCACAAAAACTGCACGTGTTTTTTAGATGATTTTATGATTTACTGATTTCCAACATTTCCTAATTACAAGCGACCGAGTATTTAGCTGCATTTATTTTATTTAATTGTGAAATTACTATTTTATTAACTCGGTTATTTTAACTACAAACTCGGTTTTATAGTTTTTTAACGTTCAACTCGTTGGTAAAGAGGGAGGTTTGAATGTGAAGTTAGAAATCAAAGTTCGAACTCGGAACTTGATTTTCCGACCTAAAACTTGGAAATTCTGACTACGAACTTGGAATATAATATTTCCGATTTTAAACTCGAATTCGGAATTTGTAACTTATTAGTCGAAAAATTGGAGTTCAAAGTTGAAATTTCAATTTTCCGATTAAAAACTCGGTATTTTTTACTCACAAAAGGATATTGCGAGTTTGCTATTCTAAAGTCTGATTTTGATGCCGGAAAAAAAATCTCGACTCTTCTACATTCCTTTCTAACGATTTATTTTTTTATTTGATGCTTTTTCCAATATTTGTTTGACAGCTCGTCTAATATTGAAAATGATTATTGATATGTATATATAATTTTAATTTGTAATGAAGTTTAAGTTTCCACGTTGCAAAAATAGCTTGTATTCCACGGTACTAAAGTGACTTTTTATCATTCAGGTGATTAATTCCATCGGGATTCGTCAATCCCTTCTCTAGATATTCGATTTTGATTAGGGTCATTGAACATCTCAAAAAAAATTATTTTTTGCACTGTAACTATTTTTCAGGCGTATTAGAGGGCACGACCTTTACATTTTTTGTGCAGAAAAACCTGACACAAAGTGGTGGGAGTCCCATTTGGTTATACTAGGATATTGGATTCTATCCGAAATAGAAGAGATAATCTGGCGCATCTGCTGCTCTAGAGGTAGTATATTAAAATGCAGGCTAGGCAGTCTCTCTTTGACGTAGTCCATTTGATTTCGGACGATTTTTGGGTCGTCGAGGTTCGATGGTGACATTTCCTGGCGGTTCTTTAGGACATTTTCTTCCAGGTCGATATCTTCATATGGCACCTTTATAATTTTCGAGCCGGTGTTCGGGTTCTTGTTTGCTTTAAAATAGTGGTATCGAGTTTTAATTTGTAATTGAATATTTTTTTAATCACTGATGACAGTGCCACTGCCACTAATGGAAAATGTCCCAATCTCCTGAATTTGATAGATTATAGTCAAGAAATGAGTTATATTGGAAAACTGCGAACGCTAGGTCATGCATGTGTATCGAGCTCGGTGAATATATCTTGTACAGTTGGTTGAACTTTAAGAGTCGCTATCACTTAATGTTTACAAGAAAATCACAATCACCACCCAAGACCATTTTTTTAACTTTGGTTTTACTGAAACTCACTTTGGCATTTTTTTTATTCTTGTGAAAAGAGAGTACAATCTAAGCTATCACGAGAATATACCTATCAGATCAGATCAGAAAAGTATAATCAGAAAAGTATAATTATAAATTGTGGAAGATCTCCATGTGTTCATAAAAAATTGAGTTATAATTGACGTCTAAAAATACTAGGAACAAATGAATTAAGTTCAATGAAGGTATATTGATTCAGAAATTTAACGAGATATATTTTCTTTATCTTATGGGCGCATCTGTAAAAAATTTATTTCCCTAAAAATATTTGCTCAGTGCTTAATAATTCTTGCATTCATTTTCACAAACAGCGTCTTTGTCGATAATTTTTCGCAGTTTTTAATACCAAATTATTACTTAACTTTCCTACACAAATTTGTGTAGCGCAAGTTCTCGCTGAAATTTGAGTAACCAGGAAAAATCCTGATGAACATGAAGGTTGCAATGGATGGAATGACTATAAAAGTAAAAATGTTCATAACAGTAAAATCAAATATGAAAGTTTAATCGGAATAGTAGTTAAATACACTTTCGATAATCAAAAACTATAAAAAAATTTCATGTAGAATTGGATAGCGTGAGTTTTTACTAATCAATGACAATTTTTCGTTCTCATCAATATGTAGGATGAATGTGTCAAAAACTCAGTTTGGAATTTTTTGGATGCTGGTTCTATCGCTAGCTATACCTCAGGACAGGACCTTAAATTCAGGTCGATATCGATTAACTAAATTGAGTCAGGGTCGCCCCATTTTTTTTCCATACCGTTGTATACAAAGATAATTTTTTAAAGTAATATTTTTTTTAAGGACGCAGTGTCGACTATACTAAACAACCAGTGGTGCGATATTTCATATAATTTAAAAAAATATATCGTTTGCCCTCGACTCTTTAAAAGTATTAGACGAAAATCAACTCGCCTGTGTAACCTTCAATGTCATTGACTCCAAATGCACCCCAATTAAAAAGGGTGACTTCCGCCAGTTTTAAAGGAATGTGTCGATGTGGTTTCTACATACCAGATGGGCGTAAAAAAATTTAGTTGTTAATCGAGTCTGATTAAGTTGGTGAGGGTCGCCCAATTTTTTTTTATTTTCTTAAGAAATATTTTTATTACATAATACATTCGATTTTAAAACAGAAATGTTGATGTACAAGGACATTTTACGTTTAATATCTTTTTGGCAGGGTTTATGTTTGTGAATCCAAATAGATTGACTACATTCAGTCAGGGTCACACATTTTTTTTCCATACCGTTGTATACAAAGATAATTTTTTAAAAAAATATTTTTTAAAGACGCAGTCATCCCATGTAAAATTGTATAATTATAAAAACACGCAAGGTAATGTTGGAACAAGGATACGTGACGTCAGTGGCGTCGACTTTGAGGGGGTAGGGAGCAATGAAGTTAAACAAGGTTACATGACGTCAGTGTCATTGACTTTAAAAAAAAAAAAGTAGTGGGGGGAAATTCGGAACCGGCAATTTTACTCTACTGTGGAGCTCCTAAAAATGACCACAAACTCTTCAAAATGACCACTTTACATGAAAATTTCTACTTAAACTGACAGTTTTACGTATATAAACGTGAAAATATATAACTGCTTACGTACCTATTTTTTTCTATAGGTATATGTGGGTCGATTATAAATAAAAAAACAACTACTCCTCTGGCTATATGTCTCAAGGCATTGAATAACATCTGATATATAATCGTGTATGCTACCCCATTACAGGAAGCAAGATATGCAAATGCTTTTTAAGTAAGAGAGGGGGCTATTAAATGTATCTGCTCGAAGTGACCACCTATGGACCGGTTTCGGGGTGAATTGCTTCTCATCAGCATAGGGTAGGTCTCCTTGAACAGACAATTTCACAGCCTCCACTATTAATAAATACACATGAAGGACCACGCAACAAGCGCTGGTCACGACATCTGTACTTTTAAACAAGCACTACATAGTAAATAACTTCCAAAAACGGAGAATACTAATGTGCAAAAATTATAGAAAGCTGTAATACTATTGCAGTATACTATAAAGAGTATTTTAAGATACGACAGCGTAAATAGGTGTAAAAAGGCAAAGACCACTTCCTTTCACTTACTACGGTACATATACACATCTCTTGCTTTCATACATTCTCGTCGGTTGTTGGTACTCTAGTCCTGTCCTTTCTTTAACACAATGTTGATCTGATCGAGATATGTTTGCCGATGTCGACTTCTACCGATTCAATCTTCCTTTATTCATTCTTTCTACGTGTCCAAACCATTTAAGCATTTCTTTATCTATCTTTATAACTACATCTTCTTTTACATCACAGCGTTCCCATATCTTACTATTTTTCACTTTATCCAACCAAGTCACTCTGAAAGTACTGCTCAGACCAATAATCTCCGCAGAATTAATCCTTTTTTATGCTTCTTCTGCCAAATCCAACATTCACCACTATACATAAGTGTAGAAACCAACAATCCTTTATGCACAGCAAGACCTGCTTTTTTTAATACTTTCTGGCTGTTTATAAAGCTATGCAGTGCCCCATTCATTTGTTTTTGTGCCAACACCCCTCTCTCAATGTCACTGTCATACTTTCCATTTCTTGTAAACTTTAAACCCAAATATACAAACTCATTTACTTGTTCCACTTTTTCTCCCTTTATCAGAACTTTACAGTTTTTCATGCTTTCTTTCCTTTCAAAAACCACTACTTTCGTTTTCCTGACATTTAATTTTATCCCTTTAATTTTCAGAGCATCATGCATAACATTAAGCATCGCCTGCAACTGCTCTTCTGATGAGGTTAATATGACTTAATCATGGCGCAAAGAAGGCATTTTACGATCAAATAATTTATTTTTAATCCATACGCACTCTCTTTTTAATTTATTTAACAACTATCTATGTATAGGTTAAACAGCCATGGCAAAGCCACACATCCCTTTCTCACACCTTTTTTGATGTTAAACCAGTCCGTGTGAGCTGTTTATCCTGACACCAGCAGTGAAATCCTCGTAAAGTGATTTTGGTGCTCGTATTAAACTACCACTCACCACATACATAGAGAAAGTTGACCACAATTCACTTCTCACCACTCTGTCATAGGCCTTTTCCAAGTCTATAAAATCGCAGTAGACCTTCTGACTTCTAGCCAAAAAATTTTTGACTATATCTCGTAATAAAAAGACCTAATTCATACACTTCCTTTCTTTTTTAAATCCTGCTTGCACATCCCATATCATTTTCTCAGTTTCATTCGTCACTCTTCTAAACAATATCTTTTCATACAGTTTGCCGACTATGCTAAGTAAACTAATACCTTGGTAGTTTTTACAGTCCTGCCTCGAACCTTTTCCCCTGTAAATCGGCACGATAACGGACTTGCATCAGTCGTCTGGTACGCTACCAACCCTCCAACAAAGGTTAAAAAGGCGGTACAGCAGACTTATTACCACGCTTTGTCTAGCCTTCAGCATTTTAACCGTTATCCTGTCGTACCCAGCAGTTTGACCCAATTTTATACTGTTTAACGCTTCCACAATTTCTGTCGTACTAATTTTACTTTCATTGGCACTTTTACTTGTATCTCCGAATGGAGCCTGTGCTTGTTTATCTTCTTTCCTAAATAAACTTTCGAAATATTTTTTCCATCTCTTTAAAACGCATTCCTTTTTTTTACCATGCTACCATCTTCGTTTCTAATTTTTCCAGTTGCGAGGTAGTATTTTTACATTGGGCTGTTCTTATGGACTTCCAGAAGAGTTTAATATTTTTCTGGAACTCGTCAGATAACCTTTTATTAAATTCACCTTGCCATAGCTTTTTTGCCGCTCATTTTAACCTTTTTTACTCATTTTTACAACTCTTTAACCTATTATGCTTTATCTAAACTGTCAAATGTCCCGATTAATTTACTAAAGAACTCCTCTTTTATACCTTCTTGCAAGTTCTCAACTTTTTTATGCTCTAGTACACTACTAGATTCCTGACCACGATACCGCCACCGCTTAAAGAGACTTCTTATTTGGCTCATTACAATAAAGTGGTCTGTGTCAATTCCTGCACCACAGTATGCCCGAGTGTCCATCACTTTTTTTTTAATTTTTTTATCCAAAATTACAAAATCACTTATACTTCTTATGTATATATATAAATATATATATACTTATATCTTGTGTACAAGTAAATCCTTTTGTGGTTTAAAATTGTGTTTTTACTACAATATTTCAGTCTAAACATACTTCAGGTAGACTTTCTTTGTTTTCATTAAATCTGCTGTCACCGTACATTCCCAAAACACTGTCATATCCATCACGCTTTACTTCTACCCAACTATTAAAATGATCCAACATTACAATTCTATTATTCTGGTTACACTTTTTCAAAATATCTGTCACACTATCCCAAAATTCCTACCCCTCTTTTTGGGCTTTTAAAGATTGGTTCCACAGCGCATTTTTGGGGCATAAACATCTAGCAAAAGAAACAAGAAGACAAAACTTCAGCCTTACCCAGATAATTCTTGTGCTCACACATTCAAAGTCAGTCACACATTCATTCATTCTAGCAGAGAGTATTACACCAACGCCCTGAGAACCTCTGCTGGTTTCCGGAACTCCTGACCAGTAAGGCTGTATAAAGTCCATGTGTTGCGGTTTTATATTCTTTTCGCACAAAGAACATCAATTTGTCTTTTTTTTATCATCGTGTAAATTTTATCAATTTTATTATTCAATCCTTCCCTTACATTCAAAATAGTAAAGTGTCTATCCGCAGTCCACGTCTCGCCCTTACAGGAAAAAAGGCATGACAGGTGGCGAGTCCCATTGCTGCCGTTTTGGACATAGTCAATACAACTATCACTCATAGTTTTCCATAAGAAATAACATTTATATTTAAAATAAATAAACATAAATATAAAAATAAATAAACATTAGGTATTACCAAATTAAAATTAAATATATGGCACTTATAGGAAAATATTAAATGTACTTACGGACATTCCAGTAAAAAACTCGATAAAAACCAGTATTTTTATAATATATAGTATTTTTTAAAGATGTTTAAACATACTGGAATTACAAACAATTTCGGGGGAAATTACAACAAATTTCCGTGTAGGTACCTACGTTTTCAGAAATTTTAGCAAGAGTTTTTCCACATTAAAACAAATGTTTAAAGTAACATGGATTTCTAGTGTAAACAGCTAATAAATTAAAGTTAATCAAAAGTTAGATGGTATCACGGGCGTAGCCAAATTTTAGTATCGGGTAGGGGGGTTAAGAGAATGAAGAAGCAAAAATGGGCATATGAAATTAATATTCATTGGAAAAAAAATCAAACAGATTTTAAAGTAGGGGAGGTTCTTGTCGACATTGCTTTCCATACTTCCAATTCCGCTTTGACCATGTACTTTTTTTGGGAAGCACCAACGAATACATACAAATTGCTTTTTTAATTTTAGAACTGACCGTAAAATTTATTGACACCAAATAATGTCGATACTACCTTACCTTACGCTGTCTGTTGACGATGCGTGGCATCCGCAGTTCACCACCATTTTCTTTAAGTAAAACTGTTGTTATAGAGATAAAGATGGTTGTCGTTAGCTTTAGTTGTAAAGTTGTAACGCATCCACGTGGTTAACTGCTGTGAGAAATGTATTTAATCTCTAAAAATTTATAATTCATTACAAAACTTTATTACAGTAAAACAAAAAAAAAATCCTTTAATCCTGAATTACCGCGGGTAATAGACAAAACTATTAAATAACTTTTATATTCCAAATTTAAGTAGACTGAGTAGAAAACCATTACAACAATAAAAAATTGGTAAAAGCACTAGAAAATGACTAACAAAAATCGCAAAAATCAAGTTACTAAAATGTTGTTATAAAGTAAGGAATGGTGTGATAAGAGAATACTTTGGTGTAAAAAAAGATGTAGGCAGTTGTGATGTAGTCACTATTTTCAAGATACAATAGAAAACAATAATACAATAATTATTTATTTATGCTGCGACAGTTATCTTCTTTAAAATTATTTTGCCGATATTCGTATTACTTTAAGGATAATTTACAGCCGTCTCCGATATGCGTTGCCTGCTTCTACCATCATTAAAAAAGCCAAACGCAAGCATTAGTTCAGTCAGTCAAACCTACGGAGCCGACCAACTACAGTTCTCAATTAAAGATAAGCCATCCGAAGAGAATCGAAGCCCTGCCCGTTCAGCGCGACCATGCTAAGACCAAAATTTGGACAATAGAAATTAGTACTAAGTTGATTAATATTTTTCTTACCATTCCTGAAGCAGCAAGTACCTAGGCGAAAACCCTAGAGTAAAGACAGTCTGACTGGCCAACGTAGTGTCACAACAATCATAAACCTCTGGTTTAACCTTCTTTACTATAGCTGCCGAGAGCAAGTAGTCATAAATACATATAGTCACACGTTTTGCCCCTAGAGGTAGGCAGAGATTACTTTTTTTCACTTGCTACGGTTCTTACACGCAACTTTGCTTTTTCTACATGCTCGTCGGTTTTTGGTACTCTTGACCCTGGGCTTTCAAAACAATGTTGATCTAATCGAGACATGTTTACACATGTTCTAATCGTGACATTTACACTCGCCTTATAAATCTGTTTCGTCAATCTTCCTTCATCCATTCTTTCTACGTGTCCAAACCATCTAAGCATTCCTTTATCTATTTTTGTAACCATATTTTTTTTTACACCACAGGGTTTTTTAAACTCACTATTCTTCACTTAATCCAACCGAGTCACTCCGGCTATATAATGCAGACCACTTTTCTTCGCAGTATTAATATTATTTTCATGCTTCTTCTGCCAAACTTAACATTTACTAATCACTACCATACATAATTGTAGGGTCCAGCACTCCTCTATTCACAGTTCTGACTCGTTCTGGCTGCTTGTAAAGTTATACAGAGCCACATTTATTTGTTTTCCTGCCAACAACCTTTGCTTAATATTAAAGTCATGTTTTCTGTCTTCCGTAAACTTTAAAACCCGCGTATTCTTCAAACTCTAAACAGAAGAAGGCGCCCGAGGCAAGCCGAAACCAGTGTTGTTAACTTTCTGAACATAAATATCCGTAGCCAAGAGACCAAAAATCCGTGACTGTTACTTCAAGCAGAAATCTGTACCATTGAAATCGAGTAAAAAGATATTTACCAAAAATATTTAAAAATAAGACTTTTATTTTACAATAGATGGTGGTATAAAAACTTACATACCCAACTCAATAACACTCAACTGACGTCGAAGATTAAAATAAACACTCTCATTGATTAAAATAGTACTATGAATAATATTTTGATTATTACATTGTCAAATGAAGTTAATTTCAACAGTCGCCTTCTAGCGGAAGTTTTGGTAATTTTACATTATCCCGGTAAAATGTGAATAATTTATTAAAATTTTATTTATAAATATAAAAAACTCTCAACGTCAGATTCTACAGTAGAATCAAGTCTCCATTATAAAAATAAAGATATTTTCACATTATAACAAATAAAGATATTTAAAAACTCATGAACATTCCAAATAAGTATAAGGTATGACAATCAAATGAGTCGAGTTTATCCAACAAATTTTATGAAACACAAATCACAATTGACATGATGACGGATGATAAATTGTGTGCAATAAAGATTTCTACGTTGCAATACATATTTGAGCTACCGCCATCTAATTTCTTTCTTAAGAACCAGCTATGTTTCACAAGTTATAGATTGACCAACTTCAACTACGAATTAATATTAATACGATTATACCATTATATAAGGACAACATAGTAGGAAAATCGTATGGGATTTCGATTGGATCCGATGGGAGACGACATGTAGATAGCGTTTGTACTCTGGTCTCCCAGTCAGGTCGTAGATCATTGTTTGAGGAACAATATCCGTTAGTCGTAACTCGATTTAATAAAAACTACCAGCTTGTAGGTGGCGATGAAATTTTAAGAGTCAATACCGTCAATAGATGACACTGGAAAGAAAATATCTATTCGAAATTCTGCCCTTGGGACCGGTGCAAAAAACAGGATTTTTTTCTACCATTGTATAAGCAATGAAAATACAGACAGTACGAATTAACAATAACATTATTTAAATCCGTAGAAATGTATGGTTTATCCGGAAATCCAAGAAATCGATGAAAATCCGTAGATCTACGGATAAATCCGTAGGGTTTACAACACTGGCTAGATAAAGAAACGCTAAGATGTAGAAAGGATGGATGAAAAAAGGTTGACAAATAAGGCGAGTTTAAATGGGAATGTCGGTATAGATCGACCCAGCCGAACGTTTTTTGATCAGATCAAATTTATTTTAAAAAAAGACCAGGTCAAGAGTGCCAGCAATCAAATCAAATCAAAGTGAAATAAATTGGTCTCTAACTACCCCAACATGAAAAAGCCGTGTGTGTATCTACATAAATTAAATTCGCTACAACATAAAGTTAATAATACTGTTAATAATGAAAAAAAAAACAAATTAAATCATGAATTTTAATGTAGCAGATGATCAAAATTCTCGCCTCTAAAGTATTGGCAACATCCTAATCTTAAATAAAACTGCCCTCTAATGTTATTATCTGTGGTGTGACCGACCCAATCACAAGCCTTACTCTTCTTTTTAAATCATCTTTATTTAGTGGTTACTTCCTGGAAATGATTAAATAATTTGGTGATGGTTTTAAAAATTCCTTTCACCTCTTAAAACTCTTCGTAAAAGCATAAATGCCACTATTATTAATTTCATTGAAAATACTGTACATTCTGCAATTGTGCTTTACTAACATCTCAGAGGTTTTTTTGATCCTAAGTGGGCTTTGTGCAAACGATTTATAATGGTTCCGAAGAAAACCTATGTTTTAAGAGTTTGCAAACCTGCATTTGTAATTCAGGGTTCTTTACCGAAGAGTTTCTTCTTGCAGTTTTTTTCTTGCAGTTTCTTCTTGCAGCTTATTGCAAAAAATGATCTTCTTTAAAAGTTTTAGATCTTGTGGGTTCTGTGATACATCTTTAGCTTTTCAGCAAAGAATTATGCTTTAAGATGTGCCAAATGCTCGCGCTACATCTGTTTGTCGTACGGCATTTTATGACAATCCAATGACACTTAAAATTTTTGCGCATCTTAACATATTTAATTTAAAGGTTCGTGTTATTTACTTTAAATCAAATCAATTCTTACACATTTTCTTTAGCTTTTAAACCAATAAAATATAAAAGAATAACAAAAATATGTTTTTTAAATGCAAATTTTTTCTTTGTGTTAAAGTAAAAACAATAGAAAATATAGTGACATACAATGTGTGTTCAGAATACAATAAATTTAATGAACCGATTTAATAATATATAAATGTATATCCTCCGATTATGTTCATGTGTTAATGTCAGCCATAATTAAAATTATTTTTATTTTTTCGTAATTAATATTAAATCATGATTTGTATTTCTCGTATAAAGTTAAACAAATTAAATTGTTTTTGTTTTGTGTTTTAATCCTATTTAAAAACCGTCACGTTACCAATTTATAGCGAAAGCACTTTCATTGCATAACTAGTTAATTACATTTTGTTGTTTTCGAATAAGTTCAATTTAAAATTGTTATCCGAAATAATTTATAAATTAACGATTAGTTGTAATAATATAATGGAATTAATTAGAAATATCTGTATTGCATTGGAATATAACAAGAGAATACATAATATTTCATAGTGAACTGAGCAATTGGAAAAATGGATTAAATAGTATATAAAAATAAATCGCCGTTCGTTAGTCTCGCTAAATAGTCCAGTCAAAAATGATTCAAAACTGACCCAACCTCAGAATAAATCCAAAAGTTTTGAAACTTTTTCACTAGCTAGTAGGGCCCTAGTAAAGAATATACCAAAAGTCCTTATGAATCGGAGGCGAAATCTAGCGTCAATTAACGAAAATAGGGCACTTTTTTAGGATTTTCGTCAATATCTCGAGAACCGTTGGTCAAAGGTAATAGTTTTTTTTAAAAAAATTAAAGCTTATTAAATTTGCAATAAAAATTATTACATATGTTTTTCTTGTATTCCCAACGGTTACCGAGTTACAGGACGATAAAAGATAAAGTTTTTCTAAAAAAAGTCGAGAAGCGCACGATTGCTTGTACCTGCCATTTTATTTCACCTAAATGTCAATAAAATTGTTTAAACATTATCGCTGGTTTTTGGTATTAATTAATAGGAAGATAATTAGAGCTTAATAACTTAACAACTTTAACTGTCAGAACTGTTTCTTGTGTGGTTAATTTCCAGTAAGTACCTACGATTTATACTTGTTACTTTGACCGCATAAAATGAATAAAAAGTGTTTGTTATGCGACCAAATTCTTGGTTCACCTGCTGGTGTAACAAAAGTTGGTTTTAAGAGAATCTGAACTTTATTGTTGGCTAGTGAGCGAAGTAAAGATAATTTGGGTTCTAAGCTTCGTTGTATTGATACAATCACATTACACACGAGTGCAGACAAAATTACTCTAGGGATGACTTTATAAAGGCTGTTCTAAATCGGCAGTCTGCTGCGGAAACTTCATTAGCACAAGACATCTCTTTGCCCCAAACAAGATCGTCTGTGCATAAATTTGAATTTAAGACAAAATGTTTCTTCTGTACTAATGTTATTGATGAAGAGTATTTTAAGAAACAATTAAAGAAGCCTACTGAATCCAGAAAAGATGATTAATACTGTTTCGAAATCTGCAGACAGGAGAAATGATGATAAGAAGTTAAGCTGCGTCTGTCTGGCATTAGCGATGTTGTTGCTGCTGACGAAGTGTACCACCTGGACTGCTACCAACAATTTGTGGCTCACATGCCTCAAGAAAAGTGTAGAAAACGTGGACGCCCTGAGACAGATCACGTCACGAATGCCATGAAAGAGATTTACCCCTTCATTGAAAATAATGATGAATACCAAATTTCATTTGAACAATTACGTTCTGTTCCAAATTTTAAAATCTTGGTATGATGACAGAAAAGCAGATGAAAGTAATTAGCTGCTAAGAATCGGTACAAGCAGCTGTAAAAATAATAAGGCAGGATGTTCAGAAAAATGTGTTTGATACATTTGTATTAGCTCCGGGCAACAACTTTTTAAAAGAAGCTGCCCCCAACCCTCAAAATTTTTCTGAAGACATTGATCCTAAAAAAAACCAGATAATGTAAATCAAAAAAGAAAATGCATTTCTATTGCTCACAGTATTATCTCTGCAATACGACCAACCTCTTTTGTATCTTTAATAATGAACAGTGTTGCTTTATTTCTGTATAGGCGATTTGCGAGCAAGAAGTTGGTAAACCTTTTATCAAGTTTAGGGTTCAGTGCCTTATATCACAGTACACAGCAGCTGAAAATGTCAGCAATTAATTACATTTAGCCTGATACTGATACTTCTTTTTCACAATTTGTTTTTGACAACGCTGACTTTAATGTCAAAACACTGGACGGACACATTCCATGCAATGGGTGGTATAAAATGTGTACCCGCTAGAAACACAGTTGAAAGCGGACTTAAGAATCCTATACCGAGTCTCACCAAGGTACTACCTGCTGATGCAGGGGGACAAATTGAAGTGATCCCTTTACAAACTTACCAGAGATCACAAAATGGATTGACTAATGTAATTATGGAGGATCTGACTAATGTAGCCAATAAAACTGAACTGCTAGCTTCATACGATTTTTTGTGGTTGGCAGCAAAATGGCTCAGCATAAAATGTGTTCTTAAATGAAAAGGTTTTATGCACTCCATAACAAAAGGGCTTGCTACTGAAAAAATCAAAGTCATTCCTATCCCATTCATCAATTGTCCCCCATCCGATAAAAACACTATCTATACAGCATTTCAGTATGCTGTCAGCTCGTCCAAAAATGCTAACTAGGAACCCACGATTGTGACACTTGACCATCCGCTATACGTGAAAGCCAGGGAAATTGTGGCAGCATCTAAACCTGGCTCCCTGCTGTATACATGCATAGTCAGATTGGGTGGTTTCCACTTTTTAATGTCCTACATTGAATGTATTGGGTATCTTATGAATGAAAGTGGACTTTAGGAGTTAATGTGCACCATTTATTTCCCCATTTCTGTCGAAAAAATGTTACAAGAAAAAGCCTTTGCAATAGCCATACGTGCTTTATTGTTGATTCACCAAGCATTAGCAAACATAATATTGCAGCATATTAATGTAAACCAAGAAGAACGCAAAGTTATTGAACAGTTCACAAAAGATATATTGGACGAGTCTTCATTATTGTGTGAGCTGCAACTAAACGATCATTTAGTGAGTCTGAGAGATAAATTCCAAACCCAGATGACAAACCTAAAGGGAAATGGGCCAACAGCAATCTTTTGGGTCCAGTTATTCAATATGATTACTCTTGAAAAATATCATTTATGCAAAACGGTCAGGTGATTGGGAAGGTCATTTAAAGTGTGTGAAAAATATGATTCCATATTTCCACTTAAGTGGCCATTTCCACTACGCCAAAGCAAGTCACTTGTACGTGCAAGACATGGTAAATGTAAATGTTATGACTCCACAAGAATTCCAACAGTTTGTAGACATTGGTTTTTTTTACTATACGAAGAATAGATAAATTCTGGACTGGGGTGTGGTCGTATCTGACTATAGAAATGACCCTCATGCGTAGTATGAAAAGTGTAGGTGGCTTGACACAAGGGCGTGGCATCACAGACAGCGTGTTAGCCAAATGGGTACTGGGCATGACTGCTACCCATGACATTTGTATCTCACTTGAGGAGTTCACAGAAATCCTGTTCTCCACAAGTGAACAGCACGAGGACTTTGAAGAGACACGTAAAGCGAGGGATGCAGATGATACAGCCAAACTTTTACTTTGGTTTGAAAGTTATGCCCCTTTTTCCGAAACTAATGACAGTTTTAATTTTCAACGGTCTAGTGGCTAACAACATAAAGTGCCATAATGCGTTAGACATTGGCATAAAGCGATGGCCAAAACTGTAGGACAACCTTTCTCAGAAGTCAAGCTCTCACTGGAAGACAGAGCTTTCCCTTTGGCAAGCATGTCAAATTCAGTCCATGGTGAGAGCGTGGTTATTAACCCTTTCACGAGTTTTCAGAGAATCACCATCAACAAGCAGAGTAAGGAGAACCTATAGTTCTACTTACAGCATGCGTTTGCACCTTACATATTGTCTTTGTTTGATGAGACTGGAATGCGGAAGACAAAGATATCGGCGTTGTATGATGCCTTTACTCCATTATTAGAAGAAAAAACCAAGTCCCTTTTGACATTGTTTTGGATGAAGGCTTTCTATTTCACATTGTGGTGTGGCCAAAAGATTCACCAACAATCTCAACCATCTGCCAGTATTATGTTGCCTATGTTTTAAAGCATTATGGTGGTAAAAGCTGCACAGTGGTGTTTGATGGTTACTCAGACTAACCATCTAGTACAAAGAGAGCCGAACAAAATTGAAGGTATAAAACAAAGAGGTCAGCTGACATAAACTTTGAAGAGAAAACAGTAATAACAGTCAAACACAACAATTTTCTTTTTAACGAAAAAAATAAATCAAGACTAATTTCATTCCTCAAAACTGCCCTTATCAGCCATGGCGTTAGAACAGAACAAGCATCCAGTGATGCTGACACATGGATCGTCCAAACAGCAATCAAGAAATCCTTCACTTCTGACAAAGTTGCAATCGTTGGTAAAGATGTTGGTGTCACTGTTCTCCTCATTGCCTTAACTCCATCTGATCAAGACATATTATTTGTAAAGCCAAGCCATAGTAAAGTAACAAGAAAAGTATATTTAAGCCAGCATCTGAAAATTTTGGAAATAAAGGACACCGTACTTTTTGTGCATGCATTTAGTGGATGTGACACAACTTCTGCAGCATTTAAAAAAGGGAAACTTTCCTGCTTTAAATTATTTAGAAAATAAGCTGCGCTGCAAGCTCTTGCTAACGTATTTAACAGCCCCAATTCATCCCATGAGGATGTAGCAGCAAGGCAGCATTCTTTTCGGGTGTATCACCAAATTTTGGCTTGGGAATGAACTTATCCCTGTACATTGGGGTTGGAAGTTAGAAAGCGATCGGTTGATCCCTGTGACAACACAAGACCCAGCAGCACCTTAGGATGTCCTTAATCTTATTTGTGGCAAATGTACTAGTGGATGTGGAAAGAGATGTGGCTGCCGAAAGTCAGGTATTGTGTGTACAAGCATTTGTCACAACTGCCACGACGAATGCCTGAATGGTGTTACTTCTACAATGGAAGAAGACTTTAATGACCCTGATGATCCTGAACTCATACAATTTAAAGAAATTACATATTCGTTAAAAAAAAACCAACACCGAATATTTGGTACGAGAAGACATGACTGCAGAGTGTGTAGTTACCAGAAGTCAGGTGAGATTGGAATTCTGTAAAAATAATTAAAAATCATGTAATATTGAACCATAATTATATTGAATTATTTTTTTCGCCACATTATACACATGTTTCCATGTGTATAATGATTCTCTTATACCATTATGTTATACATAGTTCCCTGTTATTTACTGTGTTTCAGGAAGCAAGTACAGAATCTTACCGAGAAGCGATCAAGATTTGATTCATTATAATTTTATTCTGAATATCCTTAAAATTTTGTTATTTAAGTCTTTATTTCATTGTTTAATAAAGATCTGGTAATTTTTTTACAAGATTTTGAATTTTATTTCCTCAATGATCCTAGGTAATCAAAATGTTGATACAACATAGTCGAATATTGCCAGAATGCTAACATTTATATAAAACACCATTTATTCATTTATATAATACACCATACCAAATGTTAACCTTAAACTCGTGCTGAAAATGTGTTTCTTTCTTAGAATGTGGATTTTCAGAATTCCACAAATAATTATTTTTTCATCTAAATATTCCTCGACTGGTTGCCTTATCAGTGAAAAAAATTGTAACCAGAAAATCTGGGATAAGATTTTGTTTATCTTGCAAAAATTGGGCAAATTGTAGATGCGCAGGTAAATCTCAAGGTTATAAATTCTAAACAGGAGTGTAATAATATGGGTGCAGTTTTTCTCTCTTTAATATTTTAAAAACAGACTTAATCGGCGAGTACCTACTAATATCTGGATTCTTTGTAACACGAATTAAAATTTTATCTTCTTTATCGACAGTGATAGTTTATAAAGCTCATTGTTGACTTGCAGGACGTAAAGACCCCTCGTCCCACCTAGGCTGTTGTAAATATTTTGAAACAGTTTGTAGTTAGGTTGCCTTTAATTTGGGTATAATTGTAAATATCTTTGAGCCGCAGCTGTTTCACCGTAATTTGTTTGGGCAAAAACACAAATCATATCGCGCATCCCATTGTTAAAAAATTGTTATGCCTAGGCATTATTTGATAAATAACTATTACCCTTGTTAATTACTAAATTGTTCAAAAATGGTACACTAATGTAAGATTTACTCTTAATAATAAAGTGAGGCAAATATGAAAAAAAAAGTAGAAAATATGATCATATATATGAACGAAATTTAGTTGCAATTTGAAAAAAAAATTAAATATGAAATTATTTAAAAATTAATATTTTAATTTTCACAATCAATTGCTTTTTAATGAGGTACCTAGTTTGAAATAAAACAAAACACAGTTCAATATTTTTTTTTAAAAGTATATCTACCAAAACAATTTTTACATGATTAATTTAATTATTAAAACAATAAACAATAAAATATTTCTTAAAATTATCCAACAAAAATTTTTGCCTCCTATCAGTATACATATGTTTAAATGCAGAAAAGCTTCTCTCTTCGTCAACAGGCGTAATAGGGGCGTTTTTTAAATGTGACAAAATTTCTGGTTCCAATGTAAATGTTTAATCAAAATCTCCAAAGCATTGGCTGCTTGTAAAAGGAATTTGTAGCCATGGTTCTATTAATTACTGCTTTGATTTTTTTATATATTTGGTTTTCAATATATCGCTAAACATTTTTGCATTTTTGCTCAAATTTTTTTATTAAATTTACCGCCTCTATCAAAGATAATTTGGGTGACTCTAATTGGATAATGGTGTTTAAAATGAAATTATAATTGGTTTTTATAAATGTAACTCGTTGACATAAAATGTGATTGTCAGCAATTTTTTGGCTTGTAAGAGAATAAGTTTTGGCCTGTCTTGACTATATAAGGTGCTGCATCTGATAGAAGAAGTATGGACTATGGATCCGTTAGGAATAGCCTCAATGAGAAAAAAGTTTGTTGAAGTGTCTTGTATAAATCCAGTAACAGTTAAGGCATTTGTTTGAGGAAGCAATTAAGTATGATTTTGTAAAATTTTCGTCCTTAAGAGCCCCAATCATTAAATGGGCAATGTAACGTCCTGAGGCATCTGTCGTTTCATCTACACTTATAAAAAAATAATTATTCACTCTCTAATCTGATGCTATTAAGTAACGTAGAATATAAATTGTCAATTTCTGTTCTTTTTGGAGTTCTTTCGCTTGGTATATTAAATTTACAATACTTTTAAAGAAAAAATTAAAAATTATCGTTTGACAGTTTTGATGAGGGTATATTTGACGTCACCAATGTTCGACATAAATCTTGCAAGAATTCTTGATCACTTGAAGTTTTGGCAACATTAGATTAAAAGCACTTTGATATTGACGGTTGCTTTTTTCCTTCAGATGTCACTTTGTTTCGTTTAGCCAAATGTGATGCAGTTTTAACATACTGTTTTATTGAAAACCTTTTCTCAGATGTAATCTACAAAGACAAAATACAATATGTAAAGCAAATTTTTCAAATAGGTACCTAACATCTTTGACAAACCAATTCATATAGTGGCAATCACCTATTTGCCACAGGGTGTGAAAAAACTTAAGTTTGTTTTTACATTATACGAGCCCCTATATATTTTAAAACATGAAAATTTAATTTAATTTATTTGTAACTTCTTAAATCATATTAGACTGGGGTAAACCTCGGTCGTGGTTCTATAATACTTTTGAAATAAAACTCAAGATTTTTTCAAACAAAACTGGTCAATGTATTCTATAATTATTTTTATGTACACAGGATAGTCAAATAATAAATTATGCAAATATAATTTACTTTTTTTCCGTGCGGGGATGTCCTTAACCCCAACACGGTGCGTCCCAATGGCTGATAGAGAACTTCCTGGCTTACAGGAAAGGTGTCTAATACTAAAGAATAAACACCCGCGGATCAACTAAGAACATGATATAGGGCAGCGGCTATATTATTACTACCTTTGAGTACAAGCGAGCTTACTTCCTTGCATTCAACTAGACAGGTGCGGTTGGTTTATTTTAAGCCAGCCAAGCTTAGCGCGATAATCAGGCTTTGCTCAAGGTGTCATGCGACCCGTGCCAAGGGGCGTACTATATGTATGATATCTGTGCCTGCCCCAAACAGATATCGCAAACGGAGCCTCTGGGATACCAGGCAACCTCCCGGTAGTATTTTTGCCTTGTTACGGTGATGCAGAGCTCTGCCGTAGTCGACCATTTTTTCTCTAGCTACTCGTGGGAACTATATGAGTAACAAACATTTTAAAAAGATTAAAATCATCTGCGACGAAGGCAATCTTCTCGCAGACGAACAAATGCAAATGGAGGTGTCTACTACAGACCCTCCTAGCAACCAAATCTCGCAGGAAGCTGAGGGGGCACTTTTAAAATCCCCCACTCCCGAGAAAACGGACCTAACAACAGGGGGCGAGGCTAAGCAAACGGCCAGCATAAACCTGGACAAGAAGGTCAAACTTGCTGGCGCGACGAGAAAACGTCTTAGCCGATTGATCAAGAGTGGGGTACCTTACGAAACCACCTTAAATCAAATACTAAAAGAGCGGGATGAGAAAAGGAGCGGGGATCAATCCCCCCCTGCTCTCACCAGCAAGCGAATACGCTCGGATGGTAGCACTCCAGAAGCGGCGGTAAAAAAGCCATGCACTATGGAGGACTTAAACGAGCAAAAACGCTCCTTTGCAGCTGTAGCTCAGGGCATTAAGGTGGGCATAATTCACCCAGAACACCCAAATGCTCAGCTGTCAAATGAACAGCTACAGCTGCTACAGCGATCCATTATGGACACTGTAGACAAACTACCCACCAATGGTCCACAAGTGCGATTCCAGAGCTGCATCATTCGACCAGGAATCCTCCTTCTGTCCTATACGGACGCTGAGACGGTCAAGTGGATGAAGGAAGTGATATGCTTCCTTCAAACCTGGGAAAACGCCCAGCTGAAGTTGGTTCAGAAGAAAGACATACCGAAACCCCACATCTGTGTGGCTTTTATCCCAGACAATTGGGGACTACCCAGACTGACGGGAGAACAGGTATCCAACCGTCTGCGGAAGATGAACCGTACCCTGCATACCCAGGAGTGGACCATTCTACACAGGGAAAACGCAGGACCTGGTTAAATGTGGACGTTGTCAATGGATGAGGTATCCATTAAAGATTTGAAGCGGCTAAATTTTCGCCCATATTTTGGTTTTGTTTAGGTGCAATTCCGGTCCAAGGAAGCCAAGAAAGATCCAACATCGGTGGAAATTTTAAAGTCTTCGGGGGTAACCGTTAGAACCAAAGAGGGAGGTAAATCTACCTCGGCGGCGACAGCGGGACTGAAAAGGCCGGCCAAAACCAGCAAAAAAGCCGGAAAAAGAAAAAAACCCTTCATGGTAAAGCGCCTACAAAACGGCCTACGCCAGAAAACAATGCAGGGAAGGAAAGTAAACCTTCCCACTTTACTTTTAAGTAGAAATGGCTAACCACATCCAATTTCTCCAGGCGAACATCCAATATGCTAGAGCGGTTTCATATGTCCAGGAACCCTGGACTTCCAATACAAGCAGAATAAGCGGCCGGTAAGTTAATAGCTTGTATTTTAGGTGGTAAGCCAAGAGCATGCATACTCATCAGGAAAAACATAAACTACTTTATGTTAACAGACTTTTGCACCTCTGATGTGGTTGCAGCTTTCGATCTCAGGAGGAGACATTAGTGTAGATGTAGTCGTCTGCTCTGCTTACTTCCCTGGAGACCAAAAAGCACACCCTCTTTCAGCAGCAGTGCGAGATCTAGTCGCCTTCTGCAAGAGGAACAACAGGCAATTGATCATTGGATGCGACGCAAATTCCCACCATCTGGATTGAGGTAGCAGCGACATCAATGAAAGAGGTGAGTACTTATATATTTATATAACAGGGGAAGGGCTAGCAGTCAACAACGTAGGCTCGGAACCAACCTTCGTGAACAGAATTCGCAGAGAAGTTTTAGACATAACTATTAGTACACAGTTTATGAGTACAAATATAGTTAACTGGCAGGTATCTACCGAGCCCTCATGCTCAGATCATAGACACATACGATTTGACGTAAAAATAGGACAACGTCCGATAGTGCAATTTCGAGATCCAAAATTCACAGATTGGAAAGGGTACTGTGAATCCCTATAACAGCACCTAGGTAACGGTAATAGCACTATACAAAATAGAGCCGAAATAGAAGCGGCGAATGAGCATATCGCATCTGCCCTTCTAACGCCCATTAAAGGAGAAAAGGGGCCATAGAGGTACACCTTGGTGAAGCAAAAGCTTAGACAAGCAAAGAAAAGAAGTTCGACGTCTCTTCAATCGAGCTAAAGAAACAGGTTGCTGGAAATCTATCATACAGCTCTAACGACTTATAACAAAGAAATAGGAAAGATAAAAGAGAATCCTGGAGGAGGTTATGTCAGAATATATCAGATCTACCTGCCAGCACAAAATCCACAAGGCTCTCGCCAGAGATCCGACGCAAGAGATTGGATCGATAAAACGACCAGATGGCTCTTTTACGGACTCTGGTAGGCAAACGTTAGAGACTCTTTTGCAGACCCACTTTCCCAAGAGTCTGCTTCTGAGGAACCAGGAGCAAATTCCACTCTCAATGGGATCGACATCGCGACCCAAAGGAAATGTTTCAAAAGTGGTCACCCCAACATCGGTACAATGGGCGGTGAATTATTTCTTCCCATTCAAGTTTCCAGGAAAGGATGGTGTTTTCCCTGCCCCCATTTAAAAGGGCAACGAAATTTTACTACCTCTTCTGGTTAAACTATTCAGAGTGAATTTGGCGTGGAGTTATATTCCGCTGGGCTGGTCAACGGCGAGAGTTATATACATACGTAAAACGGGTACGGTGAATCATTTCCTATCCAAATCCTTCTGGCCGATCAGCTTAACCTCATTCTTAATGAAAACATTGGAAAAAATTATTGATAGATATATAAGAGAGGGGAATCTTAGGGAACATCCCTTAAACCCCCACCAATATGCCTACCAAACAGGCAACTCTACGGATTTAGCTCTAAACAATCTAGTAGGAAAGATCGGCCATTCCCTTAAACATAAGGAAATTGCGCTGGCAGCTTTTCTAAATATAGAAGGAGCGTTTAATAACGCCTTACCACAGTCACTCTATACATCAATTAGGGATAGAGGGATAGACGGTAAAATCTGTAACTGGATCAAAAACATGATTGAAAACAAATATATAATATCATCACTGCATGGAGAGTCGGTTAGGTTAAGGGCGGCGAAGGGGTGTCCACAAGGCGGGGTACTTTCCCCCCTAATGTGGTCACTTCTAGTCGACTCTCTGCTGAGCGAGCTTTCCATGCAGGGAGTAGATTTTCAATGCTATGCGGATGATCTGGTTATAATAGTTAGAGGTAAATTTGAAGCGACGATCTCAAACGTCCTCCAAGAAGCCCTTAACACAGTATACAGATGGTGCGAGATGGAACAGATGTCTGTAAACCCCCGAAAAACTGTAATTATTCCTTTTACGAAAAGGAAAAAGCTAGATAAGCTTCAGCAGCCTGTCCTATACGAAGAGAGCATTCCATTTGCGACGGTAAAATACCTGGGTGTAGTTCTGGATAAAAGACTCACCTGGAACGCCCACTTGGAAAAAACAATAAACAAAGCCAGGTTTTCTCTCTGGAATCTCAGAAGAGTATGTGGTAAATCTTGGGGAATGAACCGCAAACAGATTTACTGGATTTATCAAACAATAATAATATCTATGGTCACGTATGGTTCAGTAGTCTGGTGGACCAAAGGGTTACAACAGACAGCTAGAGCAAAGCTTGCTGGCCTTCAGCGGCTGGCATGCCTGACCATAACTGGAGTTATGTCCAGCACACCAACGGCAGCGATGGAACACCACCTACATCTCCCTCCCCTAGATATTCTTTTAAAGAGGGAGGCCAGGATAGTTTCCTACAGATTCCTGTCTTTGAAAAAGCAAATCAATGAAGAGCAACTCGGGGATCACTCCGGGATACTGAGTGAAACAAAAAACCACCAAATTCTCGGGATGGTTCCTGACTTGCTAGCCACAAAAATACACGTATAAAAGTCGTTCAAAATCCTCTTTTCGAAGAGAGACGAATGGATAAGGGGACAAATCCTCTTTCCAGAGACTGAATACGTAATGTACACAGATGGCACAAAAACCCCAGATGGAGTTGGGGCCGGTGTTTTCAGCAAGAAATCAGAGATTGAAACATCTACCAGTCTTGAAAAGTATGCTACAATCTTTCAGGCTGAAGTATTCGCTATCGAATTGTGTGCAAGAAAGTTGACCAACAGACCTCTAGCAAACAAAATCATAAATATAATATCAGACAGCCAGGCTGCTTTAAAAGCACTGAGCTCCAACAAGATAAATTCTAAACTTGTATGGAATTGCATCGAATCCTTAGAGTACCTTGGTGCGAACAACAGGGTGACCCTACTGTGGGTACCTTGGCACCAGGGGGTGGAAGGAAACGAAAAAGCCCTTGCAAAACAGTAGGCCGAATCTGCGTTCACTGGACCAGAACCGGTTTTTGAAGTCACCAAAAGTGCCGCCAAAACAATTATTTCGGACTGGGCGGAGAGGAAAATACTCACGTACTGGTCCGACATACCAGGGCTAACCCACTCGAAGGCGTTCTTACCGTTACAACCTTTGATAAACACAACTAAGCAGATCCTAGAATGATGCATAAATGACCTGCGTATTCTAACAGGACTGCTTACGGGACACTGTCGTCTAAGATACCACCTCAGAAAGATAGATCTGAACCAACAAACGAACTGTCGGTTCTGCTGCGTGGAAGACGAAACTGCTGAACATATACTATGTTCATGCCCCGGCCTGTGAAGAATAAGGTTCATTATATTTGGTTACACTAACCTAGAACCTACCGATTTTAAAAAAATCTTACCCTATACAACCATGAACTTCGTAAGAAGGGTTGGATTATGCGGTAAACTGTAACCTCTAGGGGTGAGCCACAATAAACCTACTAAGGGTCGCGGTAGAGGGGCGACCACGCCCCAATTACATGAAATCTAACCTAACCTAACCTAATCTACTTTTTTATAAATATTAAATGACCAACTTTTTTTATTTTTATTGGAGCCGTTATAATTACGTAACCCTGAAGTACGTTTTTAATGATCCAGACGAATTCTAAGAAATAAAAATTTAGATTATCTGCTTTTGTCCACCATTGACCGGTTTCATTTAAAAATATTGTTTAATTTTGTTTTAAAGGAGTTATGGCACTACGATCAAAGTTTGCCCCACCCTGTATGCCAGAGACAAGGAACACTCTTTATACCGAAAAATCCTAATATTTCAAATCTTAAAAAGTTACGTAAAATACACCTTGTGCTTATTAATAAACCCTCTTCATGACACACCTTGTAAAGATTGTTTTTTAGAAACATTTTTTGTTGTTGAAAAGTCTGTATTGCTTTGATAATAATAAATTTGTACTTACAATTTTGCTGCGGACTGAGCAGCATACTTTTCTCATGTCCATAGACAACTCTGAAAATGGTTTCATCCACATAGACACTTTGATACCATTTTACCATTTTACCATTTTAAATAGACACCCTGGCACACCTCAAAATCGCAGTTTGTCATGCTTTCTACTCTTTTAAAAACCATAACTTTCGTTTTGCTTAAATATATTTTCATCCCTTTAGGACCATCCTACTTAAAATTAACCAATGTTTGCACTAATAAAGCTTTTTATTGGTACATAAATACAACAAATAAATTTTCGTAATTGAAATGAAACTCAAGTCTGATTTTCTACCTTATAATTAACATGATGATTTTAACTAAGTTAGAAAATAAAAAAATTTGATTCGCACTTACAGGTGTAGAGTAATGTACAATATTTGGTTTTACATCCTCTATACGTATGACTTTTGAATCCAAGTCTGCTTCTAGGCAAAACAGATCAAAATAAAAACGGTTCTGAACCGCTTTTTGATCTTGCATGCATTCAACCGTAAAATACGTGAAGCAATATAAGTGAATCTTCAAATAATTCTATTATATTCCGAATCATTTAAAAGGCCGAAAAATTCCTGAACTTTCTTAGTTAAATCCCTTAAGGAACTATCTATACCAAGTTTTTTATTATCAAAATTAAGTCCCTGAGAATAAATTAACGAACCACGACCTGTTAATTCTTTTGTTAAAACTCCGCGTAACAAATAATTGACATTAGTTTTATTGCGAATAGCCATATTTAGTATTTTAATGTATACCCAAAATTACTGATACCAAAAAATTTAAAAAAATTTATAAATATTTGTTTAAAAAAAAACGAAGACACAACACTAAGCAAGCATAACACGTTTCTAAACAGACTTATTTTCCAAACTGTTGAAAATCAGTACTTCCAACTGTACAATTCCTTTCTGAGAAATTCCTTGATTTTTAATACTACTTAGTACGGCCCTGACGCGTACAAAAATCATCTAAAAACATCACGTAAAAAATACGGTGAACACCAAGCCACGTTTGAGCGGGCTTCCCGTCTCTTAGTTCTTTTTAGCATTTCGACCGTCAAGCAATGCACAACGCTGGCCGAAGCACACAATTCTCACAGCTTTAAAACACCACGTGGTTAAATGCTATTACTTTCTTTTAGGGCAGAGTAGTCGATAATAATAATAATAATAATTAAACAAAAAAACTCTACAGACTCTAAAGGATGTGATCCTGACTTCTTAATTAAATTTAATAAGAGAACAGGTAGATCAGTTCGCTGATACATCTTTTTTTATGTCTAAAAATATGTAAATAAACTAATTTAACTAAAACTAAAATGCCGTTGAGCAATAAGTAATTTTTAATAACCAAATTACCGAAAAGAATGAATAAAACCTTAAACAAATTTAACCGTATCTGTAAGTTTTAATATAAAAAGTAACTAGCTACAATGTTGTTATCACCTTTCTTTGAAATAAATAAAAAAAGTTGCAAGAATTTAACAACCAGTTTAATACAACAAAATGATAATAGGTCAAAAATAACTTGACTACAGGAAATGTTTAAAAGTACAAAAAGTTCACAAATGATACATAGAAAAAAATAAAAATGAAAAAGATTATAACTTAGACTGTGTGTCCTAGCAATGGCAATCCCAAGTGGGAATCGCCAAATGGGAATCATCAATATGGGATCATCAACAGGGCTCATCTGTGGCACATTGTAACCTCAGTAGCACTTCCTTTCTTAGTAGGGGTTATCCTTTCTTGGGTAATTTATTCGTTGGTAACTTATTCGTGGGTAACTTATTCTTGGTATTCGTAGCTAATTAATTCGTTGCCAAATTATTCTTTGTTAACTTATTCGTTGCATAGGAATTCATTACGTGGATATTCGGGTATTTGGTGGTAAAAATTATATTTTCGATTTAACTACAAACAAAGAGTGCAAACATATATTAAATCAAAAATGTAATTATTACCAACGCTAAATCGTCGTTTTAAACGAAATCAATCCAGTAAAAACATAGGATATATACTAGGACCGGCTTCTACAGTTTAATAATTTAATTCAATTGCCAAAGTTGACCTAATGATTTTGATTAAGTGAAAAATTCCTGTTACATATGATAAAATGTTCAGTTTAAAAAAATACATAGTATTATTAAGTTATAAAATATTTCATCTAAAACAATAGCTATACAAGAATAGTAAATCTATATGCTTAATATATTACAATAATTGATTTTAAATTATTAAGCTATTTTCTTTGCCCCATAAAAAAATTGTAACATTGTGCCCCAACTCCTTTCGTTTAATAAACTATTTTTTTTATTGAAAATACACAACAATACAAAGTGTAATATCTCATTAAAAATGGTTTTGTGTGTAGAATTAAAATTTTAAATTAAATATGCATTGTGTTCATTAGATTTCAAAAGTTAGGTTCGTTTCCGGTCAAACTAAATAGTGACTAAATATTGTTTGTATGCTTTGTATATCGTATACTTTTTTCAATTTAATTTTTTTATTGACAATACACAACAATACAAAGTGTAATATCTAATTAAAAATGGTTTTGTGTGTTGAATTAAAATTTTAAGTTAAATATACATTGTGTTCATTAGATTTCAAAAAAGTTAGATTTGTTTCCGGTCAAACTAAATAGTGACTAAATATTGTTTTTATGCTTCGTTAAGGGTATATTAGATCCTATTAATACCTTTAAAATTTTAAAATTTAAATTTATTAAAACCACAAAATAATATGGTGCTAAAACAATAGGTACAAGTGAGACACCGGTATAACGCCAACTTGTTGATAATTTTGGATTTTAAAATAATTAAAACTAATAACACATTTTTGTTTTCATTTTAAAGAACTTGATTATTATGCAATAATTTAAAAACTTCATAAGTAACATTGTTTAAATTCACCCTTTAACATTAAAAAGTTTTATTCTTGGTGAAAATTAGTAGCTTCGTCTTAAACTCGGCATTATATATAAATTGCTTGTTTTAATACATAATCCAGTGTAAATTACTTATAATTTCGTTTTAATGAAGAAGTTTTCAAATACAATTAATATGTAAATACGTTTCTGAGTTACGAGGTTCCTTGCGTTTCTAATTTTGCTTCCATATTTTGCAGAAATATTTTTGGGATTCAGCTAAGTAATTAAATTTTACCAAAATCGCATTCAAATAGAATTTTCAAAATAAGCTTCATCATTACTGGGATCAAACCAATTTACATTTAAGAAAGAGTTTGGTTGCTGATTGATGTTAAAAATAAAGCTGTTAATAATAATAAAATAAAAAAATTTTGTAATAAAATATTACGCTAGCCGATTATAGTAAGCATAATAACAGTCACAATTTGAAGTAAGCTAGTTGTTAATTATACAAATCACTGATTAAGGTATTCTCGTTTAAAAAAAAGCTACTTGTATGGGTATTTAAAGTAAAAGAAAAGACAATCCTTTCTGAGGTTTCTTTAACTAAAATTTGTTAACTGAATTAATTACAAAATAACGTTTTAAAATCTTTAATTTTTCCGACTACAACAATTTTAAGTTAAATTCGTGAAGCCTTGCTGCTTTTGTTATTATACCGGTTTTTATTATAATTGCCCTTGCCACCAACTCGTAAACAAAATACATAACACGAACCTGATCAATGGGAGTTTTTATGGCTTCGCAACAAATACAAAGCAATTAATTTTCCAATTTTGTTTTTTATGTAACTTCGGAGACTTTAAAGAGAAAATTTTGACGAGCTTTGAAAATTCAACCAGTAAAATTTGAATAAGAAAATTGCTGAATGCCGCTATCAATGCCAGTGCCGAAGCCTTCGTAAAAGGTAAAAAAATTTGGAACAGAATGTTACCCAATGGAAAAGTAAGAAAATAAAAAAAAAAGAAAAAACAATTTACGGGCGATTTAAGGTTGGAAAGTGGAAGTGATATTTGCGCGCCGGCGACGACGACGACGACGAGAAGGTAGTAGCAGGAAATTGACAAGCTGGAGAAATGCTCTGAGGTGTGGGCAGCTTCACCACCGGAACCTCTGTTACATCGACTCACTCTTGGCTATTCGACGAAGTCTTCAGCAACGTAGATGGTGGATTCTTTCGATACCTCAGTAAAGCTGGCTTGATCTGTTTTTTACCTACTATAGGCTAAAGGGTTTACTGTCTTTTATTGCCGTGAATTTTGTTATCACATTAAATAAAACAACACACTTGTCATCGAAAATATATTGTGTAATTTAATACATGAAGCTTTGTTTCAAGCCTCCTGTATCTTCAGAATAATTTCTCTGGTTGTTAGCTTTGAATTTCATTTATTTTATATGATTATATTGATGTGCCTTTTCCCACGTAGTGTTTAAAAGCAGTGCTCTTAAAGCGAATGTTGTGCATCGCCCCGCTGTTAAAAAGGAAAGAGGAGGAGAGGCCGGAAGCCGGTTCAAACGTGGCTTCTTTTCCGCGGTAAATTCAGTGTTTTTAATGGTAAAAAATTGTAACCGTCTTGTCACGTGACCTATAGTTGTTTTTTTACAATTGCACGCGATGATTTCGGAATGTTCTGGAGAGATGATAAATGCACGTTTTTTTAGATGATTTTTTTGTCGGCGTCAGGACCGTACTGAGTAGTGTTAAAAATCAAGGAATTTCTTAAAGAGGAATTGTAAAAGACGACGAAAAGTTCGAAGTCGAGTGAAATCCTAGTGAAGCTAGGTTTCAGTCTTCGGTGGCAAAAAAGTGCAGCTCACCTGGTAGCCATGTGATCCAAATGACTGAAATAGTGCCATTAAAAATCCCTTGGCTCACTCTACCGCGAACGCAGGAGTGGCCTTAACAAAAGTTTTTTCCCCAGTGGGTCCCCAGGTAGTACCCATTAAAATTGGTTTGCAGTACTAGCGTAAATAATCTGGGGAGTCCAAAACAAAATCTGGCTCCCGCTTTTTTCTTGTTTAAAAAAAGGGAAAAGAAAAAAAAGTGAAACCTTCGATTCACTAGGAATCTTATTTAAGGACAACCTGCAGAAATGACACATCTGTCATCCTCAGCAGGAATATTTTTTAAGGTAATAGAGAGAATGACACATCCACTTCAGAAGGCGTCCAAAGGACTCTAAACGGTGAAGCGGGAAGTGGAAAAATGGGGGGAGTAATGTATATACTTTTTTTTGGTAAAAAACAATAATTTCAATAAACTATCAATAAACACAAATTTTAAATTTTAAAATAAACAAAGCTTATTGTAAGTCGCGAAAACATAACATCGTTCATCGGAGGCTCAAGGGAACAAACACAGGTGGAGAAGGTTGCTGACTTGGTATCCACAGTAACCATGGGTTATTGCATCCACGTGTGTTGCAGAGCTCGAGCCGAGAATAAAGAAACCATCCATGCAGTGATTGCGAGTCGTTTAGGTAAATTGCTTGTGCGCGAGGTGAAATAAAGTGCAAGTGTTGTGCTTGTAAAAGTGGTGAGTTTTTTTTTTTTAAAAAGCGAAGTTTGACAAATATTTTAAGGTGAGAATTTTATTTATTGCTCTGACTTGGGTAATAAAGCTATTTTAGAGACTGGGCGCACGTAGGTGCTATCCTGGGTTTTGATTTTGACAGCGCAGACTGGCCGTCTTTTCCAGGAATAATTTCTACGATTCTGTCAGGCGGTCATTTGAGAGGGGAAAAATCTTCTCCTATGACAAAAACGAGATCATTAATTGAGGGTTCAAGATTAGACATCAGTCATTTTGGGCGGTTCTAAAGCCGATTTAAATAGTCGGTGGTCCACCTTTTTCAAAACTGCTGCTGAGAGCGTGAGCATTGTTGCCAAAAAGAAAACCGATTTTTAGGGACAGAAGTTATGTCCGGATCGGAAAGAGCAGTCAGAGGGGCTCCGATGAAAAAATGCCCTGAAGTTAAGAGGTCAGCTGAGAGGGTTGAAATGGGGCGTGAATTTAATATTGCTTCGATTTTGGCAAAGACTGTTGCTAGTTGTTCCAAGGTGTAAACTGAATTTCCCATGATCCTGATTAAATGAAATTTGGTGCTTTTTATCGCTGCTTCCCACAGTCCACCCCAGGAGCTTGTGGAGGAATGAATTTCCAGTCTGTTTCTGTTGTGTTTAAAAATGAGGGAATTTCCGACATTTTGGTCTGTTTGAAAGGAACTAATGCATATCTTTTAGCTGATTACTGGATTCTTGGAAATTAGTTGCGTTATCGTTGTAGATAACCTCCGAGCATCCTTAACGGGCAATGAATCTCTTTAAGGTTGCTAAGAAAGCATCAGTGGTCAGGTCAGAGACCATTTCTAAATGGACAGCTTTAGTGGTGAAGCAAACCAAAAGTGATGAGTAGCATTTTGGCACAGGAGCTTTCCGTAATTTCAAAGCCTTTAGCATAAAAGGGCCTCCAAAGTCTACCCATATTCTTAAATAGGTTCTTAGGTAATAAATCAAACTAAAGTAGACTCGTGAAATGTTTTAAATGATAAGTTGTATCGTGCCTATTTTTTCCCTTCTACAGTTCCATTATAATTGTGTCTCTGATAGTTTTGTAATTCTCAGGTTCTCGTATATAGTGTCGCGTGCCGTATTTTGTTGTAACTTAAATATATCATTCGTTGTAAATAGTGTTGCATACCTTATTGTGATAGGATTCGATTGTTAATGGCTGTGGCATTTTTGTTGATCGCTGGAGATTGAGTTTTCGTTATTAGATTTTGCTTTGGTTTTTGGCCTCGATTGTTGTGTGTTGTCGGTTATATTATTGTTTGGTTTGCATTTCTGTGTGGATGGGGCTGGCTATCAACACGGACGAGCGCGATTCTTGGTGTGGAGCATGGACTTGCGAATATAGTTGGTTGACGTCGGTTCCGTGTCATTTTTCTTGATATCCGGCCTGGGAAGTAAGCAGTCGTGTGGTGACAGTCCTGGGGAGTGGTGTGGTGAGAGTTTTCGGGGCGGTGTGATATTAACAAGTGTGCGGAGCCTCTACGGTTTTCTTTTCATAGCTGGCTGTATTTGGGCCATCTTGATTGGATTTTAAAGAAAAACCATTTTATTTTTAACTTGACCATTCTATCTTACCTTCGTTGTTGATATTTTGGATTTTGGTGTCGAGTTACAATAACCGCATGCGAGATTTACTTGAGGGAAGCCATTGTTAATTAGCAGGTGTCGTTCCATAACCAAACCGGCCACATGAGTAGTGCATTCGTATACCCAAGGGTTACAAGTGATTTATTTTTAAATATTTAACGACGTGACTTATTTTTGACACCACGATTAAGTTTTGTTTTAATTTATTAATATAATACATTTTTAAAAACTATTTATTGCATTAGATAATACGCCAAAACTAAGTACTTTGATTTATTGTTGGCTGTTGATTTTGACTTTATTTGTTATAATGTTATTATTGAACTGAGTACTTTGATTTATTGTTGGCTGTTGATTTTGGCTATATTTGTTATAATTTTGTTATTGAGCTGTGTACTTTGATTTATTGTAGGAGTAAAGTATCCAATATATTTTGCTATAATTTCATTTATTTGGTTTACCATAATCTCAGTTGTTTTTCGTGTGGCTCTGTTAGTGCCTATAAGACCTAGGGGTTTCCGGCTTGAACCGTCTAAGTCGGTGGCGCGGCTCACTTTTATATATATATTTTTTCTTCTACCCTCTACGGCTGAGCTCGGGCATAATTTGCCAGTAGAGAGACCGCTGGCAGAGTACTCTATAGAGAACAAATAAGACGTGGCAAAGTATATAATTTTATATTTTGTTCCAAAAAACGGTTATAGTAAACTTCTTTTAGTGAAATATAATAAATACATTTTATTTCTACTAAGTGCACCAAAAAATAAATAATCCCTTTATAAAATTATCTTAAAATTTTTCCTCATATAATTGTATCAAATTGAAATCTATTAAACCTTGTTGGTATTAACGATGATAAATGTCCATAAAACATTTGTAAATATATTCCGCATTCTGTTTAGAATATAAATAACTAATGCTTCTATTTGAGTCTGAGGCTTTGGGATTAATCTAATTATAATAATTTGTGAATTTCACGTTCCGGCAGCAGCAGGATCCAACATACCGAGCTGAACACGAATAATTTAATTAGGCTAGTTTGCAGATATGAGTAACTAAGGATATGTATACACGTAGTCACTTTATTCGCAGATATTTTACATTTAGTACCTAATTACGAAATGACTTCAACAGCTAAAAATTGGAAATATTACCATTTTTGTTAGTTACCATTTCAATGTGCAATATTTGGGGTTTTAAGATTATATGGGTAAAACTATTATTTTATGATTTTATAAAAAGTATCATGATACAGAAATTTTTTTATAAATAGATAGAAAAGAGTTGCCTAATTTGAACCATTTTAAAAGAAATAGCCATTATATCGTTATTAATGAATTTTAAGAGGACATTTTAAGCTTAAACGGTAAAGAGATTTACAAACTTTTATTATTACTAAACAAAAATAACAAAAAATAAAACATTTTTATATACCAAAAAAATTTTTTTTAGAAAAATGGTTCAAATTAGGCTACCGGTTGCCTAAAATGAACCACTAGTAACCTAATTTGAACTCACAATAAAAGTTAATTAATTTGCCCTTTTTAGCTTTAACCTTTTGCATTATTTTTTGAACTGTGGAATATCTGGATTCGTCATCATTAAATATTGTGTTCGCATCAATATTATATTTGTCGATCAACTTTTCCAGTAGTACGTAAAACTCCTTGCTAAATCCTCTTGTTCGTGCAAAAGAAATAGATTCTAGTTGTCTGAGTAATTCCTTATGAGGTCCTATGAACACATAAAACCATTTTTCCCAGCCATGCATTTTTCTTTATAAAATTTATGAGGTAGTTTGTGCTTTTCTGCAAGTTGGAATGCAATTTTTCGGACATCTTTTATTAATAAACCAAAAAACACTTCTTCAAACTTTAGAATATGTTTAACTAATATTGTTTCCATTTCAACATTAAAAATATTTTTGTACCCATTGTTTTATGCCATTATTTGCGATTTGATTTGTTTGTCGAACATGACTTAATAGAATTTATTTATTGATATTAAGCCTTAATGGCCAGTTCCATATCCTTTTCGGACCATTTACCATAACTGCCTCCATTTTTCGGTGGCATATTTCTAAAAATATTTTATTTTCTATATTTATTTTAAGAAAAAATAATATATAAACTTTTTAATATAACAATACAGAAATTTTAAATAAATTAAACTAACTTTCTAACACGTTTCCTTAATTAAACTGGTTTTATTTGAAGTTGTTTTCATTTTATATTAACAAGATATATCAAAAATACTCTAACAAATATAACTAGGAAAACAAAAAGTACTTACCAGAATAACCTTTTTATTATTGCCTCAAGTACATTTACTAAAATATTACAGTCAACACTACCAAAATAAAAATAACCTTGCCAGTAACAAATACAAAAGAAAACTAATACAATAATGGAACAACTAAAAGTTTAAGTTCACCAACTTCAGTATTTGAGTATCAGATGGCGTAACCTGCCTCTCAATAAGAATTTATTCACGTGGTTCAATTTAGGTGGCGGTTCAAATTAGGCAACTCTCCACTACGTGTTAATTTAAGTTCGTAGTAAATTACATATTTATTTAAATTAAACATGGAAAAAAAACCGTGAACAAATGCTAAGAGCCAATAGCAAGCTAGAAAATGTTGCTCAACAAACAAATGTAGTGCAAGCATTTGGCACATTTCAAAGCGTTATTTTTCCATTAAATATGCGTTATGTAGAAACTTAGGATGTTTGCAAGAGAGACATATGACGCACGAGATTTTCAACCGCTGTTCGCACCATAACGTTTTAAATATTTTAATTTGTTGGAAGATGGCGCTATCATCGTATTTTAAAAGGTATCGTAGATCATATTATACTGCTCGAAACCCTTGAAGGCATAAGAAAAGGAGGTATATCACACGATCTTCTTACAATCTATTTGTTAAATAGACAACAAATTGTTAAAATAGGTGACGAAGTCAATGAAGAAAAAACCGTATTGTATGGTGTACCTCAGGGGACGGTGTTAGGACCAATATGATTTAATATCTATCCTAACAATATTTTTCTCCTGAATACTTACTCCAAAATTATTAGTTATGCTAATGACACAGTATTGTTCTGCAAATATGATGACTGGTTTAACCTAAAATTGAAATTGGAACAGGATTTGAGTCCGATAAAGATGAGGTTCAATTATAGACTATTATCAATAAATTTAAAAAAATTATTTTACTTACTATTTGGTAGCTAAAATATAGCCCTGCCCACAAATGATATTGATCTCTTCGATAAGCCCGTTATCAGTAAAGTCAAAAAAATTAAGTACCTAGGTATAATCCTAAATAGTCATCTTAGATGGGACCATCGTTACTTGGTAAAAAAATCACGATGAATTTTGTATAAATTTAAAAAAGTTACAAGCATTTTAAACAAAAAAAAAATGATAAAAAACAGTCCATTTGAATCACATCTAAATTTTGGCATAATTAGCTGGGGTGAAGAATCCAAAACACATCTGCATTTCCTTGAGGTAATGCAAAAACGTTTGCTGTATAGATTCTACATGTATTCTGCATAGAGACTATACCTACCAAAGCGATCTCCTATGCGCAGAATCCGAGATATTCGACCCAAGACAGCTGTTCTTTATCAGTATAACCACAGTCCAATATATGCACAAACATGAATTGATCATCCCGGACCTTAAATATAACACCTGTCACAAAAAAGAGATAGTCATATCAGACATACACAAGTCTGTAGGCCAAAACAATTATCGATACTTAGGCCCAAAACTCTTAAGCTCATTACCGATAAACCTCAAATGTGAGACAAACCTAAAAATGTTTAAAAAAAATCTCAAACTATATATGAAACTTTTAACCCGTGCATAAATAACTGAAAAAATTAAGCATTAATCTGAAATTTTTTTAAGCTTTTATGTACCACTTTTTTTAAATATATCTATGGATAATATTCACATAATAATATCTTACCCCAATCAAGTCCTTCAATACCAAAATGTTTGTTTTTACTTTTTCACATAATGGATGAATTGTCCGTCAATACTCCTGCCTCTTTAACGAATCAATCAGTATCTTTGAATACCAAAAAAGTGGCGACATGTATGTTAATCTTGATATAAAGACTTCTGAGTTCTTTATGTGTCTTACACCATGTGCATGTCGCTACCATATAAATTCTATCATATTTTTTCTAAATATGTTGTCCACTATATTGTGTCCTGTGTCCCTTACTAAACTACTTAATTAAATGTTTTCGTGGACAATTTTTATTTCTTCATCAGGTATTTTAAAATCATAGTATAATAATGGACAATTTTTAAAAAACAATAATATACTTACAGTATATGAGTTAAATATATATTAATATCCAGAAAATGAAAAAAAATGTTGACAGTAGTTAATGAAAAGTCAATATTAAGTTGTTTAATGGAAGATATAAGTATAAAGGATGTAGTAGAATAGTAAATAGAAATTATTTTTATAAAAGGTTGAATCAAGTTATTACTGAAATATTAAGTACATGGTTTTTTCTACCCAATTTCATTTCAATATCCAAAATTATATTTAAATTTTGAAAATCAGTTTTTTTATTCATCGATTTTTTTTCATTTTTTATGTAGACCATTTCTAAAAACGTCTTTTAAATAAATTATTTTCTTTAGTTATATCTATACTTATATCTTCCATTAAACAACTTAATATTGACTTTTCATTAACTACTGTCAAAATTTTTTTTCATTTTTTGAATATTAATTTATGTTTAACTCATATACTGTAAGTAAATTTTTTTTTTAAAAAATTGTCCATTATTATACTATGATTTCAGAGTAACTGATAAAGAAATGAAAATTATTTCGAAAGCTTTTACACAAGAAAGTAAAAAAATAGCTGCATCCCCAAAAAAATTTACATTTACAATTGTATTCAGCCACAAATATATATATATATATATATATATATATATATATATATATATATATATATATATATATATATATATATATATATATATATATATATATATATATAACTGTTAATACGCACTCTATGATACTTTGATATGTCATAAACTAATAAATTCAAAATTATTTTTAAAGGTAAAGAAGAGCAGATTAATAGAGCGACAAACAAATTCTAGTCTAAAAATTTGAATTTTTCAGTTTTTTGCGTTTTTAATGATTGTTTTTTGCTAGAAATGGTAAAATTTTTATTTCGAAAAGTTAATGTAATTACGAAGAGATTAACTAAAAAAGGTGTATACGATGAACATTAGAAACATTTTGATCGACTTGAAAAATTTTTTTTTTTCGAAAAATGCGAATTTTTTAAAAACTAATTAATTTATCGCAAAAAAAATTTCTACTTATTCGTTATAAAAAATAGTACAATCAATTAAAATTTCATAGTGATCCCTTTATATTTCATTAAATAAAAAACAAAAAATGGTTTTTCGGGTTTTGCGCTTTTGAGGTTATGTGAGAAAAATTTATTTACAACAGTTATAGATTTTTTTATTACCTACAATTTTCTAATTTAGCTTTTTTTTTCAAAGCCATTATTTTTGCCGCGAATCGCAAAAAACTATTTTTCACCTCATTTCACCACTACCGTTCAGCCCCTGCAAAAAGTCAGATTTTCGGTTGGTCTCACAATACCTATTTTCTACTGTTAAAACTTTTTTATTTGTTAATAATTTAAATAAAATTGGTTCTGTTTTTAAATTTTAAAAATACTGTTTATTAAAATAAACGAATTAACTGTTCAAAACTTTTGTTAGCTTGCAAGATGTTAGTACTTTTACCTAAATAAAGTACATGGCGCTTAACTTTTTCTTTGTATTTGTTTATAACTAATTTTTTTTTTTCAATAAACATTGTATTCATTGTATTTTTTATAGTTTAAAAAAAAATTTACTCGAATGGATTCCACTGCAAAAATTATATTTTTTCTGGAACTTATTATTTATGAGCCCAAAATCTGTTGGCGAAATCTGTATTGAGACATTATTTTTCTTTTTGTATTTGTTTTTAATATTAAATCCTGATGTAGCCAAAGTTATTCTCTCTTCGTTTTTACTTTTTCTTGGCGGTCTTTGAAAGTAGATTCGGTATCATAAAAACTACTTTGCCATACTTGTATGAGATCTTCGGGAAGGCAAGACTCTATCAAGGGATATAGCTGCACAAGTATCTGAGGTTATATCCAGTGTTTTCAAAGGACCTAACTGAGATTTAATTTTGTCATACAGAAAACTCCAATAGCTATTGTTAGAAATATTGTTCAAAATCAGCTTCAGCAGCTCACGCACATAAAATTTCACCAGAAGATCGTTTCTTTTAAATCTTTTCTTCGGTATTTCAATTACCTTTGACTAATTTTTGCACTAGGTGGGTAACTATCTACGAGCTAACGAGCCCTTACGTTAGGTATTTTTACTTGAATCAGATACTGGAACTTATCTTCTTAAGCAATGTCGTCAAACCTTTTAAACTTAATTTTTGGCAACTTCAGTTACCTTTTAGTGCTACTGGAACACAAAGAAATATTGTCTTCAATAAAATCCTTGTACGAAAGTTTGTTAGCCATGAGTTTCACTCTATGGTATTTGGTAAAATATTCGTCAGCTATAGATATTTCCAATTTCAAAATATCGTTTTTGGCTAGCATAAATCAACAAATTGTTTGTATAAATCCATGTTCTGTTCAAGAAGATTAATCCTACTAAATATGCCAAACTTATCTTTTTCCGTTTTGTTAAATAATTTTAAAATAATAACGAAAATTTGGTCAAATTAATCTCTTTGGACCTCAAGTACCGTTTTCATTTTCTTCATCGTTAGTGTCCTGTGACGGTCACCAAACGTTAAATATACGTAAAACACCTACCCATTGTTTTAAAGAAACTTGATTTAAAGTAGAAAAACAGTACAAAACTAAATAAAATGTTCAATAGAAAAAAATCACGGAAAAATCACACCTATTATTGATCGTGTGAACTTCTCGAGGGTGAACAACAAACTTACCTCCATTTATTTATATGGGTGAAAAATGAACTTTATATATTATTTTAAGCAATTTATGCATTAAAAGTGTTATATTTAAACGATGTTTTGTGAAGAATTGGTGTTAATAAACTTCAACATCCGAAAATGCAAAAAAAGTGATAGGGAGATAAAGTCGCGAAAAATATGCTCTGTTCCAAAATGATCTACAAATGGCAATTCGATTATATTATTGCATACATTTTCTTCAAATTCTAAGGTGGTTTAGAAATAAAAAATAATCATAAAGATAGGAAAATCAATCCCAAAGTTTATGTTTGTTTGCAGCAAGCACTTTGTAAAAGATGATATTTTTTTAATGGTAAGCTTAATATTGTTGTCCAATGATCTATCATTTTATTTGAAATTATTTAAAGTGACTTTAACAACACAGTAAAAGCGTTTAAAAAATAAATCTGTTCCGAACCAGAACCTTCCAGTGTTAAAGTATCAACATTCCATAATTAAAAAGAACGAAGTGACCGAAGGTAATTGGATTAAAATATATAATCATTAATTGGTCAAACACGTTTATTCACAAAATAAAACATATACAAAATTAATGGTTAGACTTTCATAGGCATTGCAAAAAGAATTTTGGGAACAACAGAACTTAAAAACTTCGAAATAAACCAAAATGAGTACCTGGACACACCTGGTCTTTACTAGCATTAAGCAAAAATTCAGCAACAATAAAACTGAAACGTCGAAAATAAACCTTAAATCCACAAAAAATTAACTTAAATCTCTGAGATACCTAAAATTCCTTTTAATTAAAACTTTGGTTTAACAAGTGTTCAAATGACAGAATGTTTGTTGTTCACACCGATCCGACATTTTGTCATTACCAGCGTCATCTCGCGTTACATGATTTTTCTCCATATAATTTTTTAAAAAATGACTGACAGATCAAGTATATTAAAAAATGACATAAAATCGACCAACAAAAAAGTATAACGTAAACTACCTATCTATCAACAACAAGCACTCTAAAATGTCCGTCTTTAATGAGTGGTAATCACGGTGCTTATCTGTTAGGGCTGAGGAACACGTGTTATGTTAAAAGTCAAATAAAGTCCTATTTGGTTTTAAGACGAGTCAAGATTTAGGATACGTGCATACAAAACGTGTTAGAATGTGCAAAATGTCGTGCTATAAACCACGACTACAAAATGTACGGGAGGTTTATTCCTATGGAGCAAAGGTGTGGGGCGGAATTAGCATTGGAGCTAGGATTTTTCTACTGTTAAAAAAGTATACTTAATATTTATTATTTTATATAAGTTCATTGATAAAATACTTTAACCAATTGTGCTTTCGTACGCCTAAGCCACTAAAGAAACTTCATACTGATGCATAATTATTTACAACTATGTTGTGGCTAGCTTTCTTGATGATAAGAGTTTTAAAGTATTGTTTTGGCATGCGTAATGAATCCAAGTTTAAAGGAATTTTTAGTACTATTAACAATTATTTGGTGCTTTTTAGGGAGCATTGATAGCTATACCATTACAGGAAAAAGACCTATCGTACAAGATGACGTAGAACCGTGGAGTACACGTCACTTATAACTTTTTTTTATTTTGGAATAAAATTAAATTTATTTTTTAGTTTTATACTTATTTTAGATTGTTTTAATGTTTTTAAAATTTTTAATATTTATACCTGTCTTCCTTCAGAATAGAATTCGGTCGCCAATAGGTAATTGCCTTAGTTGCTCGGGCTCAAGTGAAGCTGACCACAGCAAAGTTAGCATTTGTCTGCCGTACGCTTGGTATTGGCCAAGGATTTTTCATGGGTGACGTGCAGCACAGGGCCACTTTTTGACACTGTTGGTGTGGTGATGTGATATTGACGTCACAGATTGGATAAGTAACGTGCACTTGGTACATATTTTTTAAACAGCTGTTTTATGAGTGGTTTTTTTGAGTTTAGAGTGAGCATTTTAAAATTTATTTAGTTTAAAAAAACAATATTGTGGTCCTGCTATTCATTTTTTTAAGTAATTCTTTTCGGAGTGGACATTTTTTTTGACCAATAACAACCTACTTAATTTGAACATAAGATTTAAGGGTACTTTTACCCCACCTAGTTTTAAAACCAAATTTTTCAAACGATCATTTAGTAACAACGTATGCCAAGTGATTAACTTGTTACCAAAAGAAATGAAAAATGTAAAGATTTGTGTTTTCGAAAAAAACATCTGCTTGAAAACCAACTTTAATTATAAAAAGATTCTTATTATTAGGTGGTCAAACAAAGCAAGTCTCAGTAATGTACGTCTTTTCCTTTCTCGCATTATGTTAATTATACCAGTCTCATATCCTAATTTTTCTCCTACTTAATTCTATCTTGTCTTAGTTTACGTAAAAAATTTTTTTTTTAGGTAGTGGAAAAGCAACTTAGTAGCACTTGTGCTATCTAAGTTAAACTTTTCCTTTTCAGCTATGTACCACTTTTTTGTTTAGTTTAAATAAATTATATGTAACTAGTGCTGTGATAGTATAAAGACGATTAATATTATTATTATTATTATTATTATTTTTTTTTTTTTTTTTTTTTTTTTTTTTTTTTTTTTTTTTTTTTTTTTTTTGATTAGGCAGCGTTCGATTGCCATGATCATTTAGCTGCCAGTATAGTATTTAAATTCTATTTGTTAAACGAAGATGAGCTTTTCTAATATTTTCGGAATTATTCAAATTATTTTCAAATTCAGGGTTTATTCCCATATTGTGCCTGAGATACGTGTACATCGGACATGAGAAGATATGCGCAACTGACATTCTTGTATTGCAATGGTCGCATCGGGGTCTGGGCCCTCCCACTAAGAGATACGAGTGCGTGAGATGGGTATGTCCGATTCTGAGGCGGCAAGTAATTACTTGTTCACGTCTGTTCAGGGTAATTGGGTATCTCCATTTATTAGTATTTGGCTTAATATTGTTCAATTGAGTATTTTGGGAGGTCCATCTTTCTTGCCATGTACTAAAAATTTTTGAGTTGATTTGGATGTTCATATCAGTATAAGGAATAGGGATTCCTTCATCTTCTGGAGTGAGTGTTGCTTGTTTCGCCGATCTGCCCTCTCGTTACCAGTGATGCCACAGTGGCTAGGAGTCCAAAGAATGGTGCATTTTTTTTCCGGCGCTAGATAAGTAACTAGTTCTAAGATATTTTGGCAATAATTATTTCTTGTGAACCTGTTATTTAGTGACTGAATTGCACTCAATGAGTCAGAACAAACTACGCAGCTTTGGTGGGTTGAAAACGAAAAGAAAAGGAGGGCTTGCCATACGGCGTATAGTTCCGCAGTGAAAATTGAGCAACTATGATTCAAAGACCAGAAATGCTCGTTTTCTCCTATTACAATTGCAGCGCCAACACCATCACTTGTTTTCGATCCATCGGTGTAAATGATGAGACTATGTGTGTACGAAAATATTTCATTCATGAAAAGAGCTCTGTAAGTTGAGCTAGATGTCTCGCTTTTCTTCCATGATGATAATCCGTAATTTAAGGTTGGTAGGGTAAATTGCCATGGCGGGATAGAAGGAACGTTGTTGGTTAAAATGGAGAAACTTTCTGTAGAGTATTTTCTGCAGGCTTCATGAAAACGAATTCGAGTTGGTCTAGTTGCCGTTGGTCTGAAAGCATGCTCATCGGGGGATGAAAAGCTGGAGTGGTTAATATGGAGTGGCTGAGATAGAACTTTGGTTGCGTAGGTTATCGTTTGGAGGTCTCTTCTCAGGTCAAGAGGAAGTATCGTTGAGTCGCATTGCACTGCAATTGCAGGGCTGGTTCTGAAAGCACCAGTGGCTAATCTTAGGGCTGTCAGTTGGAGGTTATCCAATTGTTTCAGCCTTGAGGGTCTGCAAGAATTGTAAGCAATGGCACCATAATCCATTCGGCCTTGAATAACCGACTTGTATAAATTTAGAAGGATTTCTCTATCTGCACCCCATTTAATGTTTGACATACATCTCATGATGTTCATAGCTTTTTGACATTTTGAAATTAGTTGATGGAGTTGTTCTTCCCAGTTCAGTTTTTTATCAAAAATTATGCCTAGGAATTTAATCGAGTTTTAAATGCTAATTGGATGACCTTGGATAAACAGTTCTGGATCTGGGTGGGCTAATCTTAATTTGCAGAAGTGTATGCAGTTTGTTTTTTCTTTCGAAAACAGGAAACCTTTTGATCTGGCTAATTTATCAAGGGTAAGTATTTCATTATTTAAATATTCGTTAATGTTTTCCATGGACTTGTGTCTGTAGAGTAGGATTAAATCGTCAACGTATAGTACTTTTTTGACATGATTTTGACTTTTTTCGAGAAGGATATTAATGGCCACTGCGAAAAGGGAAACACTTAGCACTGAGCCTTGAGGAATTCCGTTATCGAGTGTTCTATATGAGGAATCAATGGCTCCTATCCGAACCTGGAAGGTTCGATCTTGTAGGAAACTTTGTATACAAATGGCCATGTTGCCTCTCAGTCCCCAAGTGTGCAATTGCTGCATAATGGAGAAACGCCATGTTTTATCGTAGGCTTTTTGTAAGTCGAAACTCACTGCAACTAAGTGTTCTCTGTTGCAAAAAGTATCCTGTATCTCGTTCTCGAGGAAAACCAGGGCATCCGTTGTTGAGCGTCTGCTGCGGCAGCCGACTTGGAGCTGGGAAATGTAGTTGTTCGATTCAATCCACCATGAGAATCTCAAATTAATCATTTTTTCAAAAACTTTACCTAGGCAACTTGTTAGGGAAATTGGGCGGTAGTTGTTAGGATCCGTAGGAGATTTAGTTGGTTTCCGAATAGGAATGATTATGGCGATTCTCCATACTTTTGGGTAAGTACCAGAATCCCATATTTTATTATACAGCTCAAGGAGTTTCAGTTTCTCATTGATGGGCAAGTGTATAATCATACTATATGAGATATTATCATGGCCAGCTGCAGATTCCGAGCAGTTCTCGAGGGCAAAATCTAATTCATTGACGGAGAAAGGGAGGTTATAGTGCAGGATATGTGGGGTATTGAAATTGAGGATATTTCTTTCTTCATATGTTTTCACGTTCATGAAATCTTCATCATAGATGTCTGATCAACTGTTCTGTGCAAAATGGTTCGCAAACGCCTCGCAGATCTCCACGGGGTCCGAGATCACCCGATTATCATAGTTGAGAGAGACAGGACTATCCATAGTGTTTTTACCAGCAATGACTCTGATTTTTCTCCATATTTCGCCGAGCCCCACCTCGGGATTAATCGACGAGATGTATTCTTCCCAGGAAGTTTTCTTTGCATTCAAGATGAGTCTCCTCGCTGTCGCTCTAGTCATTTTGAAAGCTATCAAGTTTTCAAGAGTGGGATACCTTTTAAATTTATTATATGCTTGTTTTCTTTTGGTGATCGCCATTTTGATCTCGTCATTCCACCAGGGAACTGGACGATGGGTTTTTGATGGTTTCGATATTGGGATGCTAATTTTAGCTGCGTTGAGAATAGCGAAGAGATGGAGTCCGCTGCTATTTCGATATCGTTCGAAAGGTTCGAGATATTTACGTGATCAGAAAATTTCTCCCAGTCCGCATTCTTTGTGAGCCATCGTTCCCTTGACGCAAAACTCTTTGTGGGGACATCGACATGAATGGTAATCGGAAAGTGATCACTGGTGTGAAGATCTTCATCGGTATCCCATGCAAGCCTAGTCGCCAGATGGGGGGAGCATAAACTGAGATCAATTACCGATGTCTTGCCGGATCGTGCTTCAAAATGCGTAGGATTACCATTATTTAAAATGCATAAATTGTTTGTTTTTATCAACGATTCCACCTTTTTTCCTTTGTTGTCGTGTTTGGAGTTTCCCCATCGGGGGGAGTGAGAATTGAAGTCGCCAAGAATCAAGAATGGGCGGGGTAGTTGGTCGATAATATTCTGGACATGGTCAGGGTGCCAGTTACCATCAGGCAAGTAAATGTTGCAGATGGTAGTTTTCAAAGGGACCTCAATCTGGACAGCAGTTGCTTAAAGGTTGGTAACTAATCTTACATCTTTTGTTGGAATGTTATTGCGAACAAAAATAGCGACACCTCCCCTTGCTCTATAAGTAGGATTAACGTCTTTCCGAAAACATTAATAACCTCTCAGCCGGAAGGGTTCATTAGGTTTGAGGTGTGTTTCTTGGATAGCTAAGACAAAGGAAGAGTTCTCATTTTTCATAATTTGAATTTCACTGAGTTTGTTAATGATTCCGTTGCAGTTCCATTGTATCATTGTGTTAGCCATTGAAATTTTGTATTTATTGAAATACACAAAGTATGTGAGTTTATAAAAAGAGAGAAAAAAAAAAAAAAAACTGAAAAAACAAAGAATTTTTGAGCTAAGATATATCTCTTGGTTGTTGACTTGACTGCTGGGGTCCGTCAGTTGGGGTTGGGTCTAGATTTTCCGTGTCAGTTTGTGGCGTAGGAAGGCCTTTTCGTGACTTGCCCTTAGGCCATCCTTTCTTTTTTTTTTTTTTGGTACTATTTTGAGAGTTGGGGTAGGTTTCGCTCGTCATTGATTCTAAATCAGAGCTGTCAGATCTGCCACGTTTAGACATTTGGGATGTAGGGCGTGAAAGAGATCCCTCCGATTGACCGTCAGTGGGACGGGAGGGACGGATTGGGTAAGGGGGTGTGAAGGCCAGGGGAGGGAGGTGGAATTTTATTACATCGATCAGGAGGGGGAGTAATTCTTTGATGATATCTTGGGTGTTAGGAGCTGCTGGTGATGAACTAGCTTGGGCGTATGAAATATTAGGTTTCGGGGTGGTAACAATAACTTTTCTTTTTGCTTCGTTGTAGGAGATGTTTTCATTTACTTTTATTTCCTGGATGGCTATTTCTTGCTTGTAAACTGGACAGTCTTTCGACCTGACAGAGTGAGGTCCTCCACAGTTCACGAATTTGAATGGGGGTTGACATGGGGTTCCTTCATGTAAAGGTTTGCCACATACGCACTTCTGGTCTTCAGAGCATCTGATGGCGGTATGGCCAAAACGTTGGCAGCGGAAGCATCGCATCGGGGATGGGATAAAAGGACGGATCTTCAAAACGTAAAAAGCTACTTTCACTTCTTTCGGAATTTTGGGAGAATTGAAAGTCAAAATGTGGTTAGGGGTATCAAAAAGGGTACCATCTTTTTTACTTTTGATTCTTCTGACTTCTATTATATGTTGATCTTTGAGTTCTTCCAATATTTCTTGTTCAGTACAGTTCAAGAGGTCTCTGCAATTGATTACTCCTTTCGAGTAATTCAGTCTAGCATGGGCTGTAACTTCGACGTGGTATTCTAAAAATTTCTTTAATTTCATTATCTGTCTTGATTGCGCAGCAGATGAGGTTTCTATCAGTAAACCTTCTCTAATTTTCTTTAGATTTTTAACATGTCCTACTTGTTCATACAGATACTTCTGTATCAAGAAGGGATTAGTTGAACTAAAGTCACCTTCTATTCTCTTCTCTTAATGACCAGGAACCGAGGTTGTATCGTCGTCTCCTGGCTCGTGTAGATAGGGTTGCCTCTGTTTTGGAAGGGAGGCACCTCCTTTTGATTGGGTGGTTTTTCCATAAAATTCCCACGAGTAGGGCAGAAATGTATGTCAACTGTGGCAGTGCTCCCTTACCACAGAGGGACTGAAATACGTGTGAGATTCGTCTGGTCTCACAAGGAATCGTAAGCGACTATCTACGAGTAGCCATTGACCTCTCGGCACGATGTCTTTCACCTTAGGTTCCGGATTTTTTTTCAGGTTTACTCCTGTTGAGCTGTCCTTAGCTTCGCTACTCATCATCGACCTTACCGGCATGGGTGGCCCTACCAGGAGTATATAACTCCCGCCGGCATCGCTCTCAGAATCATTGTAGTTACTGAGCCCCTCCGCCACGACAAGGTCCCACAGCTCCTTGGAGGGGTTTATTATTATTATTATTATTATTATTATTATTATTATTATTATTATTATTATTATTATTATTATTATTATTATTATTATTATTATTATTATTATTATTATTATTATTATTATTATTATTATTATTATTATTATTATTATTATTATTATTATTATTATTATTATTATTATTATTATTATTATTATTATTATTATGATGGGGACCCATATAATTATAACTGCAATTATTTTAAACACCAAATCATAGTATTTATTATTTAATGGAGAAAGAAAACATAAAAAAATAACAAGATGGAAAGGAAGTTTCAAACCATGAACTGATTAATTTGGTTTATTCATTTTACATCTTTTATTGAATGACATTTAAGAGTATATTAATTAAATAATTAATTAAAAATACCCCTTTTAAAGTACCAACACTTGCCTTAAGTTATCTCTCCACACAACTACAATTAAGGCTAGCCGCAGATTCTGCATGTGATATCTAAGGGTACCATGACCGGTCAGTATGTGTATTGCTAGTCTGGCATCCTTCCTACTCAGTGACGTAATGCTGCCAGCCAGGTCCTCTCGGAGAAACTCCTCTGTGGGATCCCTTACTTGTCTGAACTTGTCTCTAGTTTTTGTTTTCCAGTACATTAAATTTTGGTCCCTGAGCCAGCAGCGGATTGCCCTTTTGCCTAAACAGAAGGAAATCTCTAAGGCTTGCTCTGTGCCCACAAACTTAGTTTTCAATTAAGCTTTCGTCAAATTATCAGCCCTCTCATTGCTCTTGATTCTCGAGTGACTAGAAAACCAAACAAAAGTTACGCCAATGCCTCTAGGGTCTGTCCTTAACCAAGAGTAAATTGTAAATTAATAGTCGGAGCAACTAGCGCTTTAATTTAGGCCTAGCTGTCCGAGCATATTTTGATGCACCTGCTGTTTACCCCTATGGAGAGCGCCGTCACGAGTATAAATTCTAGCCCCAGTCCTGGTGCTCATCTTAGAGCCATCAGTGAACCAGATGTCCCCATTGAGTAGCACTGACCATTGAATTCCGGTCCATTCTTTTTGTTTCAGGAAGCTTACATTAAATGGTCTCTCCTTAACTCGGATAGCCGGTATCCTGTCCTGTTCCTTGCTAAGCACGGGATTGAACAGGATACCCTGTGGCAATTTTTCTTTTCAAAGGCACCAATTTCCCATATTTGTTCACATTAAGGAAATGTGTTGTCGATGTAGCCGCAGTGATCACCTCAAGATGAAGTGGGCTAATACCTAGTGGCGCTTTCATTACCACAGCTAAAGTAATGCGCATGCCACCAAGTTCTTAGTATTAAAGCTTTGTTGTGTCCTAACTTTGTTTTTGCTGATGACTTCTGTACCCTAAACTACCAAACTACCGAAGAGTATAGTAGCCTTGGAAGAAGTATCGCTGTGTATATTCATAAAACCATTTTGGGTCCTAAGCCACAGGTCTGGCCAAATGTTCTTCTACATATCCATAAATATACGCTTACACTTTTGCTACTCTTTGCAAGGTGTTTTTTTTAGCTCAGCTTCCATTGTAGTCCAGCCTAGAAATGTCACTAAGTTAGTCGGAGTTAATCTTATTCCTCCAATTACGGTGCCCTCTACGGTGCCTACCTTGTACTTGCGAGTGAATGTAATAAGCCCAGTTAAAGCGAATTTACAGGCAGGCGTCTGGTTACGTGCTCTTATGCATGCTCGTCGGTTGTTGGTACTCTTAACCTGGCCTTTCTTCAAAACAATGTTGATCTGATCGAAATATGTTCTCCGATGTCGACTTTTACCGGTTTGTCCATTCACACTCGCCTTATAAATTTGTTTCGTCAAATTTGTTTCGTTTATCCATCGTTTTTACGTGTCCAAACCATTTATGCATTCCTTTATCTATTTTTGTACTTACATCTTCTTTTACATCACAGCGTTCTCTTATCCCACTATTCTTAACTTTATCCAACTGAGTCACTCTGGCTATACTTCTCAGACTACTCATCTCCGCAGCATTAATCCTATTTTACTGCTTCTTCTGCCAAACCCAACATTCACTACCATACATAAGTGTAGGAACCAACACACCTCTATGCACCGCCAGACGTGCCTTTTTTGACACTTTCTGGCTCTTCATAAAGCTATGCAGTGCCATATTCATTTGTTTTTCTGCCAACACCTTTCGCTCAATGTCACTGTCATACTTTCCATCTGTAGTAAACTTTGAACCCAAGTACACAAATTCATTTACTTATTCCACTCTTTTTCCCTCAATTGAAACTCCACAGTTTGTCATGGTTTTTTCTCTTTTAAAAACCATTACTTTTGTTTTGCTCACATTCATTTTCATCCCTTTGATTTTTAGTTATAATGTTATAAGTAAAAATTAACTGATTTTATAATTTTATTTAGGAGTGGTTAGGGAGGTTAAATAATTTTACCATACAATGATCTATACAATGATTCTACTTCCTAAAGTTACAAAAGGCAACTTTTTAAAATTTTATAATTTTTAACTCATAGATGAAGGTTTAGTAGTCTGCCCTTGCAATATTTATTGCTATTTTTATTTTTCTGTGGAAGTTGCTAGATCTTCTATCGGGCTCGTTTCAACGTGTAGATTGGGGCACGCTCTCTAGATATAGGTGGTACCAGGGAAATAAAATACACAGGGTGAACAAAAATTAGCACAAATGTCTGTTCCCAGATTGGGCGGTTGCAAATGGCGTCTGACCCAGCATGGGCAGCCGATATCCAAGCCAAGATTTGGCATAAAGGAAGGCAACGGGATATCACCTTTATTATTTTTTTTTCAAGACAATAACATAAGTAAATTTAATTCAAAATTTTCCGGAAGTATAAATAGTTCCCCAAACGGATCTCCGGGGCGAACGACTTTAAATGTAACAAAGATAAGAGCAAACCTAAGAAAACCATTAAAGATCGGGACATGAAATGTAAGAAGCCTATTTGAGGCTGGAAAACTGGCAAACCTCACACGAGAAATAAACAGACTTAAGCTGGATGTTCTAGACGTTGCTGAGATCTGGTGGCTGTGGATAACGAAGTGTTTTTTTATTCTGGCAATGAAGATTCAAAACACAGAAAAGGCGTAAAAATCGTTTAGCTAAAAAACTATTGAAATCTGTCGTGAACTTTGTTCCATACTCAAATTGCACTGCTTTATTAAAACTCAGAGCCAAGCCAAGTGATCTTAATATAATATAAGTATACGCACCAACTGCGGATTCGCCGACCGATGATGTGGACATTTTTTATGATGAAGTCAAAGAATTGCTTAAATTGACTAAAAAACACGAAGTCAACATAATTATGGGTGACTTCAATGCCAAAATAGAAAAGAGCAGATTTGGGGAATTGGTTGGATCTTTTGGTCTTGGAGAAAGGAACGAAAGGGGTGATCGACTTTTACAATTCTCCCAAGAGAAAAGTATAAAAGTTACAAATACATGGTTTCAACATCACCCTCACCGATTTTATACCTGAAAGTCCCCAGCGCAGCTGACCGACCACACAGTGTAGTGCAAAACCAAATAGATTTCATCCTGATCAATCAAAGATTCGGCTCAACCATCAAGAGAGCCAGCATATATCCTGGGACAGATGTGCCTTCTGACCATGTACTATTAATGGCAGTCGTGAAAATTTCTTTGTCAAGTCAAAGAAAGCACAACGACGGATCGCTTTAAAAAAATTAAGAGATCCAATAATAAAATTTGAGATGTGTAACGAGATAAACACACAAATTCAAACAATAACATCGAATATTAGAAAAGACCCAATGCAATCTTGGACAAAGATAATGGGCATAGTAACAAACTCAATGCAAAACAGATTAGAATATAGGGCAAAGAACAGAAATCAAAAAAGGATGACAAATGAGATCTTGTTGTTAATGAACGTCGAAAGCACAAGAACAAAACAGACATGTACAAAGATATTGAAAGATCAAAGATTAAAATAAAAAAAGACAAGTGGCTTAAGCGCGAATGCTCAAAAATAAAACAGCTGCAAGATGAACATGACAATTTTAATCTGCAAAAAAAGCTGAAGGAGACTGCTGGCATATATAAAAAAATGAGACCAACTATAACAGTCAAAATTACCAACCAGATAGTTCTCGACAGCAAAGAGAAGAACAATGTTTGGAAAAAGTATATTGAAGAACTTTTTGACGACAACAGACCCTGGTATCAATAATTCTCTAACCGGCCCATCGATCACTAAGAACGAGATTGAAAATGCCATATTTAAATACGAAAATAGCAAAGCGGCTGGTCCAGATGAAATTCCTTCAGAAATACCTAAACTTCCAAATGAACGGGGCATCACGTCACTACATAAAGTGTTTAACACTATAGATGAGACAGTTCACTACCCCAAACAGTGGTTGTGTTTTACTTTTATCCCCTTGCCTAAAAAGACCAATGCAAGAAAACGCGAAGATTATAGACTTATTAGCCTGATGAGTCATACTTTGAAAATATTTTTTAAAATCATTCACCAAAGAATTTACAAAAAATGTGAAAGAGGCATAAGCGTCTCGCAATTTGGGTTTAGACAAGAAGCGATAGTCGCAACATAAGTGCTTGTCCAGAACTGCCATGATCAGAGAAAGGAGGTGTGTTTAAAAAGACATTAGATGCATTGAGAACCTATATTGGAACCAAACAGCGCAAATCAAATTAGGCAATAATATGTCCAACTCCATACAAATTAGAAGCAGGGTGCGACAGGGATGTGTGCTGTCTCCACTCCTATTCAACTTATATTCGAAAGCAATTTTCCAAGAGGCTCTGGAAGACATAGAAATGGGAATCAAAGTTAATAGAGTGTGGATTAACAATATTCGTTATGCAGACGATACGGTCTTAATCGCTGATAATATACACGACCTACAACAACTTGTCACGAAAGTAGGAGAACAGAGCAAATCAATGGGTTTAAATATCATCAACAAAAAAACAAAGTTTATGATCATTTCTAGAAACCTAAATATGATTGAAAATTCCACCATAACATTTAACGCAAAGCCCATAGATAGAGTAGACAAATTTAAGTACTTGAGCATTTGGCTTTTCAAAGACTGGACATCGGACAAGGAAATAAAATGTCGCATTAAACAAGCTCGTCAGGCATTCTTGAGGTTTCGAAGAGTCCTTACCTGTTACCGATTTTGACCTTAACCTAAGACTCATATTCATGAAGTGCTACGTTTGGTCGGTGCTTCTTTACGGTATGGAGGGTTGGACATTGAAGGCTACTGTAATTAAAAAATTAGAGGCTTTTGAAATGTGGCTGTATTGCAGAATCATTAAGATACCGACTAACAAACGAAAAAGTTCTTAGACGAGTCAACGAACAACGTGAACTGTTTAAATTGATTAAGAAAAGAAAAACGGTATACTTGGGACATATATTGCGAAACACGAAATATCAATTTCTGCATCTGTTGATCGAAGGCCGGAGAGGGATCGGAAGGAAAAAAATGTATTGGCTGCGAACTATTAGACAGTGGACAGGGCTACACGATATTAAGTCGCTAATACACACCGCAAGGAACAGAGAAGCAATAAAAATGTTATCGCAAACATCCGTTAGTGGATACACATTAGAAGAAGATTTTTATTTTAAAAAATGACTTTTCAATAATTAAGTATCAAAAAAATTGTTTGTTAGTCTATTTATTAAACCTTTAAAATCAATTTTAAAGTTTCATTTGCATAATAAATGCAAACTATGACCCAAAAACACCGCCATATTAAATACACATTACAATTGTGCAACGTGATGTTTAGCTTTAAATATCTCGAAAAATAATGAATTTATCGTTACGAAGGTAAAATATGTTATTTACACATAAAGTATTGGAAAGTAAATTAAATTAAATCTTATTATTTTGAAACGAAGATTCTCCAATTTAATTATGTCCCAATATTAATGATACACCCTCTATAAGACCAAAATATACTTTTAGATGGTATGAATGTAAACACACAATTTTTTTTGTACAATGCTTAGTTGCCAAGTTATGGGCTTTTAAAAAATTGACTTTTATAATGAAAGCTATTTTCCGAATTGAACAAATTTGCAATTAAATATTAAACGTGGTGATTTGAATGGAAAAGTTTTTGTTTTTTTTAATTTTAAAATCAGATTCAAAATTTATTTTTTTCTGTATTAAACCAAAACTAAACTTTTCATATAATAATTTTAATAACTTTAACCTTTTTTTTTAATTATTTAAATTACAAAACAAAGCTAAAAAGAGATTTTTTATTAAAAAAAATGGGTGATGGTGTGCAATAGTATAAATTTTTTCAAATAAATTAAAACATTAAAAAAATAAAAAAAATTTGGAATTTTTTTTATGAAATCAACATAATTATGAAGACCGGTGTAAAATTATTTTAAAAAATAACTTGGTATTTTAAGGTGTGTAAAATACAAATTATAAATAGATTAACCATAATGCAGCAAAATTTTGACAAAACTGTCGTTATCATTGGATTGCTTTACTTTTTATCTATTCTGTAAATACAATTATAATTTTTAATTGTACAAGATCATAACTATTGAAACATAAAGTAAGTGTCCATTTGGACCAAAATATAAATAGTATCGTATGCTTTAATTAAATGTGAAAAAAGATACAGGTTGTGAAAGTAAAATTAGTTTTTTCTTATCAAAAGTAAAAATTAGTGATTTTTTTGAGTAATATTTTTAATTATTTTAAATAAAAAATGTAACGTTTTTTTTTATCATTTTAATAAAAACCCAAATGACCAATAAATAAGAGTTAGAAAAAGATTTCAAATATTTTATTTATAAAAAGTATGCTTTGGACTGTCCAATATTTGTTGCTATTTTATGTCATTTATTGATACCTTGCTGTGAAAGTTTAATGCACTGTTGCATTTTTTTTTAAGAATTATTAACAAGCTATTCTTACTTTTGCTGTTAAAATATGTACCTCTTTAAAATTATTTTATCAATGGGGAAATGCGGGATACGATTTCTGTATTCGCACAAAAAAATCTGCTTGATCTGCAGCCAGAAGGTAAGGACTGTTAAATGCAAACGAAATACTACCAAATAATAACACTTTTGCAAACCTATATTGTCGTTTGATTAAAAAAATTTGCACTAAAAATCAGTGAAATAGACGAAAACAAATGACACCTTATTAAGATAATGAAAGTTTAAGCAGGTAAAATTCTGAAATAAGCTAACGTTATTTGTTATAAGCAACAGAAATAAATCGATCAACTACAATCAATTTTCTATAAAGAGATCTTTTATGTGGTTTATAGCTACTTATTTTAAACAAGCGTAAGATTGACCAGGAATATTTTATTAATAGACGAAGCAACTTTTACCAGATAAAATATTTTATTGATATAGAAGGACAATTTACATACATACATACATACATAAAATCACGCCTTTTTCCCATAGGGGTAGGCAGAGACCACTTCCGTCCATTTGCTACGGTTGGTACACACATCTTTTGCTTCCTCTACTTTCATCAGTGCTCTCATACATGCTCTTCGGTTTTTGGTACTCTTGACCTGGCCTCTTTTCAAAACAATGTGGATCTGATCGAGATATGTTCTTCGAGGTCGACCTCTACCGATTTGTCCATTCACACTCGCCTTATAAATTTGTTTCGTCAATCTTCCTTCATCCATTCTTTCTACGTGTCCAAACCATCTAAGCATTCCTTTATCTATCTTTGTGACCACATCTTCTTTTACACCACAGCGTTTTCTTATCTCACTATTCTTAACTTTATCCAACCGAGTCGTTCCAGCTATACTTCTCAGACTACTTATCTCCGCAGCATTAATCCTATTTTCATGCTTTTTCTGCCAAACCCAACATTCACTACCATACATAAGTGTAGGAACCAACACACCTCTATGCACCGCCAGACGTGCCTTTTTTGACACTTTCTGGCTCTTCATAAAGCTATGCAGTGCCATATTCATTTGTTTTTCTGCCAACACCTTTCGCTCAATGTCACTGTCATACTTTCCATCTGTAGTAAACTTTGAACCCAAGTACACAAATTCATTTACTTATTCCACTCTTTTTCCCTCAATTGAAACTCCACAGTTTGTCATGGTTTTTTCGTTTTGCTCACATCTATTTTCATCCGTTTTATTTTCAGGGAATCATGCATAACATTAACAATCGCCTGCAACTTCTCTTCAGATACCGCTAATATGACTTGTTCATCGGCGTAAAGAAGGCATTTGACGATCAAATCATTCATTTTTAATCCATACGCACTCTTTTTCAGATCTTTTAAACAATTGTCTATGTATAAGTTAAACAGCCATGTCGAAGCCACACATCCCTGTCTTACACCCTTTTCGATGTTAAACCAGTAGTGCAAGCACCGTTTATCCTGCCACAAGCAGTGGAATCCTCGTTAAGTGATTTCAGTGCTCGTATTAAACTACCACCCACCCCATACATAGACAATATAGACCATAATTCACTTCTCACCACTCTGTCATGAGCCTTTTCCAAGTCTATAAAAGCGCAATAGACCTTCTGATTTCTAGCCAAGAATTTTTCGACTATACCCCTGATCCATACATCTCCTTCCTTTTCTAAATCCTGCTTGCACATCCCATATCATCTTCTCAGTTTCATTCGTTACTCTTTTGATCAATATCTTTGCATACAGTTTGCCGACTATGCTGAGTAAACTAATACCTCGGTAGTTCTTACAGTCCTGCTGCGAACCTTTTCCCTTGTAAAGCGGCACGATAACGGCCTTGCACCAGTCGTCTGGTACACTACCACTTCTCCAACAAAAGTTAAAAAGGCGGTCCAGTAGACTAGCTACCACGTTTTGTCCAGCCTTCAGCATTTCAACTGTTATCCTGTTGTACCCAGCAGCTTTACCCAATTTCATACTGTTCAACGCTTCCACAATTTCTGTCGTAGTAATTTCACTTTCACTGAAACTTTCACTCATGTCTTTGAATTGAGCCTGTACTTGTGTATCTTCTTTTTTAAATAAACTTTCAAAGCAATTTCAATACACATTCCTTTCCTTTAACCATACTACCATCTTGATTTCTGATTCTTTTCAAATGCGAGGTAGTATTTTTACCTCTGGCTTATGGACTTCAAGAAGAGTTTAATATTGTTTTGGAAATCGTCAGATAACCTTCTATCAAATTCATCTATATCACTTTTCTTTTTTGCCACAACCTCTTTTGCCACACCCTTTAACTTTTTATACTCATTCTTTGCCTTGTTTACATCCTTAATCGTTGCCTTTTGTGTTCTTTGATTGGCTTTTGTAGCTAGCCAATCCAGCCAGACTTTCTTCTTTTCTGACACTGCTTTTTGATTTAATTTAAGCATGTTTAACAGGAATTCTGCCGTTACATCTATTCTTTAACAAGTTCAATTATCGGTTAGCATTGCTAAAACTAACTTTGGCGTTTTGGTATGTGATTAAACAATTTTAATTTTGGATGGACTCATTGGACTCATTTAAAATTAGTCTGTTGATTTAAGAAATTTTAACTTTGATTAATTTTAAATAAATCTGGTCTTTTAATGCTTATTAAGAAATTAAATTCAAATTATGGCTATAATTTATTATTTTTTTATTATTATATTATTTTTTTAACACACGGTATATTTTTATATTTTGGATTTCATTTTTGTTTTTTTTTTTCACTTAGATCAGTTTTAGACTTATAATTCTTAATTACAATTAATGTTTGTAACATCTAAGAGGTTTTACAATGCGATGCAAATGCCAATAGAAGAGGTAAAGTGCTGTTAAAACATTTAGTCTCCACGGATCTAAATTTTCTTAGCAGAGAAATAGAAACAACCCTCTGCACCGCAGTGAGAAGAAAAATTTTGACCGAAGATGACTCCAAGTGGACAGACTCGGATTTTTTTTAACGGACCTAGCAATCAGCCTGAAGGACTTTCTGGTGAAACCCCAAACTGCAGGATCTCAGAAAAGCTGCTTGAAAGTCTTGAAATAGAGCCAGGAACACTAGCCGCTAGCCCGACTGCTTTAAAAGGGCTTAGAAAGACTACAGAGATTCTATTCTTTACGAAAGGATATGCTGTTGATTAGCTATTCTTATACGCGGTCCCTATCTAGGGCTATTTAAACAGCTCTGGAAAGAGTAGAATGGTGGTGTTACGAGAGTGGCCTGTTGTTCATTCTGCTTAAGACTGGGCTTCTCATATTTACCCGCAAGTACAGGGTAGGTCTTGTATTTGAAAGAATAAATTTAACCCCGCCTAACTTAGTGAAACTTCTAGGCATAACAATGAACAAGAAGCTGAGCTGAAAAAAGCACCTTGAAGAACGCTGCAGAAGCATAAGCGTATATTTTGGATAAGCAGAAGGACATTTGGCCAGACCTGTGGTCTAAAAAAGTTTCTACAAGGTTTCCTGTCCGGTCCTGTGTTTAGCATGGGACAAAACAGGATACCAAATATCCGTGTTTAGTAGAGACCATTTAAGGTATATTTTTTTTTACTGAAAGTTTTCTGGGCAGTGACGATATAAATTATTAATAATTAAGAGAGTAATGTTTTATTCTGTCACTGACAAAAAGAACAACTTCTGTTGATCTCAAAACTAAATTTTTTGTTATTTACTTTTAATTTTATTACATTTTTTGCTTAATAAATATTTGGTAACCTTTACAAAATATTTACGATACAATATTAATTGGCGCTGTACATCTGCTGACTTTGGTAATATGGTGGGGCCGTTGGCAGGTCATTTTCTTTAAAAATTTAAGCACTGCACCGTCTATACAAAATAAATGGTGGAAATCTAACGCTTTGGACAAGGCTAAATTACCAATGAAAAATGGACGGCACAAAAGGCAACTACTTTGACAATTAATTTAGCAACCACTCTGATTGGTAGATACAAGTGATAGAAGGCGTTGACTGTGACAGTTAGGCAACACTTTTTACTCGCGTCATGGCGTAAAAAGTAATAATAAAAATTTTTACCAAAAAACGAAAAATAAAAATTAATTTTCACATTTTGTATCTTTTTCGACATTAACATTTTTTAAAAACATACTTGTTCCACTCCTCATATTTTGGTCTAAATAACCTGCGCTCACTCTATCTCCTAATAGTTTTAACACACTGTATACCTGTGTATAATATTCTTCTGCTAAATGTGAAATCAGTAGGTTTTTATTTAAAGTCATTTAAAATAGTTTAATAAATTATCAGTATAATCAAAGTTATAATATTTTTTGATTAGATAATTCAAGTTTCGATATTTATCGGTCTCTTAAAGGATTTGACTTTTGTTTTAAAAAATTAATTCCGGTTCAATAAACGATTATTAGGATTTTTTGTGTCGATATAGTATACAAAAGTTAAAAGAAAAAGCTCATTCTTGGAATTTTTCGAAGTGCTGACGCAGTATTTCGACCTAGTGAATTTGACGCAGAATATTTATTGTTTTCGTTTTCGGTATATCATTCGCTATCTATTTTCTTCTTGAAAATGTTTAATTAGTTTTTAGCTTTTGCTAAAGTCCAATATAAATTTTTTTTCCTTTTCTACTAAAGAATAAAACAAAAACCACAATGAAATTCAAATAAAAGCAACTTCGCATAACATTTGCAAAGAAGATCAAATATATAAATATAAATAATTTTATTAAAGACAAAAAATGCAATACCTTCTATATTTAAAAAAAAAACACCACACACATTACACATAAAACATCTTGCTGCATTAGCTACATATTTAGATCACCATAAATGACTGTTAATAAATGATATTTTTAAAATATTTTAATCAGAATGCTAATAATTATTTAATTTTAATGTTATTTCTAAAAGTGCTAATTTTTGTATTTAATAATTTTTCGCAAAATTAATTTTTTAAAAATTTTTATCTAGCCAGTAGCCATTCGGGTAGCCTACTCGTAAAGTTATTTTACTTTTCTTATCAACACATTTATAATGCAACATATTTTTAATTTGAAATTTTCCACAAGACATTTCCATGTCCAAACTATCAAAAATCATAAAGTTTCCGATATATTTCAAGAAACCATATGGTATCTTAGGAATACTTACAAGAAATATGCAGGGATATCCGCTTGCTCACTGCCGGAGGCACGTCGTTACTTGCAATGCATAAGTAAGCGCCCATCTGGCGTCTCTCGACACTTACAAGTTTCAGACTTGGCCCTCTAAACGTATCCGCTAAAACAATAAAAATTTTCAATGTCAACTCTCTACCTCTTTTTTTTCTACTGTTTCGATATGCAGATAGATAAAATGTAAATATGCTGAGGTATATTGGCGAACTAACTGTAAAATTTTGTTTTTTATCAAAAGCAAACAAAAAATAAGTAATAGTGTACAGTCTTTGAACTCATTTTAGCTAAAAAATTTGGTAATATTATTGCCTCTATTTTTTAAAAATTTTTATTTTTTTTTTTAATTTATTTAATACATCTTAGTTAAGGTATTTGAAAATGGCAGAACGTAAATAATTACCAGAATATAAATTTCTGGACAAAATTAACGCAATATAATATTAACTCATACAAATTGCTATAATGAATTAATTATAATAATTGTTTATGGAAATTGGTTACATTAAAAGTTGGAAAAAACTTATTAGGATACTTTAAAAGTGAATTAGCCTTAATATTTTTTGTACGATTGGAATTAAATTATTTTTAAAAATTTTTAGTTTAAAAAAAATATAGTGCAAATAGCTTAGTGCATACGATAACTGGCTTCAGATTTACGATCGGTTAATTGGTTTTGGAAATATCGGCCAACAACCGAAAATTGCGGATTTAGTTTTTCGCCAGTAAATCCGAAACGGTTAATTTGACAGGTCTCAAAATGTGACATTATTAAAACTTTTTTTCAAGAAAAATACAATAGCATGTATGACATTTTTCAATCGTCTTTTGTTATTCCGCAATCCACCTCAACTGTCATATTTTTTATGATTGCCATAATTAATTTTTGAAAATAGTGTAAAATTTTCAGTCTAGTGATGTCTCACAAGTGCATAAAAGATTAAAGTATTTGAAATATCACACTTTGTAAAGTAAGGTCTTAATTTTTTTTAAGGAGGCCACGATTTATTTTCAGAAAATAACATTAATAAGTAATGCATAAAAAAACGCATAAATACATTGAATTTTTAATAGAGATAAACGTAAATGATGACTTCTCAACAAATCAGATGTTTTGGGAAAATTCCTTACTATAAGTATGTTAAAAAAAACAAGTCAGAAAAATCGTCGTTAATTTAATTAACGTTAAACTTTTGAACAACCTACAAGTTGATTCAAATTTAAAATGAAAATCGCGACAGAAACATTTCATAAGTTGTAAAATGTAATGTAATGTAAAATCTAATTATGTTCTTAACTGCTGCCTAAATGGGTATTAATTTACAGATTTACATTACGCCCATTTGCACATTGCAACATTTCTGACAATTGGTGACTGCTTTTCATACAACCTGTAACGTGCCTTTTTTTCCCTTCTACAGTTCCATTATAATTATATCTCTGATAATTTTTTTTATTCCTCAGGTACTCGTAAATAGTGTCGCGTACCGTATTTTGTTGTAACTTAAATACATCATTCGTTGTAAATAGTGTTGCATAGCCTCGATTATTGTGTATTATCGATTATATTATTGTTTGGTTTACATTTTTGTGTAGATGAGGCAAGCTATCTGGCTGTATTTGGGCCATCTTAATTGGATTTTGAAGAAAAACCATTTAATTTTTAACTTGACCTTTCTATCTTACTTTAGTTGTTGATATTTTGGATTTTGGTGTCGAGTTAAAAAAACCGCATGCGGGATTTATTTGAGGAAAGCCATTGTTAATTAGCAGGTGCCGTTCCATAACCAAACCGGCCACAGAAGTAGTGCATTCGTATACCCAAAGGTTACAAGTTATTTATTTTTAAATATTTAACGACGTGACTTATTTTTGACACCACGATTAAGTTTTGTTTTAATTTATTAATATAATACATTATTAAAAACTATTTATTGCATTAGATAATATGCCAAAACTGAGTACTTTGATTTATTGTTGGCTGTTGATTTTGACTATATTTGTTATAATGTTATTATTGAACTGAGTACTTTGATTTATTGTTGGCTGTTGATTTTGACTATATTTGTTATAAGTTTATTATTGAACTGAGTACTTTGATTTATTGTTAGCTGTTGATTTTGATTATATTTGTTATAAGTTTATTATTGAACTGAGTACTTTGATTTATTGTTAGCTGTTAATTTTGACTATATTTGTTATAAGTTTATTATTGAACTGTGTACTTTGATTTATTGTTAGCTGTTGATTTTGACTATATTTGTTATAATTTTGTTATTGAGCTGTGTACTTTGATTCATTGTAGGAGTAAAGTATCCAATATATTTTAGCTATAATTTCATTTATTAATCTCAGTTGTTTATCGTGTGGCTCTGCTAGTGCCTATAAGACCTAGGGGTTTCCTGCTTGAACCGTCTAAGTCGGTGGCGCGGCTCACTTTTATATTTTTTTTTTCTTCTACCCTCTACGGCTGAGCTCGGGCATAATTTGCCAGTAGAGAGACCGCTGGCAGAGTACTCTATAGAGAACGAATAAGACGTGGCAAACCCTAGCAAGTGTATTTCCGTTAACAAGTGTATTTCCGTTAATATTTTTAAATGTTTCAAAAACTTTTTCTCTCAGGATTTCTATGGTCGCGGGAAGATAAAATTCATACACCCCATTCTTTGTTTGACCCCAGAGGTAGAAATCCAATGGCAAAAGGTCATGGGATCTTAAAGACGAAGATATTGGACCATTTAATAAAATAACTCAAAAAAACTCAAAAAAGTTCTAAAAAAGTTTCTGACTTAAATGGTGTTTTTTAGCCGGACATCCATCCTGTTGAAACCAGGTTATTCTATACTTATCTTTAATTAGAGCAGCTCGTAAAGCCAGCACAACCTGGTTTCTCAAAAGCCCCAGATACCTCTGTCCACTTAGATTGTAGTCAAACAAAAATGGTGCTATAAGTCGATTTCCCAAAATGATTAATAAATTATAATAGGTGCCCAATTAAGAAAAGTGAGTTAAATTGAATTACCTATGACCCCACACCAAACGATACTTCCAAATCTGGTCTGTAGACGTCTCTATGAAGCTTCGTGAGGGTTTTTCACTACCCAATGATAAGTGTTGTGCTTATTAAAAACATGACAATTCGTAAACCTACTCTCATCTGACCACAAGACATGATTTACAAAATCGCGTACACTTCCTTGTATAGATTGCAAAATCAGTTTTCTTAAGTCCTTAAACTATTGTGAATTTGTATGGATGGTACTTATTCTTATTTAAAACTTTCTGTACCGTTGATTTTGTCACACTAATATTCCGTTCTACAGTTCTTACCAATGCACTAGGGTTTTCGTTGACAGCTTGTAAAATGTTTGTTTCCCAAATTTCAATTTCAATTTCAATTTCATTTTATATCCGCTTCTAGGTTGTTTGTATGCCCCATGGTTAATTAAATTAACTACGATTTTTCTAAATTGGGTTTTGCGAGGCTGCCTTCATTCGGGATACATCTCAAAATATCTTACTGAGGTAATGTCGGTGTTTCTGCGTGACTGCAAGTACATCGCTTATATGTCAAACTTTTCTTTATTTGAATAAGGATTAGTGATTACCGGCCATTTTCAACACAATTTGACAATTTGTATATCAGATTTGTTATTTTAATGGGAGAAAACGTACTACTTATTGAAACACAATTTTCGTTTTGCCTACATTTATTTTCATTCCTTTTATTTTTAGGACAATATGCATAACATTAACCATAGTCTGCAACTCCTCTTCAGATGACGCTAATATGTCTTGATCAGCGGCTTAAAGAAGGTATTTGACGATTAAATCATTCAATTTTTCACAGTCCTGCTGCCAACATTTTCACTTGGAAACGTCACGATAATAGCCTTGCACCAGTTATCTGGTACGCTAACACTCATCCAACAAAGGTTAAAAAGGTGGTACAGCAGACTAGTTACCACGCTTTGTCCAGCCAACAGCATTTTAACCGTTATTATGTCGTACCCAGCAGCTTTACCCAATTTCATACTGTCTAATGTTTCCACAATTTTTGTCGTACTAATTTCACTTTCATTGCAACTTTCACTCATGTCTTCAAATGTGTCCTGTGCTTGTGTATCGTCTTTCTCAAATAAACTTTTGAAGTATTTCTTTCATATCTTTATAACGCATTCCTCTATTTTTACCATACTACCATTTTGATATTTGATTTTTTTCAGTTGCGAGGTAGTATTTTTACTTCTGGCTGTTCTTATGGACTTCTGGCAATCTTTAGATAACCTTCTATCAAATTCATCTTTATTACTCTCCTTCTTTCTTGGCACAACTTCTTTTGCCACACCTTTTATCTTTTTTTACTCATTATTTGACTCCTCAATCGTTGCCTTTTGCGTTCTTTGATTGGCTATTGTAGCCAGACAATCCAGCCAATCTTTCTTCTTCTCTGACACTGTTTTTTGAACCTCTACGCACATTTTTGTAACTTGCAATTTTTCGTTTTTTTACTCACAATACAATAGCAATATCCACGAGTTTTTCCTTGAATGGCTTCCACAATTCTTGAACCCCACATGCTTCATCTAAACTGTTAAATTTCTCGATCAATTTACTAACGAACTCCTCTTTTATACCTTTTTGCAAATTTTTAACTTTTATACGCTCTAGTACACTACTTGATTTCTGCACACGATGCCGCCACCGCTTAAAGAGACCTCTTATTTAGCTCATTACTAGGAAGTACCTAGTCTGTTTCAATGCCTGCACCGCGGTATGCAGAAGTACCTATTAATTTCTGACTCCATTTTTTATCCACAATCACAAAATTATTTATACTTTTCTGGATTTCTTCTTGTCGTGTGTACAAGTGGATCTTTTTGTGGTTAAAAATTGTGTTTGGTAGCACAAGATTCCATCCCAAACATACTTCAAGTAGACTTTCTCTGTTTTCATTTACTCTGTCGTCACCGTACATTCCCAGAACACTGTCAAATCCATCACGCTTTACTCCTACCCAACTATTAAAATCACATAACATTACAATTCTTTTATTCTGGTTACACTTATTTAGAATATCTGTTACACTATCCCAAAACTTCCGCCTCTCTTTTTGGGATTTTAAAAAATGGTTTCACTATGCATCTTGTGGGGCATAAACCCCAAGCAAAAAGATACAAGTAAGACCAACCTTCAGCCTCACCCAGAGGAGTTTTATTCATTCTAGCAGAAAGTATCACACCAACGCCCTAAAAACCTCTGCTGGTTTCCAAAACTCCTGACCAGTACGCTCTAAAATACCATAAGAGAACACTTAATGAAATAAGGAATAGTAAATTATTCTCATAAATTGCAGTTCGTATTGGACCAATTTAATCTATTGATAATTATGTGACTAAGTAACGTTATGGTTTTGTGTTGGAAGTAACTATCATATTTTTCATTTTATTTTTATTCAATTTAAGTTTTTTTTTGAATAAATTAGTCTTTGGCTGCAAATACTCTTAGAGTTATCTTCGGTAAAGTTAGTACAATATTTAGCAGAGCATTTAAGGGTTGTACTGTCAGAAAATAAAATAGGTACACTTAGTAGGTGCAATGCATTTATATCGTTGATATACACGATAAATAAGACAGGTTCGAGGTCTGAACCCTGCGGTACTTCCTGATCAATTTTTTTTATAGTCAGACTTTACATTGTTTAACTCTACACATACAAATTTATTTGAGAGGTAAGAACAAAGCAGATATAAGGTCGTGCATCTTATTCCATAGTAGCTTTTTTATTCGGTATGTCATGCAGTCGAAATCCTTTGTGAATTCGCAAACTGTTAGTAAAGTATGTATTTTTTGATTAAGATCCTCTACTATACCGGTCACAATTTTGAACGCAGCCTGTGTCGTGTGTTTATTTTTACGGAAACCTTATTGTGATTCGCTGGAGTAAAATATCTTTTTGAAGTAGGAGAACAACCTATCTTTTAAAATATATTTTATAATTTTGCCTATAATGGAAATATTAGGATATTTTAAAGCTACAGATAAATGCCACAAAACTCGGAATATAATTCTTTATTGAACTCGCCCAAATCACCAACCCAAATCAACACCGCCATGTTGTCAAACTTGCCTACCAGAGTGAGTGGCTATTTAAAAGTTATTAATATTTATAGTCATTAGTTTCCCATCATTTAACCAATACTTAGACAAACAGATAACATCGAAATTAAAATCATCAAGAAAAACATTCAATTGTTTACCTTGTTAGCAAGGCATTGTATATTTACATGAAAATGCTGCCAATTTACAAATTGGTAATAAATTTTTTATACTTAAAATTATAGAGCATGTCGTATCTCTTTCCTTAGGCCAAAAATCCTATAGATTAACAATAAGAGGCACAAACAGCTTTACAACGCAATTAAGATTTGGAACCAAATATCTAAAAAAAAAACTGCCCATTAAAGAAGAGGAGGGACCATGAAGGTACACCTTGGTGAAGCAGAATCTTAGACAAACAAAGAAAATAAGTTTGACGTCTCTTTAATCGAGCTAAAGAAACAGGTTGCTGGAAAATCTATCGCTCAGCTCTAACGACTTATAACAAAGAAATAAGAAAAGCCAAAAGAGAATCCTAAAGAAAGTTCTGTCATAGTATATAAGATCTACCTGCCAGCATAAGAATCCACAATGCTCCCGCCAGAGATTTGACGCAAGATATTGGATCGATAAAACGACCAGATGGCTCTTTTACGGACTCTGGTAGGCAAACGTTAGAGACTTTCTTGCAGACCCACTTTCGCAGCAGTCTGCTTATAAGGGGCAAGGAGCGAATTCCACTCTCAATGGGATCGACATCACGATCCAAAAGGAAAGACTGGAGAAATGTTTCAAAAGTGGTCACCTCAGCATCGGTACAATGGGTGGTGAACTATTTCTCCCCATACAAGTCTCCAGGGAAGGATGGTGTTATCCCTGCCCTCATTTAAAAGGGTAGCGTACTACCTCTTCTGGTTAAACTATTTAGAGCGAGTTTAGCGTGGAGTTACATTCCGCTGGGATGGTCAACGGCGAGAGTTGTCTACATACGTAAAACGGGTACGGTGAACCATCCCCTACCCAAGTCCTTCCGGCCGATTATCCTTACCTCATTCTTAATGAAAATTTTGGAAAGAATTATTGATAGACATATTAGAGAGAGAAATCTTACGGAACATCCCTTAAAGCTCCATCAATATGCTGTAGCATTTGAAATTGCTACTCGTTAATTTTGTTTTTTTATATATAGTAAATTTTTCATTTATTGGGAATTGTAGCATTTGAAATTGCTACCAGCTAATTTTGTTTTTTTATATATAATAGTTTTTTTATTTATTGAGCATTGTACTTACAGAGAACATTCAATTTTGATATCAAATTCCTGAATAAAACATTTATTTCACTATTTCAAAACAAACATATATATATAGTTGAATACTAGTTAATTTCACAAGTTTCAACACTAGGTAATACTCTTGCTTCTGACATTCTAAGAGCTGTTGAAAGTAATATATTCAAGCTGCAGGAACCTTATGATTTCTGGCTGGATTCCTGGATTTCTGAAATTTAAGATAGTGAAGTCAATAAAAACATCCATTCACATGTAAGCAGGCGACATACCGTTGTGTTTCTCTAGTATGATGAATTCTAGGATATTGAAGGTTGTCCCAGGATTTTGTTGATTCTGAATGAGATCTCTAGGTATTTACTGTGTTTTTCTCTATTTTTCAAAATATAATCTTAAAGGTTATATTTATTTACTTTCTAGACGTCGAGTCATTGTAGGCGTGTCACTGTTCTTCTTTCATAGAACTTCTGTCATCGGTCTCAAGTCGGTTAGCCGTTAATGTTTCGTGTCCATAGTAGAAAAAAAGGAGAAGAATAGTCTTTTAGATTACATTCGATGAAATTCATTCTGTCAATCAGTAGCATTTATGGTTCTGACCAATGAGAGGCTAGGAATTCAAAACTGGCGCTGATTTCATACAGGATGTGCAGTTTTTTCTGGCAACTGTTAGAAATAGGAGGATGGTTCTGTCCTCGTGGCGAGCAGAGACTTCTTTTTCGGTGAGGCCATGATGAGGTGCGCTTGTCTCGTGTTTGGGATTCTTTTTCGGTACTGAACCGAAATTAACCCTTAGGGGGGAATTTACGAAGTGCCGTTTGGGCCGAGATCAAGTCGCACCCATCGTTAGTGGTTTTTTTGGGAGCCTTATATGGGGATTTGTGCCAAACACCGGTAAGCTGCCATGCGTTGGGAACACCGCCATTTTGTCCTGATGTCCTGTTAGTCCGTTTTAGTCCTGTTTGCTGTTATGGATATCTTCTAGTTTTACCTCCCTTCTCAGAAGGTAAGTTATGACTTTTGAACTAGCAATGATATCGATCAGGTTGAAAATATACCTGCTTCATTTTGTTGGTTTTTTATTTTGCACATGTTCTTTCATGAGATTATTTTTTTGTTAGGGTGTTAGGGTACAGCTTAGCTCTCACCATCAGACTCCTAGAAATTGAACGACGACTCTTGTGGCAACTCTTGACTTTGGTCAAGATTCCCACGAGGACCAACACCGAGTCGCTTTTAAATCCTGTCCAGAGTCGACAGACATCCACCGGATGAGATCTAGTAGTAGCCGAAAGAGGCTAGAGACCTGCTGAGTTGCATCATCGACCCCTGGCTGACCTGGAAGGTTAAGCCTTTCTTCTACCTTCTCTTCGTTTTGCTGTCTGTTTCCTGTCTTCTTTCTGTCTTCGTTTTTGTGTCTTCAACTACATCAAGTGGACCTTGGATAGAGGCTACATATGTGGACCTTTGTACTTTAATACCAGGTTTTTTTACACCTTCAGTGTTCTCTTACCTTTTTAAGATTTTTTATAACTATTTTATCATATTAGTACTTATCATACCATCATTTTAAATAATAACTAATTATTGATATCGTATATTATACCACCGTGATAATTTTATAAACTGTAATCTAAAGAACTTTTGTGAAGTTCTCACATAGTACTATGTGACAGCAGATTCAGTCACAGGTTTATTTCTTACCATTATACCCCATTCTGGTAACTTTGAGCGGTATAACACCAGGTATAAAAGTGTATGTATTTCGCTATAATACATTAGTTAATATTGTTATATATGTTATTTAATTTATGTAATTATTATTTTATGATACCCTGGTCTACAACGTATTTTGCCTTGTCCACTTTGGTATTCTAATTATATTCTTATATGTGATATCTTTTTTTATTCTCCTATTTGCCCAGCCTGAATGTCTAAGAAAATTTAATACTATATCATTTTAGGTAGTTTGTTAAAGATAGATATTTGGTTTTCTCAATTATCCAAATATAGTATAGCTATATCTAAATTGGGTGGCGCCTTTATGAATTTGAATTTTCATTCTTAGAGCCGTAAATAATTCGAACTCACTTTATCTGTTCTCCGGCGAACAGCTGCCGTCAGCACATTGTGTTCTATTTTTTTATGTAATGAAAATAATAAAGTAGGCCACATAAATAGCGTCCAACGTGTGGGGCCCGAAAATTCAGAAATTCATGTTAAAAATTTTTTTGAAAAACCTAAATTGATTTTCTTAGATTTTTTTGGTTTGGTACATTTAGTTGAATAATTACAACGTGTCCTTCAAGTCGTATTGTTTATTTGAAGAGAGACATTTCAGGAACAGCTTTTGGTGTTTTTGAAACAGGTAAACAGGATAAGTTATTTTTTTGAGATATCTAGGAACCGTGTGTATGTGTGTTTATTTGTAATAATTATATATTTCGGAGCTAAGATAGCAAATTTTAAAGATTTCCTTTTTGAAAATTTCCTTTTTTGTAAATAATTTTCTGGTAACAATTTTGACAGATATTTTTCATAGGGATTTTCATAGATATTTTTGTGACTGACAACCTGTTTTTGACTCAATATCAAATTAGTTAGATATTACATTTGCTATTTGTTTCTGCTCATTACAAGTCATTATGGATTCACTTAAGGTAAAACACTTGCTGATAGCTGAGATCAACTATGAGTTGAGGATCAGAGGTGTTATTTCTGAACGTAATATGGATGATAAGAGAAAAATTTTAGGTCGTTTGATTTCAAAAGAGATACAACAAGGACAGAATGTTCTGGCCTTAGTAGATCCATCTTTTAATTTTGAGATTGAAAAAACAGAGATAGAAAACACATTAACTTCTATTAAATTTTTAGTTAGTGATTTTGATGGTCCTTCTACAGATTCCACTTATAAAAGAGTAGTATCTAGATTATGTCATGTGACTTTGAGGATTCAGAGAATTCCATTAAATAACACCGATGAAAACTTTGAAGATATGTCATTTTTAAAAATGAGTCCTATGCCACATCTCTACAACTAGATGCTGAATTATATGACAAGGTGTCGGAACAGGAATCTGAACCAGTTAATTTGCCTTTAATGAATTCCACTGTTAATCTTTCTTTGAGACAATCTACCAGTAATTCTTTCTCTCCAAATTTCTTGAAATCAACTCCTGTCTACAAATTGGGAATACAATTTGATGGAGATTCCAAAAATCTTTTGTCGTTCATAAAGCGAATTGAAGAACTTGCTCAAGCTAGACATGTTTCTAAAGTAGAGCTTTTTGAGTCTGCTAGTGATCTTTTTACAGGAAAAGCTACCTTCTGGTATAGATACATTAAATCTCAGGTCACTGATTGGGACTCATTAACTTTAAAAATGAGGAAAGATTTTCTAGTGTCAGATTTTGAAGATGAAGTTTGGCTACAAATTAAGAACCGGAAACAGGGTAATACAGAACCAGTAGTTATTTATATTGCTTGTATGGAAGCTCTTTTTAATAGACTCAGTCATGGAGCAGCTAAGATTACTAAAATAAGATATATTAAAATGGGACTAAAGTCTGATTATAGAAGTAGGTTGGCTTTGTGTGATATAGACTCAGTTTCACATCTTGGAACTTTATGTAAGAAGTTAGAGGAATCTGATGCACTATGCCCCAGTAGTTCTAGTTCCCAGAATAGATCAGTAGCTATGCTAGATGATCCTAAATTAGCTTTCATTTCAAATACCCAAATGAACAGAAACCCTGTTCATAAGAATATAGATTCTGGTAGTAAATTCCGGAAAAATAAATTCAGAAATGCCACTTCAACTTCAAATTTTCCACCTTCAAATTCTTCACCTGCAACTTCTAATTTGGCTTCAAATAGCATTCCTGTCCCTTCCTCATCAGTTGGTTCAGCTAGTTATAAAGTGGGAAACCCTAAAGTGAGAAATCCTGTTATTTGTTGGAGATGCAATTTACCTAATCATACTTTTCAAGATTGTAAGTCAGGCATCAAGAAAAAGTTTTGTTTTAAATGTGGAACACCAAATGTTGTTTTCAGAGACTGTGTTAGGTGTAAAGGGAAACAAATAAAGAAGAATGTTGTAAAAGGCTCTCAATTTTCTCCAAAAATTTCAAGAGCCAATAATCAAAATTTTAATAATGAGGAAGATTCCATAAATTTTGTAGCTCCTTTATTGATTAAGAAAAACAATGATAATAGGCCTTATGTAAAAATCCAACTTGTGGACACTAATGTCATTGCACTTCTAGATAGTGGTGCCAACATATCAGTTATAGGTCAGGGAGGTTTAAGAACAATAAAAGATTTAGATTTAATAATTAGAAGTCCTCACTTAAACCATGTTTTAACAGCTGATGGTACACAACAAAAAGTTGATGGTGTAGTGGATTTGCCTATCAAGATAAATGGGGATATACAAATTATTCCTGCATTAGTAGTACCTTCCCTATCACAATCTTTTATTTTGGGTAGTGATTTTTGTAGTAAATTTAGTGTGTCCATTGATTTTCATGATTTTAGTTGGGACATTAAATGTCGAGTTTCAGGTGAAACTGTTGACATTGTTGCCACATCTCAACAATGTAGTATTTTTGAGACTAGTATTGAAGATGAGCTCACACAGGAACAAGAGAAGCAGATGATAGATTTAGTAAACTCATTTAAGGAAATTAGTAGTGATTCTCGTTTAGGTCGAACTGATAAAATAACTTTAGAGATAGATACTGGTGATGCAAAACCGTTTAAGCAGAGACAGTATTTAATGTCACCGTATATGTTGAACATGCTTAATGATGAACTAGATGACATGCTCAAATTGGATGTCGTTGAACCGTCTCATAGTCATTGGAACAGTCCCGTCTTGTTAGTTAAGAAATCTTCTGGTGAATACAGATTTTGTTTTGATGGACGTAAGTTGAATAAACTTACTAAACACGATAGTTATCCACTGCCAAGGATAGACAGAATCTTAACTTTGTTGAGAAATGCTAAGTATATATCGAGTATCGATTTAAGAAAAGCGTTTTGGCAAGTTCCACTTACAGAGTCGTCTAAAGAAAAGACTGCGTTTAGTATTCCCGGACGAGGATTATTTCACTTTAATGTTATGCCGTTTGGTTTATGTAACAGCGCGCAGACGCAACAAAGGCTGTGTGATGCGTTGTTCGGCCCCCGATTTGAACCTCATCTATTTACTTATTTGGATGATATTATCATCATTTCAGCTACTTTTGAAGAACATGTAAATCTTTTATATGAAGTGAAAGATATTTTAAAAGATGCTAATTTAACCATAAACTTGAAAAAATGTGTGTTTTTCAAAACATCTCTTAAATATCTCGGTTTTGTCATTGACAGGCAAGGTATCAGGACTGATCCTTCCAAAGTCTCGGTTATGGTTAATTATGCTCGTCCAACTACTAGTACTGAGATAAAACGATTTATGGGTCTTTGTTCATGGTATAGGAGATTTATTGATAATTTTTCTTTTTTAATAGCTCCTATTAGTGCTTTGTTAAGAGGGAAAAGTAAAAAGCAACCTATAGAGTGGACTCCTGAGGCGGAAACTTCTTTCCTCGCCATCAAGAAGGCTCTTGTATCAGCACCCATTTTATGTCCCCCTGATTTCGCCTTGCCGTTTACCATCCAGTGCGACGCAAGTGATGTAGGCGTGGGTGGTGTGTTGACTCAGGAAGTTCAGGGTGCAGAGAGAGTCATAGCCTATGCCTCAAGGTCCCTATCAAAATCAGAAAGGAATTACAGTGTAACAGAGAGGGAATTACTCAGTTTAATCTTTTTGATAGATAAATTTCGCCCTTATATTGAAGGAACTGTTTTTAAGGTGACTACTGATCACCATAGTCTGCTCTGGCTACATAATCTTAAAGATCCTTCCGGTAGATTAGCCAGATGGGCTGTTAAACTAAGGCAACACACTTTTGAGTTGGCCTATACAAAGGGTGCTAATAATCGGGTGCCAGATTTTCTCTCCCGAATGCCTTTTTCAGAAACAGACAATAAGTTAGAAGTTGATTTAATAGGTGTTAAGTCTGATTCTCACAATTGGTATTCCTCTCTGCGAGCTAAAGTTTTACAAGATCCTGTTGCTTATTCTCATTTTAAAGTAGATAATGATTTGATATATAAATATGTTCCTTCAAAAGTACCCATTAAATCTAATATAGTTGAATGGAAAGTAGTTGTTCCGAAATCACAAAGAATTTCTGTTATAAAAGATTCGCATGATCCATCCATTTGTAGTCATTTTGGTTTCTTTAAAACACTTTCGAGAGTCCAAGAACATTACTATTGGCCTAAAATAAGAAGTGATATTTTGAGATATGTTAAGTTGTGTAAAGTCTGCCAGTCGCAAAAATTATCGAACACTCCTCGTATGGGACTTATGGGTGCTCAACGTTCCGTCAAATATTCTTTTCAGACTATTGCTGTTGATATCATGGGACCATTTCCCAGATCTTCAAAAGGTTTCACTTATTTATTGGTTGTTTCAGATTTCTTTACTAAATATACATTGTTGTGTCCAATGCGAGATGCCAAGGCACCTAGCATAATTAAATTTATGGAAAATCAAGTTTTTTTGATATTTGGAGTACCACAGTTCATTATCTGTGATAATGGAACTCAGTTTGCTGGTAAACAGTTTAAAAAGTTAGCTGAAACATATAAAGTTCAGAAAATATGGTACACCCCTCGTTATTCAGCACAGTGTAATTTTGTAGAAAGAACCAATAAGACTATAGGTCAAGCTATTAGAAGTTATGTGGATGAACACAAGGATTGGGATAAAGAATTGTATAAGATTCAACAGGCAATAAATACAGCAACCCATGAAGTCACCCATTATTCCCCTGCTTTTCTAAATTTTGGTCGTAATGTGCCTATTTCTGGTAATTTTTATGGTAACCTTCCTAACACTCAAGACATAGAACTTTTACCTGATTGTAGGGATAGTTATGTTCAAGATGTCAAGGGTCTTAGTGAAGTATTTGTGACTATCCAGGATAGACTACATAAAGCTTATCAGAGGAATGCAAAATCTTACAATCTCAGGAAAAGAGATCATGTATTTAATGAGGGTAATAAAGTTTGGAAAAGGAATAAAATTCTTTCTGATGCTGCGAGTAAATTCAGTGCCAAGTTGGCGCCGAAATATACATTATGTATAGTGAAGAAGCGAATATCTCGTTTAGTTTATTCCTTAGATAATATGGATGGTTCTCCTGCTGGAGAATGGCATATTAAAAATCTGAAGGAATATTTTGGATCCAATTCAGATGTTTCTGTGGGATAGTTATTTAATTCAAACCGTAATTTTTTTGATTTGTACACAGAGTATATCTGTAGTGGTTTGGTTAAATGTTTCATTTAAGTAAACTTAATGCTAAAGTTTTACTGATTTTTTTGGTGCGTTGGTGCACAATTTTTTTGGTGCGTTGGTGCACAAATTTTTGGTGCGTTGATGCACAATTTTTTGGTGAGTTGGTTCACAATTTTTGGTGCGTTGGTGCACAATTTTTAGTGCGTTGGTGCATAATATTTTTTGCGTTGGTGCACAATATTAAGTAATTGCAATTACAAATTTTGAGGTCAATCTTTGACAATTTTTGCTGGTGCAACTTAGAAAACCTTGGTTGGTTTTCCTATTTTTTGAAGAAAATAATTAGTAGGAAATCTAATTATGAATGTTCCCTTGAGAGTATGCATACTTCAATTTATTTTTCCTGTTGATGTTTCATATAGGTCTGATCAACCTGAAGTAAACATCATTATTACCTTGTGTAGATATTTCTTCTATTATTTAGCAATTCATTCAATTTACTAGTGATTTTGATTTGACATACCGATTTTGACCTGTAAACCGATTTTGATTTTTTCCCTATATAGACATTCTACTGATTTTGACTTCCTTAAGGAACGTGTGGTACGCGAAGATACTATATATAAATCAATTACTATCACTAAGTAGCTACTACCTCATAAAAATTTGTTTACAAATTTTTACTCTTCGGAGAGGGGTATGTGTAGCATTTGAAATTGCTACTCGTTAATTTTGTTTTTTTATATATAGTAAATTTTTCATTTATTGGGAATTGTAGCATTTGAAATTGCTACCAGCTAATTTTGTTTTTTTATATATAATAGTTTTTTTATTTATTGGGCATTGTACTTACAGAGAACATTCAATTTTGATATCAAATTCCTGAATAAAACATTTATTTCACTATTTCAAAACAAACATATATATATAGTTGAATACTAGTTAATTTCACAAGTTTCAACACTAGGTAATACTCTTGCTTCTGACATTCTAAGAGCTGTTGAAAGTAATATATTCAAGCTGCAGGAACCTTATGATTTCTGGCTGGATTCCTGGATTTCTGAAATTTAAGATAGTGAAGTCAATAAAAACATCCATTCACATGTGAGCAGGCGACATACCGTTGTGTTTCTCTAGTATGATGAATTCTAGGATATTGAAGGTTGTCCCAGGATTTTGTTGATTCTGAATGAGATCTCTAGGTATTTACTGTGTTTTTCTCTATTTTTCAAAATATAATCTTAAAGGTTATATTTATTTACTTTCTAGACGTCGAGTCATTGTAGGCGTGTCACTGTTCTTCTTTCATAGAACTTCTGTCATCGGTCTCAAGTCGGTTAGCCGTTAATGTTTCGTGTCCATAGTAGAAAAAAAGGAGAAGAATAGTCTTTTAGATTACAATCGATGAAATTCATTCTGTCAATCAGTAGCATTTATGGTTCTGACCAATGAGAGGCTAGGAATTCAAAACTGGCGCTGATTTCATACAGGATGTGCAGTTTTTTCTGGCAACTGTTAGAAATAGGAGGATGGTTCTGTCCTCGTGGCGAGCAGAGACTTCTTTTTCGGTGAGGCCATGATGAGGTGCGCTTGTCTCGTGTTTGGGATTCTTTTTCGGTACTGAACCGAAATTAACCCTTAGGGGGGAATTTACGAAGTGCCGTTTGGGCCGAGATCAAGTCGCACCCATCGTTAGTGGTTTTTTTGGGAGCCTTATATGGGGATTTGTGCCAAACACCGGTAAGCTGCCATGCGTTGGGAACACCGCCATTTTGTCCTGATGTCCTGTTAGTCCGTTTTAGTCCTGTTTGCTGTTATGGATATCTTCTAGTTTTACCTCCCTTCTCAGAAGGTAAGTTATGACTTTTGAACTAGCAATGATATCGATCAGGTTGAAAATATACCTGCTTCATTTTGTTGGTTTTTTATTTTGCACATGTTCTTTCATGAGATTATTTTTTTGTTAGGGTGTTAGGGTACAGCTTAGCTCTCACCATCAGACTCCTAGAAATCGAACGACGACTCTTGTGGCAACTCTTGACTTTGGTCAAGATTCCCACGAGGACCAACACCGAGTCGCTTTTAAATCCTGGCCAGAGTCGACAGACATCCACCGGATGAGATCTAGTAGTAGCCGATAGAGGCTAGAGACCTGCTGAGTTGCATCATCGACCCCTGGCTGACCTGGAACGTTAAGCCTTTCTTCTACCTTCTCTTCGTTTTGCTGTCTGTTTCCTGTCTTCTTCCTGTCTTCGTTTTTGTGTCTTCAACTACATCAAGTGGACCTTGGATAGAGGCTACATATGTGGACCTTTGTACTTTAATACCAGGTTTTTTTACACCTTCAGTGTTCTCTTACCTTTTTAAGATTTTTTATAACTATTTTATCATATTAGTACTTATTATACCATCATTTTAAATAATAACTAATTATTGATATCGTATATTATACCACCGTGATAATTTTATAAACTATAATCTAAAGAACTTTTGTGAAGTTCTCACATAGTACTATGTGACAGCAGATTCAGTCACAGGTTTATTTCTTACCATTATACCCCATTCTGGTAACTTTGAGCGGTATAACACCAGGTATAAAAGTGTATGTATTTATGTAATTATTATTTTATGATACCCTGGTCTACAACGTATTTTGCCTTGTCCACTTTGGTATTCTAATTATATTCTTATATGTGATATGTTTTTTTATTTTCCTATTTGCCCAGCCTGAATGTCTAAGAAAATTTAATACTATATCATTTTAGGTAGTTTGTTAAAGATAGATATTTGGTTTTCTCAATTATCCAAATATAGTATAGCTATATCTAAATTGGGTGGCGCCTTTATGAATTTAAATTTTCATTCTTAGAGCCGTAAATAATTCGAACTCACTTTATCTGTTCTCCGGCGAACAGCTGCATTGTGTTCTATTTTTTTATGTAATGAACATAATAAAGTAGGCCACAATGCCTACCAAACAGGCAAATTTACGGATTTAGTACTAAACAATCTAGCAGGAAAGATCGGCAATTCCCTTAAACATAAGAAAATTGCACTGGCAGCTTTTTTAGATATAGAAAAAGCGTTCAATAACGCCTACCACAGTCACTCTATACATCAATCAGGGATAGAGGAATCGACAGTAAAATCTGTAACTGGATCAAAAGCATGATTGAAAACCGATATATAATATCATCACTGCATAGAGAGTAGGTTAGGTAGGGAATAGATTTTCAGTGCTATGCGGATGATCTGGTGATAATACTTGGAGGAAAATTTAAAGCGACAATCTCAAACGTCCTCCAAAAAGCCCTCAACACAGTATACAGATGGTGCGAGAGAAAACAGATGTCTGTCAACCCCCGGAAAACTGTAATTATTCCTTTTACAAACAAAAAAAAGCTAGATAAGCTTCGGCAGCCTGTCCTATACGGAGAGAGCATTCCATTTGAGCCGGAAGTAAAATACCTAAATGTCGTTTTGGATAAAAGACTTATCTGGAATGCCCTTTTAAAAAAAAACAAAGCCAGGTTTTCTCTCTGAAATCTCAGAAGAGTATGTGGCAAATCTTGGAAAATGAACCCCAAACAGATTAACTGGATTTATCAAACAATAATAATATCTATGGTCACGTATGGCTCAGTAGTCTGGTGGACCAAAGGGTTACAACAGACAGCTAGAGCAAAGCTTGCTGGCCTTCAGCATCTGGCATGCCTGGTCATAACTGGAGCTATGTCCAGCACACCAACGGCAGCGATGGAACACCTCCTACATCTTTCTCCCCTATATATTCTCTTAGAGAGGGAGGCCAGGATACTCTTCTACAGATTCCTGTCTTTTAAAAGCCAAAACAATTGAGAGCATCTCGGGGATTACTCCGGGATACTGAGTGAAACAAAAAACCACCAAATTCTCGGGATGATTCCTGACTTGCTAGCCACAAAAAGTCGTTTAAAGTCCTTTTTTCGAAGAGAGACTAATAGGTGAGGGGAGAAATCCTCTTTACAGAGACTAAATACGTAATGTACACAGATGGTTTAAAAACCCCTGATGAAGTTGGGGCCGGTGTTTTCAGCAGGAAACCAAAGATTGAAATACCTACCAGTCTTGGCAGGTATGCTACAATGCTTCAGGCTGAAGTCGTCGCTATCGAATTGTGTGCAAGAAAGTTGACCAACAGACCTCTAGCAAACAAAAACATAAGTATAATATCAGACAGCCAGGCTGCTTTAAAAGCACTGAGCTTTAACAAAATAAATTCCAAACTTGTATAGAATTGCATCGAATCCCTATAGTACCTTGGTGCGAACAACAGGATGACCCTTACTATGGGTACCTGGGCACCAGGGAGTAGAGGAAAACGAAAAAGCCGACACTCTTGCAAAACAGGGGGCCAAATCTGCGTTCACTGGACCAAAACCGGTTTTTGGAGTCACCACAAGTGCCGCTAAAATAATTATTTCGGACTGGGCGGAGAGGAAAATACTCACGTACTGGTCCTATATACCAGGGTTAACCCACTCGAAGGCGTTTCTACCTAAACCCTTAAGAAACACAACTAAACAGATCTTAGAATGGAGCAGAAATGACCTGCGTATTCTAACGGGACTGCTTACAGGACACTGTCGTCCAAGATACCACCTCAGAAAGATAGGTCCTAACCAACAAACGGACTTTGCTGCGTGAAAGACGAAACTGCTGAACATATACTATGTTCATGCCCCGGCCTGCGAAAAATAAGGTTCAATATATTTAGTTACACTAACCTAGAAACTACCGATTTTAAAAAAATCTCACCCTATACAACCATGAACTTTGTAAGAAGGGCGGGATTGTGCGGTGAACCGTAGCCTCTAGGGGTAAGCCACAATAGACCTACTAAGGGTCGTGGTGGAGGGGCGACCACACCCCACTCACATGACCTAACCTATCCATATATGTACGTATGTTTGAAATCGTTAGACTCTATGACCGTTTGTCTAATCTCTGCAAAACTTAGCACATCAAAGGTTTAATACATAACTTTCTCCGGTAGGGATAGGCGGAGACCACTTCCTTCCACTTACTACGGTTCCTACACACATCTTTTGCTTCATTTACTTTCATCAGTTCTCTTATACATGTTTGTCAGTTGTTGGTACTCTTGACCTGGTCTTTCTTCAAAACAATGTTGATCTGATCAAGATATGTTCGCCGAGGTCAACCACTACCGACTTTTCCATTCATACTCGATTTATAAATTTTTTCCGTCAATCTTCTTTCATTCATCCTTTCTACGTTTTCAAACCATATAAGCATTCTTTTATCTTTCTTTGTAGCCACATATTCTTTTAACCCACAGCGTTCTCTTATCTCACAATTTTTAATTTATTCAACCGAGTAACTTCGGCTATACTTCTCAAACTACCCATCTCCGCTGCATTAATCTCAATGTCACTGTCATACTTTTCATATTTTTGTTCCATAAAAATATAATTCAATTGTGTAATATTTAGAGATCCTGTAAGCCACCGATTAAAAAATAATTTGTTTCAATGATCAGCTAGCTACCACTGCAGAATTATTTGCGGGTGCTTTAATGATCTAAACTTATACGTTGGCAGATCTTTCAACAATTTATGCAAATCGTCTTGCAGAAAGTTTATTTAAATAATACCAGTTAAAGTACCTTTAAAGAATATTATTTCAATTATAAATCCGTTAATCATTTCCCAAATTGGTCTTTTGTATCCATTACGAATTATTATAAGACCAGTATTGGCAGTTATGCCGATTTACAATCCCGTTGGTGTTAAATCAGGTCTCCTCTAACCATAGGATTAAATTAATAATACCAACTTTATGATCCACGCAAAACAATTAAGTTTTCTGTTATGATATAATTAATAAGTACTTTCCTTAAACAATAGCACTCCAGTCATTACTCCTACCACCTTTTGGTCAAAATTACCCAATTACCCAACTATACAAACTTATTTGTAATAATAATAATAATAATAATAATAGTAATAATAATAAAAAAAATAATATATATATATATATATATATATATATATATATATATATATATATATATATATATATATAATATGTTTATTGACCTCTGTTACATAAAAAAATTACATTTAAAGTCTTAATTTCTAAAGATTAAATATAAATAATAAAATTAATAGTATGGATAAAATAAAAAATATACAAACTTCTAAAAAAAAACCAGAAGGTAGATGATATAAAGGTTAAATACAAAGAAGAACTAGGAAAGATCTGGCAAAGAGAATGGGATCTCGTAAATAACAACTTGAGAGATAATAAACTGTCTATTCAGCCATGACGACCTCCTGGGCTCTTACTCAGGGCTGACAGAGTCAAAACTTATAGACTTAGGTTGGGACACACATATTTAACACACGCATTTCTCCTAGAATGTCGAGACCCTCCAATATGTAACCACTGTGGCGAAAGGATAACGGTAACACACAGTATATGTTCATGTCCAGGATATAACAATATGCGGCAATTACAAAACATTCATAACAACTTCTCTAAAAATTTTAAAGACATTGCATCGATCAACAATTTAATAAACTTTATAAAGTCAATAGATATTTAAAAAAAATCTAAGATATTGTCTCGGGCACACTGGAAGTTTTAGTTCGTTTTTCTATCCCGAAATAAGGGTGCTAATGATCTTAGTAATCGATGCACCTAAATGTCAAAGAAAAAAATAATAATAATAATAATAACAATAATCCTCCGCCCAAGACAGTAACAACATCCCTTATAAGTTCATACAAAACCTTCACCACACTACTAAAGAGACCATACTGAAACTATTCAATCAAATTTGGACCAAAAAAACATACCCTACCAAATGGCGTGAGGCTATCATTGTTCCTATCCCGAAACCTGGAAAAGATATAAGACTCACATCTCATTATCGCCCAATCTCTCTCACATGCTGTTTAAGTAAATATTTGGAAAAAATGATAAGCAAACGTCTGATATGGTTTCTAGAGACGAATAATCTGTTTTCACCCTACCAAGCAGGGTTCAGAAACTACAGATCGACGATTGACCGATTGACTCTCTTAGAAGAGGCAATACAATTAAGCTTTGCAAAAAGAGAACATTTGGTTGCAGTATTTTTTAATATAGAAAAAGCGTATGACACGACTTGGCGATACAACATCCTAAAAACAATATACGATTTGGGAAAGAGAGGAAACCTTTCTACATTCATTAAAGGATTCCTTACTAAAAGAAAGTTCTTTGTAAGAAATGGAACCGTTGACTCCATTCATAGAAAATTGTAAAACGGTGTACCCCAAGGATCCACTTTGAGTGTCATTTTCTTCGCAATTGCAATAAATGATATTATGAAAAATCTGAACCCAATAGTCGGAAAAAGTTTATATTTTGATGATATGACCATCTTCTTCTCATCTCGGTCAATGGAAACGATAGAAGAAACCATGCAAGAGGCAATCAACCACTTGGAAAATCAGACTAAAAATATCGGTTTCCGACTTTCAACAACGAAAACAAAATGGGTCCACTTATGTCGATTACGTACAAATCACAACCATCCGGAACTGAAACTGAGATATAAAGAAATAAAATGTAAGGAGTCAATTAGATTTTTAGGTCTGATACTCGACCAAAAGTTGAACTGAAAAGCCCATATTGAATATTTGGTAGTGAGATGCAAAAAAGCGTTGAACCTTTTAAAAGCAGTTTGTAAAATTAAATGGGGATGTGACCAAGACACTTTACAAAACGCTCATCCTATCTAAACTAGACTACGGATGTACGATATACGGAGGAGCTCGTACATCAACCCTCAGAGTTCTTGATTCAATACATTGTACAGGACTACGACTGGTCCTCGAGCTTACCGAACTAGTCCCCTCAAGTCTCTATGTTGCGAGGCGGTGATTCTTCCACTACAACATAGGAGACTACAATGTTTGGCAATTTACGGCACTAGAATCTGGTCCCAACCGACACATATCAATTTTTCTATTTTGTTCGACGAAGAAGTATACCATATATATATATATATATATATATATATATATATATATATATATATATATATATATATATATATATATATATATATATTTTATGAAAATGGTCGCAAAAAGGGTAGACCTATCGTGTGTGCCGCGGACGGCCCGCACTGCGACTGTTAGAAGGGAAAGGGATTATAGAAAGGAAATGATTGTGGACACGCTTTTTAAAAAGTTGCAGGTCATAGTTCTGTGGAAAAACTGATTTTGGAAGCTTATTCCATTCCGTAGCAGCCCTGTAAAAGAAAAATTCTTGATCAAGATTGGTCCTTGTAGTGTCAATCTTGAGAGTAAATGGGTGAGACTGATCAGCGTGCCGAGTTCTTTGGCCGAATGTGGCCAATGGTGGTACAAGAGTTTTTATTTCTCTGGAGCATCTGCCATGGAAATATCTAAAGAGCAATGACTCTTCTTCTATGATCTAGAGGGTGAATGGTATATGTGAGAGTTGAGCTGTTTATCAAGCGAATGGCTCTTTTATGAATAGAATCTAGAAGACGAAGGGAATGCCTTGGTGCTGAACCCCAAATGTGCGAGCAATACTCCAGTAGAGGTCGGATTTGAGCCTTGTACGTCGTCAACAGTTGATCAGGAGGAAAAAACTTTCTGGCTTTCCACAGAAAACCTAGCCTCTGGCTTGCTGACTTTGCGATGTTAGCAACATGGTGATGCCAAGACATATTATTGGACACCGGGACTCCCAAAATCGAGATGGAGGGACTTGGTTTAAGGGTATTTCCGGACATTGTGAAGGGATGATTTGAGGAATTCACTTTCTTGGAAAACGTGGCACTTTGTGTTTTTTGGGCGTTGAACTGAACAAAATTGTTGGTTCCCGACTCGTCGATTGCTATAAGATCTCTATTGATGGAATCAACCTGTTCCTGCCTGAGTCTATTTGTATCATTTACCGAAAGTGATCTATAGGATGTGAAAGTTGAGACAAGTGTGCTATCGTCTGCGAAACTGTAAATGGGGTTCGTGGTGATTTTCAAGAGGTCGTTGATGTGTAAAAAAAATAAGGTGGAGGACAGGATGGAACCCTGGGGGACCCCGGCATTGGTTTTAAACGCATCAGAAGAAATACCGTTAACTGCCACATGTAAGGAGCGATCTTGCATGAAGCTCAAGAGCCATTGGCGCAGTTTGGTGGGGAGACCGTAGGCAGATAATTTACTTAACAATGCCTGGTGCCAAATGCGGTCAAAGGCTTTAGATATATCCAAGGCTATTGCATGGGATTTACCAAACTTTTCAATATTGTTTGTCCAGAGCTGAGTGACATAAGCCAGAAAATCTTTAGTCATGAATTATCTCAAATTTCTCCAGATATTTGATGAGTTCTGTGTTAATCACTTTTTCCATAACTTTGGATATGACTGAGAGCAATGCAATAGGGCGATAATTCGCAGGAATAGTCTTCTTTCCTTTTTTTCGGAATCGGTTGGATTTTAGCATTTTTTCACATATGAAAGACGTCCAACTATTTACCGAACGTCTAGTATTAGACTGAGAGAAGTCACGAACTACTTGAATATTTCCCTTCCGCGAACATACCCATCTAGTTTCTGTGAGGTACCACCTTGGGATCTTTTACCTTCAAACATTAATCTCGAATGCCTAATACATAAAAAAAATGAAACTGAAAAAGGCACAATTATAAAGGATTTTAGGAGAATAATTGTTTGCTATCCTAACAGCCATATAATCTATACATGGTAGAACATTTTTAAAGTTGAAAAGTCCAAATATGTTTTCAGTACAATTAAAGTGTAGGTTGACCTAGATACCTTTTGACGAATATAATAAATTTGTTGTGTCCATGACAGGGTATTATCTAACATCATTCTTAGAAATTTATCACTGTATATACATTTGGTATGTCTAATTTAGACCTATTAGCTGTAAATATTATCGAGTTAGTTTTATCTTTATTGATGATTAATTTTTTTTGGTATACCAATCGATACTGCTATTAAATACTTTGTTTGATTTGTGCTGTAAATTAGTTATCACCTTTAACCAATATATTTGTATCATCCGCAAATGTTGTTATTATTACTTATGTAGTTACTATCATAATTAATAACTTTTTTTGCATTTTTTTTTTAAAAATATTAAACTTACTTGATTTATCATTTTTATAGCCTTAAACGAATAAATATTTGGCTGCCCTAAATTATTATTGAGCTAATTATTATTTCTTAACAATTTTTTGTAATAAGTCGTTGATGAAATCAAAGAAGCAACTAATATTTAAAAATGCTTAATATCCTATAATTCGTAACAATAAAAACTTTATCGTAAATTGACCAATAAAATATCTTTTAAAAGAATTGAAAAACTTGTTTTGGTAATAATATTCTAGCACATCGGTTTTATTTTTAGTATCGAACTTTTAAAGGCCGTTACACTTTAATTCACTGTATTTCACATTGTTTTAAAAATAAATATTACAATTATTTGGTTAAAACTAATGATATTAAAGAAGTTAGCCCTTTGAAAATATATCAAAATAATTTTAAGCGATTATTATTTAATTAATAACTTGACTCTTAATTATACCTACTCGTCGACTAGTTGTATTATACATACTGTAACAAAATATTTCACACTTGTGAATTTCGTTCCTTTTTGATATAATTTTTTTTCCTTGTATATTTTTTTTTCATGATTTCAATTAATGCTATTTGTTTGGTTGATTAGTTGAATGTTGACAGCTAAATATGTTCTATGTTAAATATGTATTTTAGATACTACATAGTTGTCATTTCAGAACTAAGATTATTTTGGTATATTTTCATTTAACTAATTAAATCGTTTTATATTTTTTTTTGCATAAATAAAGTAATCCAGCATTGTGGCAAGGCATACGAGAGGTAAATGTTATATAGCTATAATGAATATCACAGAATTATGAGAATATTAATCTATTATATTGCGAAATTAAATACATTTAATTAGATTTGACAACAGTCGTTAACCGGCAATTAGTTTGATTTCTCGTTTGATAAAAGTTGATAAAATTTTAATTTTAAAAGTTAGGGTCTCTTTCGGTCGCTGGCTTTTGCCAGTGACAAGACCTGTGTCCAGAGCTGATATAGATTGGCGATTTTTTTTTTATCTTTTCTTCTCTTAATGGAAGCGATTTGCGACTTTTTCTGGAAATGATAGCACGTGGTTGCTTTTGCCGAATCTTAAGCTTTGCTTTTTATAGAAGCGCTTTTCTCTTTCGTCATGGGTCTTTTCTGGAGAAAAAAAGTTAATTTTTGGTAGCGTTCCTGAGTTTTTCTTTGAAGTGTGTAAGAAGATAAGTTAATTTCTTGTGAATAAAGATATTACGTTTTCTTATTTTGATGAAAAGCATATTAGAGTACAACTGTATGAAGAAAATTGTTTTTGCTTTCCGAAGTTTTCATAGTGAATTTTAAAATACTTTGAAATTGTTTTTTTTTTATCTTTTAAAATGTCTGAAAAGTCATGATGTTCTCAAGATTTATTTTAAAAAAATCTTTATAAATTTACATTATTCTACATTTAAGATGACATATTTTAAATAATATTGTTATCTATTAAATCAATCTTTGATTGGATGTTAATATTTTTAGGTAAAATCTAGAAAATTATACACGAAGGTGTGAACCAAATTTTGAGGTTATTAAGAAATTAGAAAATTGTTGTTGTCCAGTTTATTGATGAACATTTGTGTTTTCTCTTAAGATAATGAAATTCAACAACTTTTCCTTACTCATGACCCTCCCGAGTGTAGAGCAGCCGTCAGACTCATATAAAAATAAGTTGTACTGAAATTTATTAAATTTCGCTACAGTACATACATACAATCTCACCTTTTCCCGTCGGGGTAGACAGAGACCAATTTTTTCTTCCACTTTCATCAGTGCTCTTATGCTCTCATACGTACTCGTCGATTGTTGGTAGGTACTCTTGACCTGCCTTTCTTTAAAACAACGTCGATCTGATCGAGATATGTTTGCCTAGCTCAAACTACCGACTACCGCCCATTCACACTCACCCTATAAATATGTCAATCTTCTTTCCTCCGTTCTCCCTACGTGTCCAAACCATGTAAGCATTATTTTATCTATCTCTGCAACTACATTGTCGGAATTTCATTTGCCGCCTTGTCAACTTGCGACTCTAAACTTGTGAAGTGTAATTTTTGGAGGTAATTCTACCTTCTCTTGTTATATTGTTAATAAAATGTCGCTTATAATAAAGGGTCTTATTTTCAATTATTTAACCAAAATATTAGTTAAAAGATTATACCTTGTACAACCAACATCATTCTACTTACTACAGTCCATGTATTAAGACTATATCCCACATAAATCTTTTTTCACACCACAGCGTTTCCTTACTTCACTTTATCCATCAAAGTCACTCAGGCTATACTTCTTAGACTACCCATCTCATTGAAGTGCTTTAAAGGCAGAATAGCCTTCACGACCCCCCCTACAATCTACCCATCTACCACTACCATACATAATTGTAGAAAACAGCACTTCTCTATGCACAGCCAGTCGTGCCTTGTTCTACACGTTCTAGCTGCTCATAAAGTTATACAGGGCCCCATTTATTTATTTCCCTGCCAACACCCTTTGCTTAATGTCAAGTTGTGTCATGTTGATTAATTTTATTAAACATATTTGTTTTTAATATTTCATGAGCTGTAACTGGTAAAATAATATATTTCACTATTTAAATAAATTTTACAAATAACATTTAAATAAATATTAAGTATAGCAATGTGATTAGACCAACTACTTAAAGCAATAAATTAATATTTTTATTTTAATTCTACCATTTTTAAATGTACTGTGGTCGGATTATTTGGTTTTTGTATAAAATCCTATGAACTAATTTTAGGAAAGTGCTATTTTTTAAAAATTTGAATTTCCAAAAACTATTAACATCATCTAAGGAAATACATAGTCAGTCAACCTTATGGACTTTTCATTAAATGACGATGGGGTCTATTAATAGATGGCACCAGTACGGTGGTACCCAAAAGAGAGATAAAAATTATTGTAGTAAACGTAGTAAATTTTATTTTTTGTTTCGGCCTCGTCCATTTTAATTCTCACACAGCATGTATCCATCCCATATGCTGTAAAATCTCATTTGCAATTTGCTGACATTTGAAAGTAGATCGTTAGTAGTAAATTTTTATGTTTTCTTTGTAATCATTTTAAGGCACAAGAAAAATTTAAAAAAAACAGAAAATATATTGTTGATCTGTTATTACGTACACAAGTTATAAATTTTTTTTAAAAATATTTCAAGTAAAATCAAAAAAGGACAATGACAAAAACGTTGAAATTAGTATTTAACTACATAATTAGGAATTAAAATTATGAGAATAACCTTATTATTGTTATTTCTTTTCATAGTATTGTACATAATATTGCCATATAGTTTCGTTTATTTTATTTATTTTAATTATTTATATATATATATATATATATATATATATATATATATATATATATATATATATATATATATTTACTCCTACCCAACTATTAATATCACCCAATATTACAATTCTTTAATTCTGGTTACACTTATTCAGAATATCTGTCACATTATCCCAAAGCTGCCGCCTTTTTTTTGGGCTTGTAAAGATTGGTTCCACTGTTTATCTTATTGGGCATAAACTCCTAGCAAAAAAAATAAGAGTAAGACCAACCTTTAGCGTCACCCACAGGAGTTTTGGGCTCACACATTCAAATTCAGTCACACATTCATGCATTCTAGCAGAGAGAACCAACGCCCTGAGAACCTCTGCTGGTTTCCGGAACTCCTGACCAGTAGGCTGTATAGCGTCCATGCGTTGTGGTTTCACATCCTTTTCGCTTGGTGTCATTCATACAAAGTAGATCAATTCCTCTGACCTCTATTATCGTGTAGATTTTATTAATTTTATCATTCAATCCTCCCCTACATTCAAAGTAGCAAAGTGACTGTCCGCAGTCCACTTCTTGCCCTTACAGGAAGCTTGGGATGATAGTTGGTGACCCCTATCGCTGCTGTTTTGGTTATAGTTACTACAACTATTACTTATAGCTTCCTGTGAGATAAATACAATTTAATACAATAAATTTTAAGTGGATCTGAAAGGTTGTCGAAAGCAAAAATGGAATTTTATTTCAATCCACACGATGTAAAATTTCCAAAATGAAATATGATATAACAGCTTTTGCAGTTAGCAGAAATGCAGGTAACTCAATTTTTTTAATAAATTATTTATTTCTTATTTTCTTTTTTTTGTTTTAAAATAAATTTTTGTGCGTTTTAAAATAAATGGTCCCAAATAAAAATTTTGTTGAGTAATCACTACTGTTAAGTGTGGAGTCTCTTTGAAAGAATGATTATTTAGGGCTATAAATTAATTTTGTAACTTTGTATGTTAAAATAAGTATTAATGTAATTTTAAAAGGAAAAATTTTATTGACTTTAAGTATGTTGTTTTAAGTTTTTCATCTAAATATTTAGTAAATTATCATTAAACAAATTTTTGTCAGGAAATAAGCGAGAAAAAAATTTAATTTAAAAATTATATGATTGTTTTATTAAGACACACCTAAAAATATTTTAAATATATTATATTATTATAAACTGAAATTTTTAACTAAATTATGGTTTTGTTAAGAAATTAAAACAAGTTAATTTGACATAGTTTTTTTCAAATCACCTATTATTTTTTGTTTTTTTTTATTTCAAAAATAAATGGTAAATAATTTAAAAATAACCTAAATTATATAACTCAGACTTAATAAAATAAATTAATAAATGGCGTGTCCTTGATTATTTATAACAGCTCAACATCATCTTTGGATCGATAAAACCAAGTTAATAATTTCTTGATTAAGTATATTTATGCTTTATCAAAGCTTTAAATAATAAATGATACCCTTAAACCAAGTCCCTCCATCTCGATTTTTGCAGTCACGATGTCCAATAATATGTCTTGGCATGACCATGTTGCTAACATCGCAAAGTCGGCAAGCCAGAGGCTAGGTTTTCTGTGGAAAGCCAGAAAGTTTTTTACTTCTGATCAACTGTTGACGACGCACAAGGCTCAAATCCGACCTCTACTGGAGTATTGCTCGCACATTTGGGGTTCAGCACCAAGGCATTCTCTTCGTCTTCTAGATTATATTCAGAAAAGAGCCATTCGCTTGATAAACAGCTCAACCCTCACAAATACCCTTCACCCTCTAGAACATAGAAGAAGAGTTGCAGACCAGTCATTGCTTTATATATATTTCCATGGCAGATGCTCCAGAGAAATAAAAACTCTTGTACCACCATTGGCCACATTCGGCCGAAGAACTTGGCACGCTGATCAGTCTCACCCATTTACTCTCAAGATTGACACTACAAGGACCAATCTTGATCAAGAATTTTTCTTTTACAGGGCTGCTAAGGAATGGAAAAAGCTTCCAAAATCAGTTTTTCCAGAGAACTATGACCTGCAACTTTTTAAAAAGCGTGTCCACAATCATTTTCTTTCTATAATCCCTTCCCCTTCTAATAGTCGCAGTGCGGGCCGTCCGCGGCACACACGATAGGTCTACCCTTTTTGCGACTATTTTCATAAAAAAAATGATGGTTTTAAAAATTCCTTTTACCTTTTAAAACTCTTGAGTTGAAAGTCGTCCAATACATGCTCTATCCATTGGATGTACATACATTCGGTGAATATTTCTTTAACAGCTGCGGCATATAAAAGCACAATTAGTTAACGTATTTTAACAATCATCCTATTGGCTCTTAAAATATTTTGCATCAAAATAAGATTGGTTCTACCTCCAATGCTGATTTGTATAACCTACTTAATAAAAATGAACCTTCTGTACCTTTTACAATTGTAATTAATTGCCCGGTACTCTTCTAACTCTTACACGTCTTAAGTCAATATGTGTCCCAAATCTTAATTCGTTTAAAAAAAAATAGGGCTTCATTGAATATTTCGACATAACACATAAATTTTAGGTTTATGTAAATAAACCGCTCGTTAAAGACCGTCAACCATTCATAATATAAATAAGTTGTGTTGTTTTCAACAGACGCATTTGTAACTTAAGTGCCATTACCGGTTTCATCTTGCAGCTAATTGTAAAAAAACGATCTTCATTATTAAGTTGAAAAACTTGTGCGTCATGTAGTGGTCTCACATACATCTCCAGTCTTTACATAGCGGGCATTCAAGCGAGAAATTATGCTTTGAGATGTGCCAAATGCTCACGCTACATTTGTTTGTCTAGTCCCGTTTTTTAGCAAGACAATAGCTGTTAAAATTTGTTCACAGTTTAAATGGTGTCTTAATATGTTTAATTTAAAAATTTATGTAAACGTTAAGCTTAAATCATTACTAACATATCTTATTTTATGTTTTAAACCAATAAAATACAATGACACATACATGTTTTTTTAAATGTTTTTGCCAAAAATTTTTTTGAACTAGTAAAGTGATAAAGTGATATAACACCCTATAGTGATGAATATCTGAGTATATAGGATGTATCTCAGTTTATTTAATTCCTTTTTTCGCCAAGAAGTATCTATCTGCCAGAAAGGATTTTAATAGCTGGAAATGAAGGTAGATTGTAGATTGTAGGAAGGCTCGTAAAGGCTATGTAGCCTTTCAAGCACCTCGTACTTTCAGGTCATTTGTGCATAATTATTAATCTATTTAAGGCCCGGAATTCCAAAACTTCGTACAAAGTTTATCAATTTTCTGGGAGCTAAATTCCTGACATCAAAGGGCTTCAAGAAAGCCCCTTCCAGAAACTTGAGCCTCTTGCAGAAAACCGCTGGTCATCCTTTTTAGGTAAAACCTCAGAGGGCAGTGTCCCGTCAGCAATTTTAAGTCTTTTTTGTCCAGAAAGTGGAGATAAGGTAGAAGCTTGTTTGGTTTGAATTGCAGTCCTGTATGCCATTACTGTCAAAGGCTTGGGATGAATCAAGGAAAGCAGCTGAACAATACCTTCTGGCGTTTAGGTCTTTGTTTTTTGGTTGACTAGACTATGCTCTGTTATTCCGTGCCTGTTACGGAATCCAAACTGATGTTTTGGATTGTTTTCATTTCACCTATTATTATTTTTATTCTTTTTACATACATCTTTTTAAATACTTTTGCAAGCATAGGCAAAAGACAAGGCAAGTAGAAATAGATATATTCTGGCTTTTTTCCGGGTTTAAAAATTATGATGATTTGTGGTAGGTGAATAGTATATGAACTATATTTAATTAAATATTAAAGTTGATAGTTTTATACACTTATCCGAGAGTTCATGCAAAATCTTGCCGCAGATTAAATCATATATAAATACTTTTTTAATGTTGTTTTTATTATTATTGTCTGTTTTACTTATTTAGCCGGTAATTTGTAGTGGGACAGATCCATTTGAATTGGTGCATTTAGAAAGTCGGTTACATTTTTTTTCTTTACCTGTACTGCAGAAAAAAGGGCTAAAATACGGTTTTAAGATTTTTGCCGAAAACTTTTTCTCTTTTTTGCTCCTGGCTCAATTATTGTCATCATTTGATTAAAACAGAGGTTTCCAATCATTTTTGGTTCGCGGCTCCCTAAATAATTAGATTTTTTTTCGCGGCGCCCTTAATACATCGGATTTTTTCTAAACTTTTGACTTTCTTGAAAAATTGAAAAACTTTCTTTTTTAAAAGCGATTACCGTCTAAAGCATACAGGATTGTTGGTGCAAAAATTCGAGAATTGTAAATTACAAGAAAATTGCCGAATTGTTTAATTTTTAATTAAATATTTCGTGGCGCCCTTATGACGGCATCTCGGCGCACAAGGGAGCCGCGGCGCACAATTTGGGAATCACTAGGTTAAAAGATGTTGCTGACCTTTCACCAAATATCGATTAATATACCTTTAAGTTACAATGTATTTAATAAAAAAAATATTGTTAATACAACGTAAACAAATATTGCAGTGCCGAAAATTAGATTTCTCACTTACTGAAAAAAAATGCATTATCAAAAGGATTAAATTGCCTGGTTAAATTAAAATAAGCTTATTTTTATTTTTCTTTAAATTTAATCCCACTTATATTATTTAATATTTTTTACAATTGTTTCCTTGTTTTTGTTTTAATAAAAGGGTTAAATTAAAAACGTATAAAAAATGTTAAATTGGCAAATTTTAAATAATACAATTAGTATCCTTACAAGCCTGCAACTTAAAAAATTATATTCCAATTTTATTTAATTATTGCACACAAAGTATCGTAATAGATCACAGTAAATTGAATTTAAACGTGTTAATTTAATAAGTACTCGAAAAACGATATGAAAGGTGCATTGTGCTTCTTTTCGCAGTATTTCTGCAAAATTATTTTCTATTCTAAATTAAATCCCTATTTTAATAAACTTTAAAAAATCCACTCTAAATCTATTTCTTTTTGCCATGTTTGTTTCTCTATACCGACTTAGTAAGCTCTTTTACAAACTAAAGCACGTTGGTCCCTGTATTGGCAACGAAATCCTCTTTCAATGGTTGCTGCATTAACATCTTCAGGTTCGGTATCAAGGTGAAACACATTTTTTTTTTATTTCTTCAAATATACCTAAAAAAATCGGATTATTTAAAGAAAATACCTTTACAAAAAAATACTTAAAATATAACATACATACTTATTTTAATTTTATTGTAGCTAATTACATTGTATTTTAATCTCAGGATGCTAAATTATATATTAAAGTTTTGTTCTATATATTTTTGTAATTTTAATACAGCAATATTTTATTTTATTTTTTTTTATTGTAAATAAACATTGGGAATATTTTTCTATTATATTTTTTGTTATAAAAATTATCATGTAATTGTAATCATTATTAAAAAAAAAGTTTTTAGTTTCAGAACACTATCTAGTTAAAAATAAAACTTGGGAGTTCCTAAATATCTTATTTCTTATAAGTGTAACGCAGTTAAAATAAAATTAAATGAATAACAAATATTTCTTTTTCTGCGATATACACAATGCTATAAAATAAATAATTTACAACTTTCTTCACACAAATTATAAAAATAAAGAACAGTCTTAACTGGTTAAAATTTATGGAGGTACGCTTTTTACTAGCTTGCAATAAACGAACATTCTTCTTGTCTTTTACACAATTTTGACATATTGTTTTTTCGTTTCGACTCAAACACTAATAGGTATTACATTTTTTGCACATATACTTTGTCTTTGCTTTTTCGTTTTTTCAAAGCACGGTTCATATCATTTTTTTTCTTGTATGTGTGTTAGCTCCAAGTTGTCCCTCTGTAGCTGGCGCTTCAGGCCTATATTTTGATAAAACTTTCAATTCAGCGGACAAATTTAATGTTTTCGACTTTCTTTCTATTTGTCGAGTCAAAAAACTAAAGACTTATTTTTTTATATAATCTTGCCGAGAAATATATTCGTTTTCATTCGCTAAAAAACTTATTAGTGAGTTAATCGCTGCCATATTTAACATGTGATAGAAAATGATCATTGTCCGCCTTTTTTTATTACTTTTTTTTGTTTATTTGCAACGGCTAAACACGACATAGTACTGTTGTAAAAATCTATTATTTTGGGCTTCTTCGTGGTATTATTGTTACTTTATTACAAGAAATATGTAGACTTGATTGGAACACAACTTTTCTTACTTTTTTTGGACAATAAAAACAAGACACACTGCTATATCGAAGGTGATTTGTTGGTGTAATTAAATTTGATGGTTATTCTCTTCTGTTTTATTGAATAGTTCCCACGTAAGATAGCTTTTTATATTCAAGTGCCTTCACACGCTTGAAACTTGTGAACCAGTTGTCTGCCGTGATGTTTCTTCCACTGTCATAAATTAATTCAGCAAGTCTCAGGACACTTTCTCAATTTTATTTTTTATATGAGCCTCCTGGTTATTGACCTCAGTATTTCTCTTTAAGTGATATATAAAACAGTTTTGCGTCGCTTAAACTAAAAATTTTAATACCATATTTTAAAGGTTTTAATGGTATATACTGTCGAAAGCCGCAGCGTTCACATAAAGCAGGAAGCATTTTATCTATAGTAACATTTTGACCGAGATAATAAAGCGATTTGCTATTTTCGTTGAATAGGGTGAATATTTATCATATGGCTGCCAATTTTAAATTTCGTTGTCTTAGTGTAGACCTTTCATCAAATCAAATGCTACTTATAAGAAAACCAAATCGTTTTTCTGACAGCGATTCTAAAAATCAGAAAGGTTTTGGTGATTTCCTCGAAATACTCTTGTTAAATATAATAGCGCCAAAAAAGCTAGCATTTCTATTACATTAGTTAGTTAAAAATTTCGTTCTCAAGCAAACTTTTTTGTACACTGTCAACATACGACGCCAGACATTTTTACCAAATTATTATGGAGTCGCTCGAGTCTTTTCCAGGCTCTTGTCCTTTAGTTTGTACCGTCTCTAGCTATAATTTTTTTTTGTAAATCAACATAGTTATTAGACAATGTAAATGAATGGATACTGGAGAGAAAGAGAGAGTGGAACGAACACATAGAACATAAAATATATTATGTTGTGTTCATAATTTTTTAATAATTTTTTTTTGTAATCTTATGACTACATCTAATACAAAATAAAAGGTATAAATCGTGGAGTAAAAGTAAAGCTTTATTTTTGTACTGAATATTTGTACTTTTCTTTTTTTTTCTTTTATTGTATTTACTCTGATTTTTATGACATACACCAGAAGAATCTTCTTATGTACTTTTATACTGTGCAACTTTATAGCAATTTGTGGTTATAATAATCAACACACCCATGTATAAAAGCTTTTTAAAATATAGTTCATGAGAATATAACGCCCAGAAAACACAAAGTACCACGTTTTCCAAGAAAGTGAATTCCTCGAATCATTCCATTACAATGTTCGGAAAAACCCTTAAATCAAGTCCCTCCGTCTCGATTTTGAGAGTCACGGTGTCCAATAATATGTCTTGGCATGACCATGTTGCTTACATCGCGAAGTCAGCAAGCCAGACGCTGGGTTTTCTGTGGAAAGCTAGAAATTTTTTTACTTCAACGACGTACAAGGCTCAAATCCGACCTCTACTGGAATATTGCTCGCACATTTTGGATTCAGCACCAAGGCATTCTCTTCGTCTTCTAGATTCCATTTAAAAAAGGGCCATTTGGTTGATAAACAGCTCAACTCTCACAGATAACCTTTACCCACTAAAACATAGAAGAAGAGTTCCAGATTGGACATTACTTTACAGATATTTCCATGGCAGATGATCCAGAGAAATGAAAACTCTTATACCACCACTGGCTACATTTGGTCGAAGATTGACACTACAAGGACCAATATCCACCAAAATCCTTCTTTTACTGGGCTGCTACGGAATGGAAGCTTTCCAAAATCAGTTTTTTCAGAGAACTATGACCTGCAACTTTTTAAAAAGTGGGTCCACAATCAATTTCTTTTTATAATCCCTCCCCTACCCTTTTTGCGACTATTTTCAGTAAAAAAAAATTATAAAAGCAAGCCTTTTACAATCAACGATCAACTAATAAGAAAAAATTATTTTACTATCTGATTACTTTATTCTGGTACACAAAATTATAACAGAGACGATGAAAGTGGTAAGCCTCATTCACAGTAACAGCTAGGTAGACGACAAAAACTTTCTGGTTCTAAATAAGATTTCTAAATAATTTACATTTATAATTTAAATCGCTTTTTATAAATGATTTTTTATAGAAATAATGTCAACAAAAAAAATTATCACAACTAAATATTAAAAAGTAAAAAAATTTTATTTATAAAACCAATTATAAATAATTATTTTTGCTCTTACATAAAAATATTTTATTTTGTATGTCACCATGAAATTTTCAAACCCAGCAAAAACTATTATTACTTTGGAATTTTTTACTAATTATCAGTTCCTATTTTTTTTTAAGTGGGTCGGTCCATACCGAACTGACTCGGAATACAGATGATGTGGACAATTTAATTAATGAATTAAAAGTAAAACAAATGCATAAAATATGCATATACTACAAGTTTACAGTATTATAATAAAAAGATTTTTAAGTTAAAGCTATTTAAACAAAAATCTTTAATTTTTAAGTTTACAACTAGCAATTTAAACGACAATTGATTCATTAAATGACAATGCTAATAGTTTTAAAAATGTCTGACTTTGCCCAGCAAAATTTGATGAACTAAAATTGCGTGAGAACTCCTCTGGTTTAGTAAATATTTTAAGAAAATGTACATACATACATAAAGTCACGTCTTTTTCCCATAGGGGTAGGCAGAGACTACTTCCTTTCACTTGCTACGGTTCTTACAAACATCTTTTGCTTTCTCTACTTTCATCAGTGCTCTCATACATGCTCGTCGGTTGTTGGTACTCTTGACCTAGCCTTTCTTCAAAACAATGTTGATCTGATCGAGATATGTTCTTCGGGGTCGACCTCTACCGTAATGTAGTAATTAAAAAATAAACAAATCAGACCTAGCTATCCTTTTATTATGACTTAGTATTGTGCATTTAGTTAAAAGTACCAAAAATTATAATTGGCAATTAATACCGTTTATATCGCACAAATAAAAAGAATTAATAGGGAATAAAAAATTTCTAGTCAGGACCTGTACGAGGTCGACGTATATTTGCAAAATTTAAAGCTGGATGAAATTGAGATTTAGTTTATGAGGTTCTGTAAATCCATTCCCTCGATTGCGGAAAAGGTTATAATGAACTTTTGTTAACTCCATTCCGTTTTTATTTTTTATCGCCAGGTTTTAGAATTCTGAGTTATTTTTTCAATGGTAAGATATAAATAATAAGATAAGATAAAAATAATAAGTTAATAATCGAGCAAATTTATTCCCAATTATTTTACCTTTGGATATTTGCAGAATAATCATTATTACATTTTTATTTAACGTTAACTTTATTGTGTATTTAAACAATAATTTTTTTTGGGTTTAAATTTAACTTTAATTTAATATAGCGGTCATACAGACAGGTTACGCACAGACAACGTAACAAAACTTTTGTATTTTTAAATTCTCAAAATTCCGACGACTAATAAAGCACGTATACTATCCTAATCTTTACGACCCTAAGTTCTGTTCCTTTTCAATAAAGCACGTATACGAGCCTAAGCTTTATGACCAGAAGCTTTTTTTCTTTCCAGCTACTCACGTATACTCGCAGTAGCAATAAAAATCTGTATAACTCTAAAATTCCCTTCCGCCATGTTAAGCATTCTCTAGGAACCGTCATAAAACCAACGACCTGGGGGATGAAGATAAAAAGGACGGATAGAGGTACACGGAGTCAGTCAGTTTCCGATAGTCAGTCTCTCAACGGCCCCCGACACAATCTCTCAACGGCCTTCGTTACAGTCTCTTAACGGCCTCAGTCACAGTCTCTCAATAAACTCCAACAGTCTCTCGACGAACTTCGACACTGACGCACAATGCCTCACTTGCCAAGTTTTTCTTTCGTTCCAACAAATACACGTAGTTAACAGTAATTCTAATTGTTTATAATTTTCCCACCACTCATCACGCAGATATCCCAAAGTAAATTGGTGACTTTTAGTAGATGCTCTTCTCGTGTGTTATAGTTTATCATACTCGCTTATTAACTCAGTATACAATTTTGTATAGTCAGCATTACTCTCCTATTGGTTAAAGATATTAAATTTTTTAAGGTTTAATATATAAGTCACCAAGAATGGACAAACAAACTATATTATTTGGTATTTATTAAAAAGAAATAAACCGCAAATATAAATAAAATGTTGATCCTAATAAATGCAGAAAAATGACAATCTTCATTCATTAGCAAAAGTCAGAAATGTTATTTTTGGGACTTTCTGCACCACTGCACTCCTAATGGACCCACTTTTCACAACTTGTACATCTAAACCGTTTCGGTTTCGGTTTCGAAATATTCACGTAATATGCATATATCAGAGTTGGATCCCTTGTCACTCATATCATCCAATTCATCTTTATTACAGAGCTCATCTTTAGAAAAATTGCTTTCGTCGGTATTGAGATCTTCTACTTTTTTTTTGTATGTTTTCTTTTTGATTGTGCCGACTTTTACTTTAAATGTATCTGCGTTTTTTGAACCCGCAGTGTCAACAAATACTTTTTTTGTTATCTTCTTTTTTGGCGTCTTGCAACTTGTTTTTTTTTCTTTTTAATTTGTTTAATTATTAAATCTTTTTTTAAAGAAAAGCTGGTTAATATTTTTGAGTGCTGATTTTATTGATTACATTTTCCTTTAACTTTCTTATTGGGCACAGAAAAAGAAAAATAATCTCCGAGAACTTATCGCTGTTCAACGGATAAATACCAAAATGCCTGGAATCGTCTATTTGAATATTTGCAACCTTGTCGTAAGCTAATTTAAAAATCTCAGCTACATCTTATGAAGTTATTTTGTTTTTACACTCCTAGTTTCCAATTTTTTATTTTTAAAACAAATAACAATGCCAATTGTATGCATATTTTCATGCGGCAAAAAATTTTACATGTAGAGGTTGTAATATGTCTGATGTATGGAATGGAATACTTAACATGACAATTTAATTCTTTCTGCAAAAGTAATATATTTAAACTAAAATTTGGGATATCTAGTACAAGTAATACCGGATTATTAGTGTTCGATAAGGTTCTTTATGAAAAATGTTTCAGCCATAAAAAAATTCAGTTTGATTGCTCCAGCCATTATCTGTACAAGTGTAAATTCCGCCGCTTGGTCCATTTTTTTCTAACTGTGGGCCCACTTTCTAGAAAATACAAATAGAGGAGGAATATAATTACCAGATGCACTAAATGCGGTAATCACTGTTATGTTTTTTTTACGGTCCCATAAAAAAGTAATCCTAAACAGCTTGACTCTTTTACTTAATTCTCTAGGAACCGTAAATATACCGGTTTCATCTACATTAAACATGTAATCTGGGAAAAACTTATACTTATCTTGCAATTTTTGTATGTTTTCAAAATAGCGGTCGACTTTTGTTTTATTAAAGGTAGTTATCCTTTAATGCTAGCGGCTTCAGGTTTTCTAGATTTGCGGACTTATTTTTAAAAATCCCTGGTACCAATCTTTGCCCGCCATTTGTTGGTCCCTATTGAAATTATGTTTAATGTTATGTTATGCGTATTTAAAAACCATTATTCTTAGTTTTACGGAAATTATTTTAAAAAATAAATATTAAGAATTTAAGAACATGATCAACAATCTTTTTTTCTCGAGCTAGCGAAATTATTGGAGCTCTTCCAAGTAAATCAGATTTTACTTCTTTTGTTAAATTTTTAATTTTTAGTTTTCATTTTAACGTAGCTATTTTAAATGATCTGGCCACTTTTCTAATTTTACAACCATCTTTTACGCCGTGTCAAGAGCTTCTACAGAAAACAATCTTCTCTGCGTTTTTCCAGTAAATGCATATTTACCCATAACTATAAGAACAACGCAAGCTTTATTTAAAACACTATAAGAAATATTTATTTAGACATTAAAGCTAACGTAACAAACTGTAGTTAAGAGATCAAAAATGTTACACATTAAAAACGTCTTAAACTAATGTCAAAATAAAATGACAGAAACAGAATCAAACTAACATCACACTCTTTCTGCCATTAATAATTAATATCGTACTCCTTGAACCTTTCTGGCAGGCGACGTTCCCTAGTCGAACGATTGCGGTTGGTATACTGAGAAGTCAGTGGAGATTTGGAAGATGAATTGGAGGAGATCGATTCTTTGGATAAAATAGTGTTTGTCGGCGGAATAGTTTGGAATAGTTTAACACATTGATTTCCAGTTTTTTTTTCTGATTTGTATTCATCATTTAAAATCGGTCGGGACTCCGATTGGATGCCGCATTCGACATTGGGGTCCAAGTGTAACACAGTTGTTTCCTTTCCATTTTCTAGTCTAACTCGAGCGTATTAGGAATTGACATCAATCAGTTCTACTTCTTCTACCAAATGATCGTACTTACTTAAACGAACGTGCTTTTTCATGAGAACTTTAGTAGAAGGAACCAACCAGGAATGCAGTAAACAGCCGTTAGCAGACCGTCGGTTATGCTTGAACATCCGCTCATGGGGAGTTTCGTTTGCCGCGGTGCATGGGAGAGATCTTATGGAATATCATTCTTATTTAAAATCTTTCATATTATTTATCGATATTCATTCGGCCTAATGTATTTTTCATGCAAGCTATCAAGTACTTTTTTCATAAGTTATAAATTATAACGTTTATAAGCCGTTTATAATGTTAATAAATAATACTGGCAATTTGTTATTTGCAAATTTGCAAGATAAAATGTTAACTTCCATTGTTTGACAGCACCTATTAAATACATTAAATATGCTTGGTAATTTTTCTGTCTGTTAAAATTAAATAGACTTTAAATGAAAATCCGCCTTTTCAAAATCATAAAGGGCAGCAAGAAAAATTAGATGTTTTATCTCATTATTCTTTGCAATTTTCTCAGTTTTAGATGTTGTGTCGTAATTCAACTTTCAGTGACGTCCTGATATTACGTTTTGTAAAGAAAACGAAAATAATCTAATTTTTAAAAAACTGCGATAAAAATTTTAATTGGTGGTGGCGTTATTGCTTAAATAAAAAAAATACCTAGGTATAGATTTTCATTAAATGCTGAGATGTTGTAAAAGTTAATTTTTTAACCAGTTAAGAAAAACTTTATTATGTGTAACGATGTTTGTGGGGCGAGTGAAGCAAGTTCAATTTTAAAGACGAAGTTAATTTAATAATACCAAAAAATGTCTCATTCTGGTTCAGATATACCAAGCAATGTAAAAGAGTGCAAAAATTATGTGTTAATTACTGTCAAGTCAAAAGCATAATATGATTTAGATAATGAAGACTTTAAAAAATGGTCTGAATGGGAATCATATTAATGAAAAAGTTTTGTTAGCTTATTTTAAGGAAAGAAAGAATTATAAAGCTTTTATTTTGGTTCAATGCTAAGAAAGTGAGCTTTTTTTTAAAATCATCCCAACATTCAAATATTCTAGTGATTTCATTAAAAAATAATTTAATTTTTTCTCTGTCCGGAATCTTGGATGTCTTTGGTGTATAACATTAAATTTGCGTTATTAACAATAGATTTGCGATATAAACATTATATTTATGTTTTTGAATAGCTATCAATTCTACTTATTTGCCAATATCTCTAATATTATGTACATTTAACCCTTTCGCTATTGTGGGAAACTTAAGTTCCCACTAAAATCTTTTTATTTACTATCAGAAATAAAAGTGGACAAATTTATAAGCAAATCGTAAATATCAGAAATTTATTTAAGTTAATAGTCGGCAACATTGCTTCCTTGGCGTTTTTTTAGTCTAATATTGTTTACATTGTGGCAGTGCATGGCCAAATTGATTAAGACATACATACATACAATTTTTATATTTTTCGAGTGGTTCTGAGTGGTAAAATTTGTGAAATTTGTGACTTTGTGAAACATGCAAATAATAATTAATAAGACTTTGGGTAGGTATTAATAGGTATACCAAATATTTGTAGAAAATTTTATGTGAGTGGGCATTTTTGTTTTCACCCGTAAAATTACTAGGGTATATTTCAGATTGGCGTTAAAAGAAACCTTTTAAAAATAAAGAGTTAGAGGAAGCAGCAAATAATATAACTGATTAAAAAAATTCAGACGAAGAGCCATATGTGGGGTTAGATAAATCAAAATATAAACTTAGTAAAGAAAGTAAAGAAGGTCACGACAAAAACAAAAATGGTAAAAACGGCAATGTAGAAGAAAGCAGTGAAGAAGAGGTCAATGATAGACTTAAGAAGAAGGTGTTAGTAATGAGGATAATATTCGTGAGGAAAAAACTGTTTTATTATCGAAGAAACATACAAAAGATTTTAAACCCAGAATGAAATTACCAGAAAAAACCGATGGAGTGGCTCTTAAAGTTGACTCGAGAATGTTTTAAATTAGATGTTTTTTTAAAAATATTTGCTTTGATCCACTCTACATATATTGCTTATTGTACTTACAAAAGAATTAATTAAATACGAAGAACAAAAAATCTTAAACTTAACATTTAAGAAACAGATATGCATTAAATTATAATTAATCTGGGATGTACGCTAGTAATAAGTTGCAACAAAGTTCCATATTTTTAAAATTATTGGTCCAAGGTAACAGCGTAAAAAAAAGTGCTGTAAAAAAAGATCAGTGAAGTTTTTTTATGTTTAAAATGTATTTTACTAACCCAAATAAACCCGAAAATAGTTCTGGAACATATTATTTGGATGATATTGTGAAGTGTTTAAAAATAAGGTTTAAAATAGCAAAAATTAAATCTTCTTACCAGTCAATAGACAAATTAATGATTAATTTAAGTGCCGATCATCTTTAAAACAATTCCTTTTAAATAATCTCAAAGTAAAGAATTAAAACTGTGAGAAAGTTGCGATTCCATGACTGGTTATATCTACGACTTGAATATCTGCCACGAAACTTGAAGGAACTCTTGGGGAGCGAATTGTTAGCAAATTATGTCTGAAAGTTCGGTCACCTGAGGTGTGTTTTTGTTTAGATCATTTTTTACTAGCGTTGTCAGCATGAATCAATGGGAATATACTTGTGTTGGTACATACATGAGAAATAGGAAAAATGTACCAGATATTGAAGGTGACACAGACCTTTTCGTCACTAATTTAGAAATAATGGCGATAATATGGCAAGAAACTTAATAAATTTCTCTTAACTGCCACGCACCAGCTGTAGGAAAAGTAAAAAAAAAGTTAAAAAATTAAAAAAAAGTGTATTTTTTATTGCCTTAGGTCATAATTTTGTATAATAAATTTATGGGAGGTGTTGACCTCGCAGATCAAAAGGTATCCACGTACGACTTAAATCTTAAGTCTACAAAGTGATGGAGAAAAGTGTTCTATAAATTGTTAATGACTGCCGTAACAAACTTATGGATACTTTACTTTCAACTTCCACCCACGAGAAAAAAAACTTCACTACTAACATATTTGGTACCGCTTTCTAAACAAATAATAAGTTTAAGCAAATGTAAAGCTTAACTGAAACGACAGCTCAGTGGTCATGTTGGCAGACACAGCAAAAAACCGAAAACGATGATGAATGTAGAAGATTATCTACCTACACAAGGACCAACTAAAGAAAGATGTACAGCTGCTCGAAAAAAAAAAGAAAAAGAGTCTTAGCAAAACATTGTGCTTGGTTGTAATTTACAGCGTAAAAAGTGTTTTTTGCTTTTTCACTCCTAATATAACGTACATTTTAAGTTGTAGTAAACTAATATTGAGTAAAGTTTTATTGAGGTTCAGTGATAGTTTTCATTACTGATTGGCACTGTTTTTCTTTTTAAATACTACTGTTGAGATTAAAAGTTTTCATATCACTAACTTATGTCATAAGAGTTCCCTATATCTAAGTTCAAAGTGTTTTGAGTTATGTCGACTTTTCCTAAAATGTGAAGTTTTAGAAACAGTTATTATTTACTAATTAAACAAATTACTTATAAAAAATTTACTTTTTCGTTTTAATAAGTGAGTAGGTAGGATAAGTCCGGGAGAGTTGAATTGCTTTTTGTTTAATCGTATTTTCTTATAAATAAGGCTTAGTGATTCAATTATAATAAAAAACAGTAGTTTATTTATTTGGGTTTACCAATGCATAATTACTTTTTTGATATTATAGTACTAAAATATGTTATATATATATTTGAATTAAACTCTCTCCACCCTTAGGGACACTTAAACCGCGGTCTGAGGAGAGTTGAACATTGCTTTTTAAAAGGGACTTGTCCGACTTGTTTCGAATTCTTACTGGCTATTACTTTTGGACACTTCAACAGTCGTACATCCAGTTTCGTCGCAATTATATATATATTTCAAGTTTCGAAATTGTATTTTTCACGCACCATCTTTAAATTTGCAAAAAAGTCGTTAACATTTTTTTTATTAAAACAAGCTAGTGGCTTCAGGGGTTCTTAAACTCACTTCTGGATTTCTGGAAAGAAAACTACGAAATCGATCTTTTCCAGCAGCTTTGTTTGTTGCCCAGCTACCAGGATACTTTTTTGAATTCGCCTCTGCGAATTCAAAAGCCAGTTGCAATTCTTGCTTTCTAGTCAAACCGTAATGCATTTTACTGCATGATAGTAAATATTCAACTAGGAGTTTTTCTACAGAAACAGTAAATATTCTTAACTCTTTATGCTGACTGTTTTTTTCATTAAATTTTTGTAATTTTTGTTTGTTTAACTAATAACGTCGATTCCATACTTAATAGATGTTTTTCTTAGAAATTCACCCTTCTTTACCTCACGTATAGCGTTTTCTTGTTTTGTGATGGTTTGTTTTTTTTGCGTGTTGTTTCAGAAGGCTTGTATCAAAAAAGGCGTTTTTCATGCAATTAACCTGTGAGAGAAAAAAGATTAAACATTTAAAAAAACAAACAAAATACAAATAGGACTTGCGTTTTAAGGTTTCCGAATTGTTTTTAAATTTAGTCAAAAAGTTTTAAATTTCTACATTTATAAAACGCTCTACCAATGACCGTATTGACGTTTCGTAAGCGCGAAATTTAAGTTCAGTTTTAAAAGGTGGTTTAACTCTCCCACCTGAGCAAGTCTCTTGAACTTCCCCTATTAATTAAATGTATTCCATGATTGAGTATTGAACATAATATTATTAATTTAAAGTTTCATTTATAGTTCATTTAATGTGTTATATCGGGTATATTTTAAATGATAAACAATGTGTTTTAATAATATATAACTTTTAAAAAAATGTCCCATTTCCATTGGTATAAGGGTGTCCTATACCTAGATGTCATAGTTTTTGTGCAATTTACAATTTTTTTAAATTTAATGGTAAATTCATTTTAAAATATATGTTGTTCTCTTTAAATTTTTAAACCAATCATCTTGGATAGGTATTATAAAAGAAACCAGTGTATTTAATATATGCATACTTATAGTTGCTTAGCTTTTTACTTTATTGATTAATAATTAGGTTCGTACATGATAAAACAGAAATATTTTTATTTAAACATAGATCAATACTACAAAACGAGCAACAAATTACAAAAAGGAAAAAATTTAAATTTAACAGTAATACACGATTGCTTACACAACAAGCAAACCGTAATGTCATAAAATGACATTAACTACCTAAACTACGTATGCATTTTTTTTTTAAAATAAATTTACCATTAAATTTAAGAAAAATGTCAATTGCATAAAAACTGTGACATTTAGGTATAGAAAACCCTTATACCATTCGATAAAAAGCCATTTTTTAAAAGTTTTAAATTATTAAAATATATCCATATTGCCATTTAAAATAAGCCCCGTAATACATATTAATGAAACTGTAAATTCTAAACACTTTGTAAAGAGAATTATACTTAATTATGAATACAGTCAACTAATTTATGTTATAACTTTTTAGATTGGTAAGTACTTAATGACTTTTTATTAAAACATCACATTGCAAGTAAAGTCGACATAATTCTGTGTACAGGTATAGGTAACTCTTATAAAAGTATCCCTTATTTTTTACAGACATTTAAAAATGAAGTATAATGAATAATTCTGATAAGCCACACTTTATTGGGACGTCCTGTATATTTTAAAATAATTTGAAAATGTAGCCTGTATCAATATACAGGCTACTTAAGTGGTAGACATTTTAAAACTTTTACCGTTTCGCTATAATCCTTCGTCCCGTTGGTGTTGATTTCCTCTGTATAAATAATTATATAATAAATAAATGGGTAAAAATTAAGGTAAGCAAATGTTTTTAATAAATAATGTTTAGCGAATGTTTCGTAAATTTAAGTAAATAATTTGATGTATATTTAAAAATTGTTTTCAAAGGACTTTATCATTAATTTTTGTAACATTTAAAAATAAAATTTTAAATTTAAATTTGATTTTTTCCTTTGAAGTAGTGAATCAACTACTATTGGATGAAAATTACCTTTTTGAGTTTCATAAGCGCCAACTTGCGCAATTAAATGTTCTCCGTCCTCTCTTCTCCAAAGTATCCTGGGCTCTGGATGTCCTGTCGCTCTGCAAGTTACTGTGACATTCTCGCCTTCCTTTATGGTAATATCTTTGCTTGTCCCGGAATCATCTATATCCGGTGGAACTAAAACAATAAGAGGTAAATTTTAATATAGCGATTACATAAGAAAATAAATCAATAAATATTCCTTATCTGTTACCTTTAAATACAAATATTTAGGAATTTTTCTTAGTTTATAAAGAGGAAAAGTACGAAAAATATCATTTTAAACCATGGCAATTTAAAAAAACTAAACAAATAAAAAAGCAATATTTATAAATGAGACCGACTTTGATGTTATTTATTCAGTGCACAACAGATAAGAAATTTTTTTTTTCCTCTTTTCAATAAGTTGTTATTCACATCTTGGTAATGGCTCATGATGGTTTGATTTGAAAATTCAATACCTAGACTGAATTGGTTATGTTGCTTCCCACATCCTTAGTTGGTGAGTTCCTAGTTTGGAAGTCAAGCACTTTTCAGATTACTTAACCGCTCGATCCTAGAGTTTGTCATCATATATAGTCATTCCTGTTACTGATGAAATTGGTGTGGCTTTGAAATTTTGGCACAGTATGCAGGCAATGCTCTTACCAAGCCGTACATTATGCTCAGAAACTTTAAAAGTGTTGTTATTTTATTTTTATATAAACTCAGCCTTTATAGAAAAGCTAGAAGCTCCATCTACCATATATGTTGACGACACTCAGGTATCGCAGTCTGGCATTGTCCAAACAATTCCAGGGCGTCACTGCTGAACTCTATGTTAGCACCACCATAAGGTCTTTCCATTACTGAGCCGACTTTCTCTCAGCTAAGACATAAATAAAGGTGCCGATAGCGTGTCAATAATTATTCAGTCAATGTATGCATTATCTGTGACTAATTACTTGATTTAATAAACCACTGGACCAAAAGTTGCCTTGCGTCAGTCAATTAGGATGTTAAATGTCTGAATCAGAAGTTTCAGAGCGCAGTAGATTTGAAAAGGTGCTAGATTTGTCTAGTGTAAGTAGATATGCATAGGTATGTGTAATATGTTGAGTATCTCTTTTTTTGTTAAGAGAATTCGTATCTACGGTGGTTTTTAACATTTCTAAGCAAGATTTTTTATGATAATATGGAGTGGAATGTACGATTTCAATGTTGTCAAAGTTAGGGTGATGCCCAGTTAAGATACTATGTTCTGCCAATCCACAAGACATTTTATTTAAATTGATATCACTTTTATGTTGTGTTACCCTATATCTAAAGACCCTTGCTGTTTGGCCATAATAGACTCTCTCACAATTTACACATGGAATTTTATATACTACTTCAGCTTTTTAAAGTGTTTCATCTCTTTGTTTTATTTTGTTTTAATTTTTTCCACTTGCATGATTAGTATTTGTTTAGTTTGTCTGGCCTCTGGGTTCTTGTACTCTTGTATTGATTAATAGTTTTTTAATTAATTTTGGTGGATATGAGTTATTTAGAAACATATTATGGAGTAGTTTTAAATTTTTGTTTACTAGAGAAGGATGACAAATTTTATGTATTTTGTTTTTCATAGTTAGAACCAGGTTAATTTTTATCCTTTCAGTATGGTTAGACATGTAGTTGATAAATCTGTTAAAATACATTGGTTTTTTATACCAATCAAGGATCATTAAATTTTCATTTGTTCTAATTAGCTTAGTGTCCAGAAACGGAATGCTTCTGTCTACCTTTTCTTTAATTGTGAACTGAGGATGTATGTAATTAAAAACATTTAAAATGAGTTCTGTGGAGTTTTTTGGTATTCCATAGATTATGTCATCTACAAATTTTTTTAATAAACGGTAATTGAAAACTAAGTTTAGTTATAAAAGAATCCAGAAGCTCATTATATATTGGGCTGCTATGGGGGAGGTGTATCTAAGATTTTTTTTGTAGTATTTGTTCTGAAATGCACAATATGTAGTGTCAAAAATTAATTCAATCAGTTTTAAAAACTCCGTTTTTTGAATTGTTGTATAATTTTCGATAATATTCCATTTTTTTCCAAACTATTTTTTAGTAGCTTTATAGGTATATTACTAAACAAAAAGACTACGTCTAGACTTATAAGTTTATAGTTATCAGGTAGTTTTTTATTATTAATAAATTCTGCAAAATTGAAAGAGTCACTTATGTGACATTGATTATCTGTATTATAAGCTGATGTAAATATATCTGTAACAAGTTTTGAAATATTATTATTAGTGAAAGATACAATAGGTCTCAGAGAGAGGGTAGGTTTATGAATTTTTGGTAAAACATAAAATTTGGGTGATGTTTGATTATATATTGTCAGTGATTTCGCTTGTTGTTAATTAATATAAAAGTGAGACTTAAGTTCAGTTACTATTTTGTTGGCTTTTTGTTGATAAGTAGAAGTTGTATCTCTTGACAGTAACTTTTAATTATTTATATCATTTAAAATATATATATATATATATATATATATATATATATATATATATATATATATATATATATATAGAGTACAAGAACCCAGAGGCAAGACAAACTTAACAAATACTAATCATGCAAGTGGAGAAAACTTTGTTATAAATAAAAAATATGTCACAATACCTTACATAAAAGATATTTCATTAAAAATTATGAATGTATTTAAAAATAAAAAACAATTGATATTGATTAAATATAACTTCTAAATTGGTAACATCTTTACTAAAATTAAACAAAGAGATGAAACACTTTAAAAAGCTGGAGTAGTATATAAAATTCCATGTGTAAATTGTGAGAGAGTCTATTATGGCCAAACAGCAAGGGTCTTTAGATATAGGGTAACACAACATAAAAGTGATATCAATTTAAATAAAATGTCTTGTGGATTGGCAGAACATAGTATCTTAACTGGGCATCACCCTAACTTTGACAACATTGAAATCGTACATTCCACTCCATATTATCATAAAAAATCTTGCTTAGAAATGTTAAAAACCACCGTAGATACGAATTCTCTCAACAAAAAAAGAGATACTCAACATATTACACATACCTATGCATATCTACTTACACTAGACAAATCTAGCACCTTTTTAAATCTACTGCGCTCTGGAACTTCTGATTCAGACATTTAACATCCTAATTGACTGACGCGAGGCAACTTTTGGTCCAGTGGTTTATTAAATCAAGTAATTAGTCACAGATAATACATACATTGACTATATATATATTACAGTAACTTATAAACGGTTTTTAAGTTTCGACAGAGTGAATAGGTGTAAAAATGTGTGACTGATTGTTTAAAAACCAGCTTACTTTCGCTGTATGATACCTATTTTAATATAGGTATATACATATATATATATATTGACTCACCACGATATATCTGGAACCATAAGGCCTAGAGACTTAAAATTTGGTAGCAATTTTTCTTTAGTAACGTTACGACAAGATAAAAACGGATTTTACAAAATTGCACCCCTAAATGAGATTACCGGGTGTTAATAATAAAAAATAGAAATTTTCAACTGTAGCTTCTACAAACCTAAAATTTAGTAGCAACCTTTTTTTGCAATGATAACCCTAAAAGGGACGTAAATAATGAAAAATTAAAATTTTAACTACAGCCCTTAACGACTTGAAATTTGGTACCAACTTTTTTTTTGTAATGCTAGGACCAGATAAGAACGAATTTTATAAAATTGCACTCCTAAAAGGATTGCGGGGGTATTAATGATAAAAAATAGAAACTTTTAACTGTAGCTTCAGTAGACCTGAAATTTGGAAGCAACCTTTCTTTTGAAAAGGTTAAGACCAAATAAGAACGGTTTTTACAAATTCCTCCTCAAAACAGACTGTATTAATGAAATTTGTTTTTTCTAAACTATAGCTTCTTTAGACTTGAAATTTGGCAAGAATTAGGAAAAAAAAAGACGGCTTAAACGATTCTAATGAAATTTTTAGGCAATCTTAAGATTAGCCCATTGTGTAAAGTTTGGTAACAATCGGATCAACGAAAGAGGTGAGGGGAGGAATATAAAAACTGTTCCTCATGGAGTCAAAAACAACTGGACAGATTCAGATTAGCCCAGCGGGTGATCCTGTAAAGTTTGATAGCGATGGAATCAACAAAAGGAGTGAGGTGGGGTTAAAATATAAAAAAAAACTGGTGCGTTGAGTCTCTACGCGCAGATAAAGTAACACTTTACACTATGAATTTAAAAATATTTCTTGCAAAACTGCGTCAATGGTAGGTCCCTCTTATGTTGTGATCCGTATCCACGTTATTATTCTGAAGTTTTTCCTGTTCATGTAGTTTTTGTGTATGTTTTTGGGAACTTTATCTGTCAAAGAGACAGTGTAAATGTTATTCGAGAAAAAAATGTATACATTTTTAAAGACGTCAATCTAACCTATTTTTCGTTAAGGGAATTTTTTGCGAGTGATTTGGTAAAATATATACACAAAAATTGCCTATATCGAAACAAGAACAAATTAAAATTACAGGACATGGTAATAGTAATTCTATAAAATCGTATCTACAATTAGATCAAAAGCATCACGAACATATAATAAATCAGATGAGAACCAAACTAAGACACACTTTTGGATCTAGAAGCGACGTCGAAATGTCCAGCACATCAGCAACCACGTTTAAGTTTTCAGCACAGAAAATTACACGAGTAAAAAAAAGCTGTTTACAATTAATGTAATTTTAATGGCACCAATATATATTTCAATTAATTAATTGTGTATATTGTTCAAATCTACTCCAAAAATAATCGTATTGAATACAATTCGTAAATATAGATTATACATTTTAACCTTCCTGCACAATTACAAATCATGTCAGTTTAACAGAATAATCCTCCCGCTTATCGGTCGGTTGATTTCAACTGTGAAACTCACAATCTTTGAAATTATGCAAAAAGTTATTGATGTATAACCCGAATATTTGAAAGCACTTATGGTATTACTACTGAATATACGGCATGTCAAAAAACAAAATTAACATTGTTACCGAAAATAATTGCTTTAAAGATTGGATTACCAAATCCTACTTTAGTACTTTATTTCCTGGATACTGCTTAAGGAAGTCTTTGGCCACTTAACTAGCAGTTTTTGAGGCCAAAAAACGTGGACGTTTGAAGTCCAACAGTGCGGCAAAAGATTATATGGAAAATTCGATACAAAAAAAAATAATTAAAATTTAATTTGAGGTTGAACAAGTAGTGCATTATGTTATGACCCTAAATTCAATAAATAAAAGATTAGGTTATAATCTAATATACTGCACAAAGTGCATCGTCAACGTTTATAATTTAAAAAGAAATTAGTCCAATCGTATTGAGTTTTGAATAAATGTTTTATTTTTTCTCATAGATAATATAACTATTTACAGTGTAACAGAAGTAGCTTGGCGGGCGGCTAGCCTCTAAAATAACAATTATTCGGTTGTAAACTTCTTCCTCCGATTGTACTTAAGACTCAAGTTTACTAAAAATTTCGTCGTCACCGATCGGATCGTTATTCGAATGTTTTCGTTGTGCACAGATTTTGTGATCTCTCGTCCGCCATGCTACTTCTGTTGCACTGTACTTAAAAACTCACTTGGTTTAAGTTTTTTAAATTTGAACTTATTTTTGCATTTATTTGCAACTTTACAATACAATATATGTTAACTGGAGAACCCAATTATTTACTTTAGAAAACTGACTAACCTCCGCAAACGAAGGCCAATTTATATACTAACGTTTAAACGAAAAAAGACGAGAAGTTTCTAAACGCTGTCACGTCACCGTACCACCCAGCTTGCTTGCGTAACATTCCAGTGGCGTAACGCAAAATCGTTACAATAATTATAATATTAATATACGTTTGTATTATTTTTTAATAATATACATAAAAATAATAAACATAAAAAAAAGAAATTACTTTAATTGGAACGTACCTTTTTTGTAACCAGTTGGGCAAAGTTACTTTTCCAAACTGGTTTTGATATTTATTTGTTTGTTTTAGGTGTTAAAATTAAAAAAAATATACGTACTATCAGAGTATGTAACAGTAGGTAATAGGTAATAGTAGGTGTAAGAGTGGGTAACGAAATTTAGCCGCAGAACTTCCAGTATAATAGAGCTGAAAATAACTTTAAATGGAGAACGTCTATCTGTTGTAAAAAAATATAAAATATTAGGAATCACGCTCGACAAAACACTAATTGGAAACAGCATATTTAAAGCGTTAAAGACAACTGTATGACTAGAATTAACATTTAAAAAATACTCTCCAACTATCAATGGGGAGCTGAATAGGACATATTACTAAGAACATATGGGGCACTCATCCAATCGAGGCTAGATTATGGAAGTTTTATATACCTCGCTGCCGCAAAATCCAACCTTTGCATACTTAACACTGTACAAAACACAGCACTACGAATATGCCTAGGCGCCTTCCAATCCAGTCCAAGTAAAAGTCTGTACATTAAAGCTAACGAACTCTCCCTTACTCATAGACGTCAAGACCTTCTTCTATCGTATGTTGCCAGAGTATCAGCTAACCCGCATAACCCAGTACATAAATTATTAGCATCAACAACGATACGTGATTCTACCACCAGAACCCAACCTCTACCACAAGCCCTTGTGCCACTACTACGCAACGTAGATCTTACCTTAACAACCCCCAATCAGATATTCAGCTATACCCCCTTGGAGAAAATCTCTGCCCAGTATTAATATATCTCTCACTCGATTTTCCAAAAACCAAACCTCTACAACATTTCTTAAACAAGCCTTTCTGCATGTTATAAACGATGGTAACTTTGATAAAATCATTTACACAGATGCCTTTAAAAGCAAAACTGGTTTTGGTACTGCCGCCACAGACAATCACAACATAATAGCCTCATGTTCCATGCCACCCTTAGCCAGTGTCTATACCGTTGAGCTTCTTGCTATCCTTTAAGCATCAAATTCTCTGTCGACAGACTATAAAAAGTGGCCATTTGTACTGACTTCTATCCAGTCCATCAACAGTATTTACACACAACATCCCATTGTCCAAGATATACATAAGTCGATTAATCGACTTACCTCTCAAGGGTTAAGCACAACTTTAATTTGGGTACCATCAAACGTTGGCATCCCTGGCAATGAAAGAACTGATATTGCTGCCAAACAGTCTGCAACAACCAACCCTACCTACGGAGAATTCTAAGTACTGGGTGATCTTAAAAACCACCTTCAACACACTTTTCATCTACACCTTACGACCAAAGAGAACCCACTAATATGTCAATTCTGCAACGATCCTCTAACTGTCAAACACATCTTAACTGAATGTGCAACGTACGCAGCCCAACGTCAGTACTACAAGTTGGAAGGAAATATTAAGAAGATTTTGAGCTCACGTGATCAGTTTTCCAAACTATTGAAATACCTTAAAAAGATAGACATTTATAATAAGATCTTATTTTTTTTTTCTCGATGTAATATATAGTTATTTTATACATTGTATTACGTGTCAACGACCTTTTGTAGTTAAGACACTTTTCTAAATAAAAAAAAATGTCCTATGATCTACCCGAAACCAACACACGTCAAATAAAATACCTTTACTTTTTAAATATAATATAAAGTCTACTTGATTTAGTTTTATTAAAAACATAATTTTATTGGCATATTTAAGGAAATTAAAATGTGGGAAATGGGCTTTTTTCATACGTTTGTACTATTAAATTTACCGTCTGACTAAATTTACACGTTGTTTACACTACGATGAACTTAAATTATCAACCGCAATATGTTTTAACGTGCTTCTATCTTAAATCTTTAGATATCAGCACGTTAAAATTGAGAAACTTAAGTGATTGCTTTCTCTTTAATCTTTGTCTTACTCTGAAATAGTGTTTGTCAGAATGCGTCGTCAGTATTTTAAAAGCAAATAAAAAGTATATATTTGTTTATTAATTTAAAATGTCACCAGTATTAAGATGAATTAAAATTGTTTAACGTTTACAAGTACGTACATAAGAAATTTAAAACATTTGTTTATTTTAAATTTTTAACTTTATATACAAAGTGGGCCACAGAAAACAGTCAACCCTGATATTTGGCAGAACTTAAGGAAATGCTAAAACACGTTGATTTTTGTTCCAGAAGGAAGACATTTTTAAAATACAGATATCTGTTATGTGTCAATCCAATACCTTAATTTAAAATAGGAATGTACCATGTGGGGCACATCATTCGAAAGGCATGTAGATGGAGTATTCAGGCAAATGATCATTCATTACTTTTTTTTTGATAAATACACCGTCTTTGTAAAAACATTCTTGTTTAATTTAAAGTGCAACCTTCATAAAAAATGAAACGCAATGCGTATGTTTTAATTTGTCATTTTTCTTGTCACATCAAAAGTAGGATAAAACCAATTTTTTAAAAATTATAGGAAACTTTTTAAGCGTAATGTAACTAAAATTTACTAAGTTATAAGTTATAATACACAAAACAGTTTACGCAAATTAATAATAAAATAATAAATTTGATGTTTAAAATGGTGTTCATCGACCTCCATAAAAATGTAGAGTTAAAATTACGTCGAACCTTTTGAAACATTTCAGGAGTAATTAGAGTCCATTCCTGTACTATTCGTCGTCTTAGTTTTTCCAACGAAGCAGATTTAATCGTATAAATATTGCTCTTTATATAACCCCACACCAAACATCCAGAGAGATCGGAAGATCTTGCAGGTCATTTAATGTAATCTCTTCTTTCAATCCATTGGCTATAAAATCGTTCATTATGATAGCTACAGCTCAACTATAATGCGAAGGGGCACCATCCTGATGGAAAAACAGATCATCTTTTGAGTATTTATTATTATTTTCAATTATATCTGTTGTCACGTGCCTATTTTTTCCCTTCTACAGTTCCATTATTAATTGTGTCTCTGATAGTTTCGTATTCCTCAGGTACCGTATTTTGTTGTAACTTAAATATATCATTCGTTGTAAATAGTGTTGCATACCTTGTAGTGATAGGATTCGATTATTAATGGCTGTGGCATTTTTCGTTAATCGATGGAGATTGGATGGGGCTGGCTATCCACACGGACGAGTGCGATTCTTGGTTTACGTCAATTCCGTGTCATTTCTTGATATCCGTCTTGGAAAGGAGAGTCAGTCGTTTGGTGAGAGTCTTGGGAGTCGTGTGTTGGTGAGATTTTTTGGGACGGTGTGATATTAGCACGTGTGCAGAACCTCTACGGGATTTCTTTCATATCTGGCTGTATTTGGGCCATGGATTTTAAAAAACCACTCAATTTTTAACTTGACCATTTTATCTTACCTTCGTTGTTGATATTTTGGATTTTGGTGTCGAGTTAAAATAGCCGCATGCGGGATTTATTTGAGGAAAGCCATTGTTAATTAGCGGGTGCCGTTCCATAATCAAACCGGCCACAAGAGTAGGCAACAGGAGTAGTGAGGTGAATTCGTATACCCAAAGGTTATAAGTGAATTATTTTTAAATATATAACGCCGTGACTTATTTTGACACCACGATTAAGTTTTGTTTTAAATTATTAATATAGTACATGTGAATTCGTATACCCAAAGGTTATAAGTGATTTATTTTTAAATATATAACGCCGTGACTCATTTTGACAACACGATTAAGTTTTGTTTTAGTTTATTAATATAGTACTTTGTGAATTCGTATACCCAAAGGTTATAAGTGATTTATTTTTAAATATATAACGCCGTGACTTATTTTGACACCACGATTAAGTTTTGTTTTAGTTTATTAATATAGTACATTGTTGGAAACTATTTATTGCATTAGACAATATGCCAAAACTAAACTTGGATTAAAATAATCTTCTCAATAATTCTTTATGTCCAAGTAAAAATATATTTTCTTCATACTTATTTGTAAATATCCTACAATTTTGATATTTTAAAGGACAACCATTGTAAAAATATTTTTAAATAAACTCGATTGTTTTGGCAGTGAAAATCTTTATGTAAATGGTAAAAACTTGAGTAAATTAGCAGCCTTATGTGAACGTTTGATTTAGTGTTATTAATGAGTTAATTTATATACGTTTTACTTTTTTTTTTTGTAACTTGGTAAAGTCTGTTACTCTTACTTCTGTTATGGTTATTTTATAAAGTTGTAAATTTTAAATTTTTGGTTTGTTTCAGCAAGAAAATTTACCATAGCTGTTAATTTTGACTATATTTGTTATAATGTTGCTATTGAGCTGTGTACGTTGTGTGAGTAAAGTATCCAATATATTTTAGCTATAATTTTATTTGTTTGGTTCACTATAATCTTAGTTGTTTATCGTGTGGCTCTGCTAGTGCCTATAAGACCTAGTGGTTTCCGGCTTGAACTGTCTAAGTCGGTGGCGCGGCTCACTTTTATATTTTTTTTCTTCTACCCTCTACAGCTGAGCTCGGGCATAATTTGCCAGTAGAGAGACCGCTGGCAGAGTACTCTTTAGAGAACGAAAAAGACGTGGCACTGTGAGAGCGGGATCAATAGTGTCCTCTTATAATTAAAAATGTTTTTTTGTTCAAATTTTGTGGCCCATTATTACGATCCCTATAAATTCCTGTCCACACGTTTAATTTAAGAGAATGCTGGGTATGTGTTTCTGGGAATACTCTAAGATGTTTATCAGCCCAGTAACGGCAATATTGTCGATTTACGGTACCATTTAGAAAAAATAAACATTCATCTGAAAAACAAATATTAAATAAAAAGTTTGCATTACTATTTATTTTATCAGTCATAATCTCACAATACTGTAGCCGCCTGTCTGGGTCATCTTTATTTATTCCCTATACCAAATGTATCTTGTAGAGATAGAATTTAGGAAGTTTTAAAACACTACGAACCATAGTGCCCAAAAAACCAGAACCAATTTTCTTGTACTCTAAATTATTCTAACCTGAAATTGCTACTTTTGTTGCTTCAGTACTAACACTTTGTTTTATTAGCTACTGATAAGGTATAGTGAAACACACTTTTTAAAAAATATGCAACTTATCTTAACTTAGTTTGTAATTAAATATACCATTTTAAAAGTTAAAAATAACCAAATTGATTTACTTACATCAATGTTAAACAAACTTGAACAAACATTTTGCCACAATCTTGCAAGCCGCATATTGGACTTACAGATTCGAATGTATAAGACTCTCCACCCACTTTATTGAAAAGATCAAACATATTAGAATAGACAAAAATGACATTCTAGTAAGCTTTGAAGTTGTCTTCCTGTTTACTAAAGTGCCATTAACTAAAGCAATAATTAAAATTGAACACATATTTACAAAGGACATCGCTGACCTGTTTAAAATTTGCCATCGTATTTCACCTTCGACGAAAAAATATTTGAACAGATCGATGGAGTCTCAATAATCTCCAATAATCGCAAAGTATGGTTTCGATATGTAAAGGACACCTATGTTGTCTGGCTTTATAGTAGAGACAGCCTTAACGAATTTCTCGCCCACATCAACAGCATACACCCTAGCATAAAATTCACAATGGAAATAGAAAACAACAAAGAATTGGCATTTCTTGATGTCCTGATTGTGAGGAAAGATAGACAACTAGGACATACCGTATACAGAAAACCCACCCACACAGATCGTTATCTACACAATACATCAAATCACCACTCTTGCCAACTACCAGGAGTTATAAGAACTTTGGTAAAAAGGGCAAGAATCTGTGAACCAGAACATTTAAATGAAGACCTTAAGATATGGATATAATGTAAAAGATATACATAAAAGTATACGTCGAAAGCATAGCACTAGAGGTGGCATAAGCAATGAACCAAGTAGTCGTGAAGTCACTTCTAAGGCGTTTTTACCCTACAGTCCTCGAGTGACAGTTTAATTGGCCGGATTCTAAGAAGATCGAAAACTATCTGAAATCTGCCAAGAATAAGAGAGCCCCACTAAGTTCTTCAGGTGTTAATCGTATTTCATGCACTTGTAGAAGTGTCTACATTGAAACAACCAAAAGGTCCATTAACACCAGAGTCAATGAACACAAAGCCAACTGCCGTCTTGGACATACAGAAAAATCTGCTATCGCGGAGCACACAATTAATAATTATGATCACAGAATTAAATTCGAGGACACCCAAGTCTTATGCACCACATCTGCATTTTACCTGAGGCTTTATAGAGAAGCGATTTAAATACATAAACACCAGCAGAACTTTAATAAATCTGAAGAAACACTTAAAATGACCATGGGTAGATGGGAACATGGGTACCTGTACTTAAAAATACAAGGCTGCTTCCTTACAAAAATAAGAAAAATGAATCTCCGGAACATAATCAATTTCTAAACAGCCATAAAATATGCCCCGCCTACCAAAACGTTTACAACCTGCGATCGCGACATACAAATGTTATAAACTGTCAGCCTTAAAAAGCAGACAATTATATCTCCAGAAGAGGCCTTCCACTGAAGATGGCGAAACGTCGAGTAAAAACTCGGACCTGCGACGGCCAATAAACCCGAAAAACCATTCACCAACAAACGATGGCCGCAAAAGCCTTTCACAATATGTAAAACTGTTTTAGTTTGAAATTATTGATTTCTTACAAAATTCATTTTAAATTACTTTAGATCTGACAAAAAAATTATACATTATTATAACAAAGTTTTTATTTTTAAGAGATAAATATGGGTATAAGGTAAACAGCCATGAAAAAGCCACATATCACCTTTTAAACCATTTCGTGTAAGCTTCGTTTATTCTGACACTAGCAGTGAAATCCCCGTAAAGTAATTTCAGTGCTCGTATTAAAGTACCGCTTACCCTATAAAAAAACAATTTTGACCACAATTCATTTTTTACCACTCTGTCATAGGCCTTTTTTAAGTCTACCAAAGTTTACCTTGACTTGATTTTCACTAAGAAATATTTGGCTATGCCTTGTAATAAAAGGACCTGATCCATACAGCTCCTTCCTCTTTTAAATTCTACTTGCACCTTCCATATCTTTCTATCAATTTTATTTGTCATTTTTTTAAATAATATCATTGCAAACAATTTGTCGACAATGCTACGTAAACTAATGTCTCAGTAGTTCTTACAATCCTTCTGCAAACCTTTTGCCTCGTAAAGCTGAACGATAACGCCCTTGCATCAGTCTTCTGGTACGCTACCGCTTTTCCAGCAAAGGTCCTGTCTAGCCTTTATTATTTCAACCGTAATCGTTTTGTACCCTGCAGCCTTACCTAATTTTATACTGTTCAACGCTTTCACAATTTTTGTCGTACTAATTTCACTATTATTGCAACTTTTACTTATGTCTCCGAATGGGGCATGCGCTTGTGTGTTATTTTTCTTTAATCTCTTTTAAACGCGTTTCTCTCCTTTTACCATGCTACCATCTTGATTTCTGATTTTTTTAGTTAAAAAGTAGTATTTTTACCTTTTATTGTTTTTTTGGACTTTCAGAAGAATTTAAAGTTTTTTTTGAAAATGATATAAACATAATATAAAATTTATATTTATCATTTTCCTTATTTCTTGCCACAAACTCTTTGCCCCACCTTTTAACGTTTTATACATATACTTTGCCTAGTTTACACCCTTTATCGTTGACTTTTCTGTTTTCTAGCAGCCAGCTTATTTAGCTCTTCTTTTTTTTCTGACACTGCTTTTTAAACGTCTACGCACATCTTTAACTTAGCTTCAATAGCAACATTCACGATTTTTTTCTTAAATGGGGTCCCCACAATTATTTAATCTCACATGCTTTATCTAAACGCTTAAATTTCTTAATGAATTTACAAACAAACTACATCTTTAAACATTTTTCTTGCTAATTTCCACTTTTTATGCGCTCTAATCCACTACTTGATCTCTGCACACGATGCCGCCACTGCTTATTTGGCTAATTACTAATGTACGGAGCAGGGGTTGAAATTCCTTTTTAGTACACAGTGAAATTATACTTTACTTGGATAATAGTGGACTGGTTTAGTTTGGTTTAGTTTTATTGATACTAAATATTTTTCTCTTCAAAATACACTATGCACTTGTACCACTTATAAATTGCCTTATTACGTTAATTCACTTTTACCAATTGAATAACTTGAAAGAATAAAAAATTGCCGAAATAAATCAAAAACGCCGTGGATAATATCGATCGTTCGATCAATTAAATGAAAGAAATTATTGACCGTATCTTCTTAAAAGATACTGCTCTCTGTTAATCGTAGTGACTCGAGACAGCGCGGTGAGAGGGAAGAGCCATGCCGACCGGAGATATTGTGAATAAAGTCCGTGCCAGCTGGAGATATTGCAAATGAAGAGGACAGTTTCCAGAATTCGTAACGGTTTACAGCTGTTTGCGGTTTAAAACATGAATTGCCTAAGGGCGCTCGGTGACGGTTTAAGACTAATTTTAATTTGAACGAAAAAAAATTAATAAAATGTTGTAATCAGTGATTACACACTCACACTCACGAAATCAATTATACTTCTCTGGTATCTTTCTTGTCTTGTGTACAAGTGGATCTCCTTATGCTTAAACATTGTGTTTGTTACCACAAGATTTTACTCCAAACATACTTAAAGCAGACTTTATTCGTTTTCATTTACTCACCATACATTCTCAGAACAATGTCATATCCATCTCGCTTTACTTATACCCAACTATTAAAATCGTTTAGGTTTACCGCTCATTCATTTTGGTTACAATTATTTAAAAAATCTGTCACAATTTTTCAAAACTTCTGCTCCCCTTATTGGGCTTTTAAAAACCGGTTCCACTGTGCATTTTGTAAGGCATAAATATCTGGTAAAAGAATGCAAGTAAGAACAATCTTTAGCCTTATTCAGAGAAGTCTTGGGCTCACACATTTAAAATTAGTCACACACTAATTGATTCTAGCAGAAAGTTTTACACCAACGCCCTGACTACCTTTGCTGGTTTCCGGAACTCCCGACTAGTAGGCTGTATATGGTCCATTTGTAGTGGTTTTGTATTCTTTAAGCTTAGCTTCATGTACACGAAGAACAATAATTCGTTTTTTCCATATAATTTTGTAAATCTCCTTAATTTTATCGTTTAATCCACCTTTTACATTCACAGTACCAAAGTAACTATCTACAGTCCACTTTTCACCACATCATTGTCGTTTTTTCTTAAGTCAAAGTAATTACCGTTTCCATGTAATAAATAACATTTATACTAAAAATAATTGCATAGTAGATTTAACCAAATTTAATTATTATCGCTTGATAAAAATGTACTTAAACTTTTAAACTGCTTAATGTCATCGCGATAATACTTTTTAAATTCTACTGTCGTTCACTTTCAATAAATCGCTTTTTAGATCTAGTTTGAATTTTTTACATATTATCTAATCTAGACAATTTTAGTTACCAGCGCAGCATGGTTATAGTTTATTTACCGTACGATAGGTTAGGTGTTTAATCCAAACAAAATTATAAGGCTAATTTTAGCGGTTAAATAGGAAAAAAAGTTCTGCTGCTTTTATTACTTTAATAATCTTTTTGGGAATTTATACAAATTTCAGTCTTTTTATTATATTGCACCATATTTATTAGTTTATCTTAAATTAATTACTCAAATATAATTGAAAAAATTAAACTAGAATAAAAGCTTAAAAAATTTTCTTGTAAATATATTGCGTGCTGTAAAAGTTTTCCAGTGGATTTGGCAGTTTAGATAAAGCATGTGAGGTTAAAAAATTATTAAAGCCATTCAAGGAAGGATTCGTAGATGTTGCTAATAAAGTGTGCAGTGTGAGTAAAATAAGGAAAGGATGTAAAATTACAAAATATGTGTGTAGAGGTTTCACCACCAGTGTCAGAGAAGAAGAAAGCCTGGTTAGATTTGTTAACTACAAAAGCAAATCAAAGAATGCAATAGGCAACGATTAAGGAAGTAAACAAGGCTAGAAATGAATATGAAAGGTTGAAAGGTGTGGCATAAGAAATTTTGTCAAAAAACAAAGATGATGACTAATATGAATTACATAAATGGGTATCTAACGACTTCCAAAACAACATTAAACTCTTTTGTCCATAAAAATAGCTAGTGGTAAAAATACTACCTAGCAGCTGGAAAAATCAGAAACCAAAACGGTAGTATGGTGAGAGAAAAGAAATAAGTTCTAGAGAGAAAGGAATACTGTAAAAAGGTTATTTGATAAAAATAATACACCATCGCAGGCCCCATTTGGGAACATGAGTAAAAGTTGCAATGAAACAGCCAAAACGTGTCAAAAATGGCACGATTGGCTGCGCAAAGAGGAGTGCTGGTCCCTACACTTATGTATGGCAGTAAAAGTTGGGTTTGGCAGAAGCATTAAAATAAGATTAATTCTGCGAAGTCTACGAAGTATAGCCAAAGTGACTTGGTTGGATATAGTAAGAGAGTGAGATAATGGAATGCTGTGATGTAAAGGAAGATGTATTTTTTTTGTAGATTTGAAAAAAACTCTTTATGGAAAGGTTATGAGTCTGAAAGCTTAAGGTCTACTGTGAGACTTCGCTGACTGTGTCAGGTCTACTTAATAAAAACTCCATCTGGCTATTGCATTTGGTGACACTTAGGCCTATTGGCCCATTGTATCTTGCCTATGTAATTTTATATAATTGTACCCAATCCAGTACTCTCGTACATTGTAAAAGTTTAAACAAGTTCTGTACTGGGTTGAAGCAATATAGTTCTGGGTCGCCGGATGGCTGCCCAAAAGTTGCCTATCTTTTGCGGTCCAGTGCCCTGCAGCAGCACAGTATGTGTTTTACTGTTTCTGGTTCCTTCTTGCATAATCTGCAGGTTAGGTCTTCATTATACAATCCCATTTTGTTGAGGTGCTTCTTTACTGGTGTGTGACCGGTCAAGAGACCAGTTGTAATTCTTAGCTGATTCCTGTTTATTGCTAACAGTTCTGCCGTGTTTTTGTGGCACGGTCATTTGATGTTTTCTTTTTCGTGTTTGTTTCCTGGTATGCTTTCTCAGTAGTTTTGTGTTTTTCCCGAATCCAGTTTTTTAAAGACACTGTACGCTTCGGTACCCCTATCATCTGCAATGGTTTGGCGGAGTTTCCGAACCTCTTCTTGCAAATTCGTCTGCTTTTTCATTACCTGCAATTTTCTAGTGTCCTGGAACTTATATCAGTTTGACGTGATGATGGTCTGCCAGTATTACAAATCCTTCTTTGCAGTCCCATACTAGTTTAAACGTCACATTTCTTTGCTTGAGTGCCGCTTGACTGACAGGATGTTGATATACACCTCTGCCTAAAATACGAAGGTGTCTGTGCCAAACGAGTAGCCAATGCCAGTTTTGGGTTTCTGGAGAACGCTCCTGCGCCCTCCCCATTTTTACTCTTGGATCCATCTGTATACCAGATTTTCCGCTGTAGAATTCATTTGACCTGGGTGCCGTTTCACTCAGTTGACGTAAATTCTGCCATTTTGTACCTTTTTTGAAATTTTATGCTACCTACTCATAAATCTCATAATGTTATTTATATACTATCACTAAACCTTTCTGTAATAAAATTTTGGGCTAGCAATAAAATATTAATGGTTTCTTTGTTAATGGTTTTTTAGGAAAATTTACCTGTTTAAGGCTTAACTCGTTAACTCGTTTTTATCTGATATTGCTAAAGTTTTAAATGGGACATTTTGTGAAGAATAACAAATTAAGCCAGATTTATTATCAACTTTTAAATATGCTCCAATTACATCTGTCAATGTAGAGCGTTCATTTTTTATGTACAAATTAATTTAAGAAAATATGGAAAAGCACTTAGTTGTAGCTATTAATGATAAAATTATGAAAGGTTACAATGGTTAATTATTAATTAACAATTATTTAGTTATGTTGTACAAATATATTCGTGTTGAGTTAATTTTTTTTACTACCACTTTATTACTACCTTATACAATAAAATAAACAATAACAACTTAATAATATTTATGGAGTTAAAAGAATTTACTAATATTGCCTGTATGATTTCTGCCTTTTTCAATAAAAATCTTTGCCTATATAAGCACCTTTTTATTTAATTTTTGTTGCCTATAATTCAAGCTTTACTAATGAAATAAGAGGTAAAAGGTATGTATAAAAGCCATAACAAGTGGAAGGAAGTGATCTTTTCCTACCCCTACGGGTTACAATAAATGACAATAAACGCAGCTAGTATAGCTATTTTAACAAAATCCCGTTTGAATCCACTGTTTTAAACATTTTTTTTTGCAATTTATCCAACAAACTTTTATAAAAATTAAAAACAAACTTTAGTAGCATAGAGCTTGAGGTAAAAAAAAATGATTTAGTGAATAAAACGATTTCTCCATTATAAAGAGAAGTATTAACGTATTCTGGACCATTGTAATAAATTTTGTCTTTTAATACTTTAATTATTTATTTTAATAATATTTTATACTTTTCGGCACTCAATAATGTTCTAATAATAATGAAAATTAAATAACGATCAGAATAAATTAATCAACCGCAGTTTCTGTCACTCATGAATCTCTCGGAAAGATTAGTGCCTTATATAATATCATGGCATTGTGCTTTTGATTATATTTCTTTTTAGACACTTTTTCGTTGAAAGACAAAAAAAATAATAAAAGGGTCGCATTGAATTATAGACCCCATTTATTTTGAAAGAAAGTTCAGTCATATCCGAAACAATCATTCATCGTATTCAACATTTTGACCTGTAACAATTGTATGGTATTTTTTATTTCTTATCCTTAAATTTTCCAATAACTCGTTCATTTTATGAGAAACGCAAAATGTTATTTGTGATCCACCAGTTTACCACTTGGTACACCGATAATTTGAAACTTTAAAGTTTAGATACTTTACTATATAAAAACTAAGATTCTCTTTAACTTTAAAAAACTGTTATACTTTATAAACTTTATTAATTTAATTACCTTAAAGGTTTAAATAATTCATTTGTATTATTGTCTTATTTTCTAATAGATAATTAAATTACACCATACTCGTGGCGGAGTTGGTTGCTTTAGGTTATTGTCTCACTGCTTAGCATTGCATGCATATAGGTTGGGGCCGTGGAAAAATGTGTAGAATTGGCCATTGGGTAATTGCTTCCACGTATCACCGCTGGATACGGAAATAGCAGGATCACTTTTGGTTCTACTATTTTCTAACCGAATGTCACCCCAACGGAAATACCAGGAACTACAGCATGGAGGAAGAAACCTGTTCCCCGGGGTTTTTGAAAAGGTCACTGGATGTATGTCTAGAGCATATCTTATGCGCCGGAGAACTGGGACTTTCTGTGAAAACCTGCCTGGTATAGACCGCGCTGACAACCAGCAACAGCAGCTGGTGATGTGTGGGGGCTTGCCTTAACCAGCTGGCCGAGTAAAAGAGAACTACAATAAAAATCTCCCCAAGTACAAGGTGGAGCAGCATAAGCCGAAGACTGCATGGCTAGTAGGCGAACTAGTTGCGATCATGCGAACTCCAGGGTACCTGGCGCCGCTTGGTTTCATTTACCTTCCTGCGGCATGCGGGGCTCTTTCGTAGGTGACCATTTTTTCCTAGCTTCTTGTGGGACCATATATGGACAAAAAAGAAAAAACTAGGGTGAGAAAAAGTCCTCAAAAAATATAAAGGAAAAAATCCATATGGTAACGGGTAGCATCACGCAGAACGTCGAATGTCCTGAATCCGGAGCTGACCTGCTCAAATCCGGCAGTAACGAGGAAACTGATAAATCATCAAAAGCCCTTTTAAAAGGGAAGGAAAAAATCAGATTTAGCGGAGCTGCCAGAAAGAGGTTTAAATATCCCATCAAAGAAGGACTTCCAGCATAAGAGGCCAAGATGAAAGCGGTTGAACCGGTGGAGAAGCAAACTCATGAAAAATGGCTGACAAAGTGCTCATCAAACCAACTTTTAGTCAAATGACAGGAGTTGTAAAAGTGGGAATTTTGCCGCCGAAATATCCGGAGATGCTCCCGACAACGGAACAAATTAAAGCTGTAAAGAAGGAAATTCTGGACAAGATAATCAAGCTGGGAAAAAAGGCTGTCACAAAGCCTTACATCTATAGCTCCCACGACCCGGCTGGTTAGCCTTAATGTGTGGCGATAACGCCACCGTGCAGTGGCTGAAAGATACCATTGGGATTATAATACCCCGGGAGAGTGCAATGCTAAGGGGCGTTAAAAAGGCAGAAATACCTCATAACGAAATCTTGGTGGCGTACCTACCAGGCAGCCAGTGATATTTCATGAAGACAATCCTTGGATTAATAGAGGAAAGAAGCCTCAAAGCAACCAACTGAAGTGTACTAAGAAGAGCATCCGAAGGCCCTCTAGAACTTTATACCATTTTGATTGACATCCAATCGGCCAAAAGGCTAAAAAAACTGGGTTAGTGATTAACTACATGTTTGGTAACATAACCCTCAGAGAAAGAGGTGGCAAACCAAAATCAGCCACACTTGACTTCTCAGAACCTGGTACCTCAGGCACCAAACAAAGTGCGGTCAGTACCAAGAGGCAGACCGAAAAGGCTGCCAAAAGATCTGGAAAATCTGCAATTCAAAAGAAGAAGGTGACCAGAGGCAAGAAGGAGCCTAGGACACAAGACAAATCTGGCTAAGTTAAGGAGAAAGAGAAGTTTAAAGCCCCACCTTAACCTCCAGTATAAGCCAAAGCTCATTTGCCTGCAAGATAAATTCCAACATTCAAAAGCAGCCACGAGTGTGCTTAGAAGGAGGTTTATTAAAGACAACATCTAGGTGAGGCTACAGGTTAAGCCCTGGATAAAAAGAGGACGGGTAAAAGGACTCAAAATTAAATCGTTTAAGTTACCCTATTGTACTGCTTAGGAAAAACCACAAGCAGCCATAATACTCGCACCTAATATTGAATTTTTTCCTGTTTCATAGTTTATCACTGGAGATTTGGCAACCGCCATAGTGAAAGTGCCAACTGTAGCAGGCAAGAGGCAGATGGTTATTGCCTCGGCCTACTTCCCAGGGGACTCCACAACGCACCCTCCAACAGAGGAAGTTTAAAGCCTTATCAAATGGTGCAAAAAAGGTAACAGGCACTTCATTTTGTGCCAAACGCCTACCACTTGATATGGAAAGTACAGACAAAAACGTACGAGGTGATCTTCTGAAATATTTGTAGGCTACAACATCGATATTATTAACAGAAGAGATAAACCCACCTTTATAAATGCGATCAGAAAAGAGGTTCTTGATTTGACTTTCGCGGATCTATATACAACAAACCACATCCACAACAGGCATGTTTTTGATGACTCTTCACTTGGAGACGTTGGACACACGTTTGGAAAAATACGAAAGGCAGACGGAGGACCAACACACACCCATTAAATTAATAGAGGAACTCGACACAGCCTCCAGACAACTCTAAAATGCTATAATAAAAGCATATGAAATCAGCTGTTCTAAAAAACAAAAGGCTACTACTAGAGATGTGCCTTGGTGGAATAAGGAACTAGTTAAGCTTCATAAAAAAGTCAGAAGGTTTTTCAATAGAGCTAAAAGTCTGGGACAATGAAAAGACTACAACAGCTCTTTCTAAATACAACAAATAACTCAGAAAATAAAAAAAAGAACATGGAGGCAAATGTGCAAGGAGATTACCGATCTGGCCCCAGCGGCATTGGTCTAAAAAGCAATTTTAGGAAATTAGCTCCCAGGAAACTAATAAACTTTGTACGAAGTCTTGGAATCCCGAGTATCAAATAGATTAAAGGTTATGCACAAAAGATTGATAGGTCGAGTTGTTTAAGAGGCTGCGTAACCTTCACGACCCCCCCCCCCTACAATTTACAATCTACAATATACACCATACTCGTCCAATTAGAAATATACATGTCTGGTGACTTTGTCTAGCACTATTTAAAGTTAAATCATGTAACCAAAAAAAAAGATCAAGTTTCACATTACTTATTTTCTCCTGCCGACCGCTGAATATTAGGTAATCATTACACTTTTGTGCTTTGTCGAGATTAGTTCCGCAAAAAGTAAAGTGACACAAGTGCGAAAAAATACCAAAAAGAATGAACTTTAGTGATAAAAATACTCATTTGAAAAGGAAGAAGAGAAAATTATGACAGAAGTTAAAAAAATTGGGTAAAAAGATTAACGTGTGTTTTCCCTATAATTTGTTCTATATTTCTAAATGACTTTTTATCATTCCATAACTAAATTACAATCTTTTGAACTCATTTTTGTAACAATTAAATAAATTCACTGCAAAATCAATTACAACGGGCGACAAATTAAAAAGTATGTCTAAAAATAATTCTTTTTTTTTATTTAGCTAGCAATGACTACTTGATGAGGAGTAACTGAATATAATGTAGTTTTTTCTGGGTATATTTTACTGTAAAGATACTTTTTTGACATAGTATTTGTTAAATATTGGTTATTTTGATGTAGGTAACATTTTAATAAAATATTTTACAGGTTTTTTTATTTAATTTTTGATTAGTTAGGTCTGATAATAATATAAATTTTATTTTTTATAGTTTCAGTTAGCCAGTTTATAATGCGAAAGATTCATTTGCATTGAAAGGAAACCAGAGTTCAAAAACCTCAGATGGAATTAGGGCCGATGTTTTCAGCAGGAAATTAAAGATTGAAACATCTACTAGTCTTGGCCGGAATGCTACAATTTTTCAGGCTGAAGTCTTCGCTATCCAATTGTATGCAAGAGAGCTGACTAATAGACCTTTAGCAAACAAGACATAAATATAATATAAGACAGCCAGGCAGCTTTAAAAGCATTGAGCTCCGACAAGATATATTCTAAAACTGTATGGAATTGCATCAAATCCCTAAAGAACCTTGGTGCGAAAAACAGGGTGACCCTGCTTCGGGTACCTGAAGAACCAGTTTTTGGAGTCACTATAAGTGCCACCAAAACAATCATTTTGGACTGGGCGGAGAGGAAAATACTCACGTACTGCACTATACCAGAGTTGACTCACTCAAAGGCGTTTCTACTTAAACCCTCAAGAAACACAACTAAGCAGATCCTAGACTGGAGCAGGTCTAACGGGACTGCTTGCAGGACACTGTCGTCTTAGATACCACCTCGGAAAGATAGATCTGAATCAACAAAAGGACTGTCGATTTAGCTGCGTGGAAGATGAAACTGTTGAACATATACTATGTTCATGCCTCGGCCTGGAAAAAATAAGGTTTAACATATTTGGTTATACCAACTAAGAACCTACAGATTTTAGGAAAATCTCACCCCATACAACCATGAACTTCGTGAGAAGGGCTTAATTGTGCGGTGAACTGTAACTTCTAGGGGTGAGTCACAATAGACCTACTAAATGTCGCAGTGGAGGGGCGATCTACGCCCCACTCACATGATATCTACCTAGCCAGTTAAAAATGGTGAAAAATATTTATAAAAACATATAGTGTATTGACATTTTTTGGACTAAGCGTATATTCTGTTTATTCAGCACCATATTTCTCTGTTCATCAACTTGTCCTTGTAGTGACTGAGTAATAAGTGGATGTAGAAACAATTCTCCCGTTGGGTTTTGGTTAATAAATAGTGGTCCAATTATCTCATTTGCTACAATACCAGCCCATACATTGATCTTCACTGGAAACTAACTATTATACCTACTGTCCAAACATGTGAGGATTTTCGTCATACCAATACCAACAATTTTGTTTGTAAACACAACCACTTAAATAAAACTTTGATTCATCACTAAAACAAATATTTTTAACCAAATTTGCGTCTTCTTGAATTTTTTGGTACTTTGTTTCAAAAAATTGAATTCTGCGGTCATAGTCGTTTTCACTAAGCTAATGATAAATTTGTATTTTATTATGAAACAAATTATGCAATTTTAACATTTTGTGTATGAAACCAACAAAAATAGTTGTAAGTTTTGAAATGTAATATGTAGGATCTATAGCAAAATGACCCATTACTTTAATTTGCACAGCTTTGTCGAAAACTCTGGGATTAATTTTTTTTTTATTACAAACGGATTCAGTTTCTCCAAATTTCCGTTAGCAAGTTGGAATAATGCTTTTTTGGCATCTACGTCACGAAACCATCACCGTTTTTAATAACAAAGCTAAACTAATGCTTTTCTCTGGATAAGGGGAAGGGCGTCATCCATATTTGTTCTACTGTCATCTGTCATGACGGTTTGGATGACGTTAGAAAAATAGCGTTAGCTACTTTTGTTTAACTGTCATCTGTCACGGCGGTTTGGATAAAGTTAAATTTAAATTTAGGAATTTAGGATTACGTCATTAAAATTAACATGTCACAGCGGCTATCTTGGATGACGTCAATAAAATCAACTATCTCGTGTCATGGCGGTCATTTTGAGTGACGTCAGCAAAATCAACTAACACGTGTCACAGCGGCCATCTTAGATGACGTTAGCAAAATTTCGGCCATCTTGGAAAAGGATGGGGCGTCGACCAAATAGGGACGGTGATTGGCGTCAGCTATCTTGGAAAGGGGTTAGGCGTTAGCCATCTAGGAAAGCCGAGGGGCTTATCGTCAGCCATTTTGGAAAGGAGTGGCCATCTTGGAAAGGGGTAAGGCTTAGCGTCAGCTATCTTGAAAAAGGGTGGGGTCGTCGGCCATGTTGGAGAGGGGTGGGGCGTCTGCTTTCTTGGATAACGACAGCAAAATTTGGATGACTTATGGGGTCAGTCGTTAGTTTAGTTAACACGTTACTCGAACAGTCGACAGTGATCAGTGCGTAAAAAAATGAAAACAATTTATGTTGAATTGTTGTTGAATAAAAAAAATATTAATTTAAATAATTATCAAGTCAATTAATAAACACAGTACAATAAAATATTTTATATGCCAGGAAACCTATGGCTGGGGTGTAAAAACCCCTAAGCAGTAAGTCCGCTGTTAATAAGAAATAAGCATTAACCACCATTACATTTTAATTTATATACACACACACACACAAAGAAAAATTTTTCCTCACTTAACACCACTTATACATCAAATCAGGTATTAAAATCCCAATTCCAAAAAATAAATTCTACCACTACTGCCATACCCAAGGCAAACTCCTTAACAGCCTCTACTAAAAATCTCCCCCAAAAACAAAATAGTTTCCATCATAATGAGGAAGACTAAAGATTATTTAAAAAATTAAAATATTTTTAAAAATAACAACCTAGACTTCGGGGTTCCTAAAAAAGTAGCCCTATGCATTCAATTACACCCTAAAGATGCCAATACACATAAAAACATTACCATTACAGATAACAAAATAGAGTACCACTCGTACTTATTAAATGAAAAAAAGGTCATACATGTCATTATAAAGGGTCTTGTTAAAGACATTGACCTACAAGAAGTCAGAGACGAACTTATTTAAAAAGGCTTTAACGTACAAGAGATATACCGTATGCAAATCGGTATAAATAAAATTCAAACATCAATGATAAAAGTTAGATTCCCGAAAGAGGACAATAAAATTTATAACCTAACCTCGCTTTGGCACCTAGTAGTAAAAGTAAAGACCCAAAAACCATCCCCAAAGTACTATAATCCCCATTGCAAAAAGTGCCAAAAATTCGGCCACTCCCAAATAAATTGTTAAGCCAAAGTACAATGCATTCGTTGTAGTAAAAACCACTGCTACAAAGATTGCAACAATCATCACAAAGCCGCTTTCTGCGTAAACTGTTAAGGCAATCATGCCACTAATTACCCCAAGAACCCAAATTTTTTTTAAATCAAACCCCAAATCCACTTAGCCCACCCCCAAAACATTCACCAGTATTTACGCAAAACCCAACGTAAATTACGCACAAGCCACCCAAAATAAACCAACCCCTAGCACATCACAACCTCCAAATAATTCCCCCCCAACTACAATATTAACACCAAGCCGCCCCTCTTCCCCTAAATCATCAACTATTGAGATTGCTGACACTACCAGCAAGTGAAACAGAAAACCGAATGGCAGCCCTCCAACATACAATAAATAAATACGCGAACATTAAAATCTACTTTTTTAATGTCCCACACCCGAAAGCCAGTTAAACTAGTAATTTGGAATGCAAATTTCATCTTGCATAAAAAAGACGAGTTTCTAAACTTCCTTTTTATTACACGTTTATAACCATCTAGACATTTCACTTTACAAAATTTCACTATCTACAGGAACGATAGAGTGATTAAGGAAGGAGGGGCACGGCTATCTTTATAAAAAATGATATCTCTCATCATGAGCCCCCTAAAACCTCGCGGAAAATTCTGCCATACAAGTGTACATGAGTGACGGTCCTATTAACATAATTTCATGTTATAACCCACCTCAAAAAGCACTCCAAATACCATTTTGAAACATTACTTTATTTAAAATATACCTACATTAATAGCAGGAGATCTCAACTCCAAACATAAAGACTGGGGTTGTAAACGGACTACTGCAAACGGTAAACGTCTGCAGGAGTTCATTAATGACAACCTGATCGTTTTATGTGCCCAATAAACCTACTCATCACCACATAAGTGTTAAACTTTATAATTAAAATAAAGCCTTTTACGTGGAAGATTTTATTTTATTTTTACAATATTTATTTGTTATTTTTGTTTTAAACAAGTCACTTGGCAACTTTAAACAATTTATATTAGTAACAAATATTTACTTCGCAAGTATTTCATATTTTAACACTCCTCTTTAATTGCGAAGTTCCTTTTTTTTTTCTTTTTTTTAAATTTTAAAATGAATTAACGTAAACAATAATTCTTATAATGAACTAACAACAACTAAACTTTCAATAACGAGTTTTTAAAGTTTTCAAATTTAACTTTACACAAAGGTTTGGTGAAGATATTTGCCATTTGTTCGTTTGTTGACACATAAAAAATCTTGAATAGTCCTTTACTCACATTTTCGTGTATAAAATGATATCTCACGTCAATATGTTTTGATCTTTTGTTGATCACTCCATTTTTAATCAATTTAATAGCACTTTTATTATCTACTCTTAACTCTGCTTCAATGGGTTCACCAACTAGTTCCTCAATTAGACATTTTAAATATAACAATTCTTTACTACATTCAGATGCAGCAATGTATTCCGCTTCACAACTTGTAAGTGCTACGACTGGTTGCAGTCTTGTACACCATGTTACAGGTCCACCACAAAACATAATTACAAATCCTGTAGTACTTTTTCGTGTTTTCACATCTCCAGCAAAATCGGAATCGCTATACGCTACGATTTTATAAGAGTTCGAATTGTCCGGTATATATTCAATCCCCAAGTCCACATCAATTTTCAGGTATGGAAGAATTCGCTCTATTTTAACAGTATCTTCTGAATTTGGTTGAATCATATGTCTGCTTGCATAATTTAGAGCATAATTTATGTCAGGTCTGGTTTTATGGTTCAAATATAACAAATTTCCTACAGCTTCACAGTATGGAAAATCTGTTGTACTGTGTATTTCCTTTGATACAATTTTATTTTGTTGTCTGTTCGCTTAATACTGATGCCTAAGTATTCAGATGGATTTTTACACGCCTTAACCTCATATTCTTTGGTCAGATTCTTTATAAAAATATTTTTAAGTTCTTTGTTCTTACTTAATAAGTCCATCGTCTACATATATAGCAACAATTAACAAATTGTCCTTGTTTTTAAAAATACACCTTTCAGTTTTTAGTGCCTCTAAATTGTTTTTCTCCAGAAACTTGGTAAATGTACTATTCCATGTAAGTGGAGCTTGTTCAGTCCATACAGGGATTTCTGTAACTTACAAACTTTGTTATTTTCTGTGTAGCCCTTTGGTATTCTCATATATACGTTCTCTTCAAGTTTACCATATAAGAATGCCGTCTTTACATCGAATTTATTTAAGTCGTAATTTTCTTTAGCTGCCAAAGCAAATAAAACTCGTAGTGCACTGGTATTTACAACTGGACTAAAAGTTTCCTGGTAATTCATTTCTTCTCGTTGTCCACAGCCTTTAACCTTGCTTTGTACGTTTTATCCTCTTTTATTCTGAAGACCCATTTATTTAATAAAATTTTGTTAGTTGCTTCATTTTGATCAACCAATATCCACGTTCCATTTTGCTTTAGTGATTTTTTCTCTTCATCAATAGCATTTTTCCAAAGTTCTTTATCGGGTCCTTTTACAGCTTTTTCATAGGTAAGCATTACATAATCATCAAATTGTGTGTTCTTTGACTTCGTCGTAAATGTACTTGGAAATTTTCGTCTTCTTCACTTAAAACTCCATTTTCATTTGATACTTCTTTATTGTTCAGAATCTGAAATTCATTTTCTTTTTCTTTTTCTTCTTCTTGATATTCTTCTTCATTTTCAGGTTAAACTTCTTGGATTTCATTTTTATCATTTTTTATTGTTACGTTTAGTTTATCATTGGTATTATTGTCCTCAAAAATTAAGTTTTCTTTAAAGATAACATCTCTCGAACAAATAATTTGCTTTTTGTTCGCATCCCATAAACGATAACCATTAGGACAGTAACCAACAAATTTAATTTTTTTTCTCGTTCATGCAGTTTTTTTAAATTACTTAGTATTTTTACGTACACATCACATCCAAATATTTGTAAATTTAAAATAACTGGCCTTTTTCCATACCACATTTCCGCAGGTGTAACTTCAGTTGTTGTTGGACTTCTATTTACGTACGCTGCCGTTTGTATTGCCTCGCCCCACATGTCCTTGTCAAATTTTGAGTCAAAAATTAAAGCTCTGGCTCGATCAAGAAGTGTTCTATTTAGACGTTCTGCTTTTCCATTCAATTGTGCAGTATACGGGGTTTTGTAGTCCAACACATCTTAATTTATAAAGTTTTAAATTCCATTTAGTTTCTGTTTCATTAACGAATTCTTTAATTTTATCTTGTACTTTATATTTTCCATTTATTAAGTAAACGTATGCAAAATGTGTGAATCATCTAGAAATGTTACATAGTACCTTTTGTTATCCCAAGTACTAGGTTCAAGTGGCCCTCCTACATCAGTATGAATTATTTTTAATGGACTCGTTGCTAGTACTCTACTATTACCAAATGGTTTACGGGTTTGCTTTGCTCTGATACAAATGTCACATTTTTTTCTGTATTTTTAAAAGATTTTTTATCCAATTTCATTCCTGTCGAAATATCAACCAATTTTTTTACGTTGTCGAATGATAGATGGCCCAATTTTTGATGCCAATTTTTAACCATTTTACTCTGCGTTATTAGTGCATTCTGCTCGAGATTTGGATTTTTACCAATTCAAAATCAATTGTATAAAATCCACTTTCCTTTTTATATTCCTCCAAAAATGTTTCTCCATCAACATACACTTCAACTTTGTCTTTTGTAAATTTTAATTCGGCTCCATTTTCTGTCATTTTACTTACTGACAGTTAAGTTTTTTGACAAATCCGGAACAAGCGTAACATTTTTTAGAATACAATCTTCTGTTTCAACATTTCCCACTGCTTCGGCTCTCATTGTTTCAAAAATTTTTGCTGTACCAATTTTAAAATCAATTAACTTACTATTGTGTAATACTTCATTACTATTGATCATGTGTGTAGAACTACCAGAGTCAATTACAAAGTTCCTAGTTACTGAATTTTCCGTGTTAACAACATAAATTTCCAAAATTTGTTTTTTATTTCTTGGACATAAATCCTCAAAAAATGACAATTTTTTATTACCGTTATGTGATGAATAATTTTTGTTATCGGATATGGAAGAATGCTGGTAATTATTTTTACGAAAAAAACAATTTTTCTCCACGTGATTAGTCTTTTTACATATATTGCACATCTTAACTTCGGTACTGTTTTTATTTTTACATTGAAATTTCAAGCGAAACATCGTTTTTTTGACACGAAAGCCACGTTTTTTTCTTCAATATCTTTTATACGATCTTCTTCTATAATTAATCGCGAGAATAAGTTTGTTAATATTTTATCGTCCTTCCCAGTTGATTCTCATGCACTGACGAAGTGTTTAAAGCTCTCTAAAAGAGCTGATAGAACTCTTGACATTACCATTTCGTCATTAATATCACAGTTAAGTGATCTTAGCTTGAAAACTAGGTTTTGTAAATCGCTGATAAATACCGATATTTTGGTATTTTTCTTAAAAGTAAAGTTAAAAAATTCTTGCATCAATTTACATTTCAACTGCTCAATGTCTCCTTCATATATTTTACGTAACTTATCGTACATTTTCCTACTTGTTGAACAGTCCATGATATGTGTCAAACATGACATCGAAATCGTAGATGTTATTATTCTTTGAGCTTTTGCGTCGTTTCTTATCTCTGTGTCTTTATTGGGATCAATTATACCATCAGTTACAAAATTAAATAATCCGTACGCTTTCAACGTAATGTCCATTTGAAATTTCCACATTTTGAAATCTTCTTTACTTGCTAATTTACAAATTTGATTTAGTTCTTTAAAACTTGTTTTTATTGCCATATTTGGGCCCATAACCTGTTAAACTTTATAATTAAAATAAAGCCTTTTACGTGGAAAATTATATTTTATTTTTACAATATTTATTAAAACTTGTTGTGTTGTCTGACTTGTTATTTTTGTTTTAAACAAGTCACTTGGCAACTTTAAACAATTTATATAAGTAACAAATATTTACTTCGCAATTATTTCATATTTTACCTCCAGACATTCTAGACATCGTTTTGTCTAAAAATATTGCAAAAGACTACGAAAAAGAGCTTTCACAACTCTAGACCTTAGAATAAAAATCGAATCAAATAGATTAACAAACCAGATAAACTGGCAAATAAAAAATCATAAAAACAAAACTTGGGAAGAAAAACTCTTAAAGTTAAATTCGGCAGGACCAAATAGCAAAATAAATATTTGGAAACTAACCAAAGCGTTATGCAAAGAAAAGAAATAAAAAATTCCACCTATATTATCCGAAAATGGTCCAGTTTACACAGATAGGGAAAAAGCGGAAGCTTTCGCCGATACGTACGAACAACAATTTAAACCCAACGTGGATATAATTCATGATTTAAACCTCGCAAATTATATAAATAGACAAGCAAATGCCATAATAAATTACAATCAAAATCAGTAGATGAAATAACTACTACAAATTTCATCAAAATAAAAGCGCTCATAAAAAACTTGAAAGTTAAAAAAGCCGCTGGAGAGGACAGAATTACAAATATAGCATTGAAAAATCTTTCCGATAACACAATCGAGTTATTAGTGAATATTTTCAATGACTGCCTGCTCTTATGCTATTTTCCGAACACAAATAATAGGCTTACCAAAGCCTAATAAAAATCTACATAACCCACAAAATTGCCTCACTATTACAATGATTTTAGTATTATTAGAAAAAATAATACTAAAAGGACTACTAGCTCACATAGAAGAGTATAATGTAATCCCGAATAAAGAATTTGGCTTCAGAAGAGATCACAGTACAGAATCACATTTTGCAAGAATTGCATATAACCACAGGGTTTAATAAGAAAAAAAAAGTACAATAATGATACTTTTTGATATACAAAAAACCTTCGATAAAGTAGGGCACAAAGCTCTTTTATACAAACTAAACAGGATGAATTTCCCTCTAGGCCAAGTAAAAATGATAAATTCATTTCTAAAAAACAGAAAACTTAATGTAAAAATTAACGAAAAACAGGATAATTTATAGAAGCCGGCGTACCGCAAGGTTCAACGTTATCACCAACCCTATATAATCTTTACATAGCAGACACTCCGAAAACAACAAAAACCGAACTAGCTATGTACGAAGACGACACTGCGGCCTTTAGCACACATAAAAATTTCAGATTTTTACATAAAAATATGCAAAGGCAAATAAACGAAATGGGAAAATGGACAAGAACTTGGAAAATCAAAATAAACGCCAAAAAAACACAAGCTATTCTCATTTCTCGTAAAAGATCCCCAAATATGCCTCAATAACCGGTTCAAAATAGAGATATTATTTATTCAAATACAGTCGAATACTTGGGTATAAATTTAGACAGAAAACTCTCATGGCACTCACACATAAACACGCAAATTACGCGATGTACCAAAAAGTCTGGCAGACTTCGAAATCTGTATTACAGAAGCAAATTAAATCTAAAAAGTCCTTATCTATAAACAAATTATACGTCCACAACTTCTTATGGCTGCATTTTCTTTTGTCAAGCAGCAAAAACTACAAAATATAAACTTTAAAAATTTCAAAATAAAATCCTAAAACGTATAACAAATACCCCCTGGTACATCCAAAATTCAGACCTATACAAAGACCTCAAAATCGAAACGATCACAGAATACATAAAGAATCGTCACAAAAACTTTTTCGAAAAAGCCGTTTCACATCCAAACGCACTTATAAAATCAAATTTCGACCACATACCAGGTCATCAAAGTGGCAGACACAAAAATTATAGAAGTAGAATTTTTTAATGTTCATCCCCTCCATCCAAAATAAAACTCCCTGATTTTTTAAAATAAAAACCCTACACATACACAACACTTTAAATACCACACTACACAAGGGGTAAGATTGTCTACCACCAAGAGACAGCCCACAAAACCACACTCAAGAGTTTTTTAGTGGGTAGCATTGTTCAATGAGTCTCACACCATTCAGCGCCGAAGCACGCTCTTTTTAGAGCAGCCAAAAGCGCTGAGTGTCTTTAAAAACTTTTGCTCTTGTAAAAAAAAAAAAGATGACTTATGGGGTGAGGTCCCTGTAGGTACTTCTTCTTGGTATAAAATAGTATTTCCATGTCTATAAATGTAGATCATAAAATTAGCTTTTTTTAATTTTTTTGTTTCTTCTTTTTCTTCTAGCCGTTTTCTATCTTTTGGATATAGGCCTTCCTCATATTTTTCCAGTTTTCTCTGTTCTGTGCCACTTGATACCAGTTAAGTCCGGCTGTTCTTTTAATGTCATCATACCATCTTTGCTGTGGTCTGCCGGTACTTCTTTTTTCCCATAAGGTCTCCATCTTGTTGTTTTTCCGCTCCAACTGGTTGTATTTCGGGCAACATGTCCGGCCCAATTCCATTCAAGACCACCTATTCGCCTCACTATATCTTTGACCCTGGTTCTATTTCTTATCAACTAAATGATCTTTAGGCGTTATTCCTAGCATTTTTTGTTCTATTGCTCTTTGGTGTACCTTTAATTTATTTAGGATTTTTTTTATTATAACCCATGTTTCGCATCCGTAGGTTGTTACCGAAAGAATACATTCCATGGAAACCTTGGTTTTTAGTTTGAGGGGTAGGTTGGAGTTGAAGACGTGTCGCATCTTCCCGTAGGCCGCCCATCCTAGACGTAATCTATGGTTAATTTTAAGTTCTTGATTAGTTTTTCCCAATGTTACCTCTTGACCCAGGTAGACATGGTAGACATAAGAGTTCACTTTCTCTAACTGTTGTCCTAGCACATTTATACTCTCTATGTTTGTCTTGAATTTGGTTTTGGAAATGTTCATTTCTAGGCCTACTTTTTTTGCTTCCTGTTATAGTTCTATAAGCATTGTTTTTAATTCTTCACTGTTTGGGGCAAAAATGGCAATGTCATTAGCAAATCTTAAGTTACTGAGTTTTTCTTCCGATATATTAATTCCTTTGTCTTCCAAGTGCAGGCTTTTGAAAACATCCTCTAGCACCAGTGTAAACAATTTGGGTAACACAATGTCTCCTTGTCTAACGCCTCTATTAATCAGGATTTCGTCAGTGTCTTTATGTAATCTTACTTTCATTTTTAAGTGGTCATTTAGTGTCTGTATAATGTTAATATATCGTTGGTCTATCTTGCATTTTTCATTGACCTGATAATTGCCCAAAATTCAACCGTGTCGAAGGCATTTTTAAAGTCTATGTAGGCGACCCATATTGGGATGTTATATTTCGTTGCTTTTTCGTTTAGTATCCTTACGGTGTGAAGATGTTCTATTGTACTCATGCCATTTCTGAAGCCCACCTGCTCACAGGGTTGGTATGTGTCGAGTTTGTATTCAAGGCGGTTTGGTATTATTCTCATAAATAACTTGTAGATCTGTGATAGCAGACTAATTGGTCTATAGTTCTTTAGGTTGCTTGGATCACCTTTCTTATATATCAGTATGACTATCGCGATGTTCCAATCCTGTGGTATTTTCCCTCGATTAGGCATGTATTAAATAGTGATTTAAGCTCCCTTACCGGTTAGCCGTTTTGTCAACCTTTTGCAAAATATTAATTTATTGTCTTTTATTGTACCAGTATCTACACGGTATTTGGTGCTGTTGAACTTTTTCGCTCTTTCCAATTTTGTGTTTATTACGATCTTGCACCGAACTAATCTATGATCGCTGCCCATGGTTAAGGAGTTCAGAACGTCGACATCCTGAACGATATGTTTATTTGGTATTAGCACATAGTCTATTTCATTCTTTGTGTTTTTATCCGGACTGGCCCAGGTCCACTTTCTGTGAGGTTTTTTTTGAAAAACGTATTCATTATGTATAGTTGTTCCTTTTCCAGGTAGTTTGCAAGCATCGTCCTTTTTTCATTTCTTTCCACAGATCGAATTTTCCTACTTACTGCGAGCTGTTACACTGCTCTCCTATTTTTGCGTTAAAGTCTTTTATTATCAGCGTGTATTTTGTTTTATTTTCTGTTAGCCTCTGTGTGATTTTATCATACAGCACCTCGACTTCTTCATCCTCATGGGTACTTGTTGGTGCATAGATTTGAACGACTTTAATTGTTTGATTGCAGTTAATTTTAAGTGTTATGTATATTACTCTTTTTGATATAACTTTAGGTATTTAAAGCTTTGGGGAAACCCGTTTTTTAATAATGAGACCTACTCCACCACAGCTATTGTCTTTTTTTTCTTTGTAAAATAGGGTATGTCCTGATCTTAGTAAAATGGATTCCTCGCATCTTCTCCTTGTTTCTGAGATTCCCAGAATATCTTAGTTTATTCTGTCCAGTTCGTATTATAAATCCGTTAGCCTCTCTTCGTTTCCAATTGACCTAGCGTTATAAGTTGCAATATGAAGTTGGCAGCCTTGTTTAACCCAGGGATTTTTAGCACCCCCTGCTCTATGACTGGTCTGACCGCCACCTTGGCCAGGGTCAATCGAGCTGCTGGGAACTGGGGGCCTTTGTTTTTGGTGTGCCTTCATATGAGGGGGGTTTACCAATAAAACATCACGTTGGCCAGACGTCTTGGTGAGTTTCGGTTCAGCCGCCCATTTTGAGACAAACGCTGTTTGCAGCTTCTCATTTTGAGGCAGACGCTGCAGTGCTGGTTTTGGTCCGCTCTGCGTATTTCATTTTCCCGGTACCACTCATATCTGAGAGGCATTCCCCTATCCGCCACCTCGGGAGGCACCCGATGAAGGACCAGCAACCCCACACAAAAACAATTATTGTTAACTTGTAAATACATACAACATTTTAAAAAAATATTGATAGCTTTTTAAAGTTCATTTAATGGTATTTTTTTTAAAAATTATGGAAAGAATGTGTGTATGTATGTCTTAGCACCCTAAGTTCTAAGTTTAGTTCAAAGTTTACAGCCCTCATATTTTCTTTAGCATTAACTATCCCTATTCTTTTTAGCTTTTTGCAACCATGCTGATCTTGGTTTTATTTTTGGTGCTGGGACCCAGTTTATTATAATATTTATCGTATCTTTAGGACTAGCTCTCCCTACGTGGCCTACCCATTTTAGCCTTTGCTTTATAATTTTATTTAGTAAGTCTTCACCTTTTAGTACTAGTACTATTTTTTTATTTGTTCTGTTTCTAAAAGATCCATCGTCCGTTTTTACAGAACCTGGTATTTTTTTATGATTTTACGCTCTGTCACCCTTAATCTGTTTCATGCACATATATTTATAACTTTTTAATACAATTTATGTAAACTAGTGAACAAAATTGTTAACTGACTAACCTTCGCGAACGGAGGCCAATTTACATATTAACGTTAAAACGAGAAAAGACAAAAAAATTTCAAACGTATACAGACTGGTCTATCGAAAATTCTAGATTGGTTGGAAAGGTACTGGAACGGAACATCCCTCGTCATTGGCTGTAACATCACGTACGTAACATATTCCAGTAGCGTATCGCAACATTGTTACACTGCTCCCTCCTTAATTCTGCAATCTCCGACATTTGTTCTCGATAGCGGAAATGGCATGTATCTCCAGACCAGCAAAAGCATTTTAGAAAAAAGTAACAATCTATCATTTTTAAGGGGCATACTCGCTACGGGTTAAAGCGGCACACTGAGTTTTGTATGCCTGTGTCTTGAAAAATAACTTCTAAATAGCTTTTTATGATCTTTTATTTCAGTTCTTTAATCCCATGGCATATCTTGGGTATAGCCAATTTTTTTATGTCATAATGGCATAAAACTTTCTTTCTCGAAGGTTGTTTTTTCTCCCGATAATTTTTTAATTATAAGGTAAAATAACAATCGGTTGCCATATTCTAGTCGTAGCACTATTCCTACTCTAGATTATTGATCTTGCAACTCATTCAGGCAGCAACACTTTTTACAAAAGATCAATGTAATTCCTCTGGCCATTTAAAGAACTTGGGCTACGCAGTGTGCAATAGAAACGTCTTTGGGAGCTGTAAAAAGATCTTGCTAGGCCTCAATGGTTACGCTAAGTCTGATTTTCTTTCTATTTGTGTAGTCTGACATAAAATATTTAAAATTCGATTTATGGTTGTCTACGTTTGGTTCTTGTTAAGGAGTTCTTGCTTCTACAATGTCATTTGAGCAGGCATAAGGTACAAGACGATTTATGTCAACTATCAACGTCATTTATATTCTTTATGATTTTATACGGTATTTTTCATTGCCTTTAAAATTTAGGTCAATAGCTTTGTCGTTGTCGTGGATTTTATAGCCAGACAAGATCACCCACTTTAAAATTTCCTTTCGTGGAACGGGAATTACAATGATCTTATATTCGATCACTGGCTATCTGTATATTTCGTCGAGCAAAGTCGTGTATGTCGTTCATCCTCAACTTTCATATGTCAACGTAGTCTTCACCTGCAAACATTTTGCATAAGGAAAGCTCACTAGATGGTTTTGTTTGTCACACAGTAACAAGTGAGGACAAAGACACTTGGATCTTGGATTCGGGTGCTACAAATCATATGGGTCACAGACATGAATCGTTTAAAAATTTTATTGTAATATCTGAGCAAGTAAAGATCTAAAATGGTAACAAAATTTTGGCCCAAGAAAAAGGCGATATTAGTATTCACGCATTCAATAGTAACGATTGGGTTCGCAAGCAAGTCGTAGGAGTTTTGTTTGTGCCATATCTTCGGATAAATCTGTTTTCATCACGAAAAGTGACATGACAGTTCAACTGGCGAGGTCCACGGAATATTTAATGGTTCAATGATCCCTTGTCTGTCCATATCTCGGATAATTTTACAAGCCTTTTCTCGATTTGCCAATGGAAGTCTTCTTAAATGTTGTCCAATTAGTTAAGCATCTCCAATATTGATTTTATGAGTCACGATGCTTATTTTTCCTTTTTTTTATTAATGGCAACATCATTATAAAATTATGCAAGCATGACTTTTACTCTTTTGGTCTGTTCAATGACAAGATCTTGGCAACTATTAATGACCATGTCTATAAGCTTCTTCAAATACCTGGATTTCGAGGGTTTATCAGTCCAAGTCACACAGCATATCGACGTAATTGGAGCACACTGCACTACCACAGTTCTTTAACATAACTTAACGGGGGTTTATTTCACATTAATAACCCTAACAGGAAATACATCTTCAACTCTTACAAGAGGTTTTGGAGTAAGGAACTCTTTATTGTTCACATCCTCGACCATTATTAGACTTTTTTTTGCGGTATTCCTTTGAACTGGTTATTATAATATTTTCACTATGGTCAGGTATATTTATGGCACAAGGAGTTATAGGATTTTTGGTCTTCATAAAAAGAGAGTTTTTCACCGTCGACCTTAACAACTTCTTTTTTAACATCTAACACAGTTCCAGGTTTCTTTAAAAGGTCCATATATAAAATTAATTCGTCAGAGATCTCCACGACTAGTATGCTGTGATAAGTCGTGATCTTGCCAATGAAGACGAGAACATTAACTTCGCCGTACGTTTTTATTGTCTTACTGGTCGCCGTTCTAAGTAGTACTGTTGTTGGCGACATTCTGTAATGGTCTTTTACTTTTTCTGGTCGTGCAATGTTTTTTTTTGCGACTTATTTTTTTCGTCGATACAACCAATAATGTTAAGGCTATAAACTCCACCAGATGACGTTATGTTGACAGTAACTACAAAATCTTTACGGCAATTGCCCCCTTATATCGAGCAGCTCTAGTTTTCCCGACTGCTTTTTAGTTGAGTAAAAGAACTGTTATAGGAAAGTGTGCTCCTGTAACGTCAATATGCTGTGTGACTTTCATTAAAAAACTCTTAAAATCCAGGTACTCAAAGTTGCCAAGATTTTGACAATGAACAGACCAAAAGGGTGAGAATCATGCTTGCAGAATTTTTAACGAATTATTTCACGCTTGTAAATTTCGTTCCTTTTCATCCTTTTTATTTTCTTCGTATATTGTATCTTCACGAATTCAATTAGTGTTGGTTAATTGGTGCATTAGTTAATCAATTACAGGATGATGTTTGATAGGTATTTTGCATAACCCGTTGTGGTCACTTCACAACTATTTCGGCCATTGTAATTTTGGTTTCTTTCAGTTCAACTAATTTAGTTATCACGTGAAGTTTTGGTACTCTTTCTATTTTAAAGAACAGATTTCGGAGAGGTAGCACGTGGATTTTTGCTTCGTCTTTTTTTGTGAAAGCTAGGTAATAGATGGATTTTTTTGTAAAATAGCAATTGAAAGTATTTTTTTTTTCAATTTACAATATAATTAAATTAAATTATTTTAAGTTTTCAGAGCAGTTAAGACAATAATTTGAAATCGTTTTTTTTATGTTAAATGCCTGAGACGCCATGATGCTCTTTAGATTTGAAATTTAGTACCTTGATAAATTGAGAATATCCTATTTTTAAAAGTATACATTTTGATAAATATTGTTTTGGATTTAAATCAATCTTTAGAATTAAAGAGAATATTCATGGGTTACATCTAAAATATTAAATATGAAAGTGTAATAATAAGATAGTTTTAGTCGGATTTTATTCTGCTTGTTTCATTGTTTCATTGTTTCATTATAATCTTTAAAGGATCTGCATTTTTCTTTTCCCCAAATTTAAAAAGTATTGGAAAATGAAGAGATTCGTTATATTTAACCAAAAAAGAAAATATTTAGTCCAAAAAATTTTTCAGCTGAATTTCAGAATTAATTATGTTTTGCGGTAAGTGGCAATTTCCTATTTTATGGACATTATGTCCAATCTTTTGTTAAAATTGTCTACTTATTTAAGAAATAATCAGTCCATTCTATTGACTAAAAAGTCTAATTCATCCCTTACTTTCTTGTTGTCCTTGCCTCCTTTTTTTATGTAATTGAGTAATAACAATAAGACATAAAATCAATTCATTAATGTTGTTTCTGCATAAATTTCACAACTGCTTATCATATCAGAAATTTGTGATACCCTGTATTTAGTATGGGTCATTTTGCTATAGATCCTAACTATTTCATTCCAAAAGAATCAAAACTTACAAATATTTTTGTTGGTTTCATACACAAAGTGTTAAAATTGCATAAGATTTTTAAGAAGGAAATACAAATTCATCATTAGCTTAGTAAAGACCATTTTGACCGCAGAATTGAATTTTGTGAAACAATGTCCCAAGAAGACGCAAATTTGGTTTAAAATATTTATTTCAGTGATGAATAAACGTTTTATTTAAATGTCTTTTTTAACAAACATAATTGTAGGTATTCAAATTTAGCACAACGGCAAAAAGTCTAAAAATGAAGATATTTTCAGCAAAGACGAAATGCATGACCACTTCAAAAACACCTATCAGATGCAAACTGGTTGTGGATGATAAAATTATACAACAGGAGATGAAATTTAAATACCTAGACAAAGAAATATCAGGATACGGTGACATCGAGGCGGAGGTAAGAAACCAAGCGGCAAAAGCAGCACGAACGTCAGGATAATTTAAGACGCGGTACTGACGCCCTAAAATACACCTACGGTTTCACGACACAGAATCACCGTTAGGCCGGGTATTGACCGGCCATAAACGATATTCCTGTCGTCTGAGTCAAACCAACGGAGTACTAATCTTTCGATAACTTAGTCCTTACTCGAACCGTACTAAACAAACGATTAGTCGCATATGCCGTTACCAGTATTCCGTAAGAATCTTGTTTTTATTTTCTTTTATTTATTGTATATATTTTTTATTTAACGAATAAACATTTAATTAAATAGAACTTTGTCTCTTTGGGCTATCTGGGTAACACGCATTACAAGGGGTGCCACTTGGAAACAGCAAAATAACATTTTTAAACTTCCCCCTTGATTTCAAATTTGACGTGTTTTTTGTTTTTTTTTTAAATTTACGCAAATTCAAAAGTTATTTAAACTGGCTGGTATTAAAATGAAAGCAAAAGCATATACATTCGAACCCCGAGTTTGATTTAAATAATACGATACAATACTTACAATGTTATATACTTAACTCATACTTACATCCTTTAAAAATTCTTTGTGCTTTTAAATTTACAAACAGCTCTAAATCTAAAACCAAAATGTATGTTATATGTATGTAATCAAGCTCGTCCTAATTATCTATAGGTTCTGTTCATGGTTTGGATTTACTGCTTAATTTACTCCGAACATTATTCGCTGATAAAACTATCATTAAAAAAAGCTTATGGCGATTTTTATGCGCAGATTAAATCTAGTGCTGACTACAGGAAAATATTACCCACACATTAGAAGGATAACCCGATGGTAATAAAACACGAGAACGGCATTAGATAACAGCTATTTTCGCAAAGATAATTCACACGAATAAATTGTAGACAAACGAAAATAGTGTGCGGTAAGAGTTTTTTTTACCTATTTTGTCTTTCTGTTTCCATAATCCTATATATTTATAAAATTGTTATCACAGAATAAATAATAAGTTTTATCAATATTGTAGTCAACAATTTTAGAGAAAGTACTTGCCATTATATTTAGGGATAATTTTTAAACAAAGTATTAGTGTTTTCTTATAAAACTTTTTTAAGTTGCACAATCTAACCGTAAAACACTTTTTAATTTTTGGTTTATGTCAAGATAATAATCTAACAGACAGATACTTTAACATACATACATAGTTACGCCTTTTTCCCGAAGAGTAGGCAGAGAACAAACACTCTTTTTCACTTGCTACGGTTCTTACATACGTCTTTCGTTTCTTTTAATTTATCCAGCGTTTCATACTTGCTTGTTGGTTGCTGTTACTTTTGACCTTTCCTCAAAACAATTTCGATCCGATCGATATACCTAACCCAATCTCAACCGACTTGCTTATTCACACTAGCCTTATAAATTTTTTTGTCAATCTTCTTTTATCCATAATCTTTACGTGTCCAAACCATCTAAAGCATTTTTTTATTTATCTTTGTTGCCACATCTTCTTTCACTTCATAACGTTAGCTTATCTCACTATTCCTAACTTTATCCATCAAAGCCACTCCAGCTATACTTCTTGAACCACTCATCTCCGTAACATTGATCTTCTGCCAAACCCAACATTCACTACCATAGGGACCAGCACTTCTCTTTGCACAGCCAGTTCTGCCATTTTTGACACTTTTTGGCTGCTCATAAAGCTATGCAGGGTTTTATTTATTTGTTTTATAGCTTCTTTGAAGTTAGAAAGTCATTGTAGATTCTCCACTTTTTGTACTACAAAAAGCTGGATCAGGTAAATTACTAGTGCCATTTTTATGTTAAAATAACTTTAGTTGGCCTTCTTAAACAACTTTGACCACATAGCTTTGCAAGACACGATAGCCACTATTCAGTAACATAATTTAAATACCCTTTTGCCATGTACGAAGATATTAAAAATACAAAAACAAACAGTTTGTGTCTTGACTGCTGTAGCAGATAGATGTATGCGAGTTGTACATATTCTGATAAGAACCCAAACCTAACTTATACAAAACCATTCTTTGGAGCGACAAAGCAACTTGAGAGATTAGTAGACTAAACAAACACAAGTGCGTTCAGTGGAATTCTATAAATCCCCATATGGTGATGAGGATTAAGTTTAACTCTCCTGGTGTGAAATTATGGGCAGTGATTTCAAAAGGTTACCAAATAAAACCTTTTTTCTAAACGGTACTGTCAATGCTGTAAAGTATTCTAATAATTTTCAGTAAATGGTAATAGAACTTAATATATTGCGAAAAGGGGTACCAATAAATGGCCCACGCAATTTCCATATATCAAACCTACAGATTTTGAATTTTGGGATAAATTAAAAAATAAGGTTTGTTTCGTCAAGATTTGTGATCTTGAGCATTAAATGACACGAATCCAATTGGAGTTTAAACCTACAGTTAGGAAGATTTGCGACAAAATCTGTAAATAAGTGTTAAAACGATTCATTAGACTGTACAAGTATTTATGTGTCCGTAAAAAAAATAAAATGCAAGTAATTAATAATAACAATAACAAAATAAAAGTCAAACTGTATATATACTTATACTCTTACAACTAAACATCTGCCCATTTAACATTAATATATTACAAGTATATGCGCCCACGGCAGACAAGAAGCATGACAACGAAGTAGAAATGTTTTACGAACAACAAGGCGAAACACTAGAGAGTCTGAAGAGTAATGAAATCACGTACATTATGGGTTATTTAAATGCAAAAATGAGCTAAGGCCGCAGATTTGACTAAGTCAACATCCAACTACAAAAGTGAGACCCAAAAAACATCGATCGATCACTGACGAAATACTAGAACTTATGGAAAAACGAAGAAAACTCAAACACAATACGATGGAATACAGAAATAAACAAAAGGAAATTAAGAACAAGATCCGGGACGCTAAGGAAAAATGGATGACAGATAGATGCAGAGAAATAAAAGAGCTGGAAACGAAACATGACATGTTCAAAATGTACAAAAAAGTTAGGAAAGTTGCTGGCCTATACGATAGAAAAACTCCTAGTATGCTAATTGATAATACAGGCAGACTAATCATTATTAAACATAAGGTTCTTGAAGCCCGGAGTGGATACAAAGCTGAACTATTTGATGACAACAGATCAAAATAAACAGACACCACTGATAGTGTGGAAGGTCCAGAAATTCTAAAGTCCAGAATACTATATAGCATACGCTCTGCAATATCTAAAAAAGCAACCGGACGAGATAATATTACAACGGAACTTTTAAAAATGATTCATAAAGACAACATCGGGATCTTAATTAAACTATTCAATACAGTGTAACTCACTGGAGAAATACCAGAAGATTAGTCGAAGTCCGTGTTTATAACATTGCCTAAAAAACAACGTGCAAAAAAATACAGTAATTAAAGGTTAATAAGTTTTATGAGCCACACACTAAAAGTATTCTTTAGCATGATTTATAGAAGAATACGCAACAATTGTGAAAGTGATTGGACGAAACCCAGTTTGGTTTTCGAAACGCTCTTGGTACCCGGGAAGCAATGTTTGTCTTAAATATACCTCTTTAAAAGTGTCGCGATCAACGTTAAGACATTTTCGTATGCTTTATAGACTATGAAAAAGCATTTGACAGGGACAACATAAAAAACTTAGATATATTAAGGAGTACTGGATTTGATGACAGAGACATTGGCGACAAAAAGCAGTGACGAATACCAGATTCGAAAAGGAGTGAGACAGGGATGTATACTGTCTTCACTGTTAATTAACCTATATTTTGATAAAATATTTAAACAGGCGTTGCATGACCAAGATTGTGGAGTTAGGATTAACGGTGAACTGATCAATACCATTCGCTATGCCGATGACACCGCAATCTTTTGTGATGATCTCCAGGACCTTCAACGTCTTTTAAACTGTTAATTAACCTATATTTTGATAAAATATTTAAACAGGCGTTGCATGACCAAGATTGTGGAGTTAGGATTAACGGTGAACTGATCAATACCATTCGCTATGCCGATGACACCGCAATCTTTTGTGATGATCTCCAGGACCTTCAACGTCTTTTAAACTTGGTCAACGTAATGGGACAAGAAATGGGCCATAAATGTCACCAAATCTAAGTTTATGGTTTTCAGCCGTCAGCCGTATAATGATGCTGCACTACAAATGAATGGTCAAAACATTAAAAGGGTTCCATGTTTCAAATATCTTAGTTGTTTTATTACAGTGCATCTCGACCAGAATAAAGAAGTCAACTGCAGGATCGAGTCAGCTCGCGCAACCTTTTAAAAAATGAGATCGCTTTTATGCAATAATAATCTAAATTTAAAGCTTCGCTAGAGAATAATCAAGTGCTACATATGGTAAGGCCAATGTGCCCAATTGTAACATCAAAAGTAACGGCAAGCCTATTAAACGAGTGAGTAGATACACATATCTTGGCACCAATATCAATGACTAATGGGACCACGCGCAAGAGATAAAGATCCGTATTGAGAAAGCCAGAGCAGTGTTCGGAAATATGAGCAAAATATTTAAGAACCACGACTTGAAGTTAGCAACAAAGGTAAGATATCTGCGCTCCTATGTGTTTTCAGTCTTGTTGTACGTAGTGGAGTCGTGGACACTTACTGAGGCAAAAAGCAAAAGATTGGAAGCGTTTGAGATGTGGCTCTATCGTCGGATACTAAGGGTGTCGTGGACAGACCGTGTTAACAATGAGATGGTTTTACAAAGAATAAATAATAAGAAAGTAATTTCAAACACCATAAAAATACAAAAACTCCCATACCTCGGTCATGTGATGAGAAACACAGAGAGATATACATTACTTTAAAATATCTTACAGGGCAAAGTGGATGGAAAAAAAAGTGTAGGAAGAAGAAGAATCTCTTGGTTAAAGAACCTCTAAACCTGGTTTGCATTGACTACCACATAGTTGTTCAGATCCGCAGTTAATAAAGTGTTGATAGCTTATATAGTTGCCAACATCCGGAACGGATAGGAACTGCTAGAAGAAGACATATGGTCTATACTGTTGTATGGGGCAGAGATTTGGACCTTGAAAGCAGCAACCATTTATTGTCTTAAAGCATTTGAAATGTGGCTACATGGACGTATGCTACGAATCCCATGGGTAGCCTAGCAGACAAATGAAGCGGTTGCCGAAAGCTGTCTTATCTAGGTCACATAGAAGGATGTAGAGATGTCGGTAGAAGACAAGCCCCAGGGTTAAGGAATCTTAGAGAGTGGACCGGAAGTTAAAGCGCAGAACAACTTTTTAGAATCGCCGAAGACAAAGCACAGCTCACCATTGTGATTGCCAACATCAGGAGGTCTTGATATGGCACCAAAAGAATAAATGGTTTATATAATCTAAAAAAAATAATGAAATTATATTATTTTGGTATTCTTAATCCTTTGACATTTACAAGTTGACAGTGACGGTTATTGGTTATAAAAATGTAAACGTAAATATTATACATTTTTGATAATATATTTAGCCATTTTTTTAATTAAAATGTGTTGGCATGGCAAAACTTTTACCTATTTAAATTATACTTTTACTAAATAAAACTTTATTAGAGCTTCAGTTTTCTAAATAGTAGTAAAGATTTATATCTTATTAATAACATCTCCTTTTATTTACTACTGGGCAAAAAAAATGTGACGTATTTAAAGGTATTTACATAAAAAAAACAATATATATTAAACTTGGTTGATTTGTTAGTATTTTTACCTATTAAATTTTTAACTGGTTTTGCTGTATAACAAAAGTAAAAGTTGAAAATTAACTTCTAATATATTAGTAAGATACCACGCTCACCTTACCTCTCCTATCTATTGTTATTTAACATTTATTTACATATTTGTTGAATAGCAATATAAACTTGATTTCTATCGGGTGTCCAATAAAACCACAGGGCTTTTTTTGTTATAAAAATTATCTGAATAAATTACGTAAGTGCCTATATTTTTTATTTCCTTTCTCAATTATTAAAATGTAATTACCTCAGTGTTACAAAGGACACCAATACCGTTATATTTGACACCACTTTTATAGCAGTCGTACCATTTTCGTTTAAATCCTTTTAAAATTAATACCTTTAAATCCACAACTGCAATCTTTCTTTAATATGTATGTACATAATGCTAGAGTAAATTATTTATCTGGTGTAATATTTTTATGTATTTAAAATAAAATTTACATTTTTTATACAAATAAATTTTAAATTTGTTACTTTTGATACCACGTTACTTAAAATAATTAAAATATCATAGAAGTTTCGGTATTTCTATTAACCCTCTTCAGATGACAGCCACATAAATATTTCAATGAATTTAAAAATTTACTTATTTTTCTATGCATAAAAACCAGGAATTCCATTTTAATTAAGGTTTTTAAAATGGAATATTTCATTTTCCAAATTAAAATGTTAAATGTTTACTACTACTTCCCTTTTTAATATAAAAGCGTAAAACATTAAAATCCAATTTGTATTAACACAAATATGGGTGATAGTATCTACATATTTTAAAGTATTATAAATGTAACCTTTATTTATAAATTTTACTTTATTTAAGGATTTAATGCTATGACTGATTTTGACAAAAGATTAGAATTTATATCTGAAACAAAAACTATTATTCACTAAAATTCTATATTTTTAAATTAAATTTGTTGGAATGGTGAGATATTTGTTGGAATGGTGAGATTTCCTCATATAATGATAGTGTGGTGAATATGCACAATGTTCAATGAAAATAAAATTTGGGTTCAAGTTTGTTGGTTTGGTCGGAGCCAGTGCCATGTTTAGGGCCCCTTTACGAATAAGCACGACTGCCTAGTCCCCAGCAAAAAATATGTATTTAACATGTTTCTGATAAATTATGAATCAATTTTAAGGTATCGTTTCCTTTGTACCTTTATAAACCACTTATAAATTTTGTTTGTACCTTTACTAAAAACATGAAATACCCTTTTTTCAAGGTTTGTAAATATTTTTTATTGTTCCCGCGGGTCTTATAAAAAAATTATATCCCCATATTAGACATGAATTCAAAAAAAAAAATAAAGTAAAAATTTAAAACAGATTATTTTTTTTGTTGGTGTCAGGTAAAGTAAAATGCAAATACGCACAACCAAGGTATTGATGTGTCGACGTGTCGGATAGACTCATCTTATCCAAAGATCTTACTCACCAAATGTCTCCACCTTTGTCATTGTTATTAATGACAGCACATGATTCCATTTGTCTCACGGTTTCTAAATGGATCGTTTGTCTGGTAAGCTTGATGTCATAGCGGCGGCCATTACGTTAGAACATACGTCACAGGTATGCTTGAAATTAGCTGTATTGTATCATGTGTTTACCGGTGGATATTTGTGTCATATTTGAGTTTTGCGAGTGTTTGACTGTTCTGTGGTTGCTAAAAATTTATTAAAGTGTAAATAAAATAATAATAATAATAATTATTATTATTAAAATAATTATTAATCACAGAATTAAAATTTATTTTTTGGTGTTTTGTAATCTTAGTCCTCAAATTTGGGGTTTTGAAAGCCTTAAATTCTATACACTGTAAAACAATGATCGGTTGCTATCTTTCAGTCTGGATATTTTGCCAGGCAAGGTCATGTATGTCGTTCATCTTTAACATCAATTTGTCGACGCAGTCTTTGTTTGCCACATTTTCTTCTGAAGGTTTAGAACCGAACTCAAGGTCACACGGCACACAAATCTCACGACAAAACATCAAGCAAACAGGGGTCCGGCCAGAAGTTAAGTTTGTGGCCGATCGGTGGGCCATTAAAAACAAATGAATATACTGGTCCCAATCTGTCTGATTTTCTTATACCACTTTGAAAAGATGTTTGCCCATTGTTTAATTCATCCTCTTGACCAATTCATCTGACTGGGGTGTCGTTCTGGTCTAGTCAGCACCAATCAACTGGCATACGGCTAAAAAATTCGTTAAACAGTAGTCGGCAACAGTAAAAGCTTTTTGGTTAAGGATTGCATAGGCTTTAATCCATTTTGTAAAATAATCTATAGCCACGAAGATATATTTATTTACAGCCTCTGTTTCTGGAATGACCCTGCAATATCAATGGCTACCCTCTCCATCGGACTACTAACATTGTATTGTCACCCATGACCTAGGCTTTTTATTAACTGGACCATTGCCTGTTGCACACAACTCGCATTTTTGGCACTACCTTCGTACATCACAGTTTACCCAATTAAACCGCTCTCAAACCTTTTGTAAAGTCTTTGTAATGCCAAAGTGTCCCCCTGAAGAAACATCATATAACTGACGCGATTATTTTGCTACTTTACTTTTAGGTACAATAAGTTGTAGCCTGGATTTCGTACCATCTTTACTTTTAAAGGTTCCATGCAAAAGATTATCTCGTAGTACCAGACAATTTCATTGGCCCCAAAATAATTTAACTTTGGTTCTCCTTGACGCTTCCAATTTATAACACGTTTCATAAACGAAGCATTTTGAGCATCTTGTAGTTGTTGAGGTTGCCACTGATCATTTACGACAGCAGTTTTTTTTATGTTCTGGTTCCCACGAAAAGGTAATGCTTAGAAAACATCGTAATAACCAAGGGAAAAAAGGTAGGAATTGGTGTTCTTCTTAAATTTCTGGAGGTTGTATGCACAGGGGAAAACCTCCCTAGGCAATGTGTTGCAAAGCCTCGCTGTTCGTTGTATGAACGAGTCCTTGGAAAGAGATGTTATGCAGGTCTCCAAAGTGACTACGAAGGGGTGTGAAGTCTGAGCTTGATGGGTTTATCTCTAAGAAACAGCCAAAGGAGGAACGATTGTTGATATTTCAGACGAGCATCGCCCATGAAAATATCTATAAAATAGAGACAAATCGCTAACTTTTTTACGGTGTTCCAGAAAAGTGAGCAAGTTTGTAAGCGAAGCATCACCAACCAGACGAATTGTCCTTTTTTGGACGAAATTCAGTAGTTTCAAGATATGTTTAGGTGCCGCACTCCAGCTATGGGATTAGTATTCCAGGACAGGTCGGATCTGTGCCTTATAGATCATAAACAGCTGACTGGAAGTGAAATAGCTTTTGGCACGAAACAGAAAGCCAAGTTTTTGGGATTTACATTTGGCAATGGACCTCACGTGATTTTTCCAAAAAAGGTTATTGCTGTAGGTTATACCAAGCATCGAGATGGATGACTTTAGTGGTATGGTTACTCCTGATAATATTATGTTGGGCACAGTCAGATTGGCTTTTCTAGAGAAAAGACATGTTTGTGTTCTTTAAACATAGCAAAGTCGATCCTCCAGCTTTGAGCAGTGGCTGCAATTAGCACTGCATGGTCTTCTTGATAGGGCGTCAAAATTTTAATGGGTTTTTTCCTTGCATCTGTGTCCAAAACAAACTCCATTTTCTTTTGGGTAGCTCAATATCGGTGCTCTGATGAGAGCTCCTTGTAGATGTTCAAAAACTCTCTGGCATTTTTTATTTTGCAAATATTTTTCCGCTCTTTCGTAAGTTTTGTTAAGGGTTTAGTGATGTAAGCGAATCCTTTGACAAACCGTCGGTAATATGTACATTAACCAAAAAAACTTTTAATTTCATGTTTATCTCTTAGTACTAGCCTCTTTTAAATCGCTGTAATTTTCTCAGGATCAGCTGTAACACGAATACTAGATACGATATACCCCAAGTACTTAACTTTTCGCCGAAATATGTGACATTTCTTTGGAAATTTTAAATTAGCTTCTTGTAATCGTTGGAACACTTCCTTAGATTCTTAAAATATTCGTCGAATAATATTCCCACTATGATTAAGTCATCCAAGTATACTAAACATGTCTGCCATGTTATCCCTCTTAAAACTGCCTCTTTTAGCCTCTCAAACTTAGCCGAAACATTACATAGCCCAAAAGGCATAGCCGTAAATTGGCAAAGACCTAATCCTATCAAGAAAGCTGTCTTTTTTCTATCAGCAGGCTCCATTCTTACTTGCCAGTAGCTACTTTACAAGTCGAGGGTTAAGAACAAACTGGCGAGGTCCACGAGCTATTTAATGGTTCAATGACCCCTTGTCTACCCATATCTTGGACAATTTCATCAGCCTTCTCTTGTTTTGCCAATGGATCTTAAATGTAGGTTGAGCATCTTCGGTATTGATTTTATAAGTCACGATGCTTGTTTTTCCTTTGTCCTTTTTATCAATGGCAAAAACATCATGAAATTCTGCAATCATGGCTCTTTCCCTTTTGGTCTGTTCATTGTCAAGATTTTGGCATTTATTAATAACTCTTTAAACATATCGACGTTAGAGGAGCACACTGCCCTACCACAGTTCTTTAAATCAACTCGATGGGAATTTCTTTTACTTTTATAATCCTAACAGGGAATACGTCTCCAACTCTTACAAGAGCTTTTGCAGTTAGAAACCCTTTATTGTTCACATCCTTAACCATCCTTAGACTTTCCTTTCCACAGTATTCCTCTAGACTGGTTATTATAATCTTTTCACTATTGCCGGGTATGGTTACGTCACAAATGGTTATTAAGCGGACAATATCTTCTTTGTCTTTATGAAAAGGGAGCTCTTTACCGTCAACCTTAAGGACTCTGTTTTAACATAACCCCAAGTTTCTTTAAAGGGTCCATAAAGAGTCAGAGATCTTAGCGACCGGTATGCTGTGTTTAGTTGTGGTCTTGCCAATGGAGACCGTACCGTTAACTTCCCCAGCCTACATTTTTAAACACTTTTTTGAATTTTTCGTCAGTCTGTTTAAAAATGTCTTTGAATTTTGTATTAATCTTTCTAGAAACTTTTTTGAATTTTTCATCAGTTTTTCTAAAAACTTCTTCGAATTTCTCATCTCTGTTCTTGGAACTTCCATCGATCAGTTTAGAGACTTTTTCTAGTTTTTGTCACTTCTTCTAGAAACTTTTTCCAGTTTTTTGTCGCTTTTTTTAGAAACTTTTTCAGTTTCTTGTCCAGTTTCTAGTCCATAAAATTATTCATTATAACTTCGTCCACCGACTGGAATTCGAACGTTTCTGGGTCGTCTTCATTGCAGATTAGAACTTTATTTAATCGTTTCTAAAGGACTTTCTTAGAGCCACTATTATCAGCATCACGTTCCTCTAATTTTTCACGCAATGGTTTAACAAAGTGGTCTTTCAATTTCATTTTGGTATTTACTCACCGAACAATTTTTCTAAAAATGTTTTAGTGGTTTATCACTTTTTTTGTTAAAATTTTTTTTTTATCCGCACTAAATTTATTTTAGTTTCTTGTTCCTACTTCTGACACCAATGTAACGTTTTTACTAAAATTCACTCGGGGTTCTTATTTGTACACACATTTATTTATAACTTTAAAATAAAAGTTATGTCAAGTATTATATATTATTTGCCAAGTAAGAATTTCTAGTTTGGAAAGTTTGGAATAAATTATTTAGTTTTTGTACTGAGTTTTTAAAATTATTGAACCCAAGAATAAATATTGTAACACAATCTTATAAAAATGTTGTTCTTCATCTTGCTAGTTGGCGCATCGTTTTCGCTCTTGCCCTGGCATTCTTTAATAATTTTCTACCTTATTTAACCATACGACTTATAGTAACACGGTTTTTGCCCAACAAATTGGCAACATAACTTTGACAATATTCCCCATCCAATAAAACTGTGACCTGCACTACCTCGTGTTCAGAAAGTTCCTTGCTTGAATTTTTCTTTGGGTCAAAAATTAAACAGTCCACTATTCAAATATTTGATTTACTTTAAAAACAGACAAAAAATATGATAAATAATTTTTTTGGATAATTTTGTATTGTTGCGTTAATTAGTCCAGAAGTTTGGATAGTGATAAACCTTTGATAAAAAATATTTGCTTAAAAAGAATAAAAAATTAAACTAAGTTTTTAAGAGTTGTTGACGCTAAACAAGATTGAAAATTTTGTTAATAAATTTGGAATCTACTTAAAAAAAATATTTCCACGGTTTTAATAAAGGATATTATTCAAACTTCAAGAGAGATTTAAAAGTGGCCTCATCGAAATGCTGTAAAAGAACCAGCTTTATAAACAAAGGTGTCATTTAAAACTATACTCTCATGCATAAAGGTATACCTTCCATAATGAAAAGAAGTGACTTTGAAATATCTCGAAATTTAAAACCTTTTCTTGCTATTTATACAATATAATATAATTTATACAAAATAAGCAAAATTCCAACTATAAAAATCATTTGTCAGAAACTAAAAAAAAAATTTAAATTCCCATTTCAACACTACGAAGACATATAATTCAAGATTCTTAATAAATGCACTTACATAATGTAGAGCGAAAAATTTGTTAATTGGCCAAATAATTACTTTGGAAAATATTTAAATTTTAGGAAGAAATTTATAAAAAAGAAGATTCGTCACCGAAGGGACCCCACAGGGTGGGGTACTTTCGCTCCTACTGTGAAATCTCACACTCAGCAAAATTCTCCTACGAATGGAAAACTCCGGCTGAAAAATCGTGGCATACGCTGATGACCTAGTATTACTGGTCTCAGAGAAATTTCTGAAGATCCTGTCTCAGATTGTGCAAAATGCACTTAATAAACTAGTTCATTGGAGTACAGGGTGCGGTCTGGGTGTAAACCGGAAAAAATGGAACTTGTACTTTTTATAAGAAAAAACAAAGTCTTTTTCCTCACAGAAATCGGAGGATAAACTATTAACCACTTGAACCAAAATAGGTTCCTGGACCTGATCCTAGACCAAAAGCTGTTGTGTAGCGACCTACACCTCCAGAAAGGCCATTGGCAAACAATGGGGGCTGCAACCCCACGTTGTTTATTGGCTCTCTATTACGGTCATAAGACCAATTCTAATGTATGGATCATTAGTATGGTAACCAGCCCTAGGAAACGTAGTCAACCATGCAAAGGTAGAAAATGTCCAGAGATTGGAATGCCTGCTGAATGTCTACGGACCACCCCAACAAAAGCCCCTGAAACGATTCTACATCTACTGCCTGTAGATCTTTTTAAAAATCAATGAAAATCCCATCCAGAAATGATAAGGCCGAAAACCTAATTAAGCATCAGGGTGCAGTATTTTATATTGACGACTCTAAACTAGAGGTAAAAGTAAGTTGCGCTGTCTTCTAAGAAGACCCCTTACCTATCATATCGTTTCGTTTGTCTAATTAGTGTGTAGTGTGTATCAAGCCGAAATGACAGCCATTACAAAGGCAGCTATCTGGACACTCCGCAATAAACAAAAGTTTAGCGAGATATCCTTTTTTTGCGACAGCCAGGCTGCTATCAAATCACTGAACTCAGTCTACTTATCCTCTAAGGTAGCAGTGCAATGCCAAGCCACCATAAATGAGCTAGTAGCTAAGTTTAGAGTTCACATTTTCTGGGTACTCCACCACAAGGACATACCAGGCAACTGTAAGGCGGACGAGCTAGCAAGTGAGGGCACCACCCCAATACACATCATCAAAACAGATTTGGTCTAAACTAGATCTAGGTCAAACTAATGATGTTTTAACTCTATCCAGAAAGTCCATTGGAAACGCGATCGCTGCAATAACAGGACACTGTGCAGGTGGATCCCATGCACGGCGCATGGGAATCGCAGAGCTACGACACGACTTCTGCAGAAGCTGTTACGATAAAAAAGAGAAGAAAGCAATGGTACATCTGCTCTGCCACTGCAGAAAACAATGGTTCATCTTCTCTGCCACTGCCAGCCCTAAGCAGAAAACGGCTTTCTATTTTAAGGCAACCGAACTTTGATGATTTATCTAATCTCAGCTCAGTTGGCATTCAAGACCTCATAATGTTCATTAAAAATTCCTACTGGTTATTAAGGTAGAAGGGGAGGGCACCGCCGTCCATAACGGTTTTACAAAAGACCAAAGGCCTAAGTAGGTTCGCTCTGAACCACCGTATTAACCTAATCTAACCTAATTCCATAGATTTAATTAAGGGGCCAAATAAAATAAGCGATCCGATAAAAAAATACTTTTCAAAAATTTCACCTCAAAGTGATTGAGTTAATTAGAAATAAATTTAAATTTTTTAGGCCATGGATTGACAAAATGTCATTTAAAAGGTAAAAGATATAAACAATACATAATTTTATAAAAAATATACAACCCAGTATCGAAAATAATTTTATTATATTATGTTGGATGTGACAGTGAAGATAGTAAGGATGCAGAAATGTTTAGAAGGATATTATTTTTACCTTTTATTGATGGTGAGTAAAAAATTTAAAGGTTATTTTACCAACAATACTTTAATAATTCTTATTTTCCATATGACTTAGAATCTTTAGATATTTGGAAAAAAATTTAAGTTTACAAAAAACTTCAATTATACAAATAAGTTAAAATTTCTATTGTAGTTCAACGGGGTAAATTTGGATATGCAACAATATAGGCTTCCTTCTCTTCTGCTGGTAATACCGTCCACGAATTATACAGAGTAACATTTAAAACCTTTTTAGAATTTTGCACTTTAAAAAAAAAACATAACATGCTTTCTAAACCTACAGTGCTTTTATTTTAAAACCAGCCAGTCCAAATAACTTTTGATTTTGCGTAAATGTAAGAAAAACAAAAAACACGTCAAATTTAGTGAAGACGACTATGACCGCAGAATTGAATTTTGTAAAACAATGTCCGATAAAATACAAGAAGACGCAAATTTGATTAAAAATATATATTTGTTCCAGCGAAGAATCAACATTTTATTTAAATGGCTTTGTTAACAAACAAAATTTTAGGTACTGTGATGACGAAAATCCTCACATGTTTTTACAGGATAATAATCAATGTATGGGCTACTATTCTAGAAAATAAGATAATTGGACTACTTTTTAGTAACCAAAACGGGATAATTGTACCTACAATTTTTAAAAATACAAATAGATTTACTTAATACTCAGTCACTAGAAAGACAAGTTGATGAACAGGGAAATATGGTGCTAGATGAACAGAATATATACCAAGTACAGAAGGGAGCTACACCACCATACGTACTAGCTTTAAGACAATGGCTAGATGAACGATTTCCAAGGCATTGGATTTTATTGTATTCTGCACCGTAGCAGCTCTAGAAGAATGAGGTACAACTAGTAACACTTGTCAGAAGTTTTTTCCTAATATGATGATTTTTTCACTAAATGGTACATCATTATTCATTATATCTTTAAATAGTCGATTAATACACATTATAGAGTGTTTGTTTGCCATAGGTGCTTTACCCCAAATGATTAACTTGGCAGAATAAATCAGGGCAGCTTCTTTACTGGGAACTTTCAAACTAGATACTGAATGCTCATGTAAGTTTAGAGGCAATTTGAAACGACTGTGAACAGTGCGCCTATGAGGAAGTAAAATAGCAGCAATACCAGTCCATGCAACAGATATGACTTGCATTCCTAAATTTAGGCAATTTTAAATTAAATATCGACACACAAATGTTTTCGCAGTACCATCCGGCCCATCTATGAAATATGCACGACAAACTTTTATAGATTCATTACGGTTGTAAAATTTATTAAAAATCTCATGAATAATAACACGCTGTTTTTCATTTGCCAAGCTTATAATCCAAGTCAGATCGTCAATTTGAATTTCCTCTCTAACTTGGTCTTCACCTCGAGGTAAACTGTGCTAAAATATAATTGGCGGAAATATAAAGCCAGTGAGAATGAATGAATGATGTGTTTGTACCAGAACATTGGTCCATTCCCAATTAAAAAATTAATTTTGTTAAGAGAGTGTAAAACTAAGCAACTCACATCAGTGGAAAGGACGTTTTAAAATAATAAATAATTTGATAAATTCAATAATTAAACGTGAAAAAAGTTTAAATACGCGTAGAACTTTAGTTGTTCAATGTGCAGTTCGAGTTATTAGTCCACATTCTGAAAGACAACTTACACTGGGACAGTTAGGAATTATTATCAATATAAAAATGCTAAAACTTGCCACGTGGTACTATCTATCCGCTAACTGTGAAACTAACCTCTCTCTTGACCTGAAGTGAGATTTAGCATAATCTTAATATTTTGTTTGATATATCCAATATAACTGTAATTAATAACTCAGTAAATTAAATTATTTTAAATATGAAATTCTAAAAAACTGTGGCATTTTCCAAACAGACCTGATAGTATTAATTATTCAAATCATACAAAAAACAGGTGATGAGTGTGTGTTGGGCTCTCAAAATCTCCAACTTATCCAAGTGTATAATATCTCAACTAATAGGTCTTGAGTCACTGAGTATTATTAGATCAAAACAAACCCTCTATCTTTATAAGAACTAAAGATATTGGGATACAAAACTGTCCCAAAACTGTCTACAAAACTGCAAGAAATGCATGGAAAGAAATCGCGTTTAAGTATAACTTGAGAAAGGTAAAAGATAGATGTAATCCAATGCTTAAGGCTTCATCTGGACACTAATACCTTCCATTTAAAAAAAAAATGCAAATTGGCTGGATAGTACAGCCGGATGAATTCCAAACAGTTTTCATCAATTATTTTAATCATAGATTTTAATTTTTTTCCAGGAAATGTAAACAGTTTTTTTTGTAATAAACCTTGTTTCTGGAAAAAAAAGAGGTGATAACAGAACTGAAGCCGAAATACGTTGCTCGTTTAAAAGTTTTAAAACTATTAAATTAAATAGTACGTTTAAATTTTTTTTAGGTTTAAATTACTTTTAGTGATTTTCAGAAAAACTACTTGCCCTTTGTGTTTTTGATTTTTAATTTCAGTTTTTTTGGTTAAAATAAAAAAAAGGGGATAGGTCCGTGAACTGATCAAAATTAATACAATAGAGAAATCAAGAATTTATAAAACCCTGATTAAGATTATATTATTGTTGAAGTTTCGTTTTAATTGGCAGAAGGGGTTTTATAGAATGACCACCAGGATCCACCACTTGCCTTTTTTCTGTGGGGCTATTTGCAGCCATTAGTTTACAAAACTTTTCCTAAAGACATTAAAAAACTAAAGTTTAGAATAACTATAGACGAATTACTAGCGAAACTTTGCAAAGAGTTCTAGAAGAATTTGAAAATAGGTTATATTTTTGCCTCCAAAATCACGAAGGCAAACAGTTACTGTAAATACATTTAAGAAGTGGTTTGAATTAATATATTTTAGTTTCTGTTGTAATTTCGCTATTTTTAATGTTATCTGCAAAATAAATTTATAAATAAATTGTTGTTTTTATGGCTAATTTGCATTTTTTTTGGTTTTTTATTTGATGTATCATAGGGTAGGGGTTAAAATTTGACATTTTAAAGGAGGGGTAAGAAATGTTAAAGAAATGCCACTTGGAAACAGCAGAATAACATTTTTAAACTTTCTCCTTGATTTAAATTCAACGTGTTTTTTGTTTTTCTTACATTTGCGCAAAATCAAAAGTTATTTGGACTGGCTGGTTTTGAAATAAACCACTTTATTAATGTTATTAAACTTTTTCTATAATTAAAATTTAACAAACAATCTTATTTTAATGGAGGTAACTATGTTTGTCATACTTAAAAAAAATATTTATAAAAAAAGCAACAACATTATTAAGGTTTATGAAACAGTAGTAATATTGGTGCTGTATCATAATAAATGGGGTGTAAGGGGTGACGGCAAAACAACAGATAAGTCCGACCCAAATGTCAACCTCGCCTGCACGTAGATGCCCCCTGCTAGAAAACCAAAGAGGCTCTGACGACAGGCGGTATAACCATTACAACAGAGAACTAAGGAAATGAATTCTTAACTCTACCAACCCGCACTGGCGGCCAGCGTGGTAGGACAAATGGCTAAAACCCCCGTAATGATGGTACATCAGAACACACGGCCCTCAGTCCCCGGCAGCTCACTTACCCCCGACCAAGGTAGCGAAAGGACAAGAAAACGAGCAGAGGGTGCGAAGAATTTCCGGTACAGGATAGGCTACCAAAACCGAAAACTGACCATCGCTACTCTAAATACCAGAACGCTATCAAAAACCCAGAAACTACAAGAACTCGAAGAAGAACTCTCCCATATCAAATGGGATATACTAGAAATAAGCCAGCATAAAAGAACAGATGAGGAACAACTAACACTTTACTAAGGCCATTTGTTACACTACAGAGGAGGCCAACACATAAACGAAGGAGGAGTCGGGTTCCAAGTACACAAAAAGCATATACAAAACGTCACCAAGATCCAAAGTATCAGTAATAGAGTAATGTACCTTATATACAAGCTTAACACTAGATACTCGTTAAAAATTATCCAGGTATACGCACCTACATATGCACACTCAGACGCTGAGGTATAAGTATTTTATGATGATATAAATACCGCAAGATTCTACCCACTACAGCATGCTTATAGGTGACTTTAACGCTAAATTAGGGCATAAGAAAGATGAAACCGAAACATTGTTGAGAACCCACGGATTTGGAGTAAGGAATGAGAGAGGCCAAACGCTTCTTGAATTTCTTTTACAACATAATCTATTTGCAATGAACAGCTTCTATCGCAAAACTCCACAGCGAAAATGGACCTGGGCCAGCCCCGACGGTTCAACAAAAAAATGAAATCGACTTTATCATATATAACAGAAAGAAAATAGTGTAAGATATAACTGTGCTGAATAAGTTCTTAATAGGCAGCGCCCAAAGGCTGGTCCGATCCAAAATCTCAATTAATATCAAGAACGAGCAGCGAAAGCTTATTAAACAACCAACACCTAGCAAATGAAGACCACTTAGAAATGAAACCCAGTATCAGCATAGAATAAAATCACAGCTGGCACATATGGAAAATGTTTTAGATCCGAATATAGAAGACCTGAATGCACTTATTACTAATTCTTTAAAAACTGCAGTGGAAGAATGCCAGACACCAAGCACCCAACGAAACCAAAAACTCAGTACAAGCACTAAACAACTAATGGAAAGGAGAAGAAATCTGACAAATAAACATATAACAAACGCAACAGAATTTGGACGCCTAAATAGAGAAATATCCAAGGCAGTGCGAAGGGACACAAATGAAATATTAAAGGTAATTGAGCAAAATAAGGGCATGAAATCACTACGAAAACCATTTTTTAAAGGCGGGAAAAACATCTGAAAGCTAGCAAAACATAGTGGCCAAATGACAACAAATAAAATGGAAATATTAAAGGTTGTAGAAGACTTCTACGCGACACTATATAGCGATAAAAGTGCAGTGAGTTTGGACACTAACATAAATAGAGTGCAAAATCAAGGGTCCGAGGATGTTCCAAATATTACCTTAAACGAAGTAAGAGGGGCACTAAGAGATATAAAAAACAATAAAGCAGTTGGTGACGACTGCGCAGAAGTCGAGTCCCTAAAAGCCAGCAGAACTACGTTATTAAACGCATTATGCAATTTATTTGATGCTTGCCTACAAACTGGGACAAAACCTTCCCAATGGGATCGGGCAATAATTATAATACTGCATAAAAAGGGAGATATCACCAACCTGCAAAATAACAGACCCATTAGTTTGCTATCACATATATATATATATATATATATATATATATATATATATATATAGCTATTTATGGGAATCATTAACAAGAAGTTAACAAATAAATTCGATCTATATCAACCCCGCGAGCAAGCTGGCTTTTAAGCCGGATTTGGCACAAATGACCATCTACAAAAAGTCAAGTCACTTATCGAAAAATGCATCAAGTATAATAAACCCCTCTGCATAATTTTCGTCGACTACGAGAAGGCTTTCGACACGATAGACCAGCATAAAATGCTACAAGCTCTTGCTGAGTGCCGTATCGATCATAGATACATCAAAGTCATCAAACACGTGTACCAAAGAGCAAAAGCTTATGTTAGGCTGCATGATGATTCCCAAGATTTAAATATTGCACGAGGTGTACGCCAAGGAGATGTCATATCGCTAGTTATTTACAACCCTCCTAGAATATATGTTTAAATAGGCCAACTTTAATGACATGAGCATAAAGATAGATGGCGAAAAACTAAACCATCTAAGATTCGCCGACGACATCTTAATTATCGCAAATAGCATGGACAAAGCAAAACAAATGCTACGGAGGCTCAGTAAAGCATCGAACTCTGTTGGACTCAAAATCAACACCAACCAAACCTAATAAACCTAATACATGACAAATCTTGTTATGAGTGAGGCAATTAAGATGGGCAGAGTAAAAATAAAGCAAGTAAGTTCTTATAAATACCTTGGTCACGAAATTTCTATTGGTAGAGACAACCAAACTCGTAAAATATCGAGAAGAATAGACCTAACATGAGCGGCCTTTGGAAAGTTGCGCAATATCTTTAAGGCAGAAATTCCAATATGTTTAAAAGGAAAAGTATTTGACCAGTGCGTGTTGCCTGTGCTTACATACGGAGCTGAAACACTTACCCTCACAAAGAACACTACAAATATAATAAGTATCGCGCGGAAGAAAATAGAGAGGTCGATGTTAGGTATATCGCTAAGAGACAGGATCCCAAATATAACATTAAGGGAGATGTCCGGAATGACAGACGCGGTTACTCGTATAACAACCTTAAAATGGAACTGGGCCGGTCATGTGGCGCGACTTTCGGACAACCGCTGGACAAAGAGGATACTTGAGTGAAGACCGCGCCAAGACGCATACAGAAGTAGAGGCCGCCCACCAACCAGATGTACCGATGACATCAAAAGGATAAGTTTCAACTGGATAGATGCAGCACAGGATCGGCATGGATGGAAAAAGATACGTGAGACCTATGTCCAGCAGTGGACGCGATTGGTCGATTGATGATAATTATGATCATAATAAAATGTTTTAGTGATCAGGTAAATAAGTTGAGAAATTGTTATTATACTAATAATTTACATTTAAAATTTTAACTAAAACCTAAAAAATAAACACGGTATTTATTTACAAAAACAATAAGGAAAGTAAAAATATTTTTAAAAACGTCGTTTTAAATTGGAATTTTAAATTTTTTTATTTGTTTATTTTTTTATTTACTAAAAAAATAAAAATTTTAATTTAATTTTGTCTTTTACAAAGTCACATCTTGTCATTGGATGTTATGTTGTAGACAGAGCTCGGAAAATTCGTTCTAATCTGAAAGGACAGAAGCCTGTTATTAAACGATTCTCTTTTATGACCACAATAGTGCAGTCAAGTTCAGGTTTGCAATCTTAATAGCATCGTATCTAAGCAAATACTGGCAGGAAAGCAAGATTCATTTTTCGCTTTTGTGGTTCCGTAATTTATAATATAAGGAGATAAAATTATTTATATGGTAGAGTACAGTATTTTTTTATACGTCTGCGTCTGCCTGTAAAAGTATAAGGAATATGTCATAGTTATAAATAATTGATAACCACTTTTAAATATTAGTATAAAAAAAAAAAACAGCAAAAATATGAAAAACACACAACAGTTTAAATAAAAATATTTGTAAAAAAAAATCATTAAATTAACTAAAGCAATTGCGCGTATTATAAAGTATATCTTTATTTAAAAAGAAGTAACATACATTTAGCAAATAAACATCGAAAAAAACCACAAAAACAGCAATTGCTGTTTGTACGTGGTGAAAATAATTCAATTTAACTGTATTCCAGTATTCGAAACACTGAAATGAAAAATAGTATTCAATAATAATTACGTTATACAAAATATTTAAAATATACAATATTTTAGTTACACGGAAATATGAATTTATGAAGATAAGTATAAAATAAAATTCAAAATATAATACACGTTTGCAATTACTAAAACATTGAAAAAGTGTATAGATAAAATTATTTAAATGGTCTCATGAAAAAAAAAGTATATATGTATAATAAATATCTGGGTTAGGTACGTAAAAAAAAATTAAATATTTAAGGCTAAGGCAAATAAAGATTCAGATCAAATTAAATTAAAATATCTATGTTTATGTAAAAGATAACTAATTTAGTAAAAATTATAATATGAAATCGCAAAAAGAATCAGGGGATAAGAAGATGATAAACGAGTATAATCTGTATTCGAGTGCTTACATTTAATTATTTTGATCGAATATTATTTTCCCAATGTTTTAACGTGGAAGCATTGTAATAAATTTTTCAAGTGCCTTTTTAATGTGTTTAACAGACTTACAGTTTTGTATACTTTCTGGTATGGATCCCAGAAATTAGTGAGATCTCTGTCCTATTATCTTGAATGCGATGGTATTAAGTATTTGTTTTTGTGCCTTGAAGTATATGTGTGGTTAGGTCTGGTGAGTTTTGTTTTTTCTTTATATTGGTACAATATAAGAATTTTAAAGAACAGTTGCCTTATGTCCATTAATTCTGAATCTTTATATAATATGTCAGTATTGTATCTTATTGGTTTATTCAGTATTAGTTTTAAGAATTTTTTCTAGATAACTTTTAGTGGATACAAGTGAGTTTTGGACACTCCTATCCCATAATGTATTATGTTTATGGTTTTGTACAAGGCTAAAATAAATAAAGTTTTTTTTTCCTTAGATTCAGTATGTTTTTGAGTTACCGAAACTTATATAGGATACTTATATTTTTTTTAATACGTATTTTATATGAAGATTTCATTTTAAGCGGGGATCTATAAAAACCCTCAAATAATTAATATTGTATCGATTTTGCGATACGCCACTGAAATGCTACGTAAGCAAGTTGGGCGGTACGGTGACGTCACATCCTATAACAAGGTTGTTCGATTACATTTTTGACCAATCTAGAATTTTCGATAGAATACTCCGGATACGTTTAAAATTTTCTTGTCTTTTTTAGTTTTAAAATTAATATACATATAAATTTGCTTCCGTCTGTAAAGGTTCAGTTTTCTGAAGGTAATGATTTTGTTCACTAGTTTACATAAATTGTATTAAAAGGTTATAACAAAATTGCATATAAATTCAAATCCTAAATGCATTTTTAAATAAACCGTTACATTGGTGTCAGGTGTGGGATATTAAAAAAATAAAATAAATTTGGTGCGGATAAAAAAAAAACGTGCAGACTTTTTAAAAGTAATAGACATTGAACTACCAAAGTGAAAGCTTTTACAACATTTTTAAACGATTTTTCGGTGCAGTAGTTTTTGATTTTTATACTTTTTAAGAACTGTAGTATGGCAGTGTGCTCTTGTAACGTCAATATGATGTGTAACTTCAACTAACAAACCCTCAAAATCAAGATACTTAAAGAAGCTAATAGACATAATCATTAATAGTTGAAAAGAGTTGACAATGAACAGACCAAAAAGGTAAAAGCCATGCTTGCAGAATTTTATGATGTTTTTTCCATTGATAAAAAGGACAAAGGCAAAACAAGTCTCGTCACTCATATCAACACCGGAGATGCTCAACCAATTAGACAACATTCAAAAAGAAAAGCAAGAAAAGACTACGAAAATTATCCGAGATATGGACAAACAAGAGGTCATTAAACCAATAAATTGTTTTTGTATTGACTACCGCTAACTTAATGTGGTGACTAAGAGAGATATCCCTTACCCATAATTAATGACACATAGGATACCCTATCCAAGTCTCGTTAGTTCTTTACCCTCGACATAAAAAGTGGCTACTGGCAAGCAGGAATGAAGTCTGCTATTAGGGATAAGATGGTTTTACCGATAGGATCAGTTCTTTGGCAATTTACGGTTATGCCTTTTGGGCTATGTAATGCTTCGGCTACGTTTGCAAGGCTAATGAAGGCAGTTTTAAGAGGGCTAACATGGCAGATATATAAAGTGTACTTGGATGACGTAATCGTTGTGGGAAGATCATTTGACGAGCATTTCAAGAATCTGAGGAAAATGTTTAAACGATAACAAGAACCTTATTTAAATCCCGAAAAATGTCACATATTCTGGTGGTTAGATAGTAGTCATATCGTATCTAGTAATGGTGTGACAGCTGATCCTAAAAAAGTTGAAGAAATTTAAAAGTGGCCAGTACCGAAAGGTAAACTTAACATTAAAAGTTTCCTCGGTTTATGTACATATTACGATGGTTGATAAAGGATTTGCTAACATCGCTTCACTAACGGAAGAGGGAAAAGAATACTTTTGGTATAAAAAATGCCAAAGAGCTTTTAAACATCCAAAAGCGGCTCTTATTATAGCACCCATATTAAACTACCCCAAAAAAAATATAAAGTTTGTTTTGGAAACGAATGCAAGTAATACCGCTATGGAAGCTGTTCTAAGCTTTAAGATGGGCATAAATAAGGTATCGCCTACTTTAGGAAAGTCCTGTCGAAAGCAGAAAAAAATTGCTGTTTTACCAGAAGAGAACTTCACGGCGTAGTGCAATTTCGTTATCCAGAGGGACAATTAGCAGGATAGCTAGAGCGGCTGCAAGAATATGACTACGACATCGAACACACGGCAGGAAAAACTTATTAAAATGCTGACGCCCTATCAAAAAAGGTACATTCGAAACCTGGTGCTTGGATAAAATTTCTTTGCGTTTGAACTTGGGCACAACCATCCTCCATTTACTGGAAAAATCAAAACCAGGAGTTTTCTTTAGGCAAACATATTTTTATAACTTTGAGTCATCTAATCTTCAAGAACGATAATGAAAAGGGTCTCTTTGGACTTTTTTTAAGATAAAAGAGTACCACATATCAACCTTGTCACTCATAAAAAATTCACTCGCACTACTATTTACAAGAACCTCATTGACTACGGGGACCAAACGGAACAACATATTGGGTACTACATGTTCCTTTTTTTTCGGTGAATCAAAAAAGTACTATTGGAGTTTTAAGGTCCACCTAGCAATTCTACCTTTAGGTTCCTTTAAATTGTTGAGCCAACATAACGACCAATGGTCTGTTATAACCGAAAAATGAGTACATTTAATATAGGGACGGAGGAGAATTTTCTCTTCTGTTTGGTGAGTGAGCTCAATAGATAGCAAATAACCTTTACTCCAACGTCTGGGTGTTGTTGGGTCAAGACTGCTTCAATTTCGTATCCTCTCGCATCACATTGGATCACGAAAGGTAGCTTAAAATTGGGACACGACAGAACCGGAGCTAATATTAGCCGTTCCTAAATCTGGCAAAGAGCATCTTCTTGTTTAGATATCCAACGGAATTTTGAATTCTTTTGGAGAAGATCGGTAAGAGGTTGGTTAAGCATGGAAAAATTTGGGATGAACCTCCTATACCAGGACGCAGTGCCTATGAGGCTACGTACATTGAAAACTTTGGTAGGAGTCGGGATTTGAAGTGTCGCCTCGACCTTCGCAGGATTCACATTAAGGCCATTAGCATCCACCATATAACCTAAATACCTTAACTTACTTCTGTAAAAATGACATTTCTCTTTACTTAAAGTCAAGCCAGCAGCAATAAGGGGGTCAAAAACCTTTAAAAGAACCTTCAAATGTTGTTTAAAAGTCTAGGTGGTAATAATAATGTTATCTTAAAATTTTAAACAAAACGGTTCTAGATCCACTCCTAAAACTCTATCTATAAGTCTCTGCCAAGTCGCTGGAGCTGTTCTCAAACAAAATAAAAGTCTTTTAAATTAAAATAATTTACGTCCTCGAACTGTGAAAGCTGTCTGGAAAATCCTATTCAACTTTAATCTGCCAATACACAGACTTAATATTGAGGCTGGACAAAAACTTGGCATCTCGCAGTCTACCCAGGATACCCGAAACAAGTAGAAGAAAATAGGCATCTCCTTGACTCACACTATTTACCTTCCTATAGTCCACGCAAAACCACCAGGAATCATCCTTCTTCTTCACCATAATGATAGGACTGCTCCAAGCACTAAAATATGGTTCAATAACTTCTTTGATAAGCATATTCTGTAACTTAGCATCTACATGTTTGAGAAATGCTGGGGAATCTGGGTAATACCGCTGTCTAACTGGTTCCGTATTCTCTTTGAGAACAATCAGATGTTGTACTAAACTAGTGCATCTTAGTTTTATTCCCTATATTTTTAAAATACCCTATTACAATTTTTTCAAGCTCAACTGTTTGTTTTTTAGTTAAATTATCATTGGAATTTAATGCTATTACCGAACAGACACCTGAATTCTCAATTTCACTTTTAACAAAAAATTGCCACTCTTTAGAACTGTGGTTTGGTACAATACCCATACGAACCCAGAAATCAACACCTAATATTAAATTATGGTTAAGGTCTGATACAACTAGTAGATCAATAATATTCTCAGCATCTTTTAATTTCACAGGAACCCGTAATACACCTATACATTCACATTTATGGCCATTCGCCACAATTACAGATGTAGCATCAGATACATCTAATTTAACTAGACCTACATCTTTTAAGACATCTTATTTTTTTCCACCTAAAACACTACGACTAGCTCCACTATCAAGTAAGCTAACAATCTCAATACCAAAATTAAAAACAATAACATGAGGTCGTTCATCTTCACGAGCGTGCGCAAAAATAAAGTAAATTATAATTTTGAGGAAATCAGTGGCCTCAGTACGATTCAAAGACAAAAGCTGGCCATCAACTAACGCCTCCCTTGTCCGTTTCGCTGGTTACCCCTATTACATATGGTTACATCAGGCTTGCCACATCTATAACAGTACTTTGTCATGGGTTTTTCACACTTATAGAATCACTCCCGCAATTCCAACAATGTCTTCTACTTGCCTCTCATGAGTATCTCTTACAGACTCATTGCTGAGGGAATAAACCAACGGTACGCACAAAAAAGCCAAGTCAGGTTCTAATAAATGATTTCGGTTCTTTGAAGAAGTGTAAGAATTAAGGTTAGCTTCCTGGTATCGATTTTTCTCCCCAATTGCAGTAGATGATCGACAGATTTAACCTTAACTAGACTTAATTGACTTTCAGTTTGGTACCCTCACTCACTGGAACCGTTAGACACTAACCATATTGCTTATAATACCGATGTAGATTCCGATAAATTCACCTGGTCCTTGCGTTCTATGTCGTATCTCTTTAAAAAAAATTTCATTGAAATTTATCTACCAATTAAGTCCATGTACTAACTTTGTAACGAATAGACCTAAACCAAATCAAAGCTCAACCTAAAAACAAATTACTCGCTGAAGCAAAAAGTTAATCTTTGGTGACACCTCTAGACACACAGAGTTCCTTTACATTTTCCAAAAAGGTTCCCAAAGAAAATCTACCATCACCACTAAACTTGGTTAAATTTAATTTTAAGACAGGTACATGCATATAGTCACGCATTTTTCCCGTAGGGGTAGGCCGAGACCACTTTCTTCCATTTGCTAGGGTTATTACACACATCTTTTGCTTCCTTTACTTTCATCAGTGCTCTCATACATGCTCGTCGGTTCTTGGTACTCTTGACCTGGCCTTTTTGTAAAACAATGTTGATCTGATCGAGATATGTCTACCGAGGTTGACCTCTACCGACTTGTCTGCCTTATAAATTTGTTTCATCAATCTTCCTTTATCCATCTTTTTTACTTGTACAAACCATCTAAGCATTCCTTTATCACACTTTACCACACTTTTTTTACAGCACATCGTTCTCTTATTCTATTATTTTTACTTTATCAAACTAAATCACTTCGGCTATACTTCTCAGACTACTCATCTTTACAGCATTAATCCTATTTTTATGCTTTTTCTGCCAAACCCAACATTTACTACCATACATAAGTGTAGGAACCAACACTTTTCTATGCACAGCCAGACCTGCCTTTTTTGACACTTTCTGGGTGTTCATAAAGCTATGCAGTGCCCTATTTTTTTTTTCTGCCAACAGTTTTTGCTTAATGTCACTGTAATACTTTCCATCTCTCGTAAACTTTGAACCCAGGTATAAAAATTCATTTACTTGTTCCACTCTTTCTCCCTTAATCAAAACTTCATAGTTTGTCATGCTTTCTTTTCTTGCAAAAAGACATTGAATATAATAGGTACCATAGTTCTATAAGAACCGGTATAATTAGTAAGACTTGGTACATCATCATTGTCCTTAGAGTCTAAAAAACCTAGAGGACTGCTGGTATCAGGAATAATCATGCTTAGATTCAAGGGTTTAAATTATTTTACAAACCTAGTAATTCAACCAATAACTTTCATCTCGAGGTATTTTTATGATCTTTGGTGGAAACTGAACGTTCTGCTCTCTGAAAAGTATGCAATAACTTACTAGTAATCTTTTTAATGAGTCCACTGGTATCTACATACATACATACATATAGTCACGCCTTTTTTCTGTAGGAGTAGGCAAAGACCACTTCCCTCCACTTGCTATGGTTCTTACAGACATCTTTTGCTTCCTTTACTTTCATTGAACACAAAGAGAATATTAGAAACCACCGAAATGAAAATAGTGCGCAGGATCGCTAGAAAAACACTTTTTGACAGGGAGAGAGGTGAGGACATTAGAAGAACATGTAAAATGAATAATGTAAATGAATGGTTACTAAAAAGAAAGAGAGAGTGGAACGAACACATAGACCGGATGAATGACGATAGAATGGTCAAAATAACTAGACACAAGTCACCCTTAGGGCACCAAAGCATTGGAATACCCCGCATGAGATGGAGCGACAAAACCATTACTTTTGTTTTGCTTACATTTATTTTCATCCCTATGATTTTCAGGGCATCATGCATAACATTAATCATCGCCTGTAACTCCTCCTAAGATGACGCTAATATGACTTGATCATCGGCATTTGACGATCAAATCATTCATTTTTAATCCATTTTAAATCTTTTAAACAATTGTCCATGTATAAGTTAAACAGCCATGGCAAAGCCACACATCCCTGTCTCACATTTTTTCTATGTTAAACCAGTCCGTGCAAGCTTTGTTTATCCTGACACAAGCAGTAAAATCCTCATAAAGTGATTTCATTGCTCGTATTAAACTACCACTCATCCCATACATAGACAATGTCGACCACAATTCACTTCTCACCACTCTGTCATAGGCCATTTGCAAGTCTATAAAAGCGCAATAGACCTTCTGTTTTCTAGCCAAGAACTATCTTATATACTACTAGATTTTTGCACACGATGCCGCCAATGCTTAAAGAGACCTCTTATTCGGCTTATTACTAAGAAGTGGTCTGTGTCAATACCTGCACCGCAGTATGCTAACCGAAAAAAATTTTTGCAAACAACGACGCTAGGCGTCATTGGGCGTTGATACTCAAAATTTACTATATAATAACTACATATATATATATATATATATATATATATATATATATATATATATATATATATATGTATATATATATTTATAAATGATACAATGGTTAGCCCGCTATATGGACAGGCCACTGGTCCTCCCGGCATTTCCAGTATATCTAGAGCGGTATATATTTTATTATTTATATTTAAATATGTACTTTACCAAAGTGGGGAAGGTAGAGGGATAAGAAAATCTTACAATCTTGAAGAAAACGGAATAAAAAATTTAGATTTCAATGTATTATTTTTTAAACGTTTTGTTGACGATTGCATAACTGCCATTCCCTCAAATAAAATCAATAATATGTTAGCCGCATTTAATAATTTTCATCCAAAACTCCAATTTACCATGGAAACAGAAAAAAAAAAAACAATAAATTTTCTAGATATAACTTTAATAAGAAGCAACAACAAAATACAAACCAAACTGTATAAAAAAGAGACATGGTCTGGCAGATACCTTAATTACAACTCCATTCATCCAAATTCACAAAAAAATAGTGTAATTATTGGACTAACAGACAGAGCCATCAAACTTACCTCTCCAGAATACCATCCAGAAATTTTAAAACATGTTAAGGATACTCTAAAAAACAATCACTACCCAATACACAACATAGAACGAATTTTAAACAACGCATCTACAAGTTCTACAACAACACCCAAAAAAACCTCACAAAAACTGGAGTAGACCCAATAAAATACATAGCCATGCCATACACCCACCAACTTTCAGAATAACTAAAATACATATTTTCCAAACACAAAATAAAAGTATGCTATAAAGCTCAAAACACCTTATCCCCAAAATTTACCCAACTAAAAAGCCAAACAAAAACCAATAAAAAATCGAACATTGTATACTCTGTACCATGATCAAATTGCCCAAAAAAATATGTAGGTATGACAACCCAATATCTAGCAAGTCGTCTAAATGGTCACAAATATACAAAAAATGCATCTACAGCTTTACATAAACATGAAATAACAGAAAAACATGAATTCCACTTTAAAAATACAAAAATACTAGCACAAGACTCAAATTATCACAAATTAACATTTAAAGAAATGATACACATAAAAAAAGAAAAATGTGCAGTAAATGATAAACAAGACATAAAAAATCTTAGCCAAATTTACCATAGTTTAATTAAATAAATACATTTAAGAAAAACAAAAATAAAAGCAAAATTTTTTGATTTCACTCGTATATCAGAAATTTATTCTAAGGTATATACTTGCTATCAAATTTAATAGGTTTTCTATACGTTTAAATATTAGTTTCTATATAAAACAAACTCAATGTGTGTGTAAATTAAATATTGTTAACATTTTTAATTTAACAATAAACAATTTTAGATAAAGCTCCCAATCAAGGGGCGAAACGTCAAATTAAGTAAATTAAATATTTTCATGAGTCCGATATTATCTGTGATAGTAAACGGACGTGTATCTGAGTGTTGTAGTTACAAAAAGTTAAGAATAATTTTACTTTTAAAATAAAGAACTGTGTACTGCTAAATCGTTCAGTTTTTGTCGGTAAGTGATTCGACTTTTTTATCAGTTGCCAATAAATAGTCGAAAGACTTTTCAAGCAGGGTCGCACTTAGGAGGAAGTGATGTTGGTTATATTGATAAAGCTATTCAAACATGCATAACACCAACGCGGCGAGTACTTCTGACTACAGGGGTACTCAAAATGAACCAAATCAAGAAAACACATTGAATCCACCAATTCATTCTTATTCCTCAGCAGTACAAACATTCAAGTTTCCATCAAAGGAACAAGCCATCATATTCGCTGACATCGAAGAAGTCAAAATTCAGGAATATTCGTCGCTCTTGGAACCAAAGTTCCACCTAAAGATATCATCTTCTCATCCAAAATCTCGAACAATAGAGTTTGCATCTATCTTTCAAGTCAAACAGTTGTGGATAAATATCTAAATAAAGGAGGAGAAATTCAAGTGAACCATCAAATCCTCAAAGCCTGGCGTTTAATCTCACCATCTACTCGATTAGTCCTTTCCAATGTGAGTCCAACAATCCCCCACAGCGTCATAGAAAAAAGCCTCAGAGACCTTGGATTAACTGTAATGTCACCTATAACATTTTTTCGGATTGGAATTTCACAACCTGAATTTAGCCACATATTGAGTTTCCGCAGACAAGTCTTTATACAACCTGATCCCAACAATAGTTCCCCTTACCCCTAATTATTTATTTGTATCCTATGATACTACCTCCTACCGTATCTTCATTTCTGAAGACAAACTTACATGTTTCAAATGTAAGAAAAATGGCCATATCGCTGCTAACTGTCAGGAAGCTGTTACTGTTATGGAACCTTTGGTCAACACTGTTCGAGAGAACCCAGCTGAAGATACATCCCAAGAAAGCCAAGAAATTTCTCTTTCAACAAACACCACTTCGCATAAACGGTCCCATTCAGAGATTAGTCCACCGATTCAAAATCCAACGGAAGAGCTGCAACCTTCTTTTGTTATTCCTATCGCTCAAATTCAGAAAAAAACAAAAACAATACAGTCACAAACACAAATTAAGTCCTTTGAATCCCTGATTGCACCAGCCAAACAGCTCTTTGAGGATGAGTCGTATAATCTTCCACTAGATTTTTCTCAAATTGTCAGTTTTCTAGAGGATTCTTTTGGTTCACCGGACCCCTTCAGTGTGGCCCGTAGGTATACTGGGGAAGTTCACTCGCTCCTTGGTATACTTACTATGATCTACCCAGTAATTTCCGAACGTAGCATTAAGGCCAGAATCACAAAACTAAAAAAGAAAATACTGAAACAGCTCAACAGAGAACTTGAAACTGTTTCTAACATCTCAGTGTCCGGAAGCGAAAGCGATTTATCACTAGAAACATTCTAAGATCTCTCAATCCCTTTTAAATTTAACATCATTCATATTACAATGAAATATAAATGGGGTATTTCCCTATCTAGAGATGTTACAGATGCGTTTAAATGTAGAAAAACCCTCGGTTATATGTTTTCAGGAAAATAACTTCACAGAAAATCGCTGGTACAATATGAAACACTTTGACGCCGTCCACAAAATCAGGAATAATTAATTACGGGCATCAGGTGTGGTAACAATATATACTTAAAATTTTCTTGAGGCCAAGGAAGTCCCACTTCAAACCGACTTAGAAGCTATAGCAGTTTTATTGAGAATCCCACAAAAAATGTGCATTTGTAATATTTACATTCCACCAGATAGAGAGATCAATACTAATGATATACAAAACCTGATTCAGCAATTACCAAAGCCATACGTCATCTTGGGTGATTTTAATGCCCACAATACAATATGGGGATGTACATCAACCAACCGGGGAGGCAGCAAATTGCAAATTGCTCATCAATGCATCCAACCTCGTTCTCCTTAACTCTGGTGAAATAACCAGAATAAATACCGCAACTGGAAATCATTCTGCTCTTGATCTGGCACTTTGTCATCCAAACCTATCCAGCAAGTTATCTTGGACAGTTTCATCAGACCCGCACGGCAGCGATCATTTACTTATTGTTCTTAGAGCTGATATACAAGATACGCCGCTTTCATTCCGCCCTAGCTGGCGATTAAAAAACGTTAACTACCACGACTGGACACGATATGGCACGCTCATTGAGGCAAAAATAACCAATGTATTCCCGAAGTCAGTACAAGACATCAATCTGCTTGTTAGGGATTTGTCTAAAGTTATAATCAAATCAGCAAATATAGCCATAGGAAAAACAACCCAGATTGTGCAACATCAACCTGTTCCATGGTGGGATGAAGACTGCCAAAAAGCCACTAAAGAAAGCGAAAGGGCCTTCAATAAATTAAAGAGACATCACTCTATGGAGAACAAGATGGAACACAATAGACTCAGAGCTCGTCAAAGGTATATACTTAAACAAAGCAAACGTACTTTCTGGACACAAGACGTCTCAACTTTGAATCACTCCACGCCCATGTCTGAAGTCTGGCAGAAAATCCACCGGATAAAAGGATGTAAAAGTCATACCGGTTTTTTCTCTTTGGTTGAAAATGGAACTACTATCACAAATAATCTAAAAATTGCCAATTTGTTAGCTGACAAGTTTTAACAACAATCAAGTAATTCGAACTACGATGCCAATTTTTTACAGATGAAAGAAACAATCGAGACATATCCTCTAGACATTAAGGCTGATGAGGAAAACCCCTTGAACGATGATATAACGATTGACGAATTTGAAGATGCTTTATCCAAAGTTAATAATTCCACTCCTGGGCCAGATGACATTCCCTATGTTTTTCTCGTAAATCTCCCCACAATAGAAAAGCAATACCTACTTGGTGTATTCAATGAAATATATCGCTCTCAAAAATTTCCTACCCAATGGTTAGATGCAATTGTAATTCCTTTGAAAAAGCCTAACAAATCACATACAGATTCACAGTCCTATCGTCCCATGTCTTTAACATGTGCCATGTGCAAACTTCTTGAAAAAATACTGAACGCTCGGTTACAGTACTATCTTGAAGAAAATAACCTGATCATTCCTCAACAAAGTGGATTTCGTAAGCATCGATCAACAACAGACAATCTGGTAAATCTGCAATCAGATATCCATGAAGCTTTCGCAAATAAAGAAAAGCTTATCGCGATATTCTTCGATATACAGCGAGCTTTCGATACTGTTTGGAGACGCAAAGTTCTTAATCAGTTAAACCAATGGCGAATTCAAGGGAACATGCTTGCTTTCATATCCAATTTTTTGAGGAATAGACTTTTCTCGGTAAAAGTCAACGCTACATTTTTGGAAACTAAAACTCCTCAAGGATCGGCCCTCAGTGTGACGCTTTTTCTTGTAGCCATGAACGACATTTTGGACGACATTAAAAGGACAGTAAGTGGAAATCTCTATGCAGACGATTTAGTATTATATGCATCAGGAAGAAACATGATAAAAATTCGCAGCCAGCTCCAGAACGCACTCGACCACCTTCAGTCATGGTCAGAACGGACAGGACTCAATATTTTGACTGCAAAAACAAAATGTGTTGTTTTCTCAAAGATATCGGTAGATGCTACACCCTTTTTAGAATTGAATCACCAGCAATTGGAATTTGTGGATGAAGTTAAATTTCTTCGTGTTACTTTCGACAAGAAACTGAAATGGGACTCACACATCAGAAATTTCAAGAAATCCTGTCAAAATGGCCTCAATCTGATGAAAGTATTAGCTAATCACACATGAGGAGCTGACAGTACCACCTTGCTACAGATTTATCGAGCATTAATCAGATCCAAGCTGGATTATGGATCCATTGTTTACTCAACAGCGACAGCATCCCATTAAAAATCTCTAGATATCATTCAGAATACAGCCGTAAGAATTGTTATGGGAGCATTTTGTACCAGCCCGGTTGAAAGTTTATTAGTCGAAGCAGGAGAGCTACCTCTCGAACTTCGTTGACTTAATCTGACCTTAACATACGCAGCAAAAATATCAGCCAATAAAAACAATCCCTGCTATCAAAACACATTCTCCAATCGTTTTTCAGAAATATTTGAGCAACACCATAATTCCCAACTTCCTTTTTATGCCAGAATTTCCAAAATACCAAACAACCCTATACATAATCAAAACATTTTTCCTCTAAATATAAAAATACCTCCCCCATGGACAATAGCCCTTCCCAAATGTGATATGCATCTTTCTCATTATCCCAAAAGTGATACTCCAGCAGCACTCATAAGAGCAGCTTTTTCCGAAGTGGACTCCAAATACGTGGACTACTACCACATATACACGGATGCATCGAAAACTAGTGAAAGTGTAGGAGCTGCCGTAATTACAGACGAGACAAATTACAGTTATCGACTACCACCAGAAGCAAGTGTTTACACGGGAGAACTGTACGCCATTGCCAAAGCTCTTGCTCGCTGCCATGAATATGAACAAGACGTTGTCATCTCACTAAGTGCTGTGCAAGGTCTTCAACAGCTTTACCCCCGTAGTGCCCTTCTTCTCAGAATCAAATTAGAACTAGGAAAACTATCTGAAATAGGCAAAAGTGTTGAAATTGTTTGGGTTCCCTCACATGTAGGGATAGTTGGTAATGAAACCGCTGACACACTAGCCAGAGAGACCAGCTCAAATCCTCTCAGTCAATTAATTCGCCGTGTACCACACGAAGATTTAAATCACAGTATTCGTCAACTCATAGTAAATACATGGAGGGAAAGGTGGCAATTTCTTGAGAATAACAAACTCAAAGCAATCAATCCTAATTTAAGCCACCAGAATTACGAATCAATCTCTCGTAAGCAACAGACAATCCTAACCCGTCTTAGGATTGGCCACACTAGATACACACATCAACATCTACTAAAGAAAGAAAATCCCAAAAGATGTGTCTCCTGCTATAAAGAACTGAGTGTGAAACATTTAATATCGGAGTGTCCCGACTATAGAGAGAAAAGGTTAACATCAGGACTGCCCGAAGAACTTAGTCATGCCTTGAACCCGATTAATATTTACTCGTTACTGAAGTTCCTGAAATCCATTAACATTTTACAACATGTATGAAATTTATTGTACTATACCCGCTAATAACCTTCGCGGTTGATGCAGTTTCTTAAAATAAAAAAAATATATATTTTCATTTTGTAACCACAAACCCAAGAAAAGAAATTAAAATAACTTATTATACATGGTTTTTGTGTCCTCCACCGGCTTCTCTGTCCCTGGAAGTTCACGTAGAATCTTCGGTTTTGGAATCTTCGATTAAAGGCAATTAAAAGAACCATATAAAACATGAATGACGTTAAATACCGGATTAAAAAGCTGCCAAGAGAGAAACCAAAAGTAGTTCACATAAGTGTTTAACAGAATTCCATGATCAACGGTATCGCATGCCTTTGACAAATCAACAAAAACTCCAATAAATGATTTAATTTTATCTAGTGCTTTGTAAATTAATTTTGTTAATTGTGTAAGCGCCTTTTGGGTGGATTTTTCCTCTCGAAAACCAAATTGTTAGTCTAATAAAGAAATCTTATCTAACCTTTATTAATTTTTCTGGTGTCTTGCCAATACTTGTATATTAGGGAGACGGGCCTCTAATTTGATACTTTATAAATTGGGGTAACTATGGAAAGTTTCAAGCCTGTTGTAATATTGTTGTAATTTGTGCTGCGATGTACTTGACTATTACTGTTAGAGTTTTAATTTTTGGATTATCATTTCCAGGCTCTTTATAATTTTTAACTTCTTCTATTACGTTAAGGACTTTTGTTGTATTGGTAAGATTCAGAAATATGGAATAATTATTTATGTATTCTTTTAATTTATATTCTTTGTTTTTTTAGCTGGTTTTATTCCCGTATTAATAAATCTATTATTGAAAATATTTACTATTTCGTTCATGTCATGTGTTGCATCTGTAGTTTTTAATTGATTTATTTCTTTTGGGTTTTTACAGCACATTTCGTTTATAGTTTTCCAATTGTTTATTTCTTTGTTTTCGTTGATTTTATTTTAAAAAAATTAATTCTTGGTTTTTATTATTAGCTTATCCAGAGTAGTCTTATATTTTTTTTACTGATCTATGTATATAAGTTATTCTTTTTGTTAATAGATTTAACCAAACCTGCACAAATCCAATCCTTCCTCTTTTTTATATCGTTTTATTTGTATCTAGCGGGTAGATCGTTTAACTTCGTGAATAGCCATGGAATCTTCATAAAAATTTACTTTCAGTTTTAATAATACTGTTTCATTTAGGGGTTTTAATTCGTTGTTCCTGTAAAGGTTTGATTTGATATGGTCTACGGTTCCATCATTTTGGTTAAAGTTTCCTTCATTGAAAAGCATTTTATAATCTGGGAGATGGTATATACCTACTAGTGTCCTAAATAATTCTAGTCTTTATTAGTATGATGCAATCGTATTCAAAGTCGAATTGCGCGAGAAAATTTTTAAATTCATACAAGTTTTTCCCAACACTTCTTATGCTATTATATATTAATTTGAAGTTATGTAATTGGGTATTTATTTTCAAAATTTTATTTGTTTGGAATGCCGTGTCTAGGGTAAGTTTTTATTTTTGGTACCTCAAAGTCTCGGATATAGGGATTCATTTTTAATAAGATAGATTTTGTAAAAAAGGGTTACATGAATCAGATTTAACTAATTACTAAAAGGTTTAAAATTAATCAAAGAACTATCACTACATTTAGTACTTCTTTATGTAATCAAATAAAATATAACAATAAACATTAATTTAGCAAGAATAGTAGCAGTAAACTTAGCTAAATCATTGCTATCCTTGCCTACTTATTGGATTTAAATCTATTTCCAGCTGTTTTTTTGGTTAATGGTACAATGGATTGTTTAGTGATTTTTTCTATGGTACCAGTTTTTGCGGTGTTGGTCTGCTTGCTTTTCTCCAGTGTTTATTTGAAGTTGTGTGTTTTTTTTTAATTCAGTGCTGGTATAATCTGATACAAGGAGTCGGAGGAGAAATTTTTTTTCTTTTTGGTTCTGGTTTACTTTCGTATTTTAGGTCAACAATAGTATATGCGACGTAATTCACATATAGTTTGTTTCCTTTGATATAGCACCGTTTTTCAGTATTTTCTCTAGCTTGATTAAGGTGTTCTCTTAAAATTTTTTATTTCTTTATTCCTCAGTAAGGTTAGGTATATTTTTGATCCTATTAATTTATGGCAGTTTTGCAAGATTTCCCGTATTTTTAATAGAGACACCAATTTAAGTTTATTTGGACTATTTTCAGCGTTTCCTAGTATGTATAGATTACTGATGTCAGACTCGTTTGATTGCACATCCAGCAATTGTTTAATATGATTAACAGACACTTCTCTGGGATCACTATTAAGTCCAAAAATAATCAGGTTATTTTTTCTGTTATTTCTATCTAATAGTTTTACTTTGATTTTCAGTTTAAGTTTTTTTTTTCGAAGTTTTTATCTTGTTGTTCAGGGATTTGATTTTAAACAGTATCCGTACTTCACTAGCCCTTATGGAGTTTCTTAGTTTCTTTCTATTTCTTACGAACTCTTTATAAATGGTAGTTATTATATATAATTGGTAGTTATTTATACTTCATTGCTATCCATATTATTAGAAACTCAGTTATATACTCAATATTTCAGCAACTTAATTTAACCTTTTATAAAAATAATTTCTTTTTACTATTTTACTACATCCTTTATACTTATATCTTCCTTTAAACAACTAATATTGACTTTTCATTAACTACTGTAAATTTTTTTTTTCATATTCTGGATATTAATTTATATTTAACTGTAAGTATATTTAACTGTACTGTAAGTATATATATATATTTTTTTTATTGTCCATTATTATACTATGATTTCATAGTAACTGATGAAGAAATAAAATTATTTCGAAAGATTTTACAAAAAAGTAAAAAAGGAGTTTTAATAAAAAATAGCTGCATTCCCAAAAAATTTTACATTTACAATTGTATTCAGCTACAAAAAGAATTGTTATATATATATATATATATATATATATATATATATATATATATATATATATATATATATATATATATATATATATATGTATATATGTATATATATATTTACTACTCGACATGTTCATACTTAAAGGTACTTTTAACGCTTCGAAATGAAAATCCTTGTTAAAAAGGACAATATATATAAATCGTTAAAAAAATATTTATATCGCGTATTAGAATGTGGGAGAAGAAATAGTGGGAAATAGGGCAGTATAGTAAGAAATGTCTCAGAGCATATGTTTGTTGACCGACGTGAAGCCAAGGTCATCATACATGTGTTCTGAGACTATTCTTATTACTGTAGGCGGAAAGCGGCAACTTCGTTTTGCGTAGCAGGCCAAAAGTAATGCTTACTGCACAGTAGAGAGAAAAATATTTTTATGGACATAAAAAAATATTTAAAATTATATTTTTAAGAACTTCGTAAAAATGATGTTCCTACTTTAAATTTATAAATTTAACCTACGATGGTGCATGACCAAAAATGTTGTACAGGCTAGTACAAATATAATTTTTTATTTAAATAATTAAAATTTTTAAACCCAATTTGTTTATTATAAAAAAAAAATTAAAAAAAATAATTATTATTTAAAAATAATTTATATATTTTATTAATTTAAAAAACAAAAAATAATAAGCAAACAATTTTACTTACGTTTATTGTTTTGTTTACCTACCTTTTTTTTTGAATTTTTGAAATTATACGCAAATTAAAGATTTTTTAAAGAAGTTTAACTTTATTTAAATATTATTTGTTTTATTAACTAATGTCATGTGAACACATCAAGAAATTGGTTGAGCTTTTTAAAATTCTAGTTTGATAAGAGCATGGTTTGGCATTGATCAAATTAAAGTAATTAAAACAAAATTATTTAATTTTTAACATATATTATATTCTCTACTCTTAATCTCTTCTAAAAGTTGTGGTAAAACATTCAAGTAATAGAAGAATATTCAAGAATAATATTAAGTGAAAATATGTGTTTGCACTGTAAAGTTTTTATGTTTAAATTAAATTATTACTTGTTGTTGGAAATCAGTACTTCCAACTGTACAAATCCTTTTAGAGAAATTCCTTGATTTTTAAAAGTACTTAGTACGGCCCCGAAGCCGACAAAAATTAACAACAAGTCACTCATTCATAACTTGAAAATAAGCATTCGAATATAAACAAAGAGAACCATAAGGTTTAGAAATCAGCTCAAGAACACTTGCAGTTATTATTCGAGAACATTTGGAAATCGTCGCGCGCAATTTTTAGCGACCGACTGTACGGTCACGTGACCATACAGTGACCAATCAAAAAACGCTGAATTTAACGCAAGAAGAAGCCACATTCGAAACAGTTTCCGGCTTCTCGCTTTCTTTCCCATTCCGACCGTCTAAAAACACACACACCCGCTGCTAAGAGCACAGCTTTCAAACATCACGTGGTAAAATGCACATCAATATAATAAATACAATACATTAAATTCAAGCTAACAACCAGTAAAATTATTCCGAAGATACAAAAGGTGCACGCCGACACCGACCTTCAGGAAATAAAGGGCGTGGTATGGTAGAAAGCTCTAAGGTGTGGGCAGCTTTACCACCGGAACCTCTATTGCCTGCTGACTTCCTTGTTCTTAAACGGCGTCGTTTCACTGCGTAGCTGTTGGATCCTTCAATAACTTAGTAAAACGCTGGCCCAATATTTTATTTACTACTATAGGCTAATGGGTTTACTTCATTTTATCGCCGTGAATTGGTTTTTTCATAGTAAATGAAACAAAACACTTGTCATCGATAATATATTGTTAATTTTAATACATGGAGCTTACAGTTTAAAGCCTCCTGTATCTTCGGAATAATTTCACTAGTTGTTAGCTTTTATTTGATGTATTTTATTTGATTATATTGATGTGCATTTTACCACGTGGTATTTTAAAGCCGTGCTCTGAGCAGCGTCCGTCTGTTTTCTTAGACGTTCGAAAAGGGACGAGGGTCGAGAAGCCGGAAACCGTTTCGAATGTGGCTTCTCGTGGTAAATTCAGCGTTTTTAATTGGTCACTGTGACTGTATAACCGCTTGCTAAGAATTACGCGTGACGATTGGAATGTTCTCGAATAATAACTGCACGTGTTCTTAAGATGATTTATAAATTGCACAGGCACCTTTGTTTATATCCGAATACTAATTTTCACGTAATGAATGCGTGACTTTTAGTTAATTTTTGTCGGCGTCAGGGCCATACTGAGTAGTTTTAAAAATCAAGAAATTTCTCAAAGAAAAATTGTACAGTTGGAAGTACTGATTTTCCATAGGAGGCTTTAAACTGTAAAAGCTTCATGTATTAAAGTTATACAATATATTCTCAATGACAGCTGTGTTGTTTCGTTTACTGTGATAACAAAATTCACGGCAATAAAAGGCAGTAAACCCTTTAGCCTATAGTAGTAAAAAACAGATCGAGCCAGCTTTACTGAGTTTTTGAAGGATCAAACAACTACGCCGTGAACGACGTCGTCGAAGTTTAGGCAACAAAGGTTCTGGCGGTGAAGCTGCCACACCTCAGAGCATTCTACAGCTTACCTTGTCCAACTACTCCCCGTCGTCGGCGCTAGTGCGCATGTCCTTTTTCGAACTGGATTTTACTCTGTAAGTTGATAATTTTCTGACTTTTACCGCGAGTGTATTAAATTCGATAAAAGTGTTGAAATTTTTATTTAAATATTTCTTTAGTCAAATTGTTTTTCAATACGTATGGTTTTATAGATTTTCTAAACGTTTTAACGTTATATAACGCAAAAAATAATTTTTCAGTTTTTTTTTGTTGAAACTTGATTTTAAATTTATACCTTTATTTATTATAGCATTTTACATTTTTTTTTTAAAAATAAAAAACAACAACTTTAAGGCCCCTCTAAAAAATTTTTTTTAAAAAAATCTTATACACTTGTACAAAGTTCATTTTTACAGAATTAAAAATAAAATTGCTTAAAAATCCCTCTGCGAAATTTTTTTTTAAAAATAAAATATATAAATAATAAAAAATATAAAACAAATTTTCAAAAAAAAAAAAATGTTTACGTATACTTTTACGAGTTTATTTTACAAGTTTAAAAACGTTATTGCCTAAAGACCCCTCTTCAAAATTTTTTTAATGTTAGAATAAAAACTTAAAAAAATTCAAAAAATATAAAAAAAAATCTGAAAATTACTTAGTACAAGATCCAAAGGGAAGGTCTTTATCTAACTGGTGGATTTATTTATTTGTGTTTTTCCTTTTAAAAAAAAGGAAGATATCAAGAAAACCAGGGACAGTTGCAATGCACAAATGCATAGATTGCAAAATTCAGCTGATGAGCTAATAAGCAACCCTAAAACAAAGGTGTTGATTTTTAAGATTTAACAACTAAGTGCCCATTGTCAAAAATATTCACATTGCCAACACCAGTTAGATGAAACCGCGACTGAACCTGAGGACAGAACGAAAATTGAGGAATGCTACATAAAAACGATAAGCAAACTTAAAAAATCATTACAAGATTTAAAAATAAAAGTTCAAAATTTACAAAAAATAGCGATTGGTAAAGAACATGATCTCTCATTCGCGACTCAAGTTACCTGAAGTAAGAATTCCTCCATTTTCGGGAAACGTTTTAGAACAGCGTTTCTCAAACTGTGGGGCGCGGCCCCTAAGGGGGGCTCGTTTACATGATTGGGGGGGGGGCGCAGTACAGAAGTAGTTAAACAACAGCGATTCAAGCGCAAAGGAGGGGGGGTAGGAGTGGGGGAAGTGGTGGGGGTAGGAGTGGGGGAGTGGGGGAAGTGGTGGGGTAGGAGTGGTGGAGTGGTGGAGTGGTGGAGTGGGGGCAGTGGTGGGGTGGGAAGGAGTGGGGGGAAGTGGGGGGGAGTAACAGGTGAAGGAGTGGGGGAAATGACATTGTTGGCATATGACATTGTTGACATATGACATTGTTGACATATGACAGGAGTGGGGGAGATGACATTGTTGACATGTGACATTGTTGACATATGACATTGTTGCCATTGTTTACATACGGCATTGTTGACATACGGCATGTTGCCATTGTTGACATATAACATCATTGTTTACATTGTCCCCATCGACTCGATTAATAGGGTTCCGTAAGCATGTTGAAAAGTGTTGTGACGTAAGCGTTGAAAAAAACTTGGTATCTCGTAGGCTCGAACCTGAATCCTTTGACTTACTAAACGGATAGCTATACCATGTAGCTACTACGCATATTAATTTTATCGTGAAAGATTGGATATACAAATATATATTTGTGACATCATTTTTGATAAAAATAACCTTGAACTGCGCTACCAGATAACTTTGTTATCGTAAACTTAAATGAGGTGTAATATTGATTGCGACAGAGATAATAATTACACACGCACATAGTCACAGTTTAAATGTGTAAGAAATTGTTGTACAAGTACAGGGTATGTCACAAATTAAGAAGTCAAAAGAACCTTAACGAATGTTGGCATGGGAAAAATTGTTTTTATGAAAATTCCCATACGCTAATCTTAAGATACGCCGTTCTAAATATAAAGGGGTTGGAAATTCCGATTAAATTAAATCAAATTTTAAAGTTCGAGAAGCTAAAAAAAATTTCAGTTAACGTCTATGTTTTAGAATTAAATAAAACAGAGAAGAGATAATTTTACATAGTTATACCTGTTGTGTTTACTAAAAATAAAATGAAACGTCACGTCAATTTGTTACTAATACAAGATCAGTATTTTCGGAAATTAAATGATTATAAAGCGCCACCTATCGACAATGAAAATGTTGAAATCAAATATGTTTGGATAAGTACGAGGTATGTCGTAAATTAGGAAGTCAAAAGGACCTTAACGAATGTTGGTATGCGACCCATCAAACGATTCAGCGTTGCTTAAAGTACGTCAAGCGTCACGTAAAACGTCACGTGTCACGTTATACGTAACGTGTCACATTAAAAACACACACACACACATGTTGAATATTTTTGTTCATGTACAGGGAATGTCACAAATCAAGAAGTCAAAAGGTCCTTAACGAATGTGGCATGTGACCCATCAAACGATTCAACGTTACGCAAAGTATGTCAAGCGTCCCGTGAGTACGTTTAAAAACATACACACATGCACAACAACGTGACATGTCACATTAGTAGACATTGTTAACATATGACATTGTTGCCGTTGTTTACATATAGCATTGTTGACTGCCATTGTTTACATAGGGCATTGTTGACATATGACATTGTTGCCATTGTTTACATACGGCATTGTTGACTGCCATTGTTTACACACAAATGACATTGTGGACATATGACATTGTTGCGATTGTTTACATACGGCATTGTTGACTGCCATTGTTTGCCTAGAGCATTGTTGACATATGACATTGTTGCCATTGTTTACATACGGCATTGTTGACTGCCATTGCTTACACACACATGACATTGTGGACATATGACATTGTTGCGATTGTTTACATACAGCATTGTTGACTGCCATTGTTTGCATAGAGCATTGTTGACATATGACATTGTAGCCATTGGTGACATTGTTGCCATTGTTTACATACGGCATTGTAGACATATGTCTTCAAATTTCCCTTATACTTGAATACTATGTTTTTATTTAATGTCATTACGGAACTTTGGAAAATATGGGAAGCAAGATTTTTGATACATAATCTTTATTTCATTCACATATTCATTGTATTTAAATCAATTTTTGGTAATAATGTATTATCGTATCGATCGTCGGTAAAACATCTAAACCATGACAATAAAACCCACAATAATCTTTTTTAAAAATAAAGTTACTTAATAAATTCAAAGTTTACGAGAGATGAAAAGTATGACAGTGACATTGAGCGAAGGGTGTTGGCAGGAAAACAAATGAATGGGGCTCTGCATAGCTTTATGAATAGCCAGAAAGTGTCAAAAAAGACACGTCTGGCTGTGCATAGAAGTGTGTTGGTTCCTACACTTATGTATGGTAGTGAATGTTGGGTTTGGCAGAAGAAGCATGAAAATAGGATTAATACTGCGGAGATGAGTAGTCTGAGAAGTATAGCCGGAGTGACTCGGTTGGATAAAGTAAAGAATAGTGAGATAAGAGAACGCTGTGGTGTAAAAGAAGATGTGGTTACAAAGATAGATGAAGGAATGCTTAGATGGTTTGGACACGTTGAAAGGATGGATGAAGAAAGATTGACGAAACAAATTTATAAAGCGAGTGTGAATGGACAAGTCGGTCGACCTCGGAGAACATATCTTGATCAGATCAACATTGTTTTGAGGAAAGGCCAGTTTAAGAGTACCAACAACCGACGAGCATATATGAGAGCACTGATAAAAGTAGAGGAAGCAAAAGATGTGTGTAAGAACCGTAGCGAAAGTGAAAGGAAGTGGTCTCTGCCTACCCCCATGGAAAAAAGGTGTGACTTTATGTATGTAATAAAATCTCAAGAGTACCAACGACCAAGAACACTAATGCAAGTAGTTCATTGTATTTAAAACAATTTCCGGTAATAATGTATTATCGTACCGATCGTCGGTAAAACATCGAAACCATGACAATAAAAACCACAATAATCTTTATTAAAAATCATGAATCAAACAAACAAAAATTAGCTTAAGTCCTCATGATGACATTTATTGCCTGGGATTATCGATACTCTTGCTTTGGGTCATTATAGTTTAAATAAATATTTTTTTTTCACCCTAGCGCATATCTATAGTTAAAAAAATGAATAGTTTGTTCCTTATTCAGCTTTTAGACGATGCATATCTCTAAAGGTAGTGTCAAGGCCGGGATGCGTACGCGCTCGCTGGCCGCTGCAAAAATAATATAGATAGGTATATATACAGGGGGGTGCATGAACTGGCAAAACTTTTGGAACTATTGGAAAAAATATCTTTTTAACAAAAAAAAAAACCTTGGTTAAAAGAACTATTTAAGCTCTCTTTTTTCATGTATCACGCAATAAAGTGTCTTGCGGCGTCATCAAAAGATTTAGCATTACGCAAAGTGCGTCGACCGTCACGTTAAACGTCACGTGAGTACGCCAAGCGTCACGTTAAACGTCAGGTGAGTACGTCAAGCATCACCTTAAACGTCACGTGTGTATGTCAAACGTAAACGTTACGTGTCATATTAAAACACACACACACACCAGTTTGATTTAAACAATCTGCATGGTTGAAGCCCTATATCGAGCTGAACACTCGTTTAAGGACTACAGTTCATTTGCAAAGAAGCTCCCTTTTTTCATGTATTACGCAATAAAGTGTCTTGCAGCGTCATCAAAAGATTCAGCAGCAAAGTACGTCGACCGTCACGTGAGTACGCCAAGCGTCGCGAACAACGCGGTGTTCGGCAAAACAATGGAAAATAAACGCTTCCGCAGTTAAACGTCACGTGTGTACGTCAAACGTAAACACAGCGTCACGTGTGTATGTCAAACGTAAACGTCACGTTAAACGTCACGTGTCACATTAAAAAACACACACACACCAGTTTGATTTAAACAATCTGCATGGTTGAAGCCCTATATCGTGCTGAACACTCGTTTAAGGACTACAGCTACCAGTTCATTTGCAAAGAGTCAGTTTAAACTCGCGAACAACGCGGTGTTTGGCAAAACAATGGAAAATAAACGCTTACATAAGGTAGTAAAGTTAGTAAGTTCATACGAGGGTCGTTACGGGGCAAAAAATTTAATTTCTAGCGCGAGATTTCACAATAGATCAATTTTTGATGAAAATCTAATGGCTATCGAACTAAAAAAGTCTGAATTACTTTTCGATAAACCCCTATATATTGGAATGTCCATTCTCGATATTTCAAAAACGTGTATGTATGATTTCCACTATAATTTTATGCTCCCCACCCTAGGGGTGAACAATTGTATCATAAACTACACCGACACCGATATTTTCTTCTACAAAATAATGAATATCAATGTTTACAAAGACATAATCGGTAGGTATATCGAAAAATTTGATACCTCCGATTATAGTGGAAATAACATATACAATATCCCGTTACTTAACAAAAAAATACCGGGTCTTATGAAAGATGAAGCCAACGGCAAAATCATTACGCATTTTGTTGGGTTACGATCAAAAATGTACGTGTTTAAAATTCAGGGAGATAAAAACGTCACTAAAAAGTCTAAGGGGGTAAAATATAATGTTGTCAAAAATAAATTGACATTTGAAGATTACGTAGATTGTCTTAAAACATTTAAACATAAAAATATTACACAGTGCACAATTCGATCCTATAAACATGACGTATTTAGCATAGAACAATCGAAAATTGCTTTAAGCCCTGAGGATGATAAAATATATTTAATTTCGGGATCATTTAACACGCTACCATGGGGTCATTACAGTATAGAATAATTAGATTTAGAACCGTTTGCGTAGAGATATAAAAAATAATAACTTTACATATTCCTCATTCCTGACATCATTATTTTTATAATTTCATTCTATTCCACTTTTATAATTAAAAAAAAAAAAAATTATATGTAACCTATTTTTATGTAATCTACTGTGTTTTATAAAATAAGCATTATGTATTAAAATTAATCAATTTTGACTTTATTTCTAAATTGTTAGCTTCGTTGTTATATTTTTTATATTATATTTATAATTTTGTTAAAGTAAATAAAAGTTTTTTTTAAAATAATTTAAAACGAATTATAAAATTCGCGTCATTTGCAGGTGGATGTCAGTCATGATGTGCAGCAGTCAAGACAGTAATCATTTTAGTATGACGTCGAGTAGTGATGATAGCGTGAGTAATGACTTTGAAATGTCCGAATTCGTATTGCCGGGGGCACCTTCTATAGAAACAATTGTTCAATCCTACGAAGATGCTGCCAAACGTGAAGTGCATTACTTACTGCTAACGACATATAAGTTGTCAGAATATGAAGTTCGATGTGGCCTTAGTCCTGCGCGGACGTTTTCTCCGGCAATTATTTTGGCTAAACATTTTGGGCCTACTAAAATATCTTTTGACGATTTTGAATGGGGTATTTTGGAGTAAGTATTTTGGAGAAAAGGATGGAAGATTTTTTTCATGAGATGTCACCTACGTATCCCGATGAAGACGATGATAACACCCCCATAAAGTTTCACTGTGGCGATTATTGTACCATCATGCAACTAGTTTATGATGATACCAAATTCCTGGTTTTAAAAAAACACGACGTCGAGTGCTATTTGTGCGAAGATGTTCAAGAAATTCTTAAAATCCACGCGCATTTGCTGACGCATCGAGTAAATTTATTAAACAAACTTAGTTTCTGTTCATATTATCACAATATTATTGGTTTTTGTAAACTGCATGGTGAATTATCGTTATCATTATTGTCGGAAATACTTCCAAATGATTTGTTAAATAGTGCCTTGAGAGAGTTTATCTATTTTTATAGAATTACCACAATTAATGATTTAAATAAATAATTTTTTCAAAAAGTTTTGTTTTATTGGTTCCCCGAAATTTTAAGTTTCTATAAATATACTGTAAATAATATTTGTTAATCATTTAAGATGCTGTGCCCTACTCAAAGTTTGAAGAAACAATTGAAATCTCTACTATTAAAGCTAATTTCATTTTACGAATAACATGTAATTTTTTTTTTAAATTGTTGATTTGTGCATGAAATTTTTTTAAAATCGATCTTTTCTTCATTTAACGTTCATAAACCATTAAGGCTTATTTGACTAGCCAATATGAAAACAATTGCTTAAATTTCAGATATTAAATAAATTCTATAACATTTCTACATATAATATAAGAGTGTAAGAATTTTAGTAGTAAAATAAATATTTTAATTTTTTTAATTATTTTATGCGTGTTAATACTACTGGAAAACCATTACGCGAAAATGAATGGATGTACTGTTGTGGCCAAGGCACGTGGGTTAGAGGTGATCCTCGTGGAAGCAAATATGATGTGTACATGAAATGATTATAATATGATATTGTTTCTTGAAAATATAATTGAATGAAAAAATTACAATTGGTCTTTTAATAACTGATGCTATTGCTGACATTGATATAAGTTTGACCTGGTAATTCAGGAATGCTTGAATCTACGTTTCTATAGAATATGTATTATAAATATATTTGCATAGTTGTTGCTCTGTTGTGTTTTCAAGTGTCACGATTATTATGGGTAAGAAACATTTTTGTTAATTTTTATTTATTTAATTTCTATGTTAGAAAAAAATAATTGTAACTATTTTATTCTAAATAAAGAAATTTTGTCGGTGTTTTTAACGGACGATCAATTTTTCTATCGACTTTTTTTTTAACTTTATTAAGCTATGGTTTTTTAAAATATAAAAATATTAAGTGATTTTAAGTTTTAAAGTAAAGAAATCAAATCTTGTAACACCTTCAATAAGTATTTATAATTAAAATATTGTGTTTCTGTTTTAAATCTTAAATTACACAGAGGACATCTTAAATGCGTAATGATATGACGACAACTTATCTTTTTAAACGGTTTGTAACAGAAACTACAAATTTGTATTTTTACAGATTTCTTTAAAATTAGCAAATTCATTGTTTTTGCACTAAATCTAAAAGAAAAACAAAACAAAAACCGCATACAGTGACCGCTTACCTTAAATATATTTTACCTACGGTTTAAAATCTATAAAAGGGAAAAACAAAAAGTGCATTATTTCTAGAATTTAAAGCGAGATGGATAAGTAACTAACATTTTTTAATTATGTTGTTATTTTAAATTTTTACTCTTTACAAAATTTTTGCAAATTTTCAAAATACTTTTATTTTAAAGTTATTTTTCGTCAGTTAAAAAATAATTTAAACACCACTCACAAATAAATTTTTTGTCTATTCTTAGTTACTCAACTATTTATTAATCTAGACAAATCTTTGATGCAGCAGTAGTTATATTTAATTTTACAATTCTCATCATCTGAGCTTCATAATTATTTAATTTTTGATAATACTGATTTTTAATCAAATTTGTTATTTTTTACACACTAGTTTTCAATTTAAAATTGCTTAACAGACAGACGATAAGAAGACCTTATATAAACCAGAGTAAGGGGAGCATTACCCCCGCATCAAAGAGTAAGTAAACAAAACCATTTGCTAATTATTTCTACCAATCTTACTTTGGTGTTGGTAGTTTTAACAATAAATTTAATTTCCAACTAAAATTTCTTAGGCTAACTTTTTTTATGCTAATTTTTGTATTAACATAAGGTTTTAATCATTTTAGATATTTTTTTACTAAATTAAAAATTCTTTGTGTCAATTTTAGTACATTAAATTTTAATTAAAACTTTTTTTTTTTACAGGCTAAACCCATCATAATTATGATGGGTTCTCGTTGAGGCAACCCACCTCCATCAATGATATGCGTAGGGGATGTGGGCCCCTACAGTATATATATGGAGGTACTCGAGAGCGAGACATGGGTTTGGGCATTAAGGTATAAATTTATCTATGATTTTATATTTTTATTTTACAAATGTTTTTTTTTATGTTGCAGATAATGGGCCTATTCTACTTTAATTATGTAAAGTAATTAAAAAAAAAACTTTGAGTTAAATAAAGGAAATGAATGAATATTGTTTCGTTTCAATTATTTTTGAAAGTAACGTTCGACACATGCCTCAAACATTTGACAATTATTTCAGTTAATTAACGTAGAAAATGTTAAAATGTTCAAAATTTAAGTAAATATCTAAAATTGGATTTAAAACTAAAAAAGTACTCGAAAAAATCATTTTAATAGTATCATACAAATAAAAATGTTTATAAAATTAATTTTTGGTTTTAAAATATAAGTGTTAAAAATAAATTTAAAAAGTTAAACAAAAGAAAATTAATTTAAATACAATGAATATGTGAATGAAATAAAGATTATGTATCGAAAATCTTGCTTCCCAAATTTTCCAAAATTCCGTAATGACATTAAATAAAAACATATGTAGTCTCATAGTATTCAAGTATAAGGGAAATTTGATCACATATGTCAACAATGCCGTATGTAAACAATGGCAACAATGCCGTATTTAAACAATGTCAAAAATGGCTACAATGTCATGTCAACAATGTCATATGTCAACAATGCCGTATGTAAAAAATGTCATATGTCAACAATGCCCTATATAAACAATGGTAGTCATCAATGCCATATGTAAACAATGGCAACAAGTCATATGTCAACAATGTTAACATTGCCCAGGATCCAAACCCCTGCCACGCCTCTGGACCATATTCGTGTACCGAACGAAATGTACAACGTCTCCGTCACTGGTTTTTTAATGTTGTATTACCATTATAATTATTTTAAATAAATGTTTAAGAAAAATTGGATGTTTTATTAATTCATCATCAACTTTTATATTACATGTAGATTTAAATTTTCGTTTTACAATTTTTAAGATAAATTTTAAAATTAAAACAAAAATAGATGCCAATATTACACAAGTCATTGCAAAAACATTATCGACTTTATTTTTCATGCTCTCTTTTGTTGGAGTATCGAACTAAATTTCTTTAATTTCAAATGCTGCAGCCAAATGGGGGCGGCCACAATCGTAAGATCCTTGGTATGTTAAGCTGTATTTCCCTTTCTCGAAATGGCTAATATACGGCTCATAGGTAGCATTCACTCTGTTGGGTAGGAATGTGACTTTATCACCCAAGTCAAGAAGAACGCTTGTACCATATGGTGTTTTGGTTATTTTCGCAGCATAAATTGCTTGAGGAACTTCTATTGGTAGCTCCTGCAGCTTTACTATAAGTTTCCGTGCTGTAATGGAGGAAACTTCGTTTAATTTTTCCAAATTCATCTAAAATCAAAAATAAGAATATTTTGTGAGACAAAACACACACAACAATAATTTAAACTTACTTTTTTCTTCTTGGAGCACTTGCACGCAAAAATCTATCAACGTTTAATGTGAATAGTCAAATGGTACTAAACCGTATGGCTTTTTCCTTTTTATATCTTCAAGGATGTTTATAAAAAAAAATATAACAACGAAGCTCAAAAATTTAGAAATAAAGTCAAAATTGATTAATTTTAATACATAATGCTTATTTTATAATAAAGTTAAACAAAGGAAAATGCGAGCGTGACATTTTTTTTAGATAAGCAATTTCTGGAAGCTTCTAGAACTGCTGCGTCGCAAAAATGGTTCTAATAGAAGTCAGCGGAAATGACGCATATAACTCGCGCATATTTGTAACCTTCCTCCCCTCCACTTAAAAGTCGATTTTTGTTCATAATTAAACAACTGTTGCCTTTTATGCCTAACCATTTGACGTACATTTTATTTCCTTTGCGTCCAAGTTCCTTTTCTACTAAGTAGATATCAAGATTAGCAGTTTTCTGTAATTCTTCCGCGTAGAAGGCTCCTTTGATTTGTGCCTCCATCATATCTTCCAGAAGATACGTTGCAGGATTGGTTATCTTACATTTTGTGATTTTAAATAATTCCGTTGACCAATTGGGTGTATAACCTTTCTTAAAAACGTGTTTGGCTTTACTAATTCGTACAATGGCGCCAACTTTAAATTTTCGAGGTCCTGCAATTTTCAAATGACTAAAATGTTTTAAAATATCTTGCTCGTTCGCTTTCAAAAATTGATCTATTGTGAAATCTGGCGCTAGAAATTAAATTTTTTGTCCTGTAAGGACCCTCGTATGAACTTACTAACTGCGAAAGCGTTTATTTTCTATTCTTTTGTCGAACACCGCGTTGTTCGCGAGTTTAAACTGACTCTTTGCAAATGAACTGGTAGCTGTAGTCCTTAAACGAGTGTTCAGCTCGATATAGGGCTTTAACCATGCAGATTGTTTAAATCAAACTGGTGTGTGTGTGTGTGTGTGTGTGTGTTTATGTGACACGTGACGTTTACGTTTGACATACATACGTGACGTTTAACGTGACGCTGTGTTTACGTTTGACGTACACACGTGACGTTTAAGGTGACGCTTGACGTACTCACATGACGTTTAACGTGACGCTTGGCGTACTCACGTGACGTTTAACGTGACGGTCGACTTACTTTGCGTATTAAATTATCATCAAAAATTGATCTATTGTGAAATCTGGCGCTAGAAATTAAATTTTTTGATCTGTAACGACCCTCGTATGAACTTACCAACTGCGGAAGCGTTTATTTTCCATTGTTTTGACGAACACCGCGTTGTTCGAGAATTTAAACTCATTCTTTGCAAATGAACTGGTAGCTGTAGTCCTTAAACGAGTGTTCAGCTCGATATAGGGCTTTAACCATGCATATTGTTTAAATCAAACTGGTGTGTGTGTGTTTTTTAATGTGACACGTGACGTTTACGTTTGACATAAACACGTGACGTAGAACGTGACGCTGTGTTTACGTTTGACATACACACGTGACGTTTAAGGTGATGCTTGACGTACTCACCTGACGTTTAACGTGACGCTTGGCGTACTCACGTGACGTTTAACGTGACGGTCGACGCACTTTGCGTAATGCTAAATCTTTTGATGACGCCGCAAGACACTTTATTGCGTGATACATGAAAAAAGAGAGCTTAAATAGTTCTTTTAACCAAGGTTTTTTTTTTTGTTAAAAAGATATTTTTTCCAATAGTTCCAAAAGTTTTGCCAGTTCATGCACCCCCCTGTATATATACCTATCTATATTATTTTTGCAGCGGCCAGCGAGCGCGTACGCATCCCGGCCTTGACACTACCTTTAGAGATATGCATCGTCTAAAAGCTGAATAAGGAACAAACTATTCATTTTTTTAACTATAGATATGCGCTAGGGTGAAAAAAAAATATTTATTTAAACTATAATGACCCAAAGCAAGAGTATCGATAATCCCAGGCAATAAATGTCATCATGAGGACTTAAGCTAATTTTTGTTTGTTTGATTCATGATTTTTAATAAAGATTATTGTGGTTTTTATTGTCATGGTTTCGATGTTTTACCGACGATCGGTACGATAATACATTATTACCGGAAATTGTTTTAAATACAATGAACTACTTGCATTAGTGTTCTTGGTCGTTGGTACTCTTGAGATTTTATTACATACATAAAGTCACACCTTTTTTCCATGGGGGTAGGCAGAGACCACTTCCTTTCACTTTCGCTACGGTTCTTACACACATCTTTTGCTTCCTCTACTTTTATCAGTGCTCTCATATATGCTCGTCGGTTGTTGGTACTCTTAAACTGGCCTTTCCTCAAAACAATGTTGATCTGATCAAGATATGTTCTCCGAGGTCGACCGACTTGTCCATTCACACTCGCTTTATAAATTTGTTTCGTCAATCTTTCTTCATCCATCCTTTCAACGTGTCCAAACCATCTAAGCATTCCTTCATCTATCTTTGTAACCACATCTTCTTTTACACCACAGCGTTCTCTAATCTCACTATTCTTTACTTTATCCAACCGAGTCACTCCGGCTATACTTCTCAGACTACTCATCTCCGCAGTATTAATCCTATTTTCATGCTTCTTCTGCCAAACCCAACATTCACTACCATACATAAGTGTAGGAACCAACACACTTCTATGCACAGCCAGACGTGTCTTTTTTGACACTTTCTGGCTATTCATAAAGCTATGCAGAGCCCCATTCATTTGTTTTCCTGCCAACACCCTTCGCTCAATGTCACTGTCATACTTTTCATCTCTCGTAAACTTTGAATTTATTAAGTAACTTTATTTTTAAAAAAGATTATTGTGGGTTTTATTGTCATGGTTTAGATGTTTTACCGACGATCGATACGATAATACATTATTACCAAAAATTGATTTAAATACAATGAATATGTGAATGAAATAAAGATTATGTATCAAAAATCTTGCTTCCCATATTTTCCAAAGTTCCGTAATGACATTAAATAAAAACATAGTATTCAAGTATAAGGGAAATTTGAAGACATATGTCTACAATGCCGTATGTAAACAATGGCAACAATGTCACCAATGGCTACAATGTCATATGTCAACAATGCTCTATGCAAACAATGGCAGTCAACAATGCTGTATGTAAACAATCGCAACAATGTCATATGTCCACAATGTCATGTGTGTGTAAGCAATGGCAGTCAACAATGCCGTATGTAAACAATGGCAACAATGTCATATGTCAACAATGCTCTAGGCAAACAATGGCAGTCAACAATGCCGTATGTAAACAATCGCAACAATGTCATATGTCCACAATGTCATTTGTGTGTAAACAATGGCAGTCAACAATGCCGTATGTAAACAATGGCAACAATGTCATATGTCAACAATGCCCTATGTAAACAATGGCAGTCAACAATGCTGTATGTAAACAACGGCAACAATGTCATATGTTAACAATGTCTACTAATGTGACATGTCACGTTGTTGTGCATGTGTGTATGTTTTTAAACGTACTCACGGGACGCTTGACATACTTTGCGTAACGTTGAATCGTTTGATGGGTCACATGCCACATTCGTTAAGGACCTTTTGACTTCTTGATTTGTGACATTCCCTGTACATGAACAAAAATATTCAACATGTGTGTGTGTGTGTTTTTAATGTGACACGTTACGTATAACGTGACACGTGACGTTTTACGTGACGCTTGACGTACTTTAAGCAACGCTGAATCGTTTGATGGGTCGCATACCAACATTCGTTAAGGTCCTTTTGACTTCCTTATTTACGACATACCTCGTACTTATCCAAACATATTTGATTTCAACATTTTCATTGTCGATAGGTGGCGCTTTATAATCATTTAATTTCCGAAAATACTGATCTTGTATTAGTAACAAATTGACGTGACGTTTCATTTTATTTTTAGTAAACACAACAGGTATAACTATGTAAAATTATCTCTTCTCTGTTTTATTTAATTCTAAAACATAGACGTTAACTGAAATTTTTTTTAGCTTCTCGAACTTTAAAATTTGATTTAATTTAATCGGAATTTCCAACCCCTTTATATTTAGAACGGCGTATCTTAAGATTAGCGTATGGGAATTTTCATAAAAACAATTTTTCCCATGCCAACATTCGTTAAGGTTCTTTTGACTTCTTAATTTGTGACATACCCTGTACTTGTACAACAATTTCTTACACATTTAAACTGTGACTATGTGCGTGTGTAATTATTATCTCTGTCGCAATCAATATTACACCTCATTTAAGTTTACGATAACAAAGTTATCTGGTAGCGCAGTTCAAGGTTATTTTTATCAAAAATGATGTCACAAATATATATTTGTATATCCAATCTTTCACGATAAAATTAATATGCGTAGTAGCTACATGGTATAGCTATCCGTTTAGTAAGTCAAAGGATTCAGGTTCGAGCCTACGAGATACCAAGTTTTTTTCAACGCTTACGTCACAACACTTTTCAACATGCTTACGGAACCCTATTAATCGAGTCGATGGGGACAATGTAAACAATGATGTTATATGTCAACAATGGCAACATGCCGTATGTCAACAATGCCGTATGTAAACAATGGCAACAATGTCATATGTCAACAATGTCACATGTCAACAATGTCATCTCCCCCACTCCTGTCATATGTCAACAATGTCATATGTCAACAATGTCATATGCCAACAATGTCATTTCCCCCACTCCTTCACCTGTTACTCCCCCCCCACTTCCCCCCACTCCTTCCCACCCCACCACTGCCCCCACTCCACCACTCCACCACTCCACCACTCCTACCCCACCACTTCCCCCACTCCCCCACTCCTACCCCCACCACTTCCCCCACTCCTACCCCCCTCCTTTGCGCTTGAATCGCTGTTGTTTAACTACTTACAGATTAAAAATAAAATGGTAATGATAAAATGCTACAGATAGATTTTTAAAAAATCTTCATTGAAATTTTACTTACTTAATGATGACAAAGAAACATTCTAAGGACTAATGGCTAACATGAGCTTGTTTTAAGGCGCACAACTTCTCTAAATTTGGTTCTATGTTAGAAATGGCCACTCTGAGTTCATTTTCTACTTGAAGTTTATTTCTGTATTTAGATTTCACGACAGCAAGTGCATAAAATCCAGTTTCACAAAGGTAGGACGTTGGAAAAGGCAACAGAATTCTAAGCGCTTTGGCTTTTATAACGGAGTAGTCGTTCGGAAGTTCAGTCCAGAAGTTTGTTAAAGATTTGTTAACAAAGTTTGATTTTTGTAAGGGATTTGTTGAAATATCTATCAGTTGTTCTTCTTCTTGCAGTGATAGTCCGACAGGTCTATTTTCGAATGGATTTAAAACCCAGCTCCAGTCTGACAACTTGATATCTTTCTCTGCAAAGAAGTATCGCTTGAAATTCTTAGTTAAGTTTTTTAAATGGCTTTCTATGGTTTTTAGCATCACAGCTTTATGAATATCTTCCAATGGGAAATCTTGCACAAAATCGCAAAATGTGGGAAACATTTCCAAACTGTTTTCTTTCAATTTGTTATGCCATAACTGCAATTTCTTAAAAAAAGCATCAATCTTTTGACTTAAATCAAATATATTTACGTCTTTTCCTTGCAGCTGAAGATTAAGTATATTAAGTTTTTTAAAAATATCTACTAAATAAGAAAGCTTCAGTAAAAATAATTTGTCGAAAAAATCTGTTGAATGCTTGTGACCTTCCTCGCTTAAAAATATCGCTATTTCCTTTCTTAATTCAAAGACACGCTTAACCGTCTTACCGCGTGACAACCATTTGGATGAGAAATAAAACAACAAAGATTAATGCTCAGCTCCCATATCTTCACACAGAACAGAGAACATCCTTGTTTTTAGTGGTCTGGTTTTTATAAAGTTAACAACTTCAATAACTACTGTCAAAATCATGTTTAGTCCAGGGCTTAGCGATTTTGATGCTAACGCTTCCCGATTTATCATGCAGTGCGTCCAGATAATTTCTGAGGATTCCTTTTTTACTAGCGCTTGTAAATTGTTGTATTTACCAAACATGGCTTGAGCTCCATCGGTGCAAATCGCAACACAATTTTTCCATTGCAAATTCATTTTAGTAATAGAATCATTTGTAATCTTGAACAACTCGGTGGCTGTAGTTCTTTCTTTAATCTGTTTACAAAACAATAAATCTTCACATATTTTAGAACATTGACAGAATCTAATGTAGCAAATCAAATGGGAATCATTACTAGAGTCAGTTGCTTCGTCAAGTTGTATTTACAGTAAGCTCAGATTCAAGCTGCTGCTGCATATCAACTGATATATCGTTAATTCGTCGACAGATTGTATCACTTGACAGAGGAATATTGTTAAGTTTTGAAGTAAAATTTTCACCAAACATTATTTCTACAATGTCTTTGCAAGCGGGTAAAATAAGTTGCTCTGCAATAGTGTGCGGTTTTTTGCATTTAGCTACTTTGTATGCCACTTTATATGATGCCAAGAGAGCCTTCTCATTTACTGCCAGTACTCTATGGAAGCTGGATTTTTGTTTTTTTAAACAATCTGAGTTTCTCCACAAAAAAATCTCGCGGTTTATTGACATATTCTCTGTGCAGCGTTTCTAGATGCCTCTGTAATTTATTTGGTTTCATGCTATCTGCAGCCAATACTTTTAAACAGATAACGCATTGTGGTTTTTCTTCGCCACCTACTTCAAGGCTAGTAAAGCCCAAATTTAGGTATGATGGGTCATATTTTCTTGTTTTAGATTTTGGACGATTTCCACCTGAACCTGTCGATGTACAAGCCCCGTCATCCTCAAGTTTTCGTTTTAAAAATTTATCCATACTACATCTACTTATACACTCACACTTCACAATAATGCTTGCTTAGTGTTAAAACACCTTCACTGAGAGACTGATAATACCGTATGTGCGCTTCTGTATTTATAGTCGCGTTCAGACAGTTCGAGAAAGATCAGGAAGCTTAAATACGTGGCACGAACGCCGCGATTTTTCCGACAGCATCTTTGGCGCTTTCGACGAGACAATGTTGCCTATTTTAGTCCAAATTCCTAGGTCTACGGATTGGGGGGCGCAACATTTTTTAAATTAAAACAGGGGGGCGTGAAAAACAAAAGTTTGAGAACCGCTGTTTTAGAATATACTTCTTTCATTAATCTTTTTAACTCGTTAATAAAAAATAATCCTTAAATTTGTACAAACTCGGACAAAATGTTCTATTTACGTTCTCATTTAGAGGGTGGGGCTCTTAAACTAATATAGTCCCTAACAATTTTAAACAAAAATTTTGAAATCGTTTTGAGATTGTTAGAAAACAAATATAACAATTTACGTCACATGGTATTAAATCATTTTCAAAACTTGTTAAATGTAGTAGAACTAAGTAAATGTAACTCTACGAATCTGAGGAATTTTATCAATAAACTTTTAAATCCTTGTTAACTTTAAATCAAGAACCCAATCAGTTATTTGAATCGTTAGTAATAAACTACCCGCAGATTATTCGAAGCAGAAAGTAGTTCGTCAAAATTAAGTAATACTCAAGAACTTTTTGATTTCTTACATAAAAAATGTCAAACTCTAGACGCAGTACAATCATGCTCAAAATATGACAATACTAGTTAAATTAGTAAATCGAAGTTTGATGCAAAACCTAAAAAATTATCCTTTCATAGTACTGAGTCTTAAAATCAAAATAGACAATCGTGGTCAGAAGCAGCACCAATGTGTGTTAATTGCAAAAGCCCTAAGCACAAAATTTATTCGTGCCAGGAATTTACCTCGGCATCTGTGTTTCAAAGAAAACATATTTGTTTGCTCTTAATAACAAATTATGCACAAATTGTCTAGGGTCCGGTCAAGACGTCAATGCTTGTCGCTCACATCGTCGTTGCTCTGCGTGCAATCAGAGACATCACTCTTTGTTACACAACGCCATCTTAAACGCAAACACTTCAACATCACATCACCCCCCTAACCAGAACGATAACTCCCAGCCAAGATGACTAGTAAACTCTTTATGCGCTTTCTCACCTACTCCTACTTACGTACTGCTAGCTACAGCTTAGCTTCAAATCAAAAATTTCAAAGGTTCTGCACTTATTGCACAGGCTTTACCAAACTCTCTCTCTCTCACTCTGACACAGAAGTGCAAAACGCCGGTTCGCCAGAAGAACCATCTTACTTTTAAACTCTGTCTCGCTCTGACACAGAAGTGCAGAGTGCCGGTGTTCAGATGAACCCATTTACTTTTAAACTTTCTCTCGCTCTGACACAGAAGTGCAGGGTGCCAGTTCGCCAGAAGAACCATTTTACGCTTAAACTTTTTCTTGCTCTGACACAGATGTGCAGAGGACCGGTTCCAAAAATGAACAATTTTAATCTCAACCGCTTTCTTGGTCTGACACAAATGTGCAGAGTACCGGTTCAAAAGATGAACCATTTTACTCTCAACCGCTCTCTTGCTCTGACACAGATGTGCAGAGTACCGGTTCAAACGATAAACCATCTTATTTTCAATCTATCTTGCGCTCTGACACAGATTTGCAGAGTACTAGTTCAACGAAAGCAACATTCAATTCGCAAAATCTCAACAGAAGACTCACTTACCATCTCAATTCCTTTCTCTGTCCTCTCAAATAATTTAACAAAAAAAAAACTACTTTCAGTATTATCCAGCTGTTTTAATCCTCTTGGAATTGTCAATCCCATCATTGTACAGGGCAAGCTTATAATGCAACAAATTTGGATGCTGAAACTTAACTGGGATGATTTCATTTCTAACACAAAAGTGCTAACAAACTGGTCATAATTTTGCATCAGTATACAATCAATTCATAACTTATCTGTACCAAGAAACATACTTAGATATAAGGAGCTAAATATCTTGGAGATCCATGCATTCTGTGATGCCATTTATTCCTCCCCAAAAGCTAAGAAAACAACTATGTTTTTTTCAAAAAACCTGTTTGATCCTTGGGAAACGAATTTTAACAAGTTTAAGTCTTGGTCCAAACTGCATCGTTTTATTGCGTTTATTTTCCGATTCATCAACGACTCTATTAAAAACTACATTAAACTTTAAGTACCACTATCCACTACAGAACTGCACCAATCCATTAAGTTTATCATAAAGAAAACCCAAAGCACGTTTTTTAAAAAAGAAATACAATCTTTAGAACAGAACAAGATCATTATAAATAAGCAAATTTTATCCTTGTCCCCTTTCCCTGATCCGACGGCCTAGTAAGGGTCGGAGGCAGACTAAGACATTCTTCGTTATCATATGACCAAAAGCACCCCATTTTTTTACCTAGCAAGTGCAAAATCACAACTTTGATATTAACATATGAACACATTCGCTTAGGACACAGCGGTCCGCAAAACCTGCTTGTCAATCTCCGTCTCCGGTATTGGCCCCTTAATGGTCTGAGAGAGATACAAAAGATTATAAACGCATGTTTAATTTGTCAAAGGCTAAATACGAAAATGTCTGAACAAATCATGGCCGATCTGCCATCAGCTCGCATTACTGCTTCGAGACCTTTCCTTACGGTAGCCATAGACTTCGGAGGCCATTTTATGCTTAAGGTTTTGAAATTACGGCAAGCTTCTGCGCTAAAATGCTACTTATCACTTTTCGTTTGCTTCACCACTAAACACTAAAGCTGTCCATGTAGAACTGGTCTCTGACCTGACCACTGATGCTTTCTTAGCAGCCTTAAAGCGATTTATTGCCCGTCAAGGATGCCCGAAGGTTATCTACAGTAATAACGTAATTTATTTTCAAGGAGCCAGTAATCAGCTAAAAGACATGCATCAGTTCTTTTTAAACAGATCAAACATGTCAGAATTTCAATCATTTTTAAACATAACAGAAAAAGACTGGAAATTCAATCCTCCACGAGCTCCACATTGGAGTGGACTGTTGGAAGCAGCGATAAAAAGCACCAAATTTCATCTGATCAGGATCATAGGAAATTCAGTTTACACCTTCGAACACCTAGCAACAGTCTTTGCCCAAATCGAAGCAATATTAAATTCATGCCCCATCTTAACCCTGTCAGCTGACCCTTTTGACTTAAACCCCTTAACTCAGGGGCATTTTCTCATCGGTGCCCCTTTGACTGTTCTTCTCGATCCGAACGTAACGTTCGTCCCCAAAAATCGTGTTTCTTTTTGGCAACAATGCTCACGCTCTCAGCAGCAGTTTTGGAAAAGCTGGACCACCGACTATTTAAATCGGCTTCAGAACCGCCCAAAATGGCTAATCTCTAATCTTAAACCCTCAATTAATGATCTCGTTCTTGTCAAAGGAGAAGATACTCCCCCTATCAAATGGCCGCTTGCCAGAATCGTAGAAATTATTCCCGGAAAAGACGGCTGGTCTAGGGCTGTCAAAATTAAAATCCAGGATAGCACCTATGTGCGCCCTATCATTTAAATAGCTTTATTGCCCAAGTCAAAGCAATAAATAAAATTCTCACCTTGAAATAATTGTCAAACTCCGCTTTTTAAAAACAAAAACAAAAAACCTCACCCCGTCTACTAGCACAACACTTGCACTTTGTTTCACCTCGCGCACAAGCAATTGCCTGAGCGACTTGCAATCACTGCATGGCTGGCTTTTTCATTCTAGGCTCGAGCTCTGCAACACTCGTGGCTGCAATGACCCATGGTTTCTGTGGATACATTCGGCAACATTCTCCATCTGTGTTTGTTCCCTTGAGACTCCGATGAACGATGTCATGTTTTCGTGACTCACGATGAGCTTTGGTTAGTTTAAGTTTTAAAATTTGTGTTTCTTAATAGTTTATTAAAATTTTCGTTTTTTTACAAAATAAAAAATATATACATCACTTCCCCCATTTTTCCACTTTCCGCTTCACCGGCAATAAGAGTCCTTCAGACGCCCGCTGAAGTAGATGCCTCATTCTCTTTATTACCTTAAAAATATCCCTGCTGAGGATGACAGATGTGTCATTCCTGCAGGTTGTCCTTGAATAAGATTTCTAGTGAATCGCAAGATTTCACTTTTCTAGCATTGTTGAGTGAGCCTTGTCTTTCGCGATTGCGTTAAAAAAAGGGGCTTTTAAGGGTGAAACGCTCTTTTTCAATACTCCACTTGTAGTTTAAACATTTGTTTTTTTTCTATTTTCCTCTTTACACTCGATGGGAGCCAGAATTAGTTTTGGACTCCCCAGATTATTTACAGCTAGTGCTGCAAACCAATTTTAGTGGGTACAACCCAGGGACCCACTGGGGTAAAACTTTTTTTGTTAAGGCCACTCCTGCGTACTCGGTAGAGTGAGCCAAAGGATTTTTAAGGGCACCATTTCAGTCCTATAGATCACATGACTACCAGGTGAGCTGCACTTTTCAGCCACCGAAAACTGAAACCTAGGATTTCACTTGACTTCGAGTTTATCGTCGTCTTTTACGTTATTCTTCTAATTTTTTTTTTATTTTGTTTTATCGGCGCTCATGCCTAGTTACTGCAAGGCAAAACTGCCTTATACACTGTTATTTTCAACAGTTAATTACAAAAGAAAAAGTGGTGTGCCTTTAAAAGAAACACCTGGTTCTTCGTTTTTATTAAATTACATTTTTTAGTTTATTTCGTTTTTCTTTTTCTTTGTGTTTTGCTGGTCGCCAGTATGTTGAAAATTAGTACTTTTAACTGTACAATTCCTGTACTCAGTACGGCCCTAACGCCGACAAAAATCAACTTAAAGTCACATACGTGGAAATTAGCATTCGGATATAACCAAAGGGTCCCGTGCAATTTAGAAATCAGCTTAAGAACACGTGCAGTTATTATTCGAGAACATTCCGAAATCGTCGCGCGCAATTTTTAGCAACCGGTTGTACGGTCACGTGACCATACAGTGACTTATTAAAAACGCTGAATTTAACGCGAGAAGAAGCCACATTCGAAACAGTTTCTTGCTTCTTGCTCTCTTTCCCATTTTGACCGTCTAAGAATACACACACCCGCCGCTAAGAGCACAGCTTTCAAAAACCACGTGGTAAAATGCACATCAATATAATCAAATAAAATACATCAAATTTAAGCTAACAATCAGTGAAATTATTCCGAAGATACAGGAGGCTTTAAACTGTAAGCTCCATGTATTAAAATTATACTCAATGACAAGTGTGTTGTTTCATTTACTGTGATAACAAAATTCACAGCGATAAAAGGCAGTGAACCCTTTAGCCTATAGTAGTAAAAAACAGATCGAGCCAGCTTTACTGACTTATTGAAGGATCCAACAACTACGCAGTGAACGACGTCGTCGAAGAGCTAGTAAGTTTAGGCCACAGAGGCTGCCCACATCTTAGAGCATTCTACAGCTTACCACGTCCAACTAATTCTCGTCGTCGGCGCCGGCACGGACTTATTTTAAAAATTTATTTTTAAATTTACTAATTTTATATTTTTGCAGATTAATATGGCATGATAACAATAAAACCACACAATTTTAAAAATGTTAGCGTATTACTTAAAGATTATTGATACTTTACGTTTTTTGACAACACCCACAATAGGATTTTTATTAAAAATTGAAATTTTTTAATAAATTAAAGCAGACAAATAAAAAAATACCCCTTTTTTGTAACATTTAGATGATCTTGCAAAAAATATTATTAACACTTTTTATGACAAATAAAAATACAGTTTTTTTAATAGTAATTTAAAGAATGTGGCAAACTATTTTAGATTTAATTCAATTCAATATTTAATGCACAACTGATGATTTAATGAAACAATAAAGAAATACAATAACAGTTATTGCATTCGATCTGATATTTTTTTAAAAATATATTTATAATGGTTTATTGTAAAAGGAAAAATACAAATATTTAATTGTAACATACAAAACAACAAAAATAAACGTACAGTTAAGTGCATACAGGTTGTTTTATTTAAATTGTATGACACCATTAGAAAATACGTTCAAAAATATTAACCAAATAGTTAAAAATACCTTTAGTTTTGATAAAAAAATTAATTAACAAAAAAAGTAAAACATACTGCTTCATTTTAAAGGTAAGCACTTTTATATTTATTTGCTGCAGACCAAATATTTTTTAGAAAATTTTGCATGTAGTATTAAACACGATATAAAATTTTACCAGTAAAAGTTATAACAGGATCTATAACGAACCAAAATCATTGTTAAAGCTTATTTTACCAATATACGACGGTATTGGATTGGTCACCGAGGCATCGACTTAACGGGCGCACTGTGTTGAGAGGCAGGTACATTAGTAAATTGCCCTAAGGTGTAAACCCGAAAAATTTTTGTTAATTATTATGCTTTTTTTAAAAAGTTTTATTTTTTGCTTTATTGTTATTGGAATTCAATGAATTTTTGGTTAGAAATAGGCACATACTTAATTATGGACGTTCATTGTTTTTTCCGCAGTAAAATAAGCGTATACATTCAATATTAATGCATCTACATTTAAAATACGTCGCGGTAAGTTCGCGGTTTATTAGGTATACATACACTACTTGAAATTACAATTGGTACTATACGATTCTAATGTCGGTACCCACTACAATGATAACCAAGAATTACTAATTACTTTTCTAAAAATCTAACAAAAAGAAATCAGCAAGCCATATCAAAGCTTAATAGCTTAGTTAATTTGTGAAATTTGTTTGGATTACTTACCTACCTTTTTTATTATGTACAATAAATAAAGTGTGCTAACAAATAAAAATATTGACCCTTAATTTACAAACAAGAAGTCCCTCATAAAATAAAATTCGTTACCTACGAAATTTGTTTAAAAATATTTGTGGAATTTACTTTCGTACATCTTAAATTTACAGTTAAATACTGGTTTTCAAGTTTCTAACGATTATTCGAAACCACCGTATATTTGTGAAATATGCTATAAGTACTAAAAAATTATATGCATCAAGAACTACATTACGAGAAACCGCACACATCAAGATTACTATACCAAAAGAACTACTGCACATGTCGCAAGAGTGGACGAAATATGGAAGTGGGGAACGCTAACAAAAGCACTTGCACTAATAAGAGACAGAGAGTCGCTCCCGGATACCTTAACTGAAAAAACATTTCGATTATTTTGGTACTCCATCTAAGATGCAAAATTAATCGCATACTCCAGTGAAAGTAAGCCCGATTGGTGAAACATACCCAAAGTATTCAAAACCCCCAGAAATATTTGTTTAGGTTTTCTTATGAGAAGCTAGACAAATCACCGTACCTAATGGGTTAAATACTGCAGTGAAATTAGACGTTATTAGAGAAACATCTACGAACAATTAAAAATCCAGAAACATTTGTTTAGGTATTCTTAGGAAACACTAAACAAATCACGGTAAAGGGCCAAATAATCCAGTGAAATTGGACTTTGACAACTGAATACCTAGAGAAGGTTTAATCCAGATATACCTTACACAGGGCATAAAAGAAGAAATTTTAATAAATGGACCGGTAAAGAAGATTAAGTCTTAAAATAAATGAGATAAATTTTTTTGAATATATTAACAGGTTAATACGCTACCATCTTATATTCGTTAGTTTTACTTACATCACACCAATCTGAAACCAAAAATTAGAAATAAAACAGAAACTGAACCTTGGACGTTCTCGACTGTCTGATCATAACTCGCAGTTTGAAATAACGTCATAACTTATAAAAAAACTTTTACCGCCAGATATTTTAAAAACTAGATGATGATCCCTAATATTACATTAAAATAATTTAAATTAATAAATCATTCTTTTTTACGGCAGGAACAACAACTAAGATTTTATTAAATAATTTAAGAAAATCAAAAATAAAAGCCAATAGAGTTTGCTGTGAAATTTAAAAAAAAAATTTGGGCTTTTTGTACTATTGGATTTTTATAATTACAATTAAGGTAAAGTTTCTAATTTGAAAATGCTTACCTCAGAAAAAGAAATTATTTTTATACAAAATTTTCCGAGAGCCACCTATCACCTTTTGTTTCCCATGGGAGCGAAAAGTGGACTGCAGATAGTCATTTTGATACTTTAAATGTTAGAGAAAGATTGAATGATAAAATTAAGGAAATATACGCGATGATGAGCAAGAGACGGATTAAAGATCTTTGATTGAAATATGTTTAGAGGGAAATTTTGTAGTAACCAACACAATGTTTAACCATAGCAAGATCTACTTGTACACAGAACAATTTCGTGATTGTGGATATAAAGTGTCGGTGGCGGTGCGATGACGGCATTGACACAAACCACTTTCTGGTAATGAGCATACTAGAGCGTATAAAAGTTGAGAGTTTTCAGAAAGAAGGTGTTAAAAAAGTGTTTATAAGTAAATTATTTAAAAAATTTAATAGTTTCGAACTAAGATGAAGTACAGGGGTTAAAGAATTATGAAAGCCATTTAGGACAGGAGTCTTAAATGTTGCTATAAGAGTGTGTGGTGAAAGCAAAAAAATAAAAGGGTGTTAGTAAAGAAATAGGTGTTAAAAAACAGTGTCAGAGAAGAAGAAAGTCTGGCTAGATTGGTTGACTACAAAAACCAATTAAAGAAAGCAAAAAGCAATGATTAAGGATGTAAGCTGGGCAAGAAATAAATATGAAAGGTGTGGCAGAAGAGGTTGTGGCAAGAAAGAAGGAAAATTATAAAAATAAATTTAATAAAAGGTTATCTGACGACTTCCAGAATTAACACTCGGAAAGTTTATTTACGACAAAAAATATACAAGGAAAGGGGACATAAGTAAAAGTAAAATTAGTAGGAAAAAGATTGTGGAAGCGTTGAACAGTATAAAATTGGGAAAGGATGCAGTATATGACAGGATTGCGGTTAAAATGGTAAAAGCTAAGCAGGGCTTTATAGCACGTCTGCTGCACCGTCTTTTTAACTTTTGCTGTAGGAGCGGCAGCGTACCAGAAAACTGGTGAAAGTCCGTTATCGTTCTGCTTTATAAAGAAAAAGGTTTCCAGCTGGACTGCAAATACTACCAAGGTATTAGTTTAACACAAGCGTTAAAATCTTTTTAAATTCCTCTGCTTGTGTCAGGATTAATAAAGCTTACACGGTTTATTATCACAAAAGGTGTTGAACAGGGATGTGTTGGTTTGCTATCGCTGTTTAACTTATTTATAAACAGTTGTTTAAAAGATTTAAAAGATGGTGCGTATGGGTTAAGAATAAATTATTTGATCAGAAAATGCCTCCTTGACGCGGAGGCGATGGTTAATAATATGCATGATGCATGAAAATCAAAGAAATGTAAGCAAGACAAAAGTAATGGTTGAAAAAAAAGATAGCATGACAAACTGCAAGGTGCTGATTAAAGGATAAAAAAAAGTAAAGGAAGTGAATATGTACAGTTGGATTTAAAGTTTACGAGAGACGTAAAGTATGACTACGATATTAAGCAAAGGTTTTGACTGGGAAACAAATAAATAGGGCCCTGTATAACTTTATGAGCAGCCAGAACGTGTCCAAAATGGTATGACTGGTTTTGCATAGTTGAGTGCTGGTCCCTATACTTATGTATGGTAGTAAATGTTGGATTTAAAAGAAAAAGCATAAAAGTAAAATCAATACTGTGAGGATGAGTAAACTGAGAATTTTAACCATAGTGACTCTGAGGGATAAAGCGAGGAATATTGAGATAGGAAACGATGTGATTTTAAAGAAGAAACATGAACAAAGATAGATAAAAAAATCCTAGATGGTATGGACGGATTTATAAGGCGAGTGTTAATGGGCAAGTCGATAGAGGTCGATAGCGGCGAACGTTTCTAGATCAGATTGTCATTGATTTTAAGATAGCCTAGTTCAGGAGTACCAACAAAAGACGAGTATGTATGAGCGCTGATGAACGTAGTGGTTATGTATGAATGGGTGTAGGCATGATTGTTTTTACCGAAATATTGGTACCGAAGTATTAGTAATACAACCGTTGTACTGCTTTTTTGATTTTAAATAATTTTTTTAGAATAATTGACCACAAAAATTAATGTTATTTCTCTTAAGGACATTTAAAAACAAATTAAAATATTTAACAATCAGTTTATCACTACAATAAAGAATGACAAATTAAACACATTATCTTCAGATAAAGGAAAACAAATTTTTTTGTAATGTGTTATTGGTTCAGCATGTATAAATATATAAAGTCAATGTGGTGAATTGTTATAAAATATTTCAAGCGTTTAAATAAATTAATAAAAGTAAAACAATGCTTTTTTAAATGTTGTTTTAGAAATACTTAGGGCGTTTAGGGCTAATGGTAATAAATTTACTTTAGGTCATTCTAGAATCTTTTAAATGTTTTATTCATTGTATTTTTTTTAATATGTTTTAATTTTTTTTAACATTCAGTAGAATATTACAAAATGAAATAATTATTAAATATTTTTGAACGTTGTAAAACATACATCGATTTTTAATTAATAAAAAATGACAAAATATTATAAAGTGCACTATTAGTTTTTTGGTTGACAACAAATTGATTAATTCCACAAATCAGTAGTTTTAGTTTAATTAACGTGGCCATTAATCTCGAATGAGGTAAATTAATGAAAACTCTTGCTGAAGCTATACAAATTTGCAGTTCGCCAATTGCTCCGCTGTTATTTCTCTAATCTACTTAGACCCATAAATATTATCTCGGTAAAGTTATATACATTACAATTACAGAGATTCACCGACAATACAATATAATTAATCCTTAAGGAATGTTGTAGACTTGATGACTTTCTAAGGAAAACTACACAGTCTTATCATGTCGCAGGCTTGATAACGATATCGTTGGCCATTAACGAGATATTACACTTATTTCCTTTACCGATTTTAATATTTAATTTATTTTAACAATTGGTAAAACACCATTTACATTGATTCACACAAATATTGCTTTCATTAAAATGGAGTTAACTAAAGAATTTAAGGTTAATAAATTAAAGTAAATTATAAAAGATATTGTCGCAACGTAATGAACTCCATATATTTTATTAAAAAAACATTAAATTAAAAGTTTATACAAAAAAAAACGGATTAAAATAAAAAGGTCTTTTGATTTTTAAGTATTTTTTCAGTCCTTTCCAGAGCGTCTAGAATGAACGTAGAAAGAAGTTAGTTGATGTGGAAAGCTAGAATTTTCTTGGTTTTTATCTTTTAAATATGATTAACGAAGAGATACAATTATGGGTCGGCTTTTTATGGTTCGATCATAGTCGTCCCACAGTGGTATTCAGTATTTTTTTACCAAATTAGAAGGTATGTACTATAGTTTTTTATTTACAGCTGCTGTTGGTTGATAACCATTTGGTAAAAAATATTATTGCTTGTAACAACAAAGTTATTTAAGTTATAAAAGGTAATAAAATAGGTATTTAAGTATCTTATTACCAGAAAATTTAAAAAGCCTAATGCAATTTTTAATCCTTATAACAATTTTAATAATTTGATTAAATTATTATTTTCTTTAAAAAATACTTTCATTTCTTTATTTTTAGAGCATTATGCATAATATAAACTATAGCCTGCAACTTTTCCTTAGATTATGCCAATATGACCTGATCAACGACGTAAAAAGGATTTGACAATCATATTATTCATTCTCATTCGGTACGCACTCTCTTTCAACCTTGCATCACAAGCTTCTATGTCCGCATAAATTATTTTGACAATAAAAATTTCTACAGTATAATGTGTCAATCAATTTTTGAAATAAATTATTACATAATAATGCAACATTTACAGTTTTTTTTAAGTTTTAAATTTATTACAGTATCACACAACCTTTCATCACATGCTTTCAAGTGCGCATGGACTATTTCAACTAAAAAAATAAAATTTATTAGTTATTAGATACTTATCAATAAGTTTATTTTTGTACTAACAGTTCAATATAATTATGGAATAGAACCACTAGATGTTGTAACTGCTTTCTTAAATGAAAATCCTGATTAAAAAATCTACATGTATTAACCAGAAGGTTTTGTCGTTGAGAAAAATAAATGGCTTTAAACAAGCTGCAAGATCATGGAATAAAAAAGTCGAACAAGTGTTAAAAAAACTAAACTTCAAGCAGTCAAAACATGAGATTTGTATTTACCTTCCAGAAAAGAAGAAAAGTAGGTTATCATTGCTCTATACGTCGACAATTTTTTTTTTATTTAACAACGATCTGACTCAAATTACAAACTTTAGAAACAGTTATCCCAACACTTTAAAATAAAATATCTCGGAGCAACATATAACTGTTTAGGCATGAAAATACAAATAAATCAGATGAAAGTATTGCTATTTGTCAGAAAAAGTAAATTCTTGACTTTCTATGCAAATTTGGTATATAGCAGTATGTACGCCAATGAAACCGAAAATTAAACTTCCACTAGAATAAAGCAAAAATATGTATAGAAGTGCCGTATCAACAACTAATTAAATGCTTAATGTACTTGAGTTTCAGTTCTAGACCTGACATATCATGTTCTTATTTAAGACAGAGCTTTAGTTTATTAAAAGTCAAATAAAGAAATAACTGGCTATACTGACGCAGATTATGGTAGTGATTTAACTAACCAAAAATCGTATACAGGTTATTTTTTCAGATATGTAAATACAATTGTTTTTTGAGAATCTCGCAAGCAGACCACTATTGCAATGCCATCATGTTAAGTAGAATACATGGCACTCAGCGAATCTGCTAAAGAAGCCGTTCATTTAAGAGGATTACTGTCAAAACTCGTAAATTTTTATAGGCTATAAACATTTAAAACGACAATCAAAGTGCACAAAAAGATTGCCAATAATTCTATTCTGAATAGGAGAACCAAGCACATTGATATTTGATTTTAATTTATAAGAGAAAAGATAGCTAATGGTAAAGTTAAGTTAGCATATTTACCAACCAGTAAAATGATAACTGATATTTGTACAAAGCCATTACCGAAACCGAAATTGGAGTTCTGTGCTAAAGCTATGGGTTTATCGTAACTTTTTTGGCACAGTATTTTAAACAGACGGCTCTAAACTAACTTGACATTATGCTATGCCGATGACGCCATACTTATCGCAGAAACAAAAGACAAGCTACAAAAAATGTTACACGCATTTTACAAACACGAAAAGAAATTGAACTTGGAGGTCTCTAAAAAAGACCAAATGCATGACTATAGCTAAGGAACTTCTGCGCTGTAAGCTAGTAATAGAAGATACCATCGTCGACCAAACCATGTCGTTCTAGTACCCAGGATGCAAAATAACAAGCACAGGATTTCTGGAAGAAAAAGTAAGAAGACAATCAAACAAAGCAGCCACAATATCGGGACAAACATATCTACATACCATACGTGCAACCTATTATGACATACGGGGCAAAGACTAAAGCGGAAACATCAATAACAAAGAGTATGCAAAAAGTAACTAAGATAAAAACCCAAAGAACAATAACGGGATATACATTGAACGACAGACAGAAAAACATAGACATAAGTGAAAAGTGCCATACTGACGACATGGTGAGATGAATAAGAAAAAAAAAAGGAACGGAACCTGCATGTTAACAGAATGGCTAACGACAGACTAGAGAGATTTAGAGGTGGTAGATGGTTCACCCTCCATCACCCAGTGAAACACCACCGCTCTGATTATAGGTGCCGTGAAATGACTAGTCATGTTTCGGCAGTTGGTCAGAGTTTCCGGTCCCTCGGGTGAAATGTGTTCTAGTTTATATTCGAATGGAAGCATCCAGGCATCAGTCAGGCCTTACTGGGGCTGAGGGTACATCATTGAAACAGTTCCGCAGGGTGGCCGCCAAGTAGTACAGTGGCTCTAACCCATTGGTAACGCTCTGGGAGGCTGCCACATCAATTGGTGTATAATCCCGATACTCCTGTTCTGCCAGTTCGTGACTAGAGGGGAACCGAGCTCGTGTATTTGGGGGGCATTGCCGAGGCCACAGTCCATCAAGGTCAACTGACCGTCCTGGATGCAGAAATTTCTGTAGAAGCTAGCCCACATAACTGCTCTCCTTTTTTTTATTTTTTTTCCTTTGTTTTCTTCATATTTTTTTTTATATTTTTCTTTTAAATCTAATCAATAAACCAAATCATAAAAAGTCCAAAAAAAATACATGTTATGCATGTCCTGCAAACTATCAGGCCTCATTTACTGGCTCTGACAGAGACACAAATTAAACCCTCCTCCAACAATACGCATCTTTTGTGTCCTGGGTTCGAACTAGAAACGAGATTCAAATTTAAAACCGGCCTCTGTGTTTACACTCGCAGCGATATTTCCTGTTGTAGACAGGAGAACTTAGAACCAAAGGACAGCATAGAGGTTATGTGGTTCAAGTTAACCTTACAAAAATCGAAAAAAATTTCTCTACTGCCTGTATCTTTCTCCTACCAACCCTCCTTACGTTAACCTCTTTCAACATCTTTCCGACACACTGGAGCTGTTGCAAACTTACCACCCTGACACGGAAGTTATATTTTTGGGTAATTTCAATGTTCACAACGCAAACTGGCTGAGATCCAGCCGCACTGACAACGCCGGTCTGAAAGCTGAGAACTTTGCGATAAGACACAACGTGACCCAGCTAGTAGAAGAATCTACCCGCATATCCGATAACCTCAATCACCAAACCAACATTCTTGATCTTTTCCTCACGACACATCCCGACCAGTATCAAGTCTCTATAACCGCTTTACTCGGTAAATCTGAACATAAACTCATCTCAGCCACGTCCAAACAAACAACCCCGCCCAAAATCACGCCTAGTACCTCTATTTTCTGGCATTATAGATCAGCGAAATGAAATGAACTGAGGGACTTTTACCTATCATTTCCATGGAAAGATGTCTGCTTTCGCTCACAAGACCAATCAACATGTGCAGAATCTGTAACCGATATCATAAGGCTAGTTATGGACTCATACATTCCTTATGATACAAGACGGACCTTCAACCTCAAACCCTGGTTTAACCGGTGCGTGATAAAAATCAAGCACATCGACTCTAGTGCGAAGTCCCGATAATTGCCAACCGAGAAGCCTTTGTCAACGCAAGAAACGCCTGCAAAAGAACGATCGATCTTGCCAAAGAATCCTACAACACGAGAATATGCAACAAGCTTGCCAATGCCCCTCCTGGATCAAAGACCTTCTGGTCTTTGGCTAAGGCCATAAATTATAATTTTATAACTTCTTCTTTACCACCACTCGAGAGGTCCGACGGCACGACAACTGTATCTTCCAAGGAAAAATCGGATCTGTTGGCCGAAATGTTTAGCTCTAACTCAACCCTCAATAACAATGGGAAACAACCCCCAACGATACCTAGAATAAACACATCAATGCCTAAGGTCGCTATCCGCTATCGCACTATTAGGAAAATCCTACGAAATCTTGACTCTACTAAGGCAGTAGGACCAGATGGAATTCCGACAATTGTCCTGAAGACCTGTGCTTAAAAGCTCACCCCAGTTCCCTGTAAACTCTTCAAGTATTTCCGTCCCTGTGGAAATACGCTAAAGTCCAACCGATTCTAAAAAAAGGAAAGAAGACTATTCCTGCGAAATATCGCCCTATTGCATTGCTCTCAGTCATATCCAAAGTTATGAATAAAGCGATTAACATAGAACTAATCAAATATATGGAGAAATTTGAGATAATCCATGACAGACAATATGGATTTCGACAACTTTGGTCTACTGAAGATTTGCTGGATTACGTCACTCAGCTCTGGACAAAGTATATTGAGAAGTTTGGTGAATCCCGTGCAATAGCCTTGGATATATTTAAAGCCTTTGACCGCGTTTGGCACCACGCATTGTTAATTAAATTATCTGCCTACGGTCTCCCAATCCATGCAAGATCGCTCCTTACATGTGGCAGTTGACGGTATTTCTTCGTTAAAAACCAATGCCGGGGTCCCCCAGGGTTCCATCCTGTCCCCCACCTTATTTCTGTTACACATTAACAACCTTTTGAAAACCACCACGAACCCCATTTACAGTTTCGCAGACGATAGCACACTTGTCTTAACTTTTACATCCTATCAATCACTTTCGGTGAATGATACAAATAGACTTAGACAGGAACAGGTTGATTTCATCAATAGAGTTTTTGAAGCAATCGTCGAGTGGGGAACCAACAATCTTATTCAGTTCAACGCCCAGAAAACACAAAGCGCCAAGTTTTCCAAGAAAGTGAATTACTCAAATAATTTCATCACAATGTCCGGAAATAACCTTGAATCAAGTCCCTTCATCTTGATTTTGGGAGTCACGGTGTCCAATAATATGTCTTGGCATAACCATGTTGCTAACATCGCAAAGTTAGCAAGCCAGAGGCTAGGTTTTCTGTGGACAACTAGAAAGTTTTTTACTCCCGATCAACTGTTTACAAGGCTCAAATCTGACCTCTACTGGAGTATTGCTCGCACATTTGGGGTTTAGCACCAAGGAATTCTCTTCGTCTTCTGAATTCCATTCAAAAAAGGGCCAATTGGTTGATAAACAGCTTAACTTTCACAGGTACCCTTCACCCTCTAGAACATAGAAGAAGAGTTGCAGACAAGTCATTACCCTACAGATATTTTCATGGCAGATGCTCCAGAGAAATAAAAACTCTTGTACCACCATTGTCCACATTTGGCCAAAGAACTCGGCACGCTGATCAGTCTCACCCATTTACTCTCAAGATTGACACAACAAGGATCAATCTCCATCAAGAATCCTTTTCTTACAGGGCTGCTACGGAATGAAACAAGCTTTCAAAATTAGTTATTTCAGAGAACTTTGACCTGCAACTTTTTAAAAATCGGGTCCACAATCATTTTCTTTCTATAATCCCCTTCCCCTTTTAATAGTCGCAGTGTGGGCTGTCCGCGGCAAGAAAGGGTACCACCCTCCCAGTTGTATCTGTCTTATCTCAGCAAGGAGTAGCGATTGCAAACTGCCGGCTCCTCCTGCACAGCAAAGTAGCTTAAAAAGCCAACTTAAGGTGGAAAAATGAACCCACATGCACATCATCAAAACAGATTTGGCCTAAACTAGATCTACGTCAAACTAATCTTGTTTTAACTATATCTAGGTAGTCCATTGGAAATGCGATCACGTCCATGACAGGACATAACAGGATACTTGGCAGGTGGATCCCATGCACAGCACATGGGAATTGCAGAGCTACTAAATGACTTCTGTAGAAGCACTCATGATGAGGAAGAGGAGAAAACAATGGTACATCTTTTCTGCCACTTTCCTGCCTTATGCAGAAAAAGGCTTTCTATACTAGGGCAACCAAACTTTAATGACTTGTCTGATCACAGCTCAGTTAGCATTAAAGACCTGACACTTTTTATTAAAAGTTCCAACAGGTTCTCACGCTAAACGAGAAAAGCACCGCTGTCCATTACGGTATCACAACGTGCCAAAAGGCGTAAGTGGGTTCCCTTCGAACCATCGTGTTAATCTAACCTAACCTAACCCAAGGAATATCCGTTTCATTAGCAATTTTTCTAACCGATGCTGTGGGGTTATTGTTAGTGTATTGTAACACAGCATTAGTTCCTTCCTGATTTTCAGCTTCATATTTACGTTTTCTGGGTTTTTCATAACTTTTATAATTTAGCAAATTTATTCTAAAATTCCTAAAATATCTTGGGTTTGGTTAATGCCATTCAGTATATTTATTTTTATAAATTTCCGCATCCGCATTAGAGTTTCTATGGGTTTCGAAGTAGGTTTCTAATATATCAAATTTTTCTTCATTTGTATAACGAAGAGCTATAGCAAATTCAAAATAACTGAATAAAATTTAATAGAAACAGCAACCCAAACAGTTCAAATAAAACAAACTTTGTATACTTTAATAGTTCTAAAAAAACAAATAATTCTTAGCTCGCCTACTTGACCGTTTTAAGCTCAGCAAGAAAATTTATAAGATATTTTTATTTTAGGCCAAAAAGCCTTAGTGGGTTCCCATCGAGCCGCCGTTTTAACCTAACCTAACCTAATCATCATAATTTTGTTAACTTCAGAAAATTTCTGTGTTAAGAGGAAGTGTTGAAGAAAAATACCATTATACATATATTTAGAAATATGTGGTTTAACCCTTGTTAATATTATTTAGTTGTAATTTGCCATTATTAATTTTGTAAAACTAGTTAAATATACATTTTAAATATAATTGTCTTTTTTTACTGAATTTAAACACTATATATCTCTTGATACTTTTGGAAAAAAATTATTAAAATTTGTAAAGACGAAAAAACACAATTTTATTGGCAAAATTTGACTAAAACCTGAAAGGAAAAGTAACATTGGTGACCCCGACTAGTCCACGACATGGAGAAAGATGCGTTACAAAGTTCTCACGTACCCACATCAGAAAAGCCAAAACGAACAGGTGTAGGTATCAATAAGAACCTTCCATCAGACTTTGATCGGCCCGAAAACTTTGGTTTTAAAAAAACTGTTACTTATAGTAAGTTCACATTAATCTAAATCCAGGTCAAATAAAACATCCAGTCTGCACTCACAATTAAGTCTGGGAAACGATTAGCACTAGAAAAAGAAAAAAGAAACAAGAATTATAAAGACGCAAAATGCTGTTAGAAGAGAAAAAAATAGAAGACAATATTCGGCTTCTAGAATTGGAACAAATAGACATTAAAGAAGTAGAAAATAAGCCTGAGAAGAAAGAAGGAGAAAATGATATCAAACTTTTTTGTGAAATGATTTCTAATACTATACAATCCGTTTTAAATCCCACTCAGAAAAACCACAGTAAACTTTTAGCAAGACTCGCTGTAGAAAAATACTTTCTCCACTATGATGGTAATCCGCAGGAATGGCCTCTATTCTACAAGCAATATAAGAATATATGTGATATGTGTGATTTTTCTGATAAAGACATTTAGTTGAAGCTGCAAAAATGTTTAAGTGGCGAAGCCAAATCTGCGGTAGCTGGGATGATGTTAACAGCAGACAACATTTAGTGATGAAGACATTAGAAATGCGGTTTGGTCGACCAGAATTTGTTAAAGATGGACTTATAGCCAGAATAAAAGCCCTTCTATTTTTAAAATACTCCAGTTTTGAGATATTGATTCAGTTTTTTAGCGAAGTTAACAATATGGTGTCCATAATAAAGACCCTTACTTCAGAAAGGTATCTCCAGAACCCACAGTTACTAAAGGATATTTTAAGAAAACTACCAAAACTACCAAAACTACCAAATGGGGAAAAAAATGATAATTTAAAGAAAGTCTTGATTTAGAGAATTTCTCTAAATGGGTGGAAGATATTGCTAGTACTGCATGTTACGTAAGCACTCCTTTTAATTCTACTTCTAAGAAATTCGGACAGAAACTGGAACTGAAAAACACAGAAAGAATATTCAATATAAATGAAAAAAATATCGAGAATAAATGCTGCTATTGCAACCAAAAAGCACATACTGATGACTGCCCAACAATGAAAACTGATAACATTGATAAAAGATAAAAAATTGTCACTAAAAAAAGACTCTGTTTTTTATGATTAAAGAAAAACCATCAAAAATTTAAATGCAGAGACAAAAATCAGTGTGGAATTAATGATTGCAAGCTATTTTATCATCAGCTATTGCACAAGAGCAATCATGTTCTAAATATTAAAGCAGACGAACAAAATTCGGAAACAGATAAGTATAGTATAAGTATACGGATAAGTATAGTATAGATTGAGAGTAATTCCTGTTAGAAAACACGGCCCAAGAACATTATTGAAAATACTCGCCCTATGTGACGAGGCATCAACAGTTACATTACTCGACGAGGAAATTGCGAAAAAACTAAAACTAACTGGCTCGAAAGAAACATTATGTTTGCAGTGGACCAATGATCATAAATCAATACAAGTAGAAGAATCCTTGAATACCGACGTGCAAATTTCGAAGGTGCATGATGAACGCAAATCTTTCATCATGTAGGGAATTCAGCAATTTGTCACTGCCAGTTCAAACTGTCCAGATGTCAGAGTGCTATAATATTACCCACTTACGAAATCTGCCTATTTAAGATATCTCTGGTGAAAAACCCGTTCTTCTGATTGGTCGGGACAACTTCGATACTATCATTGCTTGACAAACACGGTGTGGTCCAGAAAATGTACCAAGTGTAAATTAGGATGGGCAATTCATGGTCCAATTCAACTTAAATCAAATAAAGATGTTTTTTAAGCTCATCGCACTATGCATATTAGTGAACAAGATGTTCCAGACGATGATTTACAGGAGCTGGTGAAAAAATCATTTTGCACTAAAAACTTTGGTGTATTAGTAACACAATACCGTCTAATTTGAGAAAATACCAGAGCAATGAAAATTATGATTGATACTATTAACAAAATTGCCGGTAAATACGAAATTGGTTTATTATGGTGGATGGACAATATAATACTACCGGACAGTAAAAGAAGGGCAATGTAAAGATTATACTGTACTGAAAGAAAATGCCAAAAAGATGATGCCAATTTAGGAAAAAAATACTACCAAAAAAATAAGGCTTACGAAAAAAAGGGATACATAAAAAAATTGACTCCGGAAAAAGTCAAAGTTAAAGGCCCGCGAACGTGGTATCTTCCTCATTTCGCAATTTTAAAACCACACATACATACATACATAAAGGGTATATACTTAGGGGTATACATAGGGGTAGGCAGAGACCACTTCCTTTCACTTGCTACGGTTCTTACACACATCTTTTGCTTCCTCTACTTTCATCAGTGCTTTCATACATGCTCGTCGGTTGTTGGTACTCTTGACCTGGCCTTTCTTCAAAACAATGTTGATCTGATCGAGATATGTTCTCCGTGGTCGACCTCTACCGACTTGTCCATTCACACTCGCCTTATAAATTTGTTTCGTCAATCTTCCCTTATCCATCCTTTCTACGTGTCCAAACCATCTAGGCATTCCTTTATCTATTTTTGTAACCACATCTTCTTTTACACCACAACGTTCTCTTATCTCACTATTCTTTACTTTATTCAACAGAGTCACTCCGACTATACTTCTAAGCTCTCCGCAGCATCCTATTTTTATGCTTCTTCTGCCAAACCCAACATTCATTACCAGACATAAGTGTGGGAACCAACACACCTCTATGCACCGCCAGACTTGCCTTTTTTGACACTTTCTGTCTATTCATAAAGTGGGGCACTGCATCCCCATGCATTTGTTTTCCTGCCAAAACCCTTCGCTCAATGTCACTGTCATACTTTCCATCTCTAGTAAACTTTGAACCCAAGCACACAAATTTATTTACTTGTTTCACTCATTCTCCCTCAATGGAAACTCCACAGTTTGTCATGATTTCTTCTCTTTCAAAAACCATTATTTTCGTTTTGCTTACATTTATTTTCATCCCTTTTTATGGTATCATACATAACATTAACCATCGCCTGCAACTCCTCTTCAGATAACGCTAATATGACTTGATCATCGGCGTAAATAAGGCATTTGACGATCAAATCATTCATTTTTAATCCATACGCACTATCTTTCAGATTTTTTAAACAATTGTCTATGTATAAGTTAAACAGCCATTGCGAAGCTACACATCCCTGTCTCTCACCTTTTTCGATGTTAAACCAGTCCGTGCAAGATTTGTTAATCCTGACGCAAGCAGTGGAATCCTCGTAAAATGATTTTAGTGCTCGTATTAAACTACCACTCACCCCATACATAGACAATCTAGACCACAATCCACTTCTCACAACTCTGTCATAGGCTTTTTCCAACTCTATAAAAGCGCAATAGACCTTTTAACTTCTAGCCAAGAATTTTTCGATTATACCTCATAATGAAATGACCTGATCCATACGTCTCCTTTCTCTTCTAAATCCTGCTTGCACATCATCTATCATCTTCTCAGTTTTATTCGTCACTATTTTAATCAATATCGTTGCATACAGTTTGCTGACTATGCTGAGTAAACTAATACCTCGGCAGTTCTTACAGTCCTGCTGCGAACCTTTTCCTTTGTAAAGCGGCACGATAACAGCCTTGCACCAGTCGTCTGGTACGCTACCACTTCTTCAACAATGGTTAAAAAGGCGGTCCAGCGGACTAGCTACCACGTTTTGTCCAGCCTTCAGCATTTTAACTGTTATCCTGTCGTACCCAGCAGCTTTACCCAATTTTATACTGTTCAACGCTTCCACAATTTCTGTCGTAGTAATTTCACTTTCATTGCAACTTTTACTCAAGTCTGCAAATGGGGCCTGTACTTGTGTATCCTCTTTCTCAAATAAACTTTCGAAGTATTCCTTTCATCTTTTAAATACGCATTCCTCTCCTTTTACCATACTACCATTTTGGTTTCTGATTCTTTTCAATTTCAAAGTAGTATTTTTACCTCTGGTTGTTCTTATGGACTTTCAGAAAAGTTTAATATTGTTTTGGAAATCGTCAGATAACCTTCTAATAAATTCATCTTTATCACTCTCCTTCTTTTTTGCCACAACCTCTTTTGCCACACCTTTTAACCTTTTATACTCATTTTTTGCCTTTTTTACATCCTTAATCGTTGCCTTTTGCGTTATTTGATTGGCTTTTGTAGCTAGCCAATCCAGCCAGGCTTTCTTATTCTCTGACACTCTTTCCTTCTTTTACTTACACCGCATACTTCAATAGCAATATCCACGATTCCTTCCTTGAATAGCTTCCACAATTTTTCAACCTCACATGCTTTATCTAAACTGTCAAATTTCTTGGTCAATTTACTAACGAACTTCTCTTTTTTACCTTCTTCTTGCAAATTCTTAACTTTTATACGCTCTAGTACACTACTTGATTCCTGCACACGATGGCGCCACCGCTTAAAGAGACCTTTTATTTGGCTCATAACTAAGAAGTGGTATGTGTCGTCAATACCTGCACCGTGGTATGCCCGAGTGCCCATTACTTTCTTTTTTAATCTTTCATCCACAATTACAAAATTAATTATACTTCTCTGGTCTATATACTTGTCTTGTGTACAAGTGGATCCTTTTATGGTTAAACATTGTGTTTGTTACCACAAGATTCTGCTCCAAACATACCTTAAGTAGACTTTCTCCGTTTTCATTTACTCTGCCGTCACCGTACATTCCCAGAACGCTGTCATATCCATCAAGCTTTACTCCTACCCAACTATTAAAATCACATAACATTACAAATATTTTATTCTGGTTGCACTTATTTAAAATATCTGTCACACTATCCCAAAACTCCCAACTATCTTTTTTGGCTTTTAAAGGTTGGTTCCACTGTATGCCATATTTAAATTAAATGTCAAAAAATTCAAGTCGACAGACAAATGAAAATTAGTGAATAAGCAATTAAATTATTGGTCTTGGGGATAAAACCGATCTATTTAATGCTTTTATTTGCTGTAATAGAGAACTTTCCACGAATGTACAATAAATAATGATTCTTAGTTTCCTTTCAAGTCCGAACAAGAAAAAATGTTAAAGTGTTTGATGCAGCTGCAAAGTCTACAAGCGTGAGTCTGAATGATTTACTTTTGGCAGGACAAGATTTACTGCAGTCTTTGGTAGCGATCCTCTGGAAATTCCGACAACACAAGTTTGGATTTTGTAGAGATATGAGGAAAATGTTTCATCAAGTAAAAATACGCGAAGAAGACAGATAAGCACAACGTTTTCTTTGGCGGAATCTAGAAATCATCAAAGACCCAGATATTTATGAGATGTTGGTGATGACGTTTGGATCCACATGCTCACCTGTATGTGCTTAGTTCGTTAAAAACTTTCACGCTAAACACAATTCATCAGATCAATACTTAAAGAACGCAATAATCAAAAAAATTTACGTAGATGATTACCTGGATTCCAGAGATACTGAGGATAAATCAATTGAAAAATTACTTCAATTCGTGACAGAATGAAGTTGGAAGGATTTTAAGTAGTAAATTGGTTAACAAATTTAATAAAGATTCAAGAAAAGAGATTAAATGATCTTCTTGATGCAAAACAAAATGACGACGCGTCCTTCATCCATAGAATACTTGGATTATGGTGGGACACAAAAAATGACGAGCTTCAATTCAAGTTAAATATTAGAGAAGATAATTCCACAGCAATAACTACGAAGAAAATAATACTCAAAACTGTCATGTACTTAAGGTTTGATAGCTAGCTTCACCATTAAAGCCAAGATTTTGATGCAAGACGTTTGGCGATCAGGAATAGACTGGGATAAAGAACTAAAAGAAAATCAAATAATAATTTGAAAAAAATGGTTACAGGATTTACCAAAAATATGTACAATCAGAATACCACGATGTTATAGTTTGAAGATACCAACTGCGATAAAAATTGAACTCCATACATTTTGCGACAGCAGTGAGAAAGCTTTTTTAGAAGTTTCCTATCTCAGAACGGTGGTAGGAGTTAAAGAAGTAGACGTTTCGCTGGTTTCATCAAAGGCACGAGTTGCACCACTTAAGCCACTCTTCATACCAATATTAACGAATTTAATTTTATAAAGGACTTCTTGTATGGAAATTAAGGGTCAATATTTTTATTTGTCAGCACAGTTAATTTTGCAACCATATCTATTTTTAATGACTTTATTTATTGTACATAATAAAAGAGGTAGGTAAGTAATCCAAAAATTTTACTAATTGACCAAGCTGTTAAGCTTCAATTTGGCTTGTTGATTTATTTTTGTTAGATTTTTTGTTAGATTTCTAAAAAAGTAATTAGTAATCCTAAGTTAGCATTGTAGTGGTTACCGATAATAACATCGTATAGTACTGATTGTAATTTCAAGTAGTGTATGTATATCTAATAGACCATGAAAATGCCTCGACGTGTTTTAGATGTAGATGCATTAATATTAAATGTACACGCTTATTTTACTGCGAAAAAGGAAAATGGAGGTCCGTTGCTACCAGTTTTATTTATACGTAAGTGTGTGTGTAATACGATGGGTATTGGTGAAACAAAATTAACTTTAGTTTTAAAAAGTGTTAAAGATGGAAAAAATGAACAAAAAGTTTAAAAAATATAAACCCCGTCGACATCCAAAGACAATTAACTTTCCAGAATCTTAAAAATTTTAAATTCGCAACATTGTGGACAAAATGCGTCCCTTTAGATTTAATATTGGAAAAATAAAAGAAAAATTAAAATTTCTAGAACGAGTCTTTGAAGAATTTTGAAACATATAGGGTTTAAGTTTAAAAATAAAGACAACCAAAAGGCTTTGTATGAAAAACCTGGAGTCATGCACAAGGGGTATGCAGGTAGGCAAAGACCAAATATTTTAACTTGCTACGGTTTTTACACACATCTTTCGCTTTTTCAACTTTTATCAGAGCTCTTATACATACTTTTTGGTTGTTGGTACTCTTGACCTAGTCACAACAGTGTCAATCTAATTAAGATATGTTCGCTGAGGTTGACCTCAACCGACTTGCCCATTTACACTTGCCTTATAAATCTATTTCGTTAATCATTTTTTATTCATTCTCCATACGTATCCAAACCATCTAAACATTCCTTTATCTATCTATACACCACAGTGTTTTCTTATCTCACTATTCCTCACTTTATTGATCAGAGTCACTCTGGCTATATTTCTCAGACTACTTATCGCCGCTGGATTAATCTTATTTTCATGCTTCTTTTGCCAAACCCAACATTTACTACCATACAGGTAGGAACCAGCACTTTTCTATGCGAAAATAGTCATACCTTTTTTGACACGTTTAGGCTGCTCATAAAGTTATGCATGGCCCTAATCATTTATTTCCCTGTCAAAAACCTCTGTTTATATCGCAGTAATACTTTTTGTCACCCGTTAACTTTATTTTAAATTCTTTTATTTTATTCAATTTACAATTATTCAGATAATTTAAACTATTCATATTTTTGACAATACATGACAATTCATGACCACCCTTATTTCTAAACAAACTCCATGACAATATACTCACACACTTGTGGAGAAAATCGTACTGGTGGCCTTCTAACACGTGAAGATTTTCGTGGCGTATTCTGCGGCGTCATATTCTCTTTCGGGGGTGTATTTGCATCAACGGTGCAGGTGGCAACAATTCTGGTACCTCCGGCTCCTCCATCGGCGGGGCTATGTTCAGCGCGGGAGGCAGGCTATTACCTCTTCGTAATCCATCTTGTTCTGCTGGAAAAGTTGTTGATAGGGTTTTTGGATGAAACAAACTTGTTCCATTGAAATGTGTTTGATGTTGTGGTTGTAAATGTTCGTATTTAAGTGTTTCTGAAGGAGTTTCGTCTCTTGATTGCAGCATAGATTCGTTTTCTTGATGTCCCCGAATTTAGTCAACGTGACTTTTGAAGCGTTTTTCGAAGAAGTCGATGTCGTAGTGAATATCTCCTGATCACGAAATGATGGTGCCGGAAACCCATTTGTCCATCCGCGGATTTCTTGACAGGAAATATACTGATTGCGCTGGGTAGAATATACAAAAAGAAGAATCGAAGTATGCTCGTTGCTTTTCAGTTATTCTCGTGTGCAGGCTTTCTGGTTTTAGCAAATCAAGACGAGTATGCAGGGAACGTCCGAGGAAGAGTTGTGCTGGAGATTGTCCCGTAGATGAGTGTGGTGCCTTACGATACTGTCGCAAAAACTCATTCAAGTTGCGCTGCAGAGAGCCAGGTGTCGTGGCCATTGTCTTGAGGTAGTCTTTGACAGTTTGTACGCTTCTTTGTGCTTTGCCATTGGTCGATGGATGATAGGGAGCCGAGAATTTGTGGTGCTTGACTCCGGCGTACTGTAGGAATTCCTTGAATTTGACGAAAGAAAACTGTGGGCCATTATCTGAGACAATGATCATTGGCACTCCATGAGCTGTGAATAAATCATCGAGGATAGCTATCGTAGCGGCTGCTATTGTAGTATGTGTGATTTTGACTTCAAGCCATTTGCTATAAGCATCAGAAACAATGAGTAGCATTTTTCCAGTGAATGGTCCTGCGTAATCGATATGGATGCGCTCCCATGGTCCATGTGGGTACTACCAATGGTGATCACGAAATTTCGGTGTCGTGCACGATTTAGTGATGCGTTCTATATTCTCATCGATGCCATGCCAGTAAATGAAGGAACGTGCCATGCCTTTTATTTTCACGATTCCTAAATGGGCTGCATGTAGATCATTAAGAACCGGTTGTCGAAGTTTTAGTGGGACAATAACTCTATGCTCAAAAACCGAGCAATTCGCAGAGAGTTTGTATCCTAGCTCTGGTGCTTTGTATCCAGCGCGAGCGAGGCTCTGTCCTGATTCCAGTAAACGAAGTATTTTTCCGAGATAGGGGTCTTTAGCTGTTTCTCGAGCTATATTCTCTGCACGAACAGGAAGCTGCTGGATTTGTCCTATGATAAAATGGTTAAATTCATCAAATTCTTCCATTTAATGCATGATATGATTTCTTAAGCAATTGATGAAGCAGGTAATGATGCACGAGAACAGTAGTCAGCATTGGCGTTGAATTTTGTGGGTTTGAATATGACATCGTAATTGAAGTGCGCAAGATAATCAGTGTAGTTTGCCATACGACTGATACAGACCACAGGTAGATATTTTTCTGGATGCAGAATCTGAGACAGAGGTTTGTTATCAGTATATAGCGTAAAGTATCTGGCGTATGGATAAAAGAAAAACCTCTGTACAGCCCACACTATAGCAAGTGCCTCCTTGTCGATTTGAGGATACTTTTGTTCCGTCGAACTCATAGTCCTGCTCGCGTAAGCGATAGGACGTTCTCGACTGTTCTCTAGTCGATATGATAACACAGCACCGATACCTGTTTTGCTTGCATCAGTTGCCAGGATCAATGGAAGTGTTGGGTCATATGGCATGAGTACTTAGGGTAAGATCAGGGCATATTTAATGTCCTCGTATGCTTTTTCGGCTTCTGGTGTCCACTCGAAAGAATCCTTGAGAAGCATATTGCGCAGAGGGCGATAACTCGTAGACAAATCTGGGATGAATGAACTTATAATAAGTCGCTTTACCCAAAAACAGCTGCATATCTTCTAGAGAGGTTGGTTTTGGAGCATCACGAACAGCTTCAATATGCTTGTCTGATTTATAAATACCTTGGGCATCGATTTTGTGTCCCAAAAATTCGATCGAAATTGTTCCAAAAACACATTTTTCACGATTCAGCCGAAGTCAATGAAATTTAACTCGTTCCAAAGTAAGATCTGTTATTTCCAGGAGTTTCTCGAAATTCTCTGCATGTGTGACTACGTCGTCGAAGAAATTTTTAACATTCGGAAGATCTTTCAATACTGTTTCCATGCGTCTCTGCCAAATAGCGGAGATGTTTGCTGCACCGTAGACAGCTCGTGTAGGCCAAATCAATCCATGAGTTGGGGTGTTGAGAGTCAATGCCTCGCTGAATTATCGTCAATCGGGATGTGTGAATAGGCATCTGTCACATCTAGATGGCAGAAAAATTTTGCACCTTTCATTTGATTGAAAATATGCTTAGGCTTGGGAATGGGGTGTTCGTCGATTTACATGCGAGGATTGAGTGTAGGCTTGTAATTACCGGTAATGCGCAATTTTCCATCCTTTTTTACAACTACATGTGTTGTCGATGCCCATTTTGAGTAATCAACTTTCTTATAGTGACCTGATGCAATTTTCGCATCAATTTCCTTTGCGTGTGTTTCACGTAAGGCTAGAAGAATTTCTCTTGCTTTGGCAAAGACCGGTGTTGCTCCGGGTTTCAGATGCAGTGTTGCTGGTGGTCCTTTAAGTTTCCCGGCTGTAACACCGAATGCATCTCCATATTTGGTTAGTAGTAGTTGCAGTCTAGTTTTTTGTTCATGGGTGAGACAGGGTGTTGCAGTTGATATCGAACGAATTTGTTCAGGTTCAGGAAAGAGTCTAGGGAAGTTTATCTCGAAAATGAAATGTGAGATTCATTTCCGACCTAACAGAGAATCAAAATCGCCATCGACCACGTAAATATTGAGTCTTCTAGTTTTCTTCCCGATTGTCGCATGTACAGGAAGTCGGCCGATACAGCTAATTTTATGGCAAGTGTAACTCGCGAATTGTCTTTTAGATTTCTGCAAAGTAAATCCATGTTTAATCGAGTGAAGAGTTTTTCTGCTGATAATGGTGTACGGTGCACCAGTGTCAGGTTTCATCTTCAAAGTGCGTCCATCAATTTGAGCCGCAATCATTCGTCGATCTGCTGGTTAAGTGCCGCCGATAACATTGATCTTTCCCAAATATTTATTGGAATCAATATTTTCCTGTCTGATGTGATCTGTTGGTTGCTCCAAAATTTGTGCTGTGGTTTGTCGCAATCATGTCCTGCAGACTCGGCTTATGTGACCTTTCTTACCACAGGTTTTACAATTTTTGTCAAAAAATGGACAATGACTTCTTATGTGCGAGCCTCCGCAGCCATTGCAAAACAGTTGTCTGTTGTCATCCCTGTCTTGCATTGATCCTTGGGCACTCTGCTGGGGTACTGCTTGAATGTTTCGCTAAGGTGCTCCTTGAAACGGTGCTCCATAGGTACTTTGCTATATTGCTCGGTCACGCGGCCCTGATCTAAATGGAAACGGCTTCTGCTAACGTCTGGTCTGGGGCGCTGCGTATCCTAATTTATTCGTGGGTTCCTGTACAGATGTAGTTTCTGTAGATTTCACTTCACTGGTCGTATGATGTGTCGCACAACTTTGTAAGCGTCTGTAAAGTTGGCGGGGTTCTTAGCAATGATTTCGTCGCACATTTCGTGGGATCGGAGTCCATGAAGAAGCTGTTCTACGAGCATTCTATCTAAGAATCCGCCATATTCGCAATGGGCTGCGCCCCGTCTTAACCGAAGAGCAAATTGTGTTATTGTTTTATTTTCTTGTTGGGAGATTTTTTAAAATCTTATACTCTCGGCATATTTATTTTTGGTTTGGTCAAAGTGCTTTATAAGCGTTTTTTTTATCTCTTCGTACGAAAGAGTTTCAGGATTGCGAGGATTCATTTAAAATTTTAACGCGTTGTTGAGTTCGTTACCCATGTGAACTCATGCATATTTACTTCGTCTTCGTCTGGGATTTTTGAAAGGTCCAGAGCCCAGTCAAATCGTATGAAATAATCTTTAACTGTGAATTCCTCGATTGATATGTACTCGCTTTTGAAAAAGGTAGGGGGTTTGATTGATGAACTGACCTGGACGCTGGGTGGAATCGCGCTACCCGCTATTGGTACGGCGTTTGCTGCTGCAGACTGTATTGCGCTGACGATTGCACTGGAAAGCGCTTGTATGAAATCGAAAGGTACCTCGCTCATTTTAACAGCTGTGTCGTATGTTCGTTATCCCACTTCTGACACCACTTATAAATTCATTTATTTTATTCAATTTACAATTATTCAGATAACTTAAACTATTCATATTTTTGACAATACATGACAATTCATGACCATCCTTATTTCTAAACAAACTCCATGACAATATACTCACACACTTGTGTAGCCGAATATTTTCAAATATACAGAGGAAAGCTTAACGTCTTAAAACATGGAAAATGAAAACATAACACTTTAAACCATAGTATGTCATTCACTTGCTTTCCTCTTTTTTAACCTTAAATAAACACCTCATAGTTTGTCATGCTTTCTTTTCTTTCAAATTTCATTACTTTTCTTTTGCTTACATTTACTTTTATCCCTATGATACTAAGGACATTACGCATAATATTAACCATCGCATGTAACTCTTTTAGATGATGCTAAAATTATCGACGTAATGGAGAGTTATGACGATCAAATCATTTATTCTCAATCCATAAGCAATTTACCCAACTAAAAAACGGATTTGTATTACAGTAAGATACCTTTATTTTAGATTTTTTAATATATGAGTTCTATCTTTGTAAGTTAATCCCATTTATTAATTTTTTATTTATTCAAACAGTGTACGTGTTTAACTTTTGTTAAAAAGTTTCCTCTATTTCTTATTTGCTTGCAAGTCTGCTTTTTTTTTCTGTAATAAAAAATTAAAAAGTTCTCTTTGTTTTTTTGTAAAAAAAAATAACCCAGATTTTTAAAAATACGTAAGTTCTGAGGCATATTTTGGGACTTCCAGTCCGGCGAAAGTGACAGTGAACAAAATCGTTACGGCAGTAATGAAAAAATAAAGTGCTCTAACTTTGTTGTTATGCATTTTTTAATCAAGTATCATCTAAGCGCCTTGCTTCACATTATTTCAAATGTTGACTGGTGTAAAAATAAATAGGATTGTAGTGGATATTATACCGCAACACGAGCAGCGCGATTGTCTCTATTTAAATGCCGACATATTAGCGATCTTTTTAATGTTAAATAAGCTTTGTGCCAACGACTTATAATAGTCCTAAAAGGTTTTATTTAAAAAAAAACTGGGGTTGTCGCCATCACTCTAAGTTTTTAAACCCAAATAACTTTTGATTTTGCTTAAATGTAAGAAAAACAAAAAACACGTTAAATTTTAAATCAAGGGAGAGGCTAAAAAATCTTATTTAGCTGTTTTTAAGTAACACTTATTTATCATATTTTAACCCTTCTTTAAATTGTCAAATAGCAACTCCTACCTTGTTATACATCAAATAAAAACCCAAGAAAAATGCAAATCAACCATATAAAAAAACCACAAAAAAATTTTTTCGCAGAGGGCTCTTAGGCAAAAGTATTTTTTATTTTTATAAATGAAATGTAAAATATTATGATTTATACAGGTATAGATTTTAAAATCAAGTTTTAACAAATAAAACTGAAAAATTATTATTTTTTGCGATATATAAAGTTATAACGTTTAGAGAATCAATAAAATCATACGTATTGTAAACCAAATTGGCAAGAGAAATATTTTGAATAAAAATTTGAATTGAAATTTTAATCTAGCACCATATTTTCCTGTTTAATAACTTGCTTTTGCAGTGACTTAAGTAATAAGTGAATCAATTTTATTTTTCTATAATTGTAGGTTCAATTCTCCTCTTAGGTTTTGGTCAATAAAAAATGGTCCAATTATTTCATTTCCTGGAATACCAGACCTTACAATAATCTTTGCTAAAAACTAAGTATTATCCTGTCGAAGCATGTGAGGATTTTTGTCATCCCGGTACCTTTAATTTTTTTGTTAACAAAGCCATTAAAATAAAACGTTGATTCATCACTGAAACAAATATTTTTAACCAAATTTGCGTTTTCTTGTATTTTTGGGACATTGTTTTACAAAATTCAACTCTGCGGTCTTTGTCGTCTTCATTAAGCTAATGATGAATTTGTATTTGTAAGGAAAAAACTTAAACAATTATTTTAACACTTTGTGTATGTAACCAACGGAAATATTTGTTGTTTTGATACTTTTGAAATGGAATAGGTAGGATCTATAGCAAAATGACCCAGTACTTTTGAACCATTTAAACTTTCCTTTATCCATCCTTGTTACTACATCTCATTTAACACAACAACGTTGTCTTTTTTTTGCAATTCCTTACTTTATTTATCAGAGTTAGTTCTGCAATACTTCTCATACCGCTCATGTCTGCAGTATTAACCTTACTATTATGCTTCTTTTACCAAACCCATTATTCACTAAGTGTAGGAAAAGCACTCATATATGCACACCCATTAGTGCCCTTTTGACACGTTTTGACTGCTTATAAAGCTATTCAGCGCCTCATTTATTTGTTTCTCTGCCAACATCTTTCGCTCAATACCACAGTTATATTTTTCGTCTCTCGAAAACTTTGAGCCTAATTATACAAACCTATTAACTTGTTTCAATCTTTCTCTTTCACATCGTTTGTCATTTTTTTTTAAAAACCATAACCTTTGTCTTGTTTTCATTGAATTATATTCTTTTCATTTTAAGGGCAGTATGTATATTATTAAGCAGTTGATTTCAATATATCCTGATCATCGGCGTAAAAAAGGCATTTAACGATCAAACCTGTAAATAGGTTTGTATAATAACCTTTTTAAAACTTCTCAATAATGAAATTAAATTTCTGACAGTATAAATTCTTTTTGTAGGCATATTGTTCACAGTATCGCATTATAATCACATTACAAGTAGGTATACCTAATAGAATTTTTCTTTTAAAATTTTCACCATAGTTGCAGGTAATGTATTGTAAGAATAACGATAAATAAATAATGTTAATGGGAAATATGTCAAAATGTATCAATGCAATTCACAAATTATTCTTTACATTAATCAATTTACTATTCGTTTTCTCATAGTTACTTGATGCCCTCACGGGCTAACAAATCAAACGGTAAAATGAATAACAGTTTTTACTTTTATAATCAGCAAATGCGAGTATAATACCTTAACGTTTACCGAAATTAGTAAAATGAAAAATTCACAATCACTAAACTGTAAAATTCATAATCAAAAATATACCCTGAATGAAAATAACAAAAATGGAAAGCTTGCAAAAATGATTTACAGAAATAGGACCCAGGTAATAAATAAGTCCAAATTTATATAAAAACAAAAACGTTATGGTTTGGCGTTGTTTAAAAAAAGGAGTATTTTAAAAACAATAGCTTGGTTAATTTTTTTAAATTATAGGCGATGTTTGCCAAAGTAATATTTTGTAAATATTGCAACATTTTTGGATAATTCTTTGCTACCGTTTCTAAGTGCTACAGTTGGCTTTTATTTGTATAGACAAAAAACTAAAATGTAATGACCAAGGTGGTTAATTAATAGGATATCTTTGTTGCAATAATTTAACTAAATAATTAGTGGCCATTCATTGTTTTACTAAGAATTCTTATTAAAAAAGGGCATAATATTAATAAAAATCCAGCAAATCTGTATTTGGAAATATATTATTAAACAGATTTTTTAATTTTTTTAGTTTAAGGTGAGTGTTCGATGTCATGTATTTTTTATTCAAGTTACGTTTAGAAACGGTTAGACTTTAAAAGCTCAGATTTGGTATGTTAACTCAGGAAGGATCGGAGAATTGAACGAATATATCGAGATTGATTTAGTAATTAATATTTTTTGATTATAATTGAAGTAAACAAGCCAATACATGCTTCTGTCTTATTTTAAACGAAAGACCCATGGAAATAGTTCGACTTTCGATAAAAAACGAATCTCCAGACTATTTCGTTTAGGAGATTAACTTAAATTACGAAATTGGCGGTAAGTAGTCATATTCAAACACATAGCAACAAATAGTTCCTACTTTACCAACATTCTTACTAATTTCTTAATTTAGCAGCTTACGGATAGAAAGCGCCATTGTATATTTAAATTATATATTTATAATTATATATTTGAATACTTGAATGAATTTGGAATGTGGTTTTAAAAATAAAATAAAAAGATACTGTGTTGTTTCGGATTGGGAATATATTGATAACTGTATATTGAGCGTAATTTGGGTAAGGATAAAAAATAAAAGTCAACATTTAATAAAGAAATAACGAAGTCTAAAAGATCATTTCATAAAATATAACAAAATATTTTGTTACTGAAAATAGGTCAATCAGTAAACTCCCTTCTAAGGGTAGTGCACCTATTTGGCAGTTAATTTATTTAATTCTCGCAAAACTAAAACTTGAATTTTCATTAACTTTTGGCAGGTGTTCATTATTCAGGTAACAACGAATTTTTGTTGCAAAAAAAACAAAATGACGGTTTGTGATTATGGTCCAATCCTTTTAAAGATAAATGTGGGGTTTTTGGGGTCGGAGAATATAATTTTGTCAAAATTTTAACCTTGGCTGACGGTCGCGTGTTAGATTCCCGATGTCAGCGTTTTTTAAAAGCGTTGGTTTGTTTTTACATTTTTCAAATTATGACTTTAGTGCAGCGAGTCGTCTTGTATTTAGTGGTGCAATATTGCATAATACTGGCAACCATGTTGTGAATGTCGACTTTATGGTTCCGGAGATGTGTCGCATAGTTTGGTTTAACTGTGAGTCAATAATTTGAGTATGGCGACTGTTTAACCACAATGGTGCACAGTACTCTGCAGTTGAGTTAACCAGCGACATGGCGCTTGTTCTCAAAACTTCAGCTGTTGGCTAATTTTTGTATTATGTTATTTCGTGTTCTCACTTTTAATGATAGAAGATGTGGTTTAAAGGTTAGAGTTCGGTCAAGGGTGACACCCAGATATTTTGGTGTTGGATTGTGGTTGAGAACGATTTCTTCACATTCTATATGCAGCTGTTGATTTGCATCTTTATTATTCAGATGGAAAGCAGTTACTTTTGTTTTTTATAAGTTCGGTGGGTTTTAATGGGTTTTAAAGTAGTTGTTCACTATTTCAAAGTCTTTTTCAAGCGTTTGTTGACATTTACCCAGGCTGTTGTCTTGAGTTCCCAGAACTTTGTCATCTGCGTAAGTAAACTATCGTGATGTGTGTGAAATGTCTGAGGTATAAATATTGAACATCAATGGTGACAGTGCAGACCCCTGGGGTAGATCATTTTACAGACTTTTAAAGTTACTTGCTTTTCCGTTCAGATGTACTTGGGAAGGCTGATTGCTTATCATTTCGTTTATAAGTGTATTGAAAATACTGCATGGTACAAGTATGTATAATTTTAAAAAAAGTCCCTCTTAATTAACCGTGTCGTAAGCACATGACAGATCTATAAATGCCACTGCTGTTTTCAGATTCTTCTCAAAGCCACTTTCGATGAATGAATAAATGATGAATGTATGTCAGGGCTAGTACCTGGTCGCAACAGTTTCTTCCTGGCATGAATTCTGCTTGTCTGGAAGAATATTGTCTTACGCATTGCGTTAGTCTCGAGTAGATTATTTTTTCGAATATTTTATAAAAGACGCATAGTAATGCAGTTGGTCTATAGCTCTCCGGTTGAAATGGGTCCTTACCAGGTTTAGCTGTAGCAATAATCTTGGCCTTTTTAAAAAGTTTGGGTAGTTTGTGTGTGTGTAATATATCGTTGTAAAAATTAAGGAGCCATCGCTGTGTTTTGGGGCCAAGGTTTTTGACCATTTGGTTGCATTTATTGTATCTGTGAGTTCACCTTACTCGAAGTCTCCCATAATGCTGTTGACTTTTGCGAATAACTTTAAGCTTTAAAAACTCATCTCGTTTGTGTTCCTTTTTAATTACGGGTTTTAAGAGACGTTTTAAACTGCCAGCGATACTATCTGCGCTAGGAGTATTCGTTTGGGATGGTGGATAAGTTGTTCCGGTATCTTATTTCCGTAGTAGGTTCCAGGTAATTCGACTGCTGTGCGTGAAGTTTAGGTTTACAAGAGTTTTGCGCCATCTGTTTGTTCTTAGTGCAACAAATCTCTCATAGTTTGTAGCCCTAGGTTTGATGTGTCCAATGTCATCTTTTATTTATCTTTGAAAGTTATCCCATTTTGCTTTACAAAATTTCACCTTGGCAGAGGTAAAGCGATGATTATGGGGATAACTGTACCCAAGGTGGTGCCTAAGTTCGGTATTATGATTTCGAAATGTTGTCGAGTACTTCTCCCATATGTCCTATGGTTATCTGTGGAGATAAAGGTCAGGTTCGGATTGTATCCTCTGTTCCATTTTGTGCCCATTCAAATAATTGTTCTTTTTGTTCATTTATGTATGTAACGATGATATCCCCATATAGTGTGGTAGCTGTTAAAATCTCCCGTGTAAATGACTGGGTGTTGAAAGATTGGCAAAGTGTCAGCGGGTCTCTCGGAGTTAGGTGGTTTGTATGTATTTATCACCGTTATATCATCCACCTTTACAGCTAAAATGTATATTAGTGAATGTTGGGTTTGGCAGAAGAAGCATGAAAATAGGATTAATACTACGGAGAAGTATAGCCGAAGTTACTAAGTTGGATAAAGTGAAGAATAGTGAGATAAAGAAAGGCTGTAGTGAAAAAGAAGCTGTGGTTACAAAGATAGATAAAGGAATGCTTGGATGGATTGGACACGTATAAAGAGTGGACAAAGGAAGATTGACGAAACAAATTTATAAGGCGAGTGTGAATGGTAGAGATAGACCTTGGCAAACAAATCTCGATCAAATCAACATTGTTTTAAAAAGAGGCCAGGTCAAGAGTACCAACAATCGACGAGCATGTTTGAAAGCACTGATGAAGGTAGAGAAAGCAAAAGATGTGTGTGAAAACCGTAGCAAGTAAAAAGAAGTGGTCTCTGCCTACCCCTACCAAAAAAGGCGTAATATGTATGTATGTCTAATCAAAATTGTTGTGAGAAGGTTATTGGGGTCGGAGATCATTATTTTGGTTAAAGAATATATATTTTTTGTCAAAATTTATAAATTCAAGACAAATGATTAGATTAGATTAAAAAAACTATAAAAAATCCTTCATTTTGTAAACAAATGCATAAAACGGTTAATCAAAAATAGCTCTAAATTTGGTTAATAGCTCATTAAAATTAATTCCTTATAAAAATGATCTGAGTATTTATTTTTAATTATCTAATAATTTAAATGTTTGAGCAGTTTTTTAGTTACCAAATCATGTGGCTACTGCAACTTTTGCAGAACTTAATTTTTAAAAGTTCTATAAAAACTAAAAAAATTTTTTAATACTTTGTATTGTACGATTGTTTTTGTAATTTTTAGTATTATTAGGAAAAAAAATGTAATAAGATTTGAAAAATTTTATTAAAAATTACAATGTTAATAAACGCTTTAGTTTTTTAAAAAAAAATAGGTAATTTATTAAGATAAGCAAATAATAATATATATATATATATATATATATATATATATATATATATATATATATATATATATATCTTATGTGAAAGTGCAGTGATTTATAAAGTATTTAAAAGAAAAAGTAATAATAAAATCCATAGTATTATCAGGTAACTTAATACCTTAATAATAAACTTTAAAAAGTAAACATCAAAAATTGTTAAAATATCTCGCTGATAAAAGTTAAGGTCCGACGGGTGACCGGCCAATCACCTTTTACGCGGCGAGATAAGATAAAAATTAAGAATTATTCTGCAGTAAATTAAAATTTGACGACATTATTGCCACGTTGTCACGAAAATAGCGCACATCGTGACAATTAGTAAGAAAATACGGTTAATCGCGAAGTAAGGATTGTATTAATACCGATCGTACAAATACAAAAAAAAAACAAAAGAAGAAATGGATAGTACGGCTAAATATGACGAATATCGTTGCTCAGCTTGCAAAAAGCTATAAAAATTGCAATAATGCAGAGTATGTACAAAACTGTTTTACCATCCGGATTGTGTGATAAAATATATAGCAATACATAGCATTATGAAAAACTTTAATCATGTTGAAATAGAGGAACTGGAAAAGAGAGTAATGGGACTTCCGAAAAAGATGGGAACGGCAAAAGGAATATCAAGTGATATTCTAAAATGGGCGTTTAATGCAATAAAAAAAGAATTTTTAAAAATAATTTATGGATCTCTACTGGAAGGATGTTGCCCGGACAGCTGGAAAACATCCACGATTATACCGATCCCAAAGATTAATAAAGCCACGTAAGCAAGTCAGTACTTAAGAAAGAAAACATAGCAAGTAAGATTCAATGATACATGGTCTGAAGTGATCTGCAATAAATATAAGGTGCTACAAGGGTCAGTATTGGGGCCGTTATTATTTATTATATATATAAATGATATAGTTAATCTATGTCTAGAGTGGTGTAGTATAAAAATGTTTGCTGATGACACAGTAATATATGTAACTGAATTGGAAAGTGCAGAAGTGGAGAATAAAATAAATATGGCATTAAGTATAGTGAAACAGTGGATAAACAAAAATAAATTAAAAATCAATGCGGATAAAAGAAAATATATGATTGTTAGTAGTGCAAGAAAAATTGTGAGTGGAAATTTTGCATTCAACTGTCTGGATGGAACGGAATTAGAAAAAGTGAAGACAATGAAATACCTAGGCATTATTATTGATGAAAAGCTTAGATTTAAAGACCACTGTGAGTATATATTGAAAAAAAGGAAAAAACGAGTTTTTTAAACAGAATTATGTTTAATTAATTATGTTTAATTATGTTTCTGCGTATGCGGGATGTACCATTTATAAGTTAATTATAGCACCACATTTTGAATACTGTGCAACACTGTTTCTTAATATGGAAAAAACAGAGTTAAATAAACTACAGATCACGCAAAACAGAGCGTTAAGGGTAATATTACAGTGCAATCGCTATACGAAGGTGGAAGATATGCTAAATGCGGTGCAATTTATGTCTGTAAGGCAAAGATTGCACGACAATGTATAAATAAATATATTTAAATAACTAAAAAATTTGCTTCCAAAAGAGTTAAAAAAACGTTTGCAACTAGTAGCATCCAGGAGTGGTAGGGAAACACGCCAGGCCAAAAATATAGTCATATTCTCGTAGTTTAGAAGAACGAAAAGTGCACAAAAAAGTATGTACTATAAAGTTGTAAAAATGTTTAATGCATTGCCAAATGAAATAAAAGTCTGTGAAAAAGTTGAGCAGTTCTAAAGAATGTTAAGAATGTTTAAACAGTGATATAATGTTAAAAATATTGTAATGTAATATTGTAGAGTAATAATGTAATGTATTTATGTAATGTAATAATATGTATGTAAATAGCTGAGAAAGCTAAATAAATCTCTTTCTCTCTCTCTCTCCATACTGTACTTTTTAAAAAGCACCACCCAGTGAATAGCTTCTGTAAAGAAGTATTGTAATCTGCAAAAATTATAGAAAACTTTAATATTATACTATTAAACTATAATCATTTTTCCACAGCTTATATAGATGTAAAAATGTATAACTGATTTTCTTTTTAAAACCAGCTAATTTCACTGTATGTCACCTATATTATAGGTTCATGTGGGTCGATTATGCATTAAAAAACAATTACTTTTCTGGCTATATGCCGCGACAGAAATTGAACTACATCTGATAGATAATCGTGTATAACACCCCATTTCGGGTAACAATATTTAGATGCTTGTTATTTAAGAGAAGGAACTATTATTTATCCATCCAAAGTAACCACCCATGGACCAGTTTTGGAGTGTGTTGCATTAGCATAGGGTAGGTCTTCCTCGACCGGACACATCAACAGCTTCGACTTCTATTAAGTACACATGAAGTACTATGCAAAAAGCGCCAGTCAAGACATCTACACTTTTTAACAAGCACCACCCGGTGAATAGCTCCTGAGAAGAAGTATTGTAATCTACAAAAATTATAGAAAACTATAATATTATTATAATATATAAATCAAATAATCAATATTAAACAATGGACAGGGAGTTCGGCCCTGACATAGTAACAAGTAAAGGTACTTATTATCAGTCTCCGAAACTTTTATTCCTATGTCGAAATTAAAAGTCTAAAAATTTTAGTGAAACATCTATTAGTTCCAAACATAGGACATCGTCTACATTTATGTGAGTCTATTGTTATAAGATTTCAAATATACTTGTAAATATAAGCGAAGCAGGAATTGTCATCGTACTCAAGACCAAATACCAAGTCTTATTAGTGCTCTTGGTACAGAAGTGCAGGGGCGCACTAAGGCTGAAATGAAATTAATTTCTCAATCATGAACGAAGAAAATAAACATAGATCAAGAAATCCACATCGCCAGAAAACTAATCACACCGAACGAAAAACTACTCACATCCAATGTCTGTCCCACAATTCCCCATAAAGTGTTAGCAGCTGTACTCCAAAAAATAGGACTGACGTTTGTTTCACCCATCACTTTTCTCAGAATAGGGACCTCCAATCCGGAATATAAGCACATATTGAGCTTCCGCAGACAAACCTATATCTCCCCAATTAATCACTCAACAATTCGTCAATCCGTTATCATCACACACGATCAAACTCACTACCGTATTTACCTGTCCCTTGACAAGTTATGTTTCAAATGTAAGCAAGAGGGACATTTGGCAGCACAATGTCAAATTGCCACAACTACCGATCAGAGTGTTACACAGAACCTTACACAAGATGATTACGCAAATATCGGTAACAATACTTCATCACAATTAACTGAAAATACCAAAAGTAAACAGTCCAATGAAGTAAGAACAATTACACCATCGGCAGCCACGCCTTCAACAAAAAGAAATAGACACGAAATAACCACATCAGAACCAATTACACCTGATGAAAAAGTGCTATTCGTCAAACCCATTGTAGAATCACAAAATAAAAAAGTTAGAATGATAACATGCGAAAAACAACCGATGGAAGAACTACTAGGTCCCATTAAACCGATATTTAAAGACCAATCCCAGCAACCCACGAAGAAATTAAGAACTTTTTTTAAAACAATCATGGCTCTGCTGATCCGCTGAGCGTTGCAAAACAATAAACATCAGATATCACCGACCTCATAAATCTGTTACATAAAATTTACCCCCTTCTAAATGAACGAAAAATCAAAACAAGATGCACCAAAGTTTAAAATAAAATAAAGAAAAAATTTCAATATGAGCTAATCAGTGACATAGAGGACAGCAAGACATCCTGAGAAACCTTTTAAACATCAAAAACAGTAAATTCAATTCAATAATACAGTGGAATCTTAACCCATTAACGCCCAGTGATACCACTTAGTATCGCTAACTTGGGGGTTTCTAAGACGTCCGATATATTCCTTTAAGTGGTGGAACAACAATTTCATTAGCCGGCTTCGGTTCCCAGTGCATAACAGCTACGTTTTAACCAGTTTGAAGAGTAGTTGTCGGTCGTTTAGTTCAAAATCACCTGTTTTTGGATTTGCGTTTTACGTAAATAAAAAAATCACAGCCATCAATCTCGAGTAAGTGTTTTTCTAAAATACCATGTATAATTTTCCAGTACAAGTATCAATAAAGTATCTAATATGAGTAAAAAATTATATGTGGAGTTCCTATTTCAATATTAACTAAATTTGGCTTTACAAGATGGCCGTAAAATACTATGATACCGTACGGCATCACTTTTTTACTTTAGACGTGGTTAACAAAAACAAAAATACCAACCAGAGAAGACTGGTTGAAGAAAACACCATTGACCAGCCCAGGAGTGAAACGATGGTACACTTTGGAGCATCCTGCAATCACAGGGAAAGCAAACCACTAAGGCTAAGGTCTATGCTATACTATACAAAAAACAGAGTGACCAACGGTGAGATTGATATTCTCACTGACAGTCGCGCGGCCATTGGGGCCCTCGTGAGTAACACCACAACATCATCGGTGGTGTGTGACGCTAAACAAAGTCACTCTTACATGGGTTCCTGGGCATACAGGGATAAACGACAACGAGGTAGCCGATGAACTGACAAGAATTGGGACCCTGGTGGAACCAAGAAGCCAGTTGGTAGGATTGCCAATTGCCGAAGCAAAACATTTATTGGAATTAATCCTTGAACAAGAACATATTGGTCAGTGGAATGGAAATACTGTCTGCAGAACAGCTGATGAAAAAACCTCTCCAGAAGAGGACTGACGCACTCTGGACGATGGACTGGAGTAGACTAAGCAGAACGCTTGGCCTGCTCACAAGACACATCGCACTAAGGGCGCACCTCTTCAAACTTAAGCTGGCAGCCGATAAAAACTGTCGACTATGTGGAGAAGAGAAGGAGAGCAGTATACACATTCTGTGTCACTGCCCGATGCTAGCGGTGTACAGGTATCAAACCTGGGGCCGTATGATTATGGATCCAAGCGATCTACAAGAGACAGGGCCAATAGATTCCGTGAGGTTTGTCAAAATCAGCGGACTAGAATTCTGATGCCCTGAAGACACAGCGGTAGTCAGAGAGGATTAAAAGATCTAGGTGACATAGGTGCCGATACCAAAGGCCCAACCGCAAGATTGTAATGTAATGTAATGTAGACGTAGATTATACATTATACAAGGCTTTAGATATAGCATACGGAGATGATGATATAGTAAATCAAATATGAAGACGGCATTCTCAATAAACGCAGGAGTCTTTATGGCAAACTGAGAAAAAAATAATAACAAGTCGTCCTAATTGCATTGCTCAATACAACAGTAACATGGGTGGAACTGATTGAAGAATTGGTATCTGCAGCAAAAAAGGGTACTGGCCAATTGTTACTTGGCTCCCTAATGCAGCAGTTTTTATACAGGCAAAACAACAATAAAACATTAAACTTGGAGATCAGAAGAAAGTTAGCTCAGGAATACCTAACACGTTACGGTACACAAGCAAAATCACCAGGCCCTGCAAGAATATCTGTTGCCGTACTCTGTTACCAGGTGCTCGGCATGATGGTACGAACCACTATGTTAATCAATGCAATAAACGTCGTTGTAACGGAGATGAATGCAAATTTTTTGAAAAAACAATGTTCTCTAAATGTGACGTAGGTCTTTGTGTATCTTGTTTTGCCAGCTATCACACAAAAAAATATTTTTTCAATGTTTTTGACAAATAAATATGTTTTTTGAACAATTTCATTAATTTGTATTTTATTGCAGTAAAGGCGCCCACTAATATTATTTGGTATCGGCATATATTTCGGTTTTTGGAATTTGACATTAAATAAAAATATATTTTGTAGTCAGTTTAGACTCATATTAAGTCAAAAATATGAATTTTTTTAAAATATTAGACAAAAAATAGTTCCGGGTGTTAATGGGTTAATGGGTATTACACCCAAATAGAAATGTTGAAAATATTGTTATCAAAATATACCGCATCAATCTTGTGTTTACAAGAAACTAATTTTCGGAATGATACAGTACACAAATTATCCAACCATACTTGCTACTATAAAAACAGACCTAATAGTCAACACGCCAGCGGCGAAGTAGCTATTTACGTAAAGAATTCATTGAAAGCACAAGCTATCCCACTGATGACTGACATAGAGGCAGTTGCAGTATTAATCGAAGGACCGGAAAAACTACATATATGTTATATTTATATACCACCAAACCAGGATCCAGACATTGGTGCCATTACAGACCTCTTCAATCAAATCCCCATCCCTCGCTTAATACTTATTAGGAAGGAAGAGGGAAGGAAAATTAAAACCATTATGAATAATTTGAACCTCAATTTGCTAAATGATGAAAGGAATACTCGCTTCAATACAAGCAATGGAGAATCATCAGCCATTGACCTTTCAATTTGCGAGCCAATACTGTCCATGTCACTCGAATGGGATATTCTTAGTGATTTATATGGTAGCGACCACTATCCTATCATAATAAATAATCAAACGGCACATCCATTAACTACACCTTTTTTGAAATGGTCCCTCAACAACGCAGACTGGGCCCATTTTAGTTTAACCCTTAAATTACGAATATCATGCTTGGGAGAAAATGAATTGTTTTCTCTTGACATAAATGAAATGGTCAAACAATTATTACAGATCATAACAGTAGAAATATGCATTTAAAAAACTCGAACTATCAGAAATCATCCCCCACCACCGTGGTGGAATTCTGAGTGCAACGAAGCTGTCAAACAGACAAAGAAAACAAAAAAAGAATGGACAGGACTGAATAATGCAGGAGATCTAATACATACCATAAGAGACAGAGATATGTGGCGTAATGTGATCGGAAACACCCATTAGTGGATGTGCAGCAGAAGAAGAAGATAAATCTAATAATTCCTTCTTTTAATTAACAAGCATTTGCATATTGTTACCCGAAATGGGGTATTATAGACGATAATGTTGTCACGTGCCTATTTTTTCCCTTCTACAGTTCCATTATTAATTGTGTCTCTGATAGTTTCGTATTCCTCAGGTACCGTATTTTGTTGTAACTTAAATATATCATTCGTTGTAAATAGTGTTGCATACCTTGTAGGGATGGCTAACAACACGGACGAGGCGATTATTGGTGTGGAGCACGGACTTGCGAAGATTGTTGGTTGACGTTTATTCCGTGTCATTTCTTAATATCCGGCCTGGGAAGTTTAGTGGTTTGGTAGTAGTCTTGGGAGTCGGGTTGTGGTAAGAGTTTTTTTGGGACGGTGTGATAATAACACGTGTGCAGAACCTCAACGGATTTTCTTTCATATCTGGCTGTATTTGGGCCATCTTAATTGGATTTTGAAGAAAAACCACTTAATTTTTAACTTGACCATTTTATCTTACCTTCGTTGTTGATATTTTGGATTTTAATGTCGAGTTAAAATATCCGCATGCGGGATCTATCTAAGGAAAGTTATTGTTAATTAGCAGGTGCCGTCCCATAATCAAGACGGCCACATGAGTGGTGAATTCGTATACACAAAGGTTATAAGTGATTTATTTTTAAATATATAACGCCGTGACTTATTTTAACACCACGATTAAGTTTTGTTTTAGTTTATTAATATGGTACATTGTGAATTCGTATACCCAAAGGTTATAAGTGATTTATTTTTAAATATAAAACGCCGTGACTTATTTTGATACCAAGATTAAGTTTTGTTTTAGTTTATTAATATAGTACATTGTTGGAAACTATTTATTGCATTAGATAATATGCCAAAACCAAACTTGGATTAAAATAACCTTCTCAATAATTCTTTATGTCCAAGTAAAAATATTTTTTCTTCCTACTTATTTGTAAATATCCTACAATCTTAATATTTTAAAGGACAACCATTGTGAAAATATTTTTAAATAAACTCGATTGTTTTGGCAGCGAAAATCTTTATGTAAACGGTTAACTAGTAAATTATCAGCCTTTATGTAAATGTTTGAATTAGTGTTATTAATGAGTTAATTTATATATGTCTTACTTTTTTTTTCTGTAACTTGGTAAAGTCTGTTACTCTTACTTCTGTTCTGGTTATTTTATAAAGTTGTAAATTTTAAATTTTTGATTTAGCAAGAAAATTTTACCATAGCTGTTAATTTTGTCTATATTTGTTATGATGTTGCTATTAAGCTGTGTACCTTAATTATTTATTGTGTGAGTAAAGTATTTAACATATTTTTGCTATAATTTTATTTATTTGGTTCACCATAATCATAGTTGTTTATCTTGTGGCTCTGCTAGTGCCTATAAGATGTTTAGGCGCCATGGTGACCTCACTGATGGAGTCCAATTAGATCTTTTGATTCGTTATTTGTCACCTTTTTACATCACGCAGCTTCCTGTCGTTCAAACCATCGAGGAGCTTAAAGCAGAATGTCTTAAGCTAGAGACAAAAAAGAATCGTGTTGAAAACTATGTTTCTCCTTCTCGTAGGAAAAATCAATTTGTGGAACCTGACTTCGCTTTTGTAGATGTAAGATCCACGGCAGCCGGTCCACAACATCTTTTGAATCTTGATAATAGTTCTTTCGGCGTTAATAGGATCGATACACCTGATAGTAGTCGTCCAAACAGGAATATCGTTTGTTGGAATTGTCAGACTACGGGAAACATAAACCGGCACTGTCCAAATCCCCGGAGAATACATTGTTTTTAAAGGAACGCCTAATGTCACAGTTAGGGCTTGTCCGAAATGCAGTAGTTCGGGAAACGGAACAAGGGAGAACCGTTAGGTCGTGACTTTTTTTCCCAAACATTAACTACCGATTCTGCTTTTCCTAATAAATTAGTTTTAGATTTTGTCATCTCACATGCTCAAGGTGATCAGCGTCCCTATCTTAAAGTTGATGTATTGGGCTATTCTATGCTAGGTCTTCTTGATTCTGGTGCTAGTCGAACTATAGTAGGATTGCCAGGATTTAAAATACTTTTAAGTTTAGGTCTTAAAGTCATTAAGCACTCTTCTACCTGTACAGTTGCGAATGGTGAGACTTGTCACAGTATTGGTTATTTACAAACACCTGTAACTTTGTTAAACAAAACTAGGATTATAGATATTTTAGTACTTCCTGAACTTTCACATAACATAATTTTGGAAATAGATCTTTGGAGGGCAATGGAGATTATTCCGGATCTTAAGCAGGATGTGTGGCGTTTTTCGAAACCCTCAGCTGACATTAATGTATTGTTTATAAAGAGTGCTGATAACTTAAATCCATTGGAAAAGAGTGCCCTAGATGAAATGGTTACCTGTAAAATGTTAGAAATAGGCACTGGTCTTGGTTGTTGTAAGGTAGCGGAGCATGACATCGTTTTAGAACCCGAAACCAAGCCGATTAAGCAGCGTTATTATCCGGTATCCCCTTTTAAACAGAAGATCATCGACGACGAGGTTACAGAAATGTTGAATTTAGGTGTTATCGAAAGGTCGAATAGTCCATGGTCTAGTCCAGTGTGTCTTGTTCGTAAAAAGGATAGTTCGTATATATTCTGTGTTGATTTTCGTAAAGTCAATTCGGTTACCAAGAAGGATGCATATCCGATTCCTTATATCTCCACTATCCTAGATCGCTTGAGAGATACTCGTTACATTAGTTCCATCGATATCAAATCTGCCTTTTGGCAAGTACCACTTAGTAAGTCATCTCGCGAGTATACAGCTTTTACTGTTCATAGTAGAGGTCTTTTCCAGTTTCGTCAAATGCCGTTCGGACTTTAAAATGCTCCTGCAACCTGGCAGAGGATCGTAGACACCATTTTAGGTTCTAAACTCGAACCAAACGTTATGGTATACCTCGACGACATCATTGTTATTACGAATAACTTTCCTGACCACTTACGACTCTTGGGGGAAGTTTTTAAGCGTTTGCTTAAGGCCGGCTTAGTTGTGTCGCAGGAGAAGTGTCATTTTTGTAAGCCGCAGTTAAAATATCTCGGCTACGTAATTGATGATAAAGGTCTGCGTCCGGATGCTGAGAAGGTAAAGGCTATAGTGAATATTCCGCCACCTCGTAAGGTTAATGAAATACGTAGGTTTGTAGGGACAGCTTCGTGGTATGGACGATTTTTACCCAACTTCTCCTCTTTATTAGCTCCAATCCTCAAATTGACCAAGAAAAATGCCAATTGGAATTGGACAACAGATTGTCAACGTTCATTTACCATCCTTAAGAAATGTTTAATGTCTGCTCCTATTCTAACAGCTCCCGACTTTGAAAAAACGTTTTATTTGCAAACTGATGCCTCAAATTACGGTCTTGGTGCTGTTCTAACCCAGCAGTATGGAGAAAGCGAAAAGGTTATCTGTTATTTGTCTAGATCTATGTCTAAACAAGAAATGAAGTTGTCAGGTACTGAAAAAAGTGTCTAGTGGTTATTTGGTCTGTCGAAAAACTACGTCATTACTTAGATCATGTACATTTCGTTGTTATCACCGATCATGCGTCGTTGCTGTGGCTCCATCGATTAAAAGATCCCCAAGGTAGGCTTGCACGCTGGCAGTTGCGCTTGCAGCAATATGATTTTGAGTTGATCCACCGTAAAGGTAAAGATCATATAGTTCCCGATTTTCTCTCTTGAGCAGTACCTGCTTCTGTCGATGCTATATCCATTTTAGATCCACCTATGACCACCAACGACAAATGGTACTCATCAATGATCCGATCGGTACAAGCAAGTCCGTAAACATACCCCTTGTGGCGAGTATACAATGACACTTTATATAAACTCGTAAAACCATCGATTCCTGATCTCTCTTCACCTTCTGATGACTGGAAAATAGTAGTTCCCAAGGACAAACGGCTGTCTATTCTTCAACGTTGTCATAATTTACCCTCTGCTGGTCATATAGGTGACTTTAAGACTTATGGAAAACTGCGCCAAAACTTTTACTGGCCTAAGATGAGAATGGATTTAGCTAAATATGTAAAGTCTTGCAATAGTTGTGCTCAGAATAAGGTAGAACAGAAGTTGCCTACTGGTTTGATGGGAGAACGACCAGAAATAACCGAACCATTTCAAGCCATTAGTCTTGATTATATAGGACCACTTCCACGGTCGAAACGGGGCTACCAATATATTCTTGTCGTGTCGGATTATTTTAGTAAAGCAGACTTTTTATACCCTTGCCGAACAGCTACAGCTAAGTCTTTGGTCGAAATTATGGAGAGCTTCTTTCTTTTGTACGGGACTCCGATGACGTTGACTTGTGATAATGGTGTTCAAATAAAATCTAACGAATTTCGTAAATTGTGTGAGAGGTTTAACACTCGGATATTTTTCACAGCTTCTTATAACCCTCGAGCTAACCCCACCGAACGTCATAATAGGGTAATTAAAACGATGCTGCGTACCTTCGTAAAACAGGATAATCATCGAACGTGGGACGAACATCTGAATGAGATAGGTTGTGCTATTCGAACATCACCTAGTGAAACTACTAAGTATAGTCCGTATTTTATTTTATTCGGCAGAGAGCATAAACTTTATGGTACTGACCATCAAACTAAAGTTTCTTCCAAGTCAATCCATCTGGATACTTTGGTTAAAAATCGTTGTGAAGGATATGTGAAATTATATCGTCAAATACAGGGGCGCATCGAGACTACACAAAAGAATAATGCTGATTGCTATAATTTACGTCGACGTCCACTTTCTTTTAATTGTGGAGACAAAGTCTGGCGAAGGAATAAGTCTTTATCGGATGCGCTAATTTATTATAGTGCTAAATTAGCTCCAGTACATGTAGGTCCTTTCATCATCAAACGTAGGTGTGGTTCTTGGTCATATGAACTCCAAGACGATTTAGGTAATTCTAAAGGTGTTTGGCATGTGCTAGATCTGAAACCCGTTCTATGAGTCTCCATCTTCAGATGTGGAATAACATACTTGGTTCGTTTAGAATATTATTGTTTTTTTTTCCTTCACTTCTTGTTTTTTTTTTGTTTGTTTGTGGGCCCTGTGATTGGGGCTTAAGAATTCAATCACCCGGGGATTGTCCAGGCTGGGAAGTAGGAGCCCTTCAACCTAATCACATTTTGGGGTCACATTATCATTTGGCTAGGATCGGTGTTGTTGGGTTGTCCAGTACCCTGTTTAGAAATCTGGTCACGTATTCTGCGCCTACCGTTATTTTTTCAAAATTACGTGTAGTTTAACTTGCCTGTCGTGTTGTTTTTTTTATTATTATTAGTATAACCTTTTCTCTTTCCAGGATTTCCTTTTGGGAAGCACCCATTAATATTTTGAGTCATCGTCGTAAATCTTGAGGAATATTTCCTCCTTTCTTTGGAGAGGGGATGTAATTCAATGCCTGTCGCGGCATATAGCCAGAGAAGTAAGTGTTTTTTATACATAATCGACCAACATGGACCTATAATATGGGTGACATACAGTGAATGTGGCGGGTTTTAAAAAAATCACTCATAAATTTTCACATCTATTCACGCTGTCAAAAAATGTTTATAGTTTTGGTTTTCTATAATAATATTATAATTTTTGCAGATTACAATACTTCTTCCCAGAAGCTTTTAACCGGGTGGTGCTTGTTAAAAACTCTGCTTTACTTTCCCAAGCTTTCGACAAATTTATTGTCTTTATCAAGGTTAAAATTGTAAATGGTTAAAAAACAGCGAAAAATGATAAATGGTATAACCCTACATGTAACATATGTTAAACGAATATAAGTTTACAACATACATTGACATAACTTCAAAAAATAATTTTTTTGTCACACTGATAGACATTTCTATTTCATGAGTATAATAATAATATTTTATTAGAATGTATTATAAATATTTATTTAGTAAAAAAATCTTTTTTGTAAGTAGGTACGAGTAAATTTTGTTGGTCAATGTCAGATCTTTTATTAATATTATTGTTATCACTGTTAATTGCAACCATTTCTAAAAAAAGTCTTTTTGTAAAATTTTGTTCTTGATATAAAATGCAACAAAATTTACATTGGACAAACTAGTCATACTTTAAAATTTTGACTCACTGGTCATAAAAGTGACTGTAGACTCCAGAAACTTTCTTGCGCACTCTCTGTTCATGTAGTTAAAGATCACATTATGAATTATGATGATACAATAATTTTATATCAAGAACAAAATTTGACAAAAAGACTTTTCTTAGAAATGGTTTCAATTAACAGTGATAACAATAATATTAATAAGAGATCTGACATTGACCAACAAAATTTACTCGTACCTACTTACAAAAAGGATCTTTTTACTAAATAAATATTTATAATACATTCTAATAAAATATTATTATTATACTCATGAAATAGAAATGTCTATCAGTGTGACAAAAAAATTATTTTTTGAAGTTATGTTAATGTATGTTGTAAACTTATATTCGTTTAACTTATGTTACATGTAGGGTTATACCATTTATCATTTTTCGCTGTTTTTTAACCATTTACAATTTTAACCTTGATAAAGACAATAAATTTGTCGAAATCTTGGGAAAGTAAAGCAGAGTTTTTAACAAGCACCACCCGGTTAAAAGCTTCTGGGAAGAAGTATTTTAATCTGCAAAAATTATAATATTATTATAAAAAACCAAAACTATAAACATTTTTTGACAGCGTGAATAGATGTGAAAAATTTACTCGTACCTACTTACAAAATGAATTTTTATGCTAAATGTTTCCTGTACATTCAAATAAAATAACATCATTATACTCATGAAAATGAAATGTCTATCAGTGGGACAAAAATTTTTTTTTTTTGAAGTTATGTCAATGTATGTTATATTTGCCCACTTTAAAAACCATAAATAATTATTAACTTCCCAGTGGAAAGTTAAAATAATGGTTTCAATTTGGGGAATCATAAATTTTAACATATCTTTCCATTTTAAGGTCCCCAGAGTCAAATACGATAGTTTTTAAGTGGACGTCTATGTGTGTATGTACGTATGTGCGTTCGGAATTATTTTGCGTCTCGATTATTTCGAGAACAAAAAATGATATCGACGTAAGACTAATAACATTCGACGCATAATTACATAACTTAGAACTGAATGGATTTTCAGCAAAATTAATTAAGCTGTTTTTTATTAAAAATCAAAAAACTAAAAAAAATGGTAAGCAATTGCAATTGCAATTTATGAATTATACTATTTTAATACAGAATTTTCAGTCCAAAAAGAACAGCCAACGAGTGAACATCGAGTGAACTCCGAGAGTCTTTTAACGTTTTCTACGTTTTTTCCTTATTATTATTAATAGTTTTTATGATAATACTGTGTAAATAATAATCAACATGAAATAATTAACAAACAATTAGTAATATGGTTTAATAAACTATGAATTTTTACTATTAATCAGTTGGACGGTTAAATTCTTCGGTGGCGTAGCGTTACAAATATTGTCACGTGCCTATTTTTTTCCTTCTACAAGTTCCATTATTAATTGTCTCTGATGAGTTTCGTATTCCTTGTTGCATACCGTACTGTGTTGTAACTCAAATATATCATTCGTTGTAGATAATGTTGCATACCTTGTAGGGGTAGGATTATCGTTTGGTTTGCAATTTCTGTGTGGATGGGACTGGATATCCACACGGACGAGGCGATTGTGGAGCACGGACTTGAGTAGATTGTGGGTTGACGTTTTTTCCGCGCCATTTTTCTTGATTTCCGGCATAGGAGCATAAGTCGTTTGGGGAGCTTCTTCGAAGTCGGATGTTGGTAAAAGTTGTTGGGGACGGTGTGTTATTAGCACGTGTACAGAACCTCTATGGGATTTCTTTCATATCTGGCTGTATTTGGGCCATCTTAATTGGATTTTGAAAAAAAACTATTTGATTTTTAACTGGACCATTTTGTCTTGCCCCATAATCTCACCAGCCACAGGAGTAGTCCACAGAAGTACATGTGAATTCGTATACCCAAAGGTTATAAGTGATTTATTTTTAAATATATAACGCAGTTACTCATTATGACACCACAATTACGTTCTGTTTTAGTTTATTATTATAGTACATTGTTGGAAACTATTTGTTGCATTAGATAATATGCTAAAACTAAACTTGGATTAAAATAACCTTCTCAATAATTCTTTATGTCCAAGTAAAAATAAATTTTCTTCCTACTTATTTGTAAATATCCTACAATCTTGATATTTTAAAGGACAACCATTGTAAAAATATTATTAAATAAACTCGATTGTTTTGGCAGCGAAAATCTTTATGTAAACGGTTAACTAGTGAATTATCAGCCTTTATGTAAATGTTTGAATTAGTGTTATTAATGAGTTAATTTATATATGTTTTACCTTTTTTTCTTTGCCTTTATGTAAATGTTTGAATTAGTGTTATTAATAAGTTAATTTATATATGTCTTACTTTTTTTTTCTGTAACTTGGTAAAGTCTGTTACTCTTACTTCTTTTCTGGTTATTTTATAAAGTTGTAAATTTTAAATTTTTGGTTTTGTTTTAGCAAGAAAATTTTACCATAGCTGTTAATTTTGACTATATTTGTTATGATGTTGCTATTGAGCTGTGTACCTTAATTATTTATTGTGTGAGTAAAGTATCCAACATATTTTTGCTATAATTTTATTTATTTGGTTCACCATAATCATAGTTTTTTATCTTGTGGCTCTGCTAGTGCCTATAAGATTATGGTAAACCAAATAAATAAAATTATAGCAAAAATATGTTGGATACTTTACTCACACAACAAATAATTAAGGTACACAGCTCAATAGCAACACCATAACAAATATAGTTAAAATTAACAACTATGGTAAAATTTTCTTGCTAAAACAAACCAAAAATTTAAAATTTACAACTTTATAAAATAACCAGAACAGAAGTAAGAGTAACAGACTTTACTAAGTTACAGAAAAAAAAGGTAAGACATATATAAATTAACCCATTAATAACACTAATTCAAACATTGACATAAAGGCTGATAATTCACTAGTTAACCGTTTACATAAAGATTTTCGCTGCCAAAACAATCGAGTTTATTTAAAAATATTTTTACACTGGTTGTCCTTTAAAATATCAAGATTGTAGGATATTTACAAATAAGTAGGAAGATAATATATTTTTACTTGGACATAAAAAATTATTGAAAAGATTATTTTAATCCAAGTTTAGTTTTGGCATATTATCTAATGCAACAAATAGTTTCCAACAATGTACTATATTAATAAACTAAAACAGAACGTAATCGTGGTGTCAGAATGAGTTACTGCGTTATATATTTAAAAATAAATCACTTATAACAAAATGGTACAGTTAAAAATCAAAAAATTTTTCTTCAAAATCCAATTAAGATGGCCCAAATACAGCCAGATATGAAAGAAATCCCATAGAGGTTCTGCACACGTGCTAATAACACACCGTCCCCAACAACTTTTACCAACATCCGACTTCGAAGAAGCTTCCCAAACGACTGCCGCTCCTAGGCCAGAAATCAAGCAAAATAGCGCGGAATAAACGTCAACCCACAATCTTCTCAAGTCCGTGCTCCACAATCGCCTCGTCCGTGTGGATATCCAGTCCCATCCACACAGAAATTGCAAACCAAACGATAATCCTACCTCTACAAGGTATGCAACATTATCTACAACGAATGATATATTTGAGTTACAACACAGTACGGTATGCAACAAGGAATACGAAACTCATCAGAGACAATTAATAATGGAACTTGTAGAAGGAAAAAATAGGCACGTGACAACATCAGGTAACTGATATATTTTTTAATATTATTCACAGAGTCATACTGGGACGTCTGTTGCATTAATAATATTTAAGGTGAAATGGTTTTGTCAACCAGGACCGCTCACAAAAATGAACTCCCACAACAACCAAAATGAAATGTCATTATCACAACCTATTACAACAAATAGCACAAAATCTTATGTTGCTGCAACTCTTACTAAACCTCCCACTTTTCCAAATAGGGATCAAACCATTATCTTGCATGTTATTCCCAACGCCGTTCTTCTTGAGTATGTAAAAGCTGTAGGGGATATCGTTACCCCAAAAATATAAACTTTGCATCCCGAATCTCTAATTACCGTAATTGTATTTATCTATCCTCGAGTATTATCGTCAATGATCCTCTCAATGCCCATCAGAGCATTTCCATTAACTCCACGATCATTCCTATCCGAAGACTTATTACGCCTGCTAAACGTATACTTATATCCAATGTATCTCCCACCATTCCCCACGCCATAATTAAAAAAGCTCTAAAAGATATTGGACTACAGTTAGCCTCCCCTGTTTCGTTTGTAAAATGTGGCGCACTAGATGATGAATACGCTCACATTATGAGTTTCCGTAGAGTCTCTTACGCGATTCCTGACAATGAAAACTTCTACGTACAAACATCTCTCTTAATTACTCATAATAATACACAATATAGAATATTTGTATCATCTGACAAGCTATAATGTTTCTTATGCAAACAAAAAGGACATACTGCTGTTTCCTGCACCAACACTCCTACTTCCCTAACACAAGACGACCTACCTCCTCACGCCAACTCTATGTCACATTCTACGGTAAATATTTCTCCCGATAGCGCTCCCAGACAACTTATTTTTTTAAATATCCCGAAAGAAACTGAGATAACAAAATTACCAACCCCTCCAATCCATTGACAAAAAAGTGCCTTATATACTGATAGCAATGTTGACACCCCTCTTCAACTAACACCGGAAATCACACCGGAACCAACAATAAATCAAATGATTCCACTTTATATACTAATCCTAATACCTTCACCAAACATCTAAAGAAAAAATCCAAAAAAATAATTTCTGATCAACATAACCTAACACCCAGCACTCAAAATTCAATACACGCCATTTACAAAAAAAATCCATCGGAGCTCACTCTTACAGAAACCCAGTTCACAGCTTTCTTAGAAAACACACGTGGAAATATAGACCCTCTCAATAAATCTCTAATTTTTACCTCAAACACCCAAGGATTACTGAATAACATATCGCTTCTTAACTTAAAACAAAGGAAAGGTCTCTCAGAAACCGCCTTACAAGAGTTATAAAAAAAATTAAACAACAAATAAATACTGAGAACTCTGATAATATAAGCGTTTCCTCTGAATATCAAACGGATGAAAAACTCAATACTCCACTTTCTGAAAACCTGCAAAAATCCTCACAGCCACCCTTATCAATTCTAAGTCAAGAGGCACCTTTAAAATAATGCAATGGAACTGCGATGGATTCTTTCCTCGATTAGAAAAAATCCAGCAACTAGTTGCTAAAGAACAGCCTGAAATCATATGCCTTCAAGAAACCAACTCCAAAATATCCAAGCTTTCCAAGCTAAAAAACTTTGAAGGATATCACTTCATCCGCACCGACTGTTATCGTGCCAGTGGCGGAATATTAATTTTTATTTCAAGCGAACTATTTTCGTCTCACCTCTCACTCACAACAGACTTTAAGTCTATTGCCTTAACCACTGGTGTCCTAATAAGCTCACTATTTGCAGCATATATATTTCACCCAACCACCCACTTAAAGAAACAGAACTATTAAACCTTATCTACCAACTACCCACACTATATATTCTAGTAGGTGATTTTAATGCCCACAACACTATGTGGGGATCCAATTATACATTCGGTAAAGGTAAAACCATTGAAATAGTGATTAATTGCACAGATTTCTGCCTATTAAATACAGGCTTCAGTACACAATTCAACTTTTCGAAACTCTCTCCTTTATAGATCTTAGCTTCAGAGATCCTAAATCAGCTACCCTACTAACTTGGCAAACTGCAGATGACCTTTACGACAGCAATCACTATCCCATCTTTATATCGTCCAATAAACCCAATATGACAATCAAGAAATTAATCAAACATTTTTTTGAGAAAATTAGAAGCAAAATCAATCTCACCCTCCTTGAACCATTGATTGCCACCCCTCCCCTATCTTCCATCATAACAACTCAAGACATCAATTACCTAAACTCTTAATTCTCTCACACAGAACTTAATTTGGCCAATCAATCCTGCAAGAACACTGCTTCTGATCCTGACGATATCTTTATAAAAAAACTATCCTTGGAAGGCCAACAAAAACTTTTTGAAACTTAATTTGGATTTCCAACACAATCCCCAACCAGTGGCGAACCTCAGTTATAATACCCATTAAAAAACCAAATCAAGCAGTTACATCACCCAGTGCTTACAAACCAATATCATTAACATGTACCATGTACAAGATATTTGAAAAAATAAATAACAAAAGGCTTTTATGGTACCTTGACAAACATAAAATAATTGTCAAAGAGCAGTCAGGATTTCGACGAAATCGTTCAACCCATAACAACCTAGTACTTCTTCAAAGTCATATTTCCGATGCATTAAACAAGAATGTATTGCCGCTGTTTTTGACATTGAAGGTGCTTTTGATACCATTGGCAGACACTCTATACTAAACAAACTAACCCTTCATAACATCAATGGCAACATATTTCATTTTATCCAAAATTTCTTATTGTCACGATCGTACAGAGTCTCAGTTATTGGCATTTTATCATCATCTTACAGTCAATCAGATGGGGTTCCACAGGGCTCGGTGTTAAGTCCGACACTCTTCAATATAGTGATAAATGATTTATGCTCTAATCTTTACTTACCCATAAGACATGTCTGGTATGCAAATGATCTAACAATATACTGCCACGGACGCTCTGTCTCTAGCTCATCAAAGCTAATTCAATCTGCTGTCGATACCCTTGGCAAAAGATCAAATCACCTAGGTTTATATTTATCTTACACAAAATCTAAAATCATTAAATTCAGCCGAAATCTTTCCCCCTCATCTCCTCGTATTATGATTAACAACATATGTATCCCTGTAGTAGATCACTGCAAAATTCTTGGTATAACGTTTGACTCACAACTTACCTTAAAACAACATCTACTAGAATTAAAAGGTAAGTGTAGTAAGAGGCTCAACATAATCAAAACTATCTTACACTTGCATTGGGGTGCCGACGAAAATTTCCTACTTAAAGTATATAGATCGCTGATAGGCTCCAAACTAGATTATGGCTGCTACATATATATGTCAGCTTCCAAAAATATCTTGACCTATTAAACCCAATACATAATACAGCTCTACGTCTTTGCCTGGGTGCCTTTTGATCTAGCCCTGTGGAAAACCTTTATTGTGAAGACAATGAACCTCCTCTTTGGTTAAGACGACAACAGTTGCTACTCTCCTATGATGCCCCCGTATCCTCGAACCCCCATTATCCTGTATACCCCCTTTTTATATCACCTACATCCATATCACAAAACGCACATCCATTATTATTAACAAAACCCATTTCAATAGTGCTAGCACATTAATCTACTGCAAACAAGTCTTCTCCCACTACCCCAGACTCCTTCCCACTTCACTTCCCAAAAGATATCAGTTACCATAATTTGGCTACCATCACACATTGGTATAGAAGGCAATAAACTCGCAGACCATTACGCTAAAATTACCTCAACATCCACTGATATTACTGACAATATCCAAATATGTAACGACTTGAAGGCTTACATAAAAAAACGAACGAAAGTTATATAGCAACAGCAGTGGGATACAAACAGTTTATTTTTACATGAAATACAGCCGTCAATCAATAGTCCTTTTTATGCTCCTACAGAACATTCAAGGCAAAATCTATCCATAATAAGGAGACTCCGCATCGGACATTCTAAATTAATGGTTACCTAATGACATCCAGCAACCGAAATTATTGTCAAAGCTGTCAATCGTATTTGACGATAAAACACATTTTAACTGAATGTGTAAATATTTTTTAAATATGATTATTAGATATAAAAAATATGATGACAATATTTCACAAAAATAGATAGTTTAAGAAAACAAAAATGGAAATTGGAGAATTTTAAACTTGTGTCAGTATTGAGAAAGTAGCATTGAAGTTTCTATAAGAGTGAAAAATTATTGTAAGTATTAATCAAGCATTATAACATATAAATATTGTTACTAAATATTGTTTATAAACAATTGAAATTAGCTCTCGCTTATGAAATGATAAGAAAAAGTTTGAAAGAATACGGTTGGCATAAACAGAATATTGTTAATGAAAATTATAATTTGCGTAAACAATTTGAAATCATTTTTTATAATAATTATAACAAAAAACATATGGTATTTTTTCCTTCTCTTCATTTGGAAGTTAGTCGTGTGGACCTCTTGTGTCGCACCCAGACCACTGATATTTTAAATTGTGTTTTTTTATTTAAATTTTTCGGTACAAACAAGTCGCTAATAACAGCATTCTTTAATATCGTTGGCCAACATTTTTTGTATTTTGTTTTTTTGTATTGTAAAAATTGTAAAACAATAAACAAGACTGTTCAAATGAGCAAATATCCACTCATAATTAATATAATAAACATAAGAAATCAGATTTATTAAAGTACCATTTAAAATAGTTTTTGCTGACTTTTAACAAAAATAAAGGCAATATAAGTAGATTAAAATTTTCAGCTGTGCCTGCCAGATAAATTTCATGTACAAACTTCAGCCATAATCTGTGAAATACTTAGTGATGCAGCAAACCCTTAGCAAAAAATACACAAACTATATAAACAAGCCGGAATCTTATCTCCGACAAATTGTTTTTGCTCACAATGCTTATGCAAATTTAAACATTTTGTCTTCATATTAATAACTCATTAGAAAAAACCATTTAAAAAAATCTAGAGAAAGCTTATATTTAAAAAAAAATTAGTAAATACGAAAGTAAATAAAATTGGATAAAACTGTTATAAAGGAGACTGAAAAATAACAAACACGAGTAAAGTGTTAAGTTGTTAAGCTTTCAAAACAACAAGGAGATTTAATGAGAGTTGGACGAAAATAACTTGGAAACAAAATCCATATGAATTTTTCTTTTATTTTTTTTTTTAGGAAAAAAACAATAAGACTTACTTTATACGACAGGTTTTTGGTACATTAACCTTAAAATGTGTCCACTTGATGAACTAATGTCTTATTTTAAAATTGGATTAAGTTTAATTTGTTTATGAAAACCAATACACAGAGGCAATGCAAAAATATATTGTTGATGTAGGTATAAGTTTGTTAATGCAGGTTATGAGAAGCTAATGACCAGGTCCTGTTCTCAATTAAAGAGAATTCCACAGAGTATGTTTCACGGAAATACCTGTAAAAAAAGGATTACCATTACTCAACGATGGGCTAAAAATGGTATCTTTCCAAAGAATGGGTCGTTGATCATAAAAACATCTGCTCTAAATTAGGTCCTGCATCTTCAGTAATAAAGAATATAAAGTAATATGGAAACAATACTTAGGTCTTAGATTACAAAACAAAATATAACCGACTAAGAATGAATCTTTTTTAACGAGATTGCAATATTTTGAAGCGAATGAATCACTTACCCAAAATGGACTGCACAGATTTATGGTTTAATTATTAGACACTAATGGATACATTTTTTTATTTTATTTAAAATTACATCAATAAAAATGTTAAATAAACTATTTTAACCTTTGACAGAACTCACTCTTAACCCTTTTTTTTCTTTGCACAGACTTTCTACCTTTCCATTAATTGTCTTTATTACATCAACTCACCAGCCGCTTTGTTAACAATTAAAGTCATACAAATTGTCTTTTATACGGGTGATATGTCCCGCGTAGTCCCATTTAATCTTTGCTCTGCTTTCTATTATATCTGTTAATTAAGACTTGCTTCTAATTAATTCATTTCTTTTTTTGTCACGCAGAGAAACGCCTAATATTATTCTTTCTATATTTTTTTGGGATACTTTAAGCTTGTTCACCAGACTCCGCTATCTTCATAAAATAAGCTTTCAGAACAGATATTAGCAGATGTGGTCTACTGCTAACACCAAAAACAACCCTCTTATGTTAAAAGGTCCGCAACGATGTCTTAGAGCTGTCAGTCCATCACAAAAACTTTAAGTACTTTTTGTCCTCTTCCTGAACCGAAAACATCTGAAATTCCTTTCGAATATCTGCGATGACTACTTTTTCATTTTTACGGAAGAGTACCTTAAAAACCCTTAAAAAAAATTGTTTAGATTTGGAGCTTTTCCAATCTTGCATAATGAATTAAAAACTGGTCCAACAGGCGTTGTTTGGCTTTCCTTAAAAAGTAAATGATAAGGAAGAACGTGTTCATCCTTGCAATTATTAGCAACTTTTTCATACAAACCCTCTGTAAACTAATGCTTGAATACCTTTTCGTAATACTTAATTTTTCCTACCTGATCCAGTCACTTTGTCGTAGATCTTACACGTTACTCTGCTGCCTTTCAATTTGGGAGGAGTTTGTCTTTCGCCTGGTTAGAATTCCATGGAAGAGCGACAGAGTATTTTCCATTTTCCTCTCGCTTAACATTCTCGTTGAAGTGCTGTTGAACTTTCGCTGCTTTTGCACTATTGGCTTGTCACTTATTCCAATCAGCTCCAGATTCCATATCTTTCCAACTTTCTTCTTGCACATGAACATTTGTATGATTCAATTTGCTGCTGAGTCACTTCTTGGAACCGGTCTAGAAATAGTCCAACTAAATGGTGAAGCCGCGAGCATTCTATTGTTGAGCTTTATCAATTCTTCATGGACCAAATTTCTTCAGTTATCAGATCCGATCAAGACATCGATGGTATTCTATGATACAGGCACGTGAATGAAGTCACTTACTTTTATTACTATCTTGAGTAGATCCGCTAACAATTTTCCTCCTGTAATCCAGGGCATGTTACATTCTAGCTGAGGCATTTCATTGAAGTACAACTAAATTGATAGAATTGAAAATACCATTGGTCTTGACTTGGTAAATTGGCGTTTTCTTAAAGTCTGTTACGGTACCGTCGAATAGCACACTTCTGTTCATTTCTTTAGAAATGGGTTTGCCTCTAACTAAGACTTTAACTTAGACTGCTCGTGAAAATCTTCTTTGGCTCTCATCACCAAAGAGTAGATGGGCCTTTCTTTATCATTTCTTCCAGGTAAACTACTGCAGTATTTAGCTAGGTCTGCAGCTACAAGTACATCGTTGGTAAGATTGTGGCTTCTTGGTCCTGGACATTTACGATAACCATCTTTAAAAGCTCCCTAACGTACACTTGCAGCAATAGGTCATACCTTCCCAATTTCAACTTAAGATCAGCAACTGCCTTGGAGTCATTAAGGAATGTCTATGGGTAGCTTTATACAATTTAACGTGCTCCGATCACTTTTTCATATCCTGCAGAATGTACTGGAATTTAACAAAGTCATCGATGTCCTTATCGTCATGGACCCCTTGAAACTGAGATCATTAGCTTAACCAGTCCTTTGAGGTACCTCTGAACTTGCGTAGTTCTAATCTGGGAAGTCTTTGTAAATTCTTTCTTACTTTCAAGCATATACTTTCATATGATGTGGAGATGCGATTCTCATTCAATTGTTTCACCCTTCCTTTAATTTCTTCGTAGAAGTTGGTATAACCGTTAATCTTCTGTATTCGCTCAAGAATTTTTTCTTCTTTTTAAGCATCACCATTTATCTTGTCCTTCAACTTTGCAGCATTGAGCTCCAAAAAGGCTTCGAATATGGCCTTTAGAATCATCATATTTGCTCAAAAACAGTTTATAACGACTTAATCCTTCTTGAGGGGGTCATCGACTTTATTCATCAGCCTTTAAACCTGACCTTAGCTATGTTGAGTCTCCGCAGAGTCCTATCTATCTTGAATAAGTTAAAGTCACGGGATTATGCTTTAAACTTGATCGCAATCTTAAACTCCTATCTCGATGGGACCTTTAAATGTTAGATTACAAAACAAAGTCTAACCGACTAAGAATAAAACGTATTTAACGAGATTGCGATATCTTTAAGCGAATTACACAGATTTATGGTTCAATTATAAGACTTTACAATGGGGAACGTTTTTTATTTTAATTGAAATTACATCAATTAAAATGTTAGATAAACTTTTTAAACCAATGGAGGAACCCATTATTAACCCATTTTTTCTTGACACAATTAATTAATTGCCTTTATTATATTAACTTACCGGCCACTTTATTGACATTTTCTATTAAACAATCTCACAGTCTTATTTAAGCTTCACCCAATTTTCTACTGTTTAACGCCTTTACAATTTCTGTCGTACTAATTTTACTTTCATTGCATTTTTCACTCATGTCTTTGAATGGGGCTTGTGCTTTTACATCCTTTTTTTCAAATAAACTTTCGAAGTATTCCTTCCATTTCTTTAAAACGCATTCCTCTTTTTTTACCATAATATTATCTTGGTTTCTGATTTTTTCCAGTAACGAGGTAGTATTTTTACCTTTGGCTGTTCTTATGGACTTCCAGAAGAGTTTAATATTGTTCTGGAAATCGTCAGATAACATTCTATGAAATTCATTTTTATCGCTCTTTTTTTGCCACAACCTCTTTTGCCACACATTACAACCTTTTATAATCATTCTTTGCCTTGTTTATATCCTTAATCGTAGCCTTTTGCGTTCTTTAATTGGCTTTTGTAGCCAGCCAATCCAGCCAGACTTTTTTCTTCTCTGACACTGCTTTTTGAACCTCCCCGTACATTTTCTGTAACTTTTATCCTCTCATTCTTTAACCTTAACCACAGACTTTAATAGCAATATCCACGATTTCTTCCTTGAATGGCTTCCACAATTCTTCAACCTAACATGTTTCATTTAAACGGTAAAATTACTCGATCAATTTACTAACGAACTCCTCTTTTACACCTTTTTCTTGCAAGATCTTAACTTTTGTACGCTCTAGTACACTACTTAATTTCTGCACATGATGCCGCCACCGCTTAAAGAGACCTCTTATTTGGCTCTTTATTAAGAGGTAGTCTGTGTCAATACCTGCACCGCGGTATGCCCTAACCTAACCTAATCTTTCATCCACAATTACAAAATTAATTATACTTCTCTGGCATCCTTCTTGTCTTTCACTCCAAACATACTTCAAGTATACTTTCTTCGTTTTTATTTACTCTGCCGTCACCGGACATTCCCAGAACACCGTCATATTCATCACGCTTTACTTCTACCCAACTATTAAAATCACCCAACATTACAATTCTTTAATTCTGGTTACACTTGTTTAGAATATCTGTAACACTATCCCAAAACTTCCGCCTCTTGTTTTGGGATTTTATAGATTGGTTCCACTGCGCATCTCTTGGGGCATAAACCCCTAGCAAAATTATACGAGTAAGACCAACCTTTATCCCTACCCAGAGGAGTATTGGGCTCACACATTCAAAGTTAGTTACACATCCATTTATTCTAGCAGAAAGTATTACACCACCACTCTAAGAACCTCTGCTGGTTTCCTAAACTCCTGACCAGTAGGCTGTATAAGGTCCATGTGTTGTGGTTTCACATCCTTTTTATTTTAAAGAGAGAAATATTTCAGTGTCAAATAAAACTTTTAAAAATCAGCGACCCATAATTTAAACCAGTCAATATTATAATAATAATGCTGCGGAGATAAATAAAAGTCTGAGAAGTATAGCCAGAGTGACTTGATTGGATTAAGTGGAAAAAAAAGGTAGACGAATAAAGAAAGATTGACGAAGCAGATTTATTAGGCGAGTGTGAATGGGCAAGTCGGTAGATGTCAACCTCGGCGAATATATTTCGATCAGATTGACATTGTTTTAAAGGAAGTCCATGTTAAGAGTACCAACAAACGACGAGCATGTATGAGAGCACTAAAGAAAATAAAAGAAACAAAAGATGTGTGTAAGAGCCATAGCAAGTAGAAAAAAGTGGTCTCTGTCTGCCACTACAGGAAAAAACGTGACTATACGTACTCGTATGTATTTAAATTTTAAATTTTATAGGAAAAAATAACAAACTTCAATTACAAATTTTTTTAAAATTGCAGTGGAATTTTTTATAAAGTAATAAACTTTTTATTTACAATAATTATTGTTTTGTTCTTATTTTGAACATAATTATAAACAATTTAATAGTACATCATTAGCTCCGATCGCGATGCTCGTGTCAACTAGGAGAACGGTGACTACATAAACGAGTATAAAAGATTTTTTGCTTGTGTGAATATTGATTATGTGTAAAGCGTTACAATAAAAACGAGTGATTCGTCTTTTATAAAAGCTAGATCGGGTTTTGTTAAATTTAGAACGGTATTTTTAAATACTAAGAAATTTGCTTTGATCGTGCCAATTTTCGAAATAAATGGTTATTGTGGAAGTGACAGGACTTTTTGATGTGTAAAAGATTTTGCATAAGGGGCTTTGATAAAGAATCGTTAAATATTCAACAATAAAAAAATTTTGTTAAGCAGACTTTTTAAATAGGAGACTATTTTGTACAAAACCAAACCCAACAATTTAAATTGTATTTTATTTTAAGTAAACAACTTTAGTAATTATATATGACCCGTTTAATTATTTATAGTTATTTATTCAATCAAATAAACAACATGTCCATTCGAGCCACATTTAAACCAGTGAAAACAAGAAATCATTTAACCTTCCGGTACACGCGCGTGGACTGTCAGTCCGCTGGGATTTATGTTTCTTGTTGATTCCTAAACCCGCAGGTTCTAGGTCCGACCCCTATCAGTACCTTTCGGACGTATGTTGACCTATGTCATTCTGATGTGTGCATTTAATAATTCCAATAGTTATCGAGATATTAGTTTGCGGAGTAAGAGTCCGCACGCGTGTAAAATTAACACTTGTTTTCTACACAATTAGAAAGGTAAGATGTTCGTTATTTTTCAAAGTAAAGCAAAAGGGTTATGTTAGGTAAACCAAATTATTTTTACACGATTTCATGTTTATTTCTTTATCAAAGAATTCTCTTTAAACATGTTAACTTAGGAGAAAGAGGAGGCCCGTTTACTGAAGTTGGCGGAAGAAATATCACACGATGATAATTCAGGTATTGAATTTGATGATACAGAGGATTATTTTATTGTGGCCCCCAGCAGTTATACTCAATAATAAAACAATTTTGGACAAACGCCGTTCGCTTGCATGAAAAATTGTGCGCCAGTGCATAATTGTGCTCCACTGTATATTTTGCTTCAAATACAAACCAAAATACTTCTAACTAATAATGGATAACTTACCTCCCGAGAGACTTAAACCTCAACTGCCTTTTTACATAAGAGTCAATTATGCGGGTCCTTTCTTAGTTAAGGATAAGAAGCGTCGTGGTTCAAAATTGTTAAAATGTCATATTTGTCTATTTATATGTTTTACGACGAAGGCAATACATCTTAAGTTGGTTTCCAATCTAACAAAGGATGCAACAAAGGATGCACTTCGGAGATTTGTGTCTAGGTGCGAAAAACCATACATACATACATCTTTCCTTATTTATCCTTTTTACGTGTCCAAAACATCTAAGCATTTCTTTATTTATCTTTGTATCTACGTCTTATTTTACACAACAGCGTTTCCTTAATCCTATTTTCTTCTGCCAAACCCAACATTCACTATCATACATAAGTGTAGAAACCAACACTCCTCTATGCACAACCAAACTTACCTATTTTGGCATTTTCTGGCTGTTTATAAAGCTATAAAGTGCCCAATTTATTTGTTTTTCTGAAAGACCATTTACGGCAGGTCCAGATCTTGACCTCAGGAGCATCCCAAAGAGCAGATTATCCTTATACTAGAGATTGTAATCTTTGACCGGCCATTTTTGGGAAAAATGGAGCAAAGAGTTTTCATCCGAAACTCAGCAAAGGGTTAAATGGAAGAAGACGCAGCAAAAATTGGCAGCAGGTGCTCTTGCGCTTCTAAAAGAAGACAACCAGCCACTAGTCGTATAAAATCTCTGCAGAATCGAATCTTTACGCCCATAAAAAGACAAAGTTAATCAAGTACTATTCGTACTCCAAGGTCATTAGCGAAGGCATGATAAACGGTTCCGTAGGACCATTGGAGACAGAACGCCACGAGACTCGTCAGCAAACGATTTGAGTGTCGACATAGTACACATATCTATTTTGTTTTGTACTGTAAAAGTATAAATAGATCGTATAAAAATTAGGCGTTTAATCATAGTCATTCATTTAATTAAATACACAACAATAATATTTTTACTTCACTATAAATACACTGGTCTACAAAACTTTGCAGCAGAAGGTGCTTACCTACTAATTTCAAAATTAATATAAAACTATGTTTATTTTGCTTTGATCAGGTCTAGTCTTTGTGTTACAGCTAAACCAGTAAAATTAAATGTTTATTGTTTTGACTAAACCTTGTCGCAAAATATTATTCTATTTAATTTACTATGGTATGGTTATTTACAAAATATGGACCGTTTTTAAAATATATGCAAAAAACTGGTAAATTTCCGAAAATTTCGAGTTTTTTGGCAACCAAAAGTTGTCTCCCCACTTTCGAATTTGCAAACTTAGATTTAGCATGACCACACTATACCAAACGATTTGAGAAAAAAACCATTTTTAACAATTAATGTAAGCTTAAAGCCCTTCGTAGGCCCTAGCATCCTCAAATATATCCATCCGGGCGTCCCCGTCCAGCGCCCATCGTCTCCAGGCCCTTATTCTAACATTTTTAAATTGACCTCTACGTTATCTAATAGCCTCATTTGAGGTCTTTCCTTCTGCGTTGTCTTACGGGCTAATCCAGTAAGACCTTTCAGGCGGGGTCATCTGCCTTCATCCTAATAACATGGCCTACACGTCGCAGCCGGCCCAACTTTATTTCCTTGACTATGTCAGGTCCCTGAAACAGCCTATTCAGCTCAAAGTTGTACCTTTTTCTCCATATCCCATTTTCCTCAATGGCCCCGTAAATTCTTTTAAGTAATTTTCTTTTAAAGCACCCCAAGATGGTCTCGTAACTCTTAGTGAGTGTCCATGTTTTGGCGCCGTACATTAAAACCGGTCTTATCAGTGTTTTGTAGAGTTTACACTTTGTGCTCCTGGAGATGTTATGGGATTTAAGTTGGGGTGTGAGTCCGATGAAACATTTGTTGGCAAATAGGACGTTTAATTTTGGCTGTTGTATCATTATGAATGGTTATCAGAAAGCCAAGGTACACGAACTCGTTAACCGATTCTATATCGTCGCCATCTATCTTTAGGTTTCTGCATGTGTACTTCTCTTGGTATTTCCGGTGTTGCTAGCCTATACTTGGTTGTAATGATAATAATTACTAGGCCCATTTCATCTGCTGCCCCTTTCAGTGCTCTGTATTCTTCTTTAACTGGTGTCTTTGATTTGCCTATGATATCGATATCGTCTGCGTAGGCCCGAATTTGGATGGATGTATTATATATGTTTCCCGTTGTGGTTACCCCCGACATTCATATAGTTTTCGACAAGTTTTCTTCAACACGTACCCTGCATTCCATTTTCTATATCGTCATTCTTGTGAGATTCACCAAATGATTTGGTATTTAAAGCTCTGTCATAGCATCGTAAGATGATTGTTTTTGGAAGATCAGTCAGATCAAGACAAATTGATACTTTCTGCAGTATCCAAGGTGGGACATCTAGGTTATTGATGGAAAGTATAACCAGGTTATCCCAATTTAGTGGAGGTAATGTCTCGTAGGCTCTAATACCAGTCGGCCTGGTAATGGTTGGTCTGTCTACATATCTATCTTGATTGCATATCATTAGTGAAAAAATCCGGGGATTTAGTTGGGCCTGTATATTGGAAATATAATTTGCTAATAATTTATGACGGTGTAACCGTAAAAGAGGAGAGCCTGTTTTACTACAAATGCTGGCTATAGGGAATGTATGAAAGGCACCTATTAAATATCTAATTCCAGCATGGTGTACAAGGTCAAGTAATTTGAATGTGGATTTTCAAGCTAAAGAATAAGCTATGGAGCCATAGTCTATCTTGGAAAAAACTAGGGATCGATAGACATTTAGCAAAGTATCTGCATCAGCTCCCCAGTTTGTATGGGCAAGGCACTTTATAATTTTTAATGCCGATTTACATATTACTACTATGTTCTCTATGTGCTTTTGCCATATTAGTTTGAAATCGAATATAAGGCCAAGAAATTTGACATATTCTTTGCATTCAATTGGGGTATCATTAATATTTAATCTAGGATCATAGTGAGGCCTACGTTACCTACAGAAATATACACAAATCGTTTTTTCTATAAATAATTTGTAACCAACATTTTCGTATTGTGGATCCAACGGTAGGTGCAGAAGCAACTATCATCAAATCGTCCATGTACAAACATTTTCCAACCGAAGGGTCAATTGAAGAGGCTAGATGATTGACTGCAATAGCAAAGAGTGTGATACTAAGAGTGGAACGTTGTGGAACCCCATTTTCTAAAAGTTTAAGCAAGGACAGTGTATCACCCACTTCCACTCTGAAAGTTCTGTCAGAAAAAAAAGAAGATACAAATAGAGGTTACCACGTAAACCCCAGGTATAAAACTTTTTTAGAATGCCGAAACGCCAGGTCACCAGGCTTTCTCGAGATAAAAAAAAAACTGCAATGGCCTGCTCTTGCTTACTGAAAGATTCCTGTATGACATGTTCAAGATATACTAGTTGGTCTATGGAAGAGCGATGTTTTCTGGAGCCAGCTTGGTGGTCAACTAGGTATCCATGCGATTCCAGCACCCAAACCAATCGGTTACTCACCATTTTTTCTAGGATCTTGCCCATACAACAGGTAAGACTAATGGGCCTGTAACTGGAAGGTAATAGCGGGTCTTTGCCTTCTTTTAGGATAGGGACAATTATAGGCTTATTCCACTGGGATGGGTAAGTGTTTAAATATCAGATTTTATTAAAAAGAGTTAAAAGCGATATTTTGACTTCATGGGACAGGTGTTTTATTATTTCGTAGTCTATGGACTCTGGACCCGGAGGTGAGGGTTTAGTACTTAAAAGGGCATGATCAAATTAAGTTAGAGTAAATGGTGAATTATAATGAAAATGTTCAGGTGTATCGTAAAAATTCTGGTTCATAATAATTGTAGTTGCTGCTTGCGGTGCAATATTTTCTTGCCATGACTTCGGAGATTCTTATTGGAGAGTCCAAAATATCGCCCATTTCCGTGCGCATAAACTTTAGTGGTTGTGAAAACCTGTTACCGGTTATCGCCTTGATTTGTGCCAGACTTCCGATATTGGCATGTACGATGATATTAAAAATATTATTATTATTATTAGTGATATTATTATTATTTTTTTTTTTGCAGAAGTTGCGGAATCCTTTTGACGGATACCCTCTGGACCAACAGCCCAGTCTTACAGATCTGGACTTTCAGCCCAAGGGGTTATGTGGGACTCCCAAAAAAACAGGCCTACCTACTAAACCGCCACCACCTTCACCCTCTCCCCCAACCAGGAACTACGCTAGTATTACTTCTGGCTGGGGGGTCCTGTCCGTGTTCGTTCGTTCGACTCGTTTGTCTGTATTCTGTTAGGTCGCGTCGCTCGGTCTGCTTAGTCGTCTGTCAGGCAGCCGTCCGCGTTTTTCCGTCGCAGTATCGTCTCTGTGTCTCTGTTGTCGTCTCGAGTTCTCGTCTCAAGTCCGTCCAGTGGTCGCACACAAAAAATGTGTGTTCCGCGTCGTCTCGTTCGTGTCCACAGTACTTGCAGTCCGGTGTCCGTACTCTGTTCATGTTGTTTAGGTACCGTCAAAAGTAGCCGTGTCCCGTCAGAAGTTGGGTAACGTAAAAGTTTACTTCCCCGAATGTCCTTGTAGTCCACGGTCTCAGGTCCCGTATCAGTCGTCGTGTCCAGTTACCTGTTTATTCTTCCGTCCATCGTTTTTGCCACACCTGTAAAGTTCTGTCGCGTTCGGTCTTTGCCGCGTCCTCTCGTCTCACGTCCGCGTTGTGCCCGTAGATCCTTTTGCGCTTTTCGGCGAGAAGATCCACGGGAATTACGTTCGCCACCACCAAGACAGCCTGTGCAGAGACTGTCCGGTAGGAGCTCGCGATCCGCAACGCCCCTTGTCTCTGTACTCTGGTCATCGCCTTGCTGTACTTTTTTGTCTTCAGAGCATCTGCCCGGATCTCCGCCCCGTAAAGAAGAATCAAATGGGCTGTCGCTATCAACAGTCGTCTCTTCTTCGGTCTTGGTCCCGTTGTGTTTGCCATCAGGCGGCTCAAGGATGCGATCCTCTCCGTATCTCGTCCGTCCCAACCCTCATAGTCAGTCTCGTCTGTATGCGTTTCCTCGTGAGAAACGTCAGTTCCGTCTTTTGTGTCGCGAGTTGAAGTCCGTGGTCCGTCATCCAACGTCCGATTCGTCTCATCGTCTGGTTCAACGTCAGCTGCGCCAGTTCCGGAGAGCGCTCAGTGATCACCGCCGCTACGTCATCAGCGTAAGCGACGAGGAGTACCCCGGGCGGCATCTCCAGCCTGAGCAGACTGTCGTATAGACCGTTCCAGAAATCCGGTCCCAGTATCGATCCCTGCGCGACCCCCGCAGTGATTTGTCTCGTCACCTGTCCCTTGGTCGTCTCGTACGTTATCCGTCTGTTTCTCAGGTAGTCTTCGGCAACCCGGACCAGGTAACGCGGAACCCCGAAGCCACCGCCAAGTGCCTCCAGGATATCTACCCACCTGGCCGAGTTAAACGCGTTCCTGATGTCGAGCGTCACCAGCAGCACGATAGGTCGCGCCGCGTGGCAGTGTCTGTCTAGTTCCTCGAATGCGTCGACCACTTTTCGGATTGCTCCAATCGTTGATCGACCCCTTCGGAAGCCGAAAAGTCTGAAAGGCCTCCCCCGGTCTGTATCGCGTCCGTGAGTCTCGGTCTCAGTAACTGTTCGAAAAGTTTTCCTGTCGTGTTCAGTAGGCTCAGCGATCGATGGGCCGATGGCGTATCAGGATCGCCCTTACCTTTTGGAAGAAGGACGAGCCGCGCCAACTTTCAATTGTCTCTGAATGTCCCTGTCGTCAAACACGTGTTGTAAAGGTCGAGGAGTATCTCCGGCCTCCGGTTGCCCATAGGTCGAAGAATCTCCGACGGTACTCCGTCCGGTCCCGGTGCCTTACCAGTCTTCGTCGCGGCAGTTGCTTTGGTAAGCTCCTCCACGGTGAATATGGGGGCAGCCGGGACATCCGTGTCATCAGTTACGTCCGTCCGTAGCGGGTGCATCGGAAACAGTCCGTCAACAATTCGTCCTGCGGTCGCAGCGTCTTTAAGTTCCGGTTTTACTCGGGCACCTAGTTTACCGGTCACAATCTTGTAGCCGGTACCCCAGTGGTCCTCGTTCACCTCCTCGCAGAGCTTCTTCCAGCATCGCGTTTTGCTGTCCCGTATGGCGTTCGTCAGTGCTATTCGTGCCGTCTTGTAGGTCGCTTGGAGGTTTTCCCTTTCGGGTCTACCTCTAGCGCTCGTAACGCGTCGTTTGTTGGCCAGACAGATCCTACGCAGTTCGGCTATCCCGTCTGTCCACCAGTACTGCGGTCGTCTGTTTTGCCGCTGTTGGAATTTCGGCGTTGTCGCGTTGCACAGTCGTTGCGTCAGTTTGGCCGTCTCGTTTGCCAAGCGTTTCGCCCGATGCCGGACAGTCAGCTCCGGGGGAACGTTTGTTATAGGAGCTGATGCAAAACTTCTGTGCGTCGAGTTTCTTGAGGTTCCACCGCGGGGGATGTTGTGTCCTCGTTTGTCTCGTTGCTGTCTGTCCTGCCACTTCCAAGACGATGTACTGATGGTCACTGGCCGTGTAGTCCTCGACCACCCGCCATCCTCTCACCCGTGGCAGCGTCCTGTCCGACGTCATTGTCACATCCGGGATGGAGAAGCCAAACCCGGGTCGTCTGTACGTCGGGGTGTTTCCCGTGTTTGCTACTACCAGTTTTAGCCTTGCGGTCATCTCCAGCAGCAGCAGTCCGCGTCTGTTCGTTTCTGTCATTCCCTACTCGATTGCCCTGGCGTTGAGGTCCCCCTCGATAACCACCTCCCCGGGCAGATCTCTGATTCCGTTCTCGAGGAGTGCCACCTTTCTCTCGAATTCCGCCGCGGTGCAGTTGGGTGTCAGGTAGACGCTGACATATGTGACAGCGCCGACCTTAGCCCAGACGAAGTCGTCCTCGCAGCCCCGGTCAGTTATTCGAGTCCGGGCAGCACCCCTCACCCAGATAGCTGTTGTCTCTGTCTTGTTCGAGATGTACGTCTGGGTCGTCCTTCTCCTGTACGGTTTGCACAGGATCAGGATTTTCACGTCGTGTTCGTCAGCTATCTGTGGTAGTAGCATGTCTGCTGTCCTACTTCTGTTCAGGTTACCCTGAACTATCCTGTCCGTCGTCCAGCCTGCCTCCTGTGCTCCTTCAGCGCTGCACGAAACATCGCGCACCCGCCGGATCCGGCAAGGTGCGTCACGTCTTTGTGCCCAGCCTCGTTTAATCTCAATAGCGAGATCCGCGTACCTACCTAGTTTCTCTCGGTGTTTGTTAAGAACGTTGTGGGTGTTCGGTATGACTACGTCGACGAGAAGGACTGAATTGACTCTTTTATCAACTACCACGATGTCAGGTCTGTTATTCGTCACCTGTCTATCGGTGATAATGGACTTATCGTAGTAGAGTCTAGAATTGTCATTTTCGAGCACCTTCTGCGGCTGGTACTTGTAGTACGGTGTATAGGTGTTGAGAAGACCGTACTTGTTGGCCAATTTTTGGTGACTGATGTTGCACACTTAATTATGCCGTTGAAGATAGTCAGTATTAGTTAACACCTACAAGCAGATGTTATATGTTGAATGGTCTCTGACGTTTGTTGACGCTTTCTGCATTTGTCGGCTTGGGTGTTGGGATCCCTAATCACATACTTCTTGTAGTTGTTAGTGTTGATGACCTGGTCTTGGATAGCCATCATAAAGCCTTCCGTTTCTCGGAAAAGGGATCCGCTAGTAAGCCATCTATTTAAAGCTGCGTTGTCAATGTACGGCTGGTTGAGGTCGTGATGATGTCGACTATGCAATGGATTTTGTGACCATTGTTTTAGCTTCTCGGTATCCGATACTAACTTGAAGTCGGCTTCGAGCAAGGCGAGGTTTAAAGTTGAGTAATCTTTATCAGCCTTGGATATAATTTTATGTAGAGGTGAGGTTTCTGCTTTACTGTAAAAGAATTCACGTAATTTTATTACTTGTCAAGAGTGTAGATTGACAAGGTAGGTTAATCCTCTTCCTTCTTCCTTTCGGGGTAGCCTTGTTCCAATAGTGGATGACTTCGGGTGGTGGTTGTTGTTCTTCGTCATCATTGTTCGTGTTAACCTCTGAATTCCTTCTAGCTTTGTTTTTATCCACTTTATGATTCCAAAAGAGTACGTTAAAACAGGCGTGGCATAGGTGTTGATTGCCTGAACTAAGTTGCCTGCATTTAACTCAGACTTTATAAGTGATTTTACTCTTTTAGTGTATTGCTCCTGGATTCTACTTTTCGCTTGCTTGTGGTCCAGTAACCTAACCTGTTGAAATCCTAGGTATTTGTAGGCTTCCCCGTTTTCCATTGCCTGTATGATATCCCTATTGCATTTCTCAATATGTAGGGTCTTGCACTTGGACAAACCGAACTCCATATGGATATCATTAGAGAATCGGTGAGTTATATCAAGAAGGTAATTGATTTGACGATCATTTGCTGCGTATAACTTGATGCCATCCATGTAAAGAATATGAGAGATTGTACAGTTGGTGTTTCTGTTAGCTTTAACGTTAAAGCCGTACTTTGTATCATTGAGCATTGTGGAGAGGGGATTTATTGCAAGGCAGAACCACAACGGACTTAAGGAGTCTTCCTGGTATATTCCCCTACGGATGGGTATTTCGTAGGTACTAACAGAGTTTGGTCCGATCTGCAGGTGTAGGTTTGTTCGCCATCCTTTCATTGTAGTTGAAAGAAAGCTAACAATAGTCGGGTGGACTTTGTAGATCTGCAAGACTTTGACAAGCCAGAAATGAGGTACACTATTAAACGCTTTCTTGTAATCGACGAAAGCAGTAAGTATATTTTGATGATCTATTTGTGCTTGTCGAAGTATCACAGAGTCCATGACTAGTTATTCTTTGCACCCTTGGAGATCTCTTCTGCAGCCTTTTTGTTCCTTCGTTAAGATGTTATTTTCCTTGGCGTGTCTGTAAATTCTGTTAGTGATACAAGCTGTAAGTATTTTATATAAAGTGGGAAGGCACGTAATAGATCTGTACTGAGTGGGATCATCCATCTGGTAGCTCTTTGGGAGCATATGGGTGGAACCCAGAGTTAGAAACGCTGGGCTGTCTTCTGGGTGGTGTAAGAGGTGGGTAAATTGATTGGCCAATTCTTTGTGCACGCTTGGGATTTTCTTATACCAAAAGTTTTGGATATTGTCAACTACCGGTGTTTTCCAGTTGCTAGTATTTTAGATTACTTCAGTAATTTCCTTCAGCGTAAAGTCATTAAACTCCATTGGCGTAACGTTAAACCGTTCTTCTTCGGCTCTTATCCAGTTGGTGCTTCTTTTATGGTTTTTGGGCGTTGCCCATATAGAAGACCAATACTTCTCTAAAGTTTGTTTCGATGGCATAGGTTTGTTGGTGTTATCAGGCGTAGCTCCTAAATTCTGTAAAATACTTTTTGATTAGTATAAAAAATGTTGTTCTGTTGTTTCTTTTTTGTGCACTTGATGTATCTTGACAAACGCTTGGATTTCGCTTTTACTTTTTGCTTTAGCAGATCAATATGCTCACGTAAATGTTGTTGATGTTCTGGATGTTTTGTGTGAGTGCCAATTTTCTTAAATATTTTTTTGATGTGATTTCTTAAACGTTTAGAAGGTTGTGCACAGTTTTGATACTCCGTTATGCGTCCAAGCTCACTTCTAAGAGTGTCAATAGAAGGTTCTAGGCGCCTTTGCCACCAGGGTTTTTTGTTGGTGTTAATGGTACTGATCTTTGGTACATATATTTGCTGATTGTGTAGACGGAGTACTGCCACAGCTTCACAATAAATAAGCGAATGAAGCCGCTCGAGCCTATTGTAGTCGCTAAAGAACTTTTCTAGTAGTGAGTTTATACCTGCTATAATATTATTAGAATTTTTGTTGGTCTTTAATTTGGGTAATTTTGGTCGTCGTATTGGGTTGGTGCCCTCAAATTCCGCTAGTGATTTGCGTATTTCGAGTGATATTTCATCGACGTTACTTGTTAGGGTATTGTTGTCACGATCGGGAATGGTGAGATTCTCGTTAATCACTTCTTCTTCGCCAGTGTTTGTTTCACCGTGTTTACCATTTGCTTTTTGTGCTGCCAGAATATCGCCCGTTCTTTGAAGATCTACGAGGACTTCTCCTCGGATCTGCTGCAAGATCGGCGCAAGAAGTAAATTGTTCTTCACAATAGTTCTTCTCTGATCAGCTATTCGTTGTTCGGTTATATGCTGCAATTCTGGGTACTTTTCAACAAAATCACGATGAATGGCGTATCGTTAGGTAGTCAAATCGGTCTCCATATTGGTTGCTTTGAAGTAGGAGCGCATAATAAAGGAATTTAACTCTGTGGTCCACTTCATGCGCTTCCTAGGCAATCCAGCTTTTGTGGTCGTAGGCACATTGACTTGCGTCGCCATAGAAACAGCAAGAGCCGGTGGAGAATTAGTGACATGTTCCTTTATAGTGGTGACTATCGCAGTAGCCCTACTCGGTGTCACGCTGCAGTCGCCGCTATCTGAGGGAGTATGTAGCTCATTTTTTGAACAGGACCCACTACCTAAGTCCTGAACGGGGCAAGAGCTTATGGTGGTACAATGCCCATTCACCCGTTTATTGCTTAAATTAGATATTTATGAGAAAAAAAGCATTTTATACCTACTACCTGGTGATTTTTATTCTTATTGTACGAGGTTTACTTCTCGGAAATGGCTACAGGCAGTACGGGTCGCCCAGCATGCCGTAGCGTTTCCGGCCTGACTATTATTATTATTATTATAAGTATTATTATTATTTTATTATTTTTAAAGTGCGTCGACTGCTATGGTCATTAGCCCATTAGTCTATTAATATTTTTTTCTGTTTTTTTTTCCTTTATCTGATTGTAAATAGTGACTTCTTTTAGAAATTGTATAAGTCTTCTTTCGACATATCGGTTTCCGTTAAGGCATTGTTGCAATTATGCTGGTTTTCCTATTCGTTGACTTATCACTTCTTTATACGGGCATCGTGTTATATGTTGTACTGTTAACCTGTGTCCACATTGTTCACACCTAGGTTGTCTTACCCCCAAGAGCATAAATGAATTTGTAAGGCGGGTGTGGCCTATTCTTAATCTACATAATACAACTTGCTCTCTTCTGTTACAGGCAAAAGGATGTGTATTTTTCTTGATACTTGGTTTCACACTTTTTAATTTGGCTTCTGTTCTATCCCATTACCTTTGCCACATTTTAGTAGTTTCATTTTTTAAGTATGGTTTTATGTCGTCGGGTCTGAGTGGGATATTTTCAAAGTTTTCTTGTGAAGCGGCCATTCTAGCTGACTGGTCCACCATTTCATTGCCTGCAATTCCTTGATGACTAGGAATCCTACAAAATCTTACTATTTTATTCTGGCTCTTTAGCCAATTAAGTCTTGATAGAACAATTTTCACCATGGGGTCTGTAGTGAAGGGGTTTTTCAGTGCCTGTAGAATTGCGTGGAGCACTGTAGTGTACACTGTGGCCTCTCTAGGAAGTGACCATGAGTAGCAGGTTTCCAAATGACAGAATGAGCTTCCGGATCCTCTTTTAGTTTTAGATCCATTTGTGTAGATTATTTGACATTCTGGGTTGTGATCGATTATTCTTAAAAATTCCATCAGGATGATGATACTGTTTGTATCTTCTTTTTTGTATTTTAGTAATTCTAGACTTATAGGAGGTGGGTCTATTTTCCAAGGAGCAGTTTCAAACTGGTTGATATCATATACTCTTGGAAAGTTATAATGAAGGGATGTTAAAAGCTCTTTTAGGCGGACTCCTGCCGATCTTGTGATTGTAGGACGCCTCTCATAGATTTCATATTCGTCTTTATTTGGTTCCATTGGGTGGATGGGATGGTTAACTTGACCCCATATTTCTGAACTATAAGTTGTCAATAATCAATGTCTTCTATATTTCATAGGGGTTATGCCTGCTTCACAACAAAGTGATAGGTATGGACTTGTGCGGAATCCTCCTAAGGCGATTTTTAATGCCGTGCATTGTATTGAGTCAAGTATTTTCAATCTCGATGGGCGAGCAGATCCGTATACGAAGCAGCCATAGTCCATTTTTGACAATACTAATGATTTATATAATCTTAACAGAATTACCTGGTCACAACCCCAATTAATGCTTGCAAGAGTTTTAAGTGCATTCAGCGCTTTTTTGCATCTTATAGCAAGATCTTCTATATGATGTCTCCATGTTGATTTCTTATCAAATATAAGGCCCAGAAATTTAGTAAATGCTTTACATTGTAGATTCTGACCATAAAGTTCCAATTTTGGGTCTATGTAGGGCGATCTCAATCTGCAAAAGTGGACACAACTTGTTTTAGCTACTGAGAATTTCCATCCTAGATGTTCAGCTTTGTGGGAAAGGGTGTCTATAGCCACTTGTAAAGTATTTTCAATCAGATGGTGAGGTCATCTACGTAGAGACATCTACCAACCATTGGATTAAGGTCTTCTATGATACCATTGATTGCAATCGCAAAAATTAATACATACAATTAATTAATACAATGTGGATCCTTGGGGCACATCGTTCTTCAATATGTGTGGTTGAGAGTAGTGTAATCCATTTTGAACCCGGAATTCTCTGTATTTTAGGAAACTTTTGATGAAGTTTGGTAGGTTTTCTCGTATCCCCCACTCATTCATCTGTTTCAGGACCCCGAATCGCCATGTTGTATCATATGCTCTTTCAATATCAAATAATACTGCAACCAAGTGGTTTCTTTTTGCGAAGCTATTCTGGATTTCTTTTTCTAGAAGCACAAGTTGGTCTATTGTTGATCGATGGCATCTGAATCCGGTTTGTGCAGCAGAGAGAAGTTGTTTTGATTCTAGAACCCATATGAGGCGATAACTAACCATTTTTTCCAATATTTTACTGAGACAACTAGTAAGTGATATTGGTCGGTAACTGTTAGGTGTTTTTGGATCTTTTCCTGATTTCAGAATTGGTATGATAATTGGTAGATTCCACTCGACCAAATTTTGTTAAATATATCCAAGAGAACTTGTTGTTTCGCAGTGAGTGGTAACTGTTTTAAAAAATCGTAAACTATGTTGTCCACCCCAGGTGATGAACTTCCTGCTTCGTCTAAGGCATGTTTGAGCTCTATCATAGTGAGGGGTTCATTATACTCAGATATATTCTGCTCGTGAAAATCGATATTTTGCTCAAGGTTCCGATGGTTTATGGGACTATCTTCATCGAACTGTTGGGAGCTACTAGCCATCTCAAAATGTTGGGCGGTTTTCTCTGCAATATTTGTTTGATTAACAATTATCGCTCTGTCGATTTCCAGAGCTTGGGTCGTTTCTGCAAACTTTTTTGCCAGAATTGCCCGTATTTTCTTCCATACCACTGATGAAGGAGTGGACGCCGTTATGGTGGAGACGTATTCTTCCCACGATCTTTTTTTGCTTTCATGGAGAGAGCGCCTAGCTCTAGCTCTAGCTCTTTTAAATGCAATGTTGTTTTCTAGAGTCGGAAACCGCTTCATAATATTCAGTGCTCTCTTTTTTTCCCTTATGCGTGTTGCAACCTCATCATTCCACCACGGTGTTGTTTTTCTACCTTTTTTTCCGCTTTTTTGGGAACTGATATTTCCGCAGCATTTATGGTTTTTTTCACTAATGAACTGTATACTCCTGTCTACATCGTCAGTTTGTATTTGTATTTGCATCAGGTTTTCTTTATATAGAGACCAGTTTGCTTTGTTCAATTTCCACTTTCTTGGTTATGACTGTGTGATATAGCGATTAGCGAATTCTATAGTTATTGGGAAATGGTATGTTAGGGGATCACCCAAGGATTTCCACTGAATGGAAGGTGTAAGTGTAGGTGAACAGAGAGCCAAATCCAGTACTGACATTGAATTAGATCTTAGGTTTAAATAGGTCCCTTCTCCCGTATTAAGTATCACAAGATTCATTTCATCAATGAAGTTCTCTATAATCATGCCACGGGTATTGAGCCTTTTAGAGCCCCAGACTGGATTATGTGCGATAAAATCACCCACAATCAAATAAGGTGGTGGTAGCTGGTTGACAATATTGTTGAGGTCTGTTATGTTCCAATTAGCATCGGGGAGATATATATTGCAAATCGTGAACTCTAGAGGTAAATAACTCTTGCGGCGACAACTTCCAGTGTAGACTAAATAGATATTTGGTGATTTGAAATATTCTCTTTAATGAAGATGGCTACTCCTCCTCTTGATCTTTGGATAGGGATGGCATCTTTTCTAAAGCTTTTGTATCCTTTCAGTTTGAAATTTTCGTTTGGTTTAAGATGTGTTTCCTCCAAACACATGCACAAGGGTGCTCTTTCATTGACGATATGCTTTAGTTCTGCGTAATGTAATTTTTATCCATTGCAATTCCGATAAATTAAATTTTCTAATGCTTCCATTAAATGTTTTTAAAAGGGGTTGTTAGGATACACCCTTGTGGATAAGATTCTATCCTTGCGATTTTGATGCAGGTTTCCTTGGTTTTCCTGCTGGCCAGCCTTTTTTCTTCTTTTTTCCTTTCGAGGACTGAGTATTAGTTGAAGCAGCACTAAACTCAGATTCTCCTTCGGAGCTGGGGTTTTCGATTGTTGACTCATTTCGCTTCCTTTTTAATTTGGGAAGCGGAAGGGGGGGATGTTTGATGAACTCTGATGGGGAGAGGAATGGGGTGGTTGTTTTTGGGAATAACTATTGTTTATTGATTCTTTGACAATTCGTATGATCATTGGGGTTAATTTACATATGATATCGTTCATATTATTTTCTGCAGTTTGTGCAGCTTGGGCATAGGAAGTGCCCTTTTTTGGAGTTCTAATAATAACTTTTTTTCGAGCTTCTCGGTATGGTATCCGTTCTTGTACTTTTATTTTCTGGGATGTGGTCCATTACAGTTAACACAAACCTCTGGTTTTTCACATGGTGTTTCTTGGTGTTGAAGTCTACCACAAATGCATATCTGCTCATTTTGGTAGCGGGCTGAAATATGACCAAATTTTTGGCACTTAAAGCATCTCCTTGGCGCAGGGATATAGTCACGAACTTTTAAATTATAACAGGCAGCTTCAACAGTTTTCGGTAAGCTTGGCGTAATTAAATGTAAGAATGTTATTTGGCGTATCGGAGATCTCTTCGTTCTTTTTCGTCTGCATTCTCTTTACCGCTATTACTTCCTGATCTTTAAGACCTTCAGCAATTTCTTCGGTGGTGCAATTAAGAAAATCTCTGCAAAAAACAACTCCTTTAGCTTGATTCAATGTATTATGCGGTATTACCTCGACATCAAATTCTGCAAACCTCTGTATCGACTGAAGTCGTACTCATTGTGCTCTCGAGCTAGTTTCGACCAATAAACCTTCCTTTACTTT